>JADLSH010000386.1:2625000-3825000 GCA_016169945.1 Trachythela sp. YZ-2020 | reverse complement strand
TTATGGCGCTTGGAGTTTTTCAGCTTCCTATGGTGATGTATCCTCCCATAGTACGGTTTTATGGAGCTTGGAGTTTTCAGCTTCCTATGGTGATGTATCCTCCCATAGTACGGTTTTATGGCGCTTGGAGTTTTTCAGCTTCCTATGGTGATGTATCCTCCCATAGTACGGTTTTATGGCGCTTGGGGTTTTCAGCTTCCTATGGTGATGTATCCTCCCATAGTACGGTTTTATGGCGCTTGAGTTTTTCAGCTTCCTATGGTGATGTATCCTCCCATAGTACGGTTTTATGGCCCTTGGAGTTTTTCAGCTTCCTATGGTGATGTATCCTCCCATAGTACGGTTTTATGGCGCTTGGAGTTTTTCAGCTTCCTATGGTGATGTATCCTCCCATAGTACGGTTTTATGGAGCTTGGAGTTTTTCAGCTTCCTATGGTGAAGTATCCTCCCATAGTACGGTTTTATGGCGCTTGGAGTTTTTCAGCTTCCTATGTTGATGTATCCTGCCATAGTACGGTTTTATGGCGCTTGGAGTTTTTCAGCTTCCTATGGTGATGTATCCTCCCATAGTACGGTTTTATGGAGCTTGGAGTTTTTCAGCTTCCTATGGTGATGTATCCTCCCATAGTACGGTTTTATGGCGCTTGGAGTTTTTCAGCTTCCTATGGTGATGTATCCTCCCATAGTACGGTTTTATGGCGCTTGGAGTTTTTCAGCTTCCTATGGTGATGTATCCTCCCATAGTACGGTTTTATAGCGCTTGGAGTTTTTCAGCTTCCTATGGTGATGTATCCTCCCATAGAACGGTTTTATGGAGCTTGGAGTTTTTCAGCTTCCTATGGTGATGTATCCTCCCATAGTACGGTTTTATGGCGCTTGGAGTTTTTCAGCTTCCTATGGTGATGTATCCTCCCATAGTACGGTTTTATAGCGCTTCGAGTTTTTCAGCTTCCTATGGTGATGTATCCTCCCATAGTACGGTTTTATGGCCCTTGGAGTTTTTCAGCTTCCTATGGTGATGTATCCTCCCATAGTACGGTTTTATAGCGCTTGGAGTTTTTCAGCTTCCTATGGTGATGTATCCTCCCATAGTGCGGTTTTATGGCGCTTGGAGTTTTTCAGCTTCCTATGGTGATGTATCCTCCCATAGTACGGTTTTATAGCGCTTGGAGTTTTTCAGCTTCCTATGGTGATGTATCCTCCCATAGTACGGTTTTATGGCGCTTGGAGTTTTTCAGCTTCCTATGGTGATGTATCCTCCCATAGTACGGTTTAATAGCGCTTGGAGTTTTTCAGCTTCCTATGGTGATGTATCCTCCCATAGTACGGTTTTATGGCGCTTGGAGTTTTTCAGCTTCCTATGGTGATGTATCCTCCCATAGCACGGTTTTATGGCGCTTGGAGTTTTTCAGCTTCCTATGGTGATGTATCCTCCCATAGTACGGTTTTATGGCGCTTGGAGTTTTTCAGCTTCCTATGGTGATGTATCCTCCCATAGTACGGTTTTATGGCGCTTGGAGTTTTTCAGCTTCCTATGGTGATGTATCCTCCCATAGTACGGTTTTATAGCGCTTGGAGTTTTTCAGCTTCCTATGGTGATGTATCCTCCCATAGTACGGTTTTATGGCGCTTGGAGTTTTTCAGCTTCCTATGGTGATGTATCCTCCCATAGTACGGTTTTATGGCGCTTGGAGTTTTTCAGCTTCCTATGGTGATGTATCCTCCCATAGTACGGTTTAATGGCGCTTGAGTTTTTCAGCTTCCTATGGTGATGTATCCTCCCATAGTACGGTTTTATTGCGCTTTGAGTTTTTCAGCTTCCTATGGTGATGTATCCTCCCATAGTACGGTTTTATGGCGCTTGGAGTTTTTCAGCTTCCTATGGTGATGTATCCTCCCATAGTACGGTTTTATGGAGCTTGGAGTTTTTCAGCTTCCTATGGTGATGTATCCTCCCATAGTACGGTTTTATGGCGCTTGAGTTTTTCAGCTTCCTATGGTGATGTATCCTCCCATAGTACGGTTTTATGGCGCTTGGAGTTTTTCAGCTTCCTATGGTGATGTATCCTCCCATAGTACGGTTTTATAGCGCTTGGAGTTTTTCAGCTTCCTATGGTGATGTATCCTCCCATAGAACGGTTTTATGGAGCTTGGAGTTTTTCAGCTTCCTATGGTGATGTATCCTCCCATAGTACGGTTTTATGGCGCTTGGAGTTTTTCAGCTTCCTATGGTGATGTATCCTCCCATAGTACGGTTTTATAGCGCTTGAGTTTTTCAGCTTCCTATGGTGATGTATCCTCCCATAGTACGGTTTTATGGCGCTTGAAGTTTTCAGCTTCCTATGGTGATGTATCCTCCCATAGTACGGTTTTATGGCGCTTGAGTTTTTCAGCTTCCTATGGTGATGTATCCTCCCATAGTACGGTTTTATGGCGATTGATTTTTTCAGCTTCCTATGGTGATGTATCCTCCCATAGTACGGTTTTATGGCGCTTGGAGTTTTTCAGCTTCCTATGGTGATGTATCCTCCCATAGTACGGTTTTATGGAGCTTGGAGTTTTTCAGCTTCCTATGGTGATGTATCCTCCCATAGTACGGTTTTATGGCGCTTGGAGTTTTTCAGCTTCCTATGGTGATGTATCCTCCCATAGTACGGTTTTATGGCGCTTGGAGTTTTTCAGCTTCCTATGGTGATGTATCCTCCCATAGTACGGTTTTATGGAGCTTGGAGTTTTTCAGCTTCCTATGGTGATGTATCCTCCCATAGTACGGTTTTATGGCGCTTGGAGTTTTCAGCTTCCTATGGTGATGTATCCTCCCATAGTACGGTTTTATGGCGCTTGGAGTTTTTCAGCTTCCTATGGTGATGTATCCTCCCATAGTACGGTTTTATGGCGCTTGGAGTTTTTCAGCTTCCTATGGTGATGTATCCTCCCATAGTACGGTTTTATGGCGCTTGGAGTTTTTCAGCTTCCTATGGTGATGTATCCTCCCATAGTACGGTTTTATGGAGCTTGGAGTTTTTCAGCTTCCTATGGTGATGTATCCTCCCATAGTACGGTTTATGGCGCTTGGAGTTTTTCAGCTTCCTGGTGATGGTTATGTATCCTCCCATAGTACGGTTTTATGGCGCTTGGAGTTTTTCAGCTTCCTATGGTGATGTATCCTCCCATAGTACGGTTTTATGGCGCTTGGAGTTTTTCAGCTTCCTATGGTGATGTATCCTCCCATAGTACGGTTTTATAGCGCTTGGAGTTTTTCAGCTTCCTATGGTGATGTATCCTCCCATAGTACGGTTTTATGGCATTGGAGTTTTTCAGCTTCCTCTGGTGATGTATCCTCCCATAGTACGGTTTTATAGCTCTTGGAGTTTTTCAGCTTCCTATGGTGATGTATCCTCCCATAGTACGGTTTTATGGCGTTGGAGTTTTTCAGCTTCCTATGGTGATGTATCCTCCCATAGTACGGTTTTATGGCGCTTGGAGTTTTTCAGCTTCCTATGGTGATGTATCCTCCCATAGTACGATTTTATGGCGCTTGGAGTTTTTCAGCTTCCTATGGTGATGTATCCTCCCATAGTACGGTTTTATAGCGCTTGGAGTTTTTCAGCTTCCTATGGTGATGTATCCTCCCATAGTACGGTTTTATGGCGCTTGAAGTTTTTCAGCTTCCTATGGTGATGTATCCTCCCATAGTACGGTTTTATAGCGCTTGGAGTTTTTCAGCTTCCTATGGTGATGTATCCTCCCATAGTACGGTTTAATGGCGCTTGGAGTTTTTCAGCTTCCTATGGTGATGTATCCTCCCATAGTACGGTTTAATGGCGCTTGGAGTTTTTCAGCTTCCTATGGTGATGTATCCTCCCATAGTACGGTTTAATGGCGCTTGGAGTTTTTCAGCTTCCTATGGTGATGTATCCTCCCATAGTACGGTTTTATGGCGCTTGGAGTTTTCAGCTTCCTATGGTGATGTATCCTCCCATAGTACGGTTTAATGGCGCTTGGAGTTTTTCAGCTTCCTATGGTGATGTATCCTCCCATAGTACGGTTTTATGGCGCTTGAGTTTTTCAGCTTCCTATGGTGATGTATCCTCCCATAGTACGGTTTAATGGCGCTTGAGTTTTTCAGCTTCCTATGGTTATGTATCCTCCCATAGTACTGTTTTATGGCGTTGAGTTTTTCAGCTTCCTATGGTGATGTATCCTCCCATAGTACGGTTTAATGGCGCTTGGAGTTTTTCAGCTTCCTATGGTGATGTATCCTCCCATAGTACGGTTTAATGGCGCTTGGAGTTTTTCAGCTTCCTATGGTGATGTATCCTCCCATAGTACGGTTTTATGGCGCTTGGAGTTTTTCAGCTTCCTATGGTGATGTATCCTCCCATAGTACGGTTTAATGGCGCTTGGAGTTTTTCAGCTTCCTATGGTGATGTATCCTCCCATAGTACGGTTTTATGGCGCTTGGAGTTTTTCAGCTTCCTATGGTGATGTATCCTCCCATACTACGGTTTTATGGCGCTTGAAGTTTTTCAGCTTCCTATGGTGATGTATCCTCCCATAGTACGGTTTTATAGCGCTTGGAGTTTTTCAGCTTCCTATGGTGATGTATCCTCCCATAGTACGGTTTTATGGCGTTGGAGTTTTTCAGCTTCCTATGGTGATGTATCCTCCCATAGTACGGTTTAATGGCGCTTGGAGTTTTTCAGCTTCCTATGGTGATGTATCCTCCCATAGTACGGTTTAATGACGCTTGGAGTTTTTCAGCTTCCTATGGTGATGTATCCTCCCATAGTACGGTTTTATGGCGCTTGGAGTTTTTCAGCTTCCTATGGTGATGTATCCTCCCATAGTACGGTTTTATGGTGCTTGAAGTTTTTCAGCTTCCTATGGTGATGTATCCTCCCATAGTACGGTTTTATAGCGCTTGGAGTTTTTCAGCTTCCTCTGGTGATGTATCCTCCCATAGTACGGTTTTATGGTGCTTGAAGTTTTTCAGCTTCCTATGGTGATGTATCCTCCCATAGTACGGTTTTATAGCGCTTGGAGTTTTTCAGCTTCCTATGGTGATGTATCCTCCCATAGTACGGTTATATGGCGCTTGGAGTTTTCAGCTTCCTGTGGTGATGTATCCTCCCATAGTACGGTTTTATAATTGGAGTTTTTCAGCTTCCTATGGTGATGTATCCTCCCATAGTACGGTTTTATGGCGCTTGAAGTTTTCAGCTTCCTATGGTGATGTATCCTCCCATAGTACGGTTTTATAGCGCTTGGAGTTTTTCAGCTTCCTATGGTGATGTATCCTCCCATAGTACGGTTTTATGGCGCTTGGAGTTTTTCAGCTACCTATGGTGATGTATCCTCCCATAGTACGGTTTTATAGCGCTTGGAGTTTTTCAGCTTCCTATGGTGATGTATCCTCCCATAGTACGGTTTTATGGCGTTGGAGTTTTTCAGCTTCCTATGGTGATGTATCCTCCCATAGTACGGTTTTATGGCGCTTGGAGTTTTTCAGCTTCCTATGGTGATGTATCCTCCCATAGTACGGTTTTATGGCGCTTGGACTTTTTCAGCTTCCTATGGTGATGTATCCTCCCATAGTACGGTTTTATGGCGCTTAGAGTTTTTCAGCTTCCTATGGTGATGTATCCTCCCATAGTACGGTTTAATGGCGCTTGGAGTTTTTCAGCTTCCTATGGTGATGTATCCTCCCATAGTACGGTTTTATGGCGCTTGGAGTTTTCAGCTTCCTATGGTGATGTATCCTCCCATAGTACGGTTTTATGGTGCTTGGAGTTTTCAGCTTCCTATGGTGATGTATCCTCCCATAGTACGGTTTTATGGCGCTTGAGTTTTTCAGCTTCCTATGGTGATGTATCCTCCCATAGTACGGTTTTATGGTGTTTGAGTTTTTCAGCTTCCTATGGTGATGTATCCTCCCATAGTACGGTTTTATGGCGCTTGAGTTTTCAGCTTCCTATGGTGATGTATCCTCCCATAGTACGGTTTTATGGCGCTTGGAGTTTTTCAGCTTCCTATGGTGATGTATCCTCCCATAGTACGGTTTTATGGTGCTTGGAGTTTTTCAGCTTCCTATGGTGATGTATCCTCCCATAGTACGGTTTTATGGCGCTTGGAGTTTTTCAGCTTCCTATGGTGATGTATCCTCCCATAGTACGGTTTTATGGCGCTTGGAGTTTTTCAGCTTCCTATGGTGATGTATCCTCCCATAGTACGGTTTTATAGCGCTTGGAGTTTTTCAGCTTCCTATGGTGATGTATCCTCCCATAGTACGGTTTTATGGCGCTTGGAGTTTTTCAGCTTCCTATGGTGATGTATCCTCCCATAGTACGGTTTTATGGCGTTGGAGTTTTTCAGCTTCCTATGGTGATGTATCCTCCCATAGTACGGTTTTATGGCGTTGGAGTTTTTCAGCTTCCTATGGTGATGTATCCTCCCATAGTACGGTTTTATAGCGCTTGGAGTTTTTCAGCTTCCTATGGTGATGTATCCTCCCATAGTACGGTTTAATGGCGCTTGGAGTTTTTCAGCTTCCTATGGTGATGTATCCTCCCATAGTACGGTTTTATGGCGCTTGGACTTTTTCAGCTTCCTATGGTGATGTATCCTCCCATAGTACGGTTTTATGGCGCTTAGAGTTTTTCAGCTTCCTATGGTGATGTATCCTCCCATAGTACGGTTTTATGGCGCTTAGAGTTTTTCAGCTTCCTATGGTGATGTATCCTCCCATAGTACGGTTTTATGGCGCTTAGAGTTTTTCAGCTTCCTATGGTGATGTATCCTCCCATAGTACGGTTTTATGGAGCTTGGAGTTTTTCAGCTTCCTATGGTGATGTATCCTCCCATAGTACGGTTTTATGGTGCTTGGAGTTTTTCAGCTTCCTATGGTGATGTATCCTCCCATAGTACGGTTTTATAGCGCTTGGAGTTTTTCAGCTTCCTATGGTGATGTATCCTCCCATAGTACGGTTTTATGGTGCTTGGAGTTTTTCAGCTTCCTATGGTGATGTATCCTCCCATAGTACGGTTTTATGGCGCTTGGAGTTTTTCAGCTTCCTATGGTGATGTATCCTCCCATAGTACGGTTTTATGGCGCTTGGAGTTTTTCAGCTTCCTATGGTGATGTATCCTCCCATAGTACGGTTTTATGGCGCTTGGAGTTTTCAGCTTCCTATGGTGATGTATCCTCCCATAGTACGGTTTTATGGCGCTTGGAGTTTTCAGCTTCCTATGGTGATGTATCCTCCCATAGTACGGTTTTATGGCGTTGGAGTTTTTCAGCTTCCTATGGTGATGTATCCTCCCATAGTACGGTTTTATAGCGCTTGGAGTTTTTCAGCTTCCTATGGTGATGTATCCTCCCATAGTACGGTTTTAGGGCGTTGGAGTTTTTCAGCTTCCTATGGTGATGTATCCTCCCATAGTACGGTTTTATAGCGCTTGGAGTTTTTCAGCTTCCTATGGTGATGTATCCTCCCATAGTACGGTTTTAGGGCGTTGGAGTTTTTCAGCTTCCTATGGTGATGTATCCTCCCATAGTACGGTTTTATGGCGCTTGGAGTTTTTCAGCTTCCTATGGTGATGTATCCTCCCATAGTACGGTTTTATAGCGCTTGGAGTTTTTCAGCTTCCTATGGTGATGTATCCTCCCATAGTACGGTTTAATGGCGCTTGGAGTTTTTCAGCTTCCTATGGTGATGTATCCTCCCATAGTACGGTTTTATGGCGTTGGAGTTTTTCAGCTTCCTATGGTGATGTATCCTCCCATAGTACGGTTTAATGGCGCTTGGAGTTTTTCAGCTTCCTATGGTGATGTATCCTCCCATAGTACGGTTTTATAGCGCTTGGAGTTTTTCAGCTTCCTATGGTGATGTATCCTCCCATAGTACGGTTTTATGGCGGTTAGAGTTTTTCAGCTAACTATCGTGATGTATCCTCCGATAGCTCTGTTTGTTTAGTCATTTAATATCATAGTGTTCCCGCCGAGCGTCGTACTTGGATGGGCGATGCTTGCAGCATCTCCTTGGTTGGCAGTTCAAGATGCCATTTGCATGGATCTCTCCTTAATCCAAGTACCACCGCTAGTTCCCAGGCCACCTCGGTCAACAGCTTGCACCTAACCTTCCAAATTGGTAAGTATGGTTATCGAGGATAATTTGGCCGTAGTTGGCGAACGTGGATATTATCATATTAAGTAGTATTTGGTCTCGCAGATATTAACAGAGCCTTAAACATTACATACAACGCAAAGCTCAAAATAAAATGTTTTCAAGTTAAATTAAACAGTAATTTTTCATATTGAATAGCGAAATAATAGCGAAATGAATAGCGAAATGCCAAAAACGGATAGCGAATCGCGATTCGCTACCGTTAATTCGAACCCTGGGGCTGGCCCAGAGTAATCTCAAGTGCAAATATGGAATATTGCTTAAAATCAGTTACTCAAACATAATCTGGGAAAGATGTTTGTATTATATACGTTGTTGTTGTACTGAAGTGAAGTGAAATTGTCCAAATAATCATGAGTTAATGTAATAGTTTGAAAGGCAAATATGATCGAGTGGCAGAAATTGTGAGAACTTGCAGTTTAAAAATTGGTCACAATTAAATTGACTGAAAAATCGTAAGATTTGGAAATTTTCAGGTTTGTTTATTATTATGGCCCTTTATGGGTGAAAATTGGTGCCAAATACACTCCTGTTGCTCCACAGCTCACCCAAATAAAATGGAAAATAAAGGATTCTGTGGTTTGGGCAGACGCCCTTCGCGTTTATACCTGGTGGTTAATGGCGGCCATGTATTTTGCTTTCAGCATCAAGAACATGAACAAAAGGAATATTTCTTACTTTTTCAATGTCTTAAAAAAACGTTGCGTTATCTTTTAATTACCTAAAATAATCTTCAACAGATTTGGGGCAAAATCGTGAGATTTCGGGACTTCAGGAGAAAACATCAAAAATCGAGAGTCTCACAACAAAATCGTGAGAGTTGGAATGTTTGGTGAGAGGCTGGAGCAGCAGTAAACCGCCAGGTAATTACTACCTTTTATTGAAAACTCTGATAATGTAAAACATTCACAAGTTACTCCGTGCACATTTTCCAAGCTGATGCATGTACAATGTTTGATAATTGAAGTCAGGGGATTAGCTAGAGGGGGGTGTGGGGGGGTGGAACACCCCCCTTCATCACAGACTCGGAAAATGTTGGCTTGTTTTGGCAAAAGGTTAAATGGCCTGAATAGCAACTTTCTTCAGCTTACATTGTTGATAATTATAATTTAATCTGCATTTATTAATAACAATTCGCGAGACTTGTACCCAAGCCTTTAACTCGGTACACAACAATCGACAGCACGTCACCCGGAAGCTTGGGATCCTACACGAATGATGTAATGACTGCACTATTGATCACGAATTGCACGCCTTCAATATTTCATATTAACACGTGTTTACAAAACAGTTATTTGAATATGCGAAACATAGGCTTATTATATTTATTTATGTTTGCGGAATTGTGGTGTCACTAGTGGCCAGTGTATGCGCCGTGCGACTCGTGCTATGTATTAAAATTTACCTTCTCACTGGCAAAAGCGCGCATATAGTGTTTACCGTTTGCAGGTCATACTTTATACAGGGCTTGTAATTACTAAGCAATTTAATAAGCAACCTTTTTGGCAACAGATTGAGTGCAGGCCAGTCTGTGATAGCACAATTAGGCCAGACAAAGTAATCGGCGTTCACACCTTCACACAATAATAAAACGCAAATGTTGAGCGTTATAACTTTTAGGCTTATAGCACTGTGAAAATTAAGTGTTGAATAATCTGAACATACAGATCTTTGACTGTGCGTGCATGGTAAGGCAATAATAGGAATATTAGAAACTGGCTCAATAAAATTATAGAGCTTGGTTAATTCGGCATACCATGGTTGTATTTTAGCCTTGGGATCAGGAGCGAACTATTCCTAAGTTATAGAGGAAGTTCAACTTTGGTCTACAAAACTCATGAATTAACAAATCACATGCAGGTATGTAAACAATGCATGATGGGCTACTAGAGGAAAGCAGCCAACCAAATGCTCAGTTTACAAACTTTAAAGTCTTAGCAGCCGAGTTAGAAGTCTTCACCAATATTTTGTCAAACAATCAAGTGTCAAATCAGGACAAACAAGAAAGTAAAGGCAAAGTCATCCAATTTGTCCATGATCAGCATACTGTCCTGCTTTTAACATGGAAATTATACAAGCTTATGCTAACAGCACCTATTTCTGTGGCAAAGGACAAAAGGACATTCAGTCATCTTAAATTTGTGAAGGGAGTTTATTGTTCAACAATGACAGACAAGAGATTGGATAATTGATGATATTAAACTGTGAAAAGGACTTAACAGATGCGTTGGAGATGAAAAATGTGTTAAGAATTTGTTATGTATTAAAATTTACCTTCTCACTGGCAAAAGCGCGCATATAGTGTTTACCGTTTGCAGGTCATACTTTATACAGGGCTTGTAATTACTAAGCAATTTAATAAGCAACCTTTTTGGCAACAGATTGAGTGCAGGCCAGTCTGTGATAGCACAATTAGGCCAGACAAAGTAATCGGCGTTCACACCTTCACACAATAATAAAACGCAAATGTTGAGCGTTATAACTTTTAGGCTTATAGCACTGTGAAAATTAAGTGTTGAATAATCTGAACATACAGATCTTTGACTGTGCGTGCATGGTAAGGCAATAATAGGAATATTAGAAACTGGCTCAATAAAATTATAGAGCTTGGTTAATTCGGCATACCATGGTTGTATTTTAGCCTTGGGATCAGGAGCGAACTATTCCTAAGTTATAGAGGAAGTTCAACTTTGGTCTACAAAACTCATGAATTAACAAATCACATGCAGGTATGTAAACAATGCATGATGGGCTACTAGAGGAAAGCAGCCAACCAAATGCTCAGTTTACAAACTTTAAAGTCTTAGCAGCCGAGTTAGAAGTCTTCACCAATATTTTGTCAAACAATCAAGTGTCAAATCAGGACAAACAAGAAAGTAAAGGCAAAGTCATCCAATTTGTCCATGATCAGCATACTGTCCTGCTTTTAACATGGAAATTATACAAGCTTATGCTAACAGCACCTATTTCTGTAATCTCTATCCAGTAATCTCT
Organism: Trachythela sp. YZ-2020; assembly: GCA_016169945.1. Taxonomy (NCBI): domain Eukaryota; kingdom Metazoa; phylum Cnidaria; class Anthozoa; order Malacalcyonacea; family Clavulariidae; genus Trachythela; species Trachythela sp. YZ-2020. Next base: position 3,813,820 of record JADLSH010000386.1, on the reverse strand, counting down.
ATCGACTATCGAAAACGATACGCTTAATTTTAGATGTGTATGACGTAGAGTACAGTTTATTCACTTGAATTCATCAAACCAGACATTAATATATCACAGTTCACGTGTTGCTTGTGTTGTATGTTGTATCAATCTTTTTGCACAATATCTAGTAACTCTGCAAAACTATTTTGAAAAGCACTTAATCACTTGGCAAAATGTTACCATACACCTCCCTCAGGTAAAGAGGCCTAGCGACGCCCTGATTGAAGTGTGCCCTTTGCAAATGTACATGTACACCATAAATCCACTATTAAGCCCCCCCCCCCCATACACACACTTCCAAGGGGTTTATTCCAGGCACATTTGAGGGGGTTAATATTGGAGGGGGTCAGGGGGCTTTATATTGATTTAGCTGAAATGCATTGAGTATAAAATGGGGGGCTCTTAAGCAAGGGGAACTAGATAGAGAATTTATGGTTTGTACCATATGTATCAAATCAACATATTTGTAACATGGGTAAATCTACAAATCTGCAAAAATCTTTCAACGTTCAATATTTGTAAAATATTACCTGCAGCACTAATGACACAAGAAGGGGAACCACAGGTCTTGGTTGGTGGAGTTGGGTTGCCAGTTGTAGTATACATTGTTGGACGCGTAGTATTTGGTGGGAGACTTGAGCTTGGTGTTACTGTACCATTTGGCTGCTTCTGCTTTGGCGAACTTCCCTCGGTGCTGGATTTATTTCTCTCCACAGCATAAAGCACAATGAAAACTACCGACAAAATAAGCAGTACTATAAACAACGTGGTAAAAACCAAGCGTGCTTTGGAAGGCTTCAGTGTTTCAGTCTCGTCAAGCACACCAATTAAAGGAACTCTAGCCATATTTTTCTTTAGCCAGTAGCCAGTGACAGACTTTTACTCGACTTCCAACCGGCTAGCAAGTAGTAAAATGGAAAATAACTTCTGGTATAAAGCAATTAATGAGGTTGAGTGGCTGACCGAACCCGACGAAATTGTTTCCCTTTATTCTAAAAATATCGGGCACGGCAAGGCAGGGCACTCACGTGCACAACCAATTCCTTGGCAAAAGCTCTCAAATTCCTCAGTTTTCCCTCTCAAGTTCCTAATTTTGAACTCGTAATTTCACACTAGTTCTCGGTAGGCCCTTCCCGATTGTGCTAGCATAATTTTCAGCATAATTTGGCTTAACGAGCATATTTCTTGCATTTTTTCAAGAAAAGAATTGCTAGCATAATTTAGTAATTTTTCGCTAATTCATCTGAATTTTGGGTGTTAAAAAGCAAAACTTTTCATATTTTTGGTTTTCATGCAGTTTTAGTGAGTTTAGGAAAACTATATTTCATCTTTTATTTCCCCATAAAGTCAAAATAAAGTACGTTTTACTAATTTTATTATCTGATAATCCGATACGGTCATACGGAAATACAAATCTGAAAGTGGAAGCACTGGCTAATTGAAAAAACAAGATGGCGTCACAAAATAACTTACATTTAACATTTTAAAGTTAACGTTACTTATATTTGCATGAAGCTTTAGTTAACGAAAAGCACATGTTGTGCCATATGTTGATGTGTTTCTTCTAAATAAAGCGAAGCATTTTTTTCAACCAAATGAGCATAATTTTGAAAAATGAGCATAAATTTGAGCATAATTTTGGGGAAAAACAAGCATTGCTATGTGCATAATGTGCCAGTTTTACTAGCACAATCGGGAAGGGCCTAGTTCTCGGGACACTAGACATAGGCGTAGGAAGCAACTTCAAGTTGGGGGGGGACACTTTGTCTTAAGGGCACCTCTTCTATTAGAAAAGGGCACTTTTTCCATTGTTTTAACTAGAGAAAAGGGCACTTTGAAGAAAACTTGGGGGCACGTGCCCCCCTCGGTTCCTACGACACTGACACTAGACTTGGGAACTACACACTTGGGAAATTCACAAAACAATCACACCTTAAGTTTAATCGTGTCTAATATACGAATATGATTTATATTTTGGTGGGGATAGTGACTAAGTTGGATTCACATAAATGCAATTTCCTGTACTTCTCGGCAGTTATAAAGCACATAAATCTGTTGAAAAGTACATAAACATATATAAAGTACATAAATCAGTAGAAATGTTTCAAATTTTTAAAAAAATCCTTAACTCACAATTTATATTAATAATATCCCTAAAACTATACAAAATTCCTGTTTCTAAGGAAAAACTCTTAAAATTGAAGAGCGCTGGAAGAGACACATATTGTTTCAATTTTATGTTTCAAATTCCGCGTTGAATACCTGGTGGTCTCAAAACATGCGCATGCTTTTAATAAGGGATGGACCATTAGATTTTTGAGGGGGGCGTTGGGCAAATACCAAAAAAAATTCGAGCAGAACTTTAACCAAGGAAAAAAATATCTTGCACAAGTAAACTATATAGAGGAAAAAAAAATCGTGCAAAGCGCCATGGTGTTAGAACTATACTTGTTGTTTTTAATATACGTTTTTATGAAGATTGTAGGATTTTAATATCAAATCTGATCTAAAACAAGGCTTCTTATATAAAATAGGGATACCTGAGAAGGAAACAGACTCATCATAGTCCCATGATAGATCTATGCTTTCTGTTATAATCAAATATCACATCACACATTGATATACTTCATGTTATACAGATTATAGTGATCATTGTAGGGGATTATTTCTAGTATTGCTGAGCTTCCAGGGCATCTTAGTATTGAAGGGCTTAGGCAGGGGCGCACATTAGGGGGAGGGGAGGGGGGTGGGGGGGTGTGCGTTCTATTTCCACGTCAGTATTCTCGAGTAAAATTAAGTAAACTCTGTTGTAAAAATGCAGTTTCTAATTGGGTTTTTATGATGTTGAAGGTTACGTTTTGGGGGGCGTTTTCTTTAAATAACTGCATTTAAAGAAAATTGCAGCGAAATATTTGAATTCGAAACTAGAGTGTTTGAAATCTTATATATATTAATGAAAGGGCATATAACGAAAGAGGTAGAGAAGACTCTGAAAATGCCATTTCCGACGATCTACAGACTCAAGTTTTTCAAAATTTTCCCCGTCGGCGCCAACCATGGTGGCGCCTAGTGGGAGTCAGCCCCCTATTTTTTAACAATCCTTCTACAGCCCTGGCACTACACATATTTTTACATTAACTCGTAATACATGTTTTGATGTGGTCAAACAAATATAAAAAGTCGGTCCCTGAACATTGGACACCCCCCCCCCAAACTTTTTTGGAATGTGCGCTCCTGGGCTTAGGTAAGAATACACATACACGTATTCTTCATATTTAAAAAACTTTCAAACCTTCAAGTTATACTGTTCATGGCATTCTTCCTTGCATTTTTCTGTTTTTGAGCAATACAGTGTCTTCCAATTTACAGATATATCCTCAAGGGTGTGACCTTTTTTAATGGGAATCACTACAGAGGAGCTGTGGAAAGGAAAGATGGCTGGGTGTTTTATGATGGGTTGTGGGAGTGATATCAATGAGGAGCTGGTGTAAAGACACCAGTTACAACACCACCAGGCTTCATGATATCAAGTTGCTCCTACGTCAGATCAGACTTGTTTTAAAGAATGATGAATGATTCCCGAGCCAATGCCGCGAAGCGCCTTTCCGATCATAAACCCAAGGCGAGGGTACTAATCCAGCACGGCTACTTATACCGGCGAAAAGCAAAGCTAGGAAAGGGACATTTAAACCGCCCATGTTACGCCCACGAATATATAGGATTGTGGTTAAGATTAGTATTAGGCATTGATTTGTGAGCACCTTGTAATGTTCATAGAAGGTCAACCTAGAAAAACTTAAATGATACTATGTCATATACTCGAAGAAAAAAATATCCTGCAAGCGAATCATGGCGAAAAAAAAAATCTTGCACATCTTCACCCGACAAAAAAAATATCATGCACGAAAAAATTGCCCAACCCCCCCCCCCCCCCTCAAAAATCTAATGGTCCATCCCTAAGGAGTTAATTACCGTTCGGCTTCCAAGTAATATATATAGCCAATCAAAACGCTTCATTTTCGATACTGCTTAGAGTTCTTTGTAACCAGAGCTTTGTAACTTCATTACAAACTTCATTACGAGCTTTGTAACTTCAAAATTTCGTCCACCTTGGTGTAAGGTGAAGACGTCTGTAAAATTGCTCCCCTCATTACATTTGTAATCTGAATCAACATTTTGTTAATCATGGCACAAGCTATCACATCTAGTTTACGTGCCTGTAACGAGCTATCAAACCTAATTTACGATGGTTCTCGTCTTAAATGGACTGGTGAATTTTGTTCTCTACAGAAGTTTGTACTTGATTTACTTGGTCTGGAAGGACTTTGGTCGTCACCTGGTGGACACTCGAAGAAATTTACAAGCACAAATGTCGATATGGTTCTCACATGGTATCCAGGTGAACTAAATTCTCTTGTTTTCCGAGGTAAAGACAGCATTCTGATCAAGAACAAATGTATATATTTCTGTGTGACTGAAAACTCATTTAATTCAAACTCCATCGAGTGTGACCGCGATAACAACTTATGCCCTGCCGAACAGACCTCCGAAAATACGGATAGTTCTGCGGGAAACAATGCAGAATCATTAAATTCCCAAGTTTCACAGCAACTCAGTTATTACATCCTAAATACAACGGGTTTAAGCACAACATTTGTTCATAACTCTTTACAAACAGCATATGCAGCTAGTATTAATTGTCATTGTTTATGCGGTAGCCTAGCAAGTGAACTTGATAATATAAAACCGATTCGTTGCAATCCTTGGCAAACGTACAAGACGTATTTCCTAAAAGTGAAATTGACAATCTTAAAACTATGCTCAGTATTGAGAAAAGTAAAAACGAGAAGCTTGAATCTGATTTAGCATGGCTAGCAAATGAACGCAAGAATGAAGCTGGGAAATTTACGAATATAATCAATTCTTTAGAAAATGAATTAGCTCATTACAAAGAGGAATTCCTCACGCCAACAAAAATACCCGATAATACGGAAACTTTTACTACAGATCGGCAGTCATGCGAGCAAGCCTCTCACCACAATACAGTGCCAAAACCAAAGGTCATCAATCAGTCACAAAAGGACTTAACCCTGACAAAGGTGGTTCTCCCTGCCTATGAACAGTCGAGAGTCGGCGAGCTATCCCATGACGGCAAACTGAATCGCAATAAATTTTCTGCCACCAGCAATACCAAACAATCTCATAAAAAAGTCTTTAATGAAAATCAAAAGAAAACTTGTAACAAAGCCAAAGGTACTTTAAATGCTAAGACAAACGTGTCTAATTCAAAAGACACATATCGGATCCCTGTCCGAATTAGCCATCGTCCAGCTAAAAAGCAGATGCCGCGTAGGACTGTAAGGAATAGAAGTAATAGAAATAATGCAGGGGAAATCGAACAGTCTTTTTTTCCACATCATAGGAAGTATTGCCGCCCCCCAGTATGGCGAGATCACCCAGACCTTGTAACACAACTAACAACATTAGTATAACATTACTAGAACAAACGAGACATGCAAGCTCAAGTCTCCCACGCGTAATTCCACGCTGTTTAGTATTAAACGCTAGATCCATTGTCTAATTGTTTCCATTCATTCGAAATGTTCTTAATCAGCTATCATTTGCCCAACTTGTGAAGGTTCCTACAAGAGGTCAAAATATATTGGACGTTTTTATCACAAACGTCCCACATTATTGGAAAAATATCAAAGTGGCCAAAAGTTTGGTGAGATCCGATCATGACATGATAATAACCTATCCTCGTGACGTAATCAAAGCGAAAAGAACAGATTCGTACTTTAGAGATGTAAGAGAACACAAAAAATTGAATATGTTGAAGGAATTTGAAACTCTTGATTTCGACATAATAACTGCAGATGGACAAACTCCAGATGAAATGATTGAGAAATTTTATGCAATGATATGGCCAATATTTGAAAAATGTTTGCCATTAATGAAAGTAAGAACTTCTTCACGTGACCCACTGTTTATGTCTCCTCTCGTAAAATATCTGTTGAAACAAAGAAAAAGGGCTATCCGGACTCAAAATACAGAATCTAATGTAAGGTTGCAGGAGAAGATCAATAAATTAATTCGAGACAATCAATTGCGTGCTGTTAAACACGAGATGAATAACCATAAAGCTGGAACAAAACGATGGTGGTCGAATGTAAATAATATTACGTCGAGGAAAAGTCGGAATGTATCTGTCAGTGCTCTCATTGATCCCAACGAAATAAATGTCTATTTCAAGGCATAAACACTGACCCTAATTATATAACCCCGGAGCTTTTGCAAATCTCAGAAGGCACAAGAATTCCATTTTTGTGCACTAACACCGTCCATGAACTATTACGGAGTCAAAAACGTTCCTCATCTGGCCCTGACGATCTCCCACACTGGTTCTGGAAAGAATATGCTATAGAGTTGGCACCTGTCATTACAGAAATCTTTAATACGTCACTGAGAGTTGGCAAGGTGCCTAAAATGTGGAAGCTTGCTAATGTTTTACCACTGCCCAAAGAAGCTCCCCTGAATTCATGTAATCAACTAAGGCCAATCTCATTAACGGATATTATCATGAGGTTATTTGAGAGAGGTGTGTATAAAACTGAATTAGCGCCTGTCATAGAGCATGCTATCGGTTCTGATCAGTTTGCATATAAAAAGGGACACAATTCAACTATGGCCTTGATGAAATGTCAACATGCATGGCTAAAGTGGTTAGACAGTGATGCTAATTATGTAAGAGTACTCTCGTTTGATTTCAGCAAAGCATTTGATGTGCCCCATGACATTTTAATTGAGAAGATTAAAAAGCTACCAATCAATCCGTATGTTGTGAATTGGATAATCAGTTTCCTCAAAGGTAGAAAACAGAGAGTATTGGTCGATGGAATTACAACAGAATACCTGAATATAAATCGAGGTGTGCCTCAGGGAACTGTGTTGGGTCCTGTTCTCTTTTCGATAATGGTAAATGACATTAAGGCTGTTGATTCTTCCAACCAGTTAGTGAAATTTGCGGATGATCTGACGTTAGAAATACCTGGCACAGAGGCTGGAGACACAGCAGGTGCTGAAGTCAACAGTATTCAATTGTGGTCGGAACAAAATAGGATGCCCTTGAACATGAAAAAGACATACGAAATGGTTGTGCGGGGAAAGACATCTGCGCCTCTCCCGAATCCCTTCCCTTCAATTGAGCGTAAAGAATGGTTGAAGATCCTAGGAGTCACTCTACAAGATAACCCGTGCAAGTGGGACTTGCACTTTGACGAAATGCTTAAGAAAGCTGGCGGAAGAATGTATATTATGCGAGTATGTAAATATTATGGCCTGCCTAGGAAACAATTAGACATGTTGTTCAATAGCTTAATTATGTCAATATTTACTTATGCAATTGAACTATGGAGATGTGCATCTTATAGTAAATATATTAACCAAATTGATAAATTAATTAATCGTGCACATAGAAATGGTTACATAACTAAAAAGTTGAACATTTTGGAGATAAGTAACAAGAGAGACAAAAAATTGTGGGACAAAATAACTCTTAATGAAGGTAATGCATTACAGGAACTACTGCCAGAAAAACGAAGTAGAATTCTTAGGCCTAGGAGACACAACTTCGAACTACCATTAGTGAAAACGGAACGATACAAGAACGCGTTCATAAACCGGTGCTTGTTTAACTTTATATAATAACTATACCAATACTTACATATAAAATAATTATATATTTTAATATATTTTTAACAATTAGTGCATGCAAAATTTATATAAGATTGCAAATAGTTATATATTTTAACATAGTAATAGTTTATCCTTTTTATCCATTGATGTAAACTCAGACGTGTGTTTTTGAGTCCTTAATAAAGACCTTTATTATTATTATTATTATTATTAGTTGGATGTTATCGGATGTCATGTTGGTATCACATGCATGGTACTAAACGCAAAACGCGTGTTAGCAAAATACATTTTAAAGACGTATTAGTGCGCCCATATAAACATGTAAAATTCGTGCCGCCATAGACTCGATCTTCTTTAATTTAAATTGCTCTACTTGGAATATCTGGCTTCACATCTTTGTCTTCGCATGCACATGACTCAGAACAAATGAAACTTGTAAACGAAAACTTTCTTAAGGACGAACTGCATGGATAGTATGGGACATATACTACAAGACACATATTGTCGATAGTTCTTTTTGAATTTGATATATTTGGAGAAGTGAAAATGAGTTGCTATTTTAGTGATGTAAAGTCCCATTTTAATAAACACGCTATATTTAAAAAAAATATGATGTGTTCTGGTTCGCTATGCTTTAAATAAATACAGATTCGAGTTTCTGATTTAGAAGATGTCGAATTTTAGTCCAAACAACGCGAAATTTGGGCATTGTTTAATTTACATCGCGGGACCCCCCATAGCACATGCGCAGAATGGACTTTACATGGTCTTAAATATAAAATGACATGCTATTATTAATGGCTACAAAGAGAGCTAAATCAACAAGTACTTAGCGATACTGCACGGAAACATAGTCAACCGAGATATGAGCTACGAATTTATGTCGAGACGACCTCACCTTGCACAAATCTTTTGAAATTTTGCTTATTAACTCTTTCTCTGTCGAGCACACAGATGTGATTTTAGTATTCCTTTATTTTATATTAAATCTTTTATATAATTGTGACTTGTCGAGGACTACAGTTTTCGGAGGCAAACATTCTCGACAGTGCAAGCTCCATTGACCGAGGGGTAGACTGGAACGAGTACTGTTACTTGGACTCAGGTTGAGATCCATACGGCATCTTGAGCTGAAACCACCCCCGGAAGAGCTAACACCTTCACACCAATTAGTATAATTGGTGGAAATAGAACAAAACGCCGGAACGATGGAGAAAAAAATGCCACTTGCTACACCCCTCGGTCACGTGATACACTGACGTAACGACACAGATTCCCTAGCTGTTAACATTGGTTATTGCATAACCTCATATAAGCGTGCTTCCCACGTGTTTCAGACAATAGTGAAACCTGATATGCCAAATATAGTCAGCGAAGCGCACGTGCAGTAAAAATCCACTCTCCTCCGCAGAGGCTTGCGAACGCTTTATAGTCGAATACACGGAGAAACTTTAATATTTAGTATAACATAAATACACGGAGAGAGCGAGCTTTAATATTTAGTATAACATGAAGTTTTGAAGGAGTGGGGTGAGCGCGCAAAGAGTGAAGGGAAGGGGGAAATCATTATCTCTAAGTGTTCCGGAAAACCCCCTTTTATCCTGGCCTAACCTGCGAGTCTTCCTGCCCGATCGTGATGCACCTTCAAAACTTCATGTTATACTAAATATTAAAGCTCGCTCTCTCCGTGTATTTTATGTTATACTAAATATTAAAGTTTCTCCGTGTATTCGACTATAAAGCGTTCGCAAGCCTCTGCGGAGGAGAGTGGTAAAAATCGATAAATATAGAAAATACCGCTCTTCCTTAGAAACTTAAAACTAATGCGCGCGCATGTGATTGTGTTGTCGTCCCCTTCCCGAGGCTCTTTTCTTTCAGTTTCCAATATGCCACTGATTTGTGACCAATATTTTGATTTTTGCCAAAGGCTAAGGCAAAGCTCACTTCAAATCATTCAGTCAATTCACATTAAGTTCTGTCATTCCTGACCATTCTTGCGGCTTTGTCCTTTGAGCTCTCGTTTCAACAAATACGTATGTACCGTATGCTAACCCAGTTAACTAGCTAGCTAGAATAAAACTTCAATACATGATTGATAGAGTAATATAATGTATGTTTGAAAGACTTAAACAATTTTACCGGCATAAAGACATGGAAATGTAATAGAAACGCTAGTTACTGACACACAAAGAGTGTGGACTTTTACTGTCAAAATCAAATTTGCCTCCATTACTTTTAGCAGCGTACATGCTGTGACGCGGTGTCATGTATCTGTTGAAACCGGAGCTCAAACCACCAAAAAAAGGATTTAATTTGAATCTACGGTACGAACGATTGGCAAAATAGATATTACTGCAAATTATGCGGCAATTTACACTAAGGCCGCGTTTAAACTATACCGGATAGCTTTCCGTAGCGGCGCGAAAAAGCACCTATCCGATACGGAATGTACAGCTTTCAGAAGCTAAGCGAAACAACATCTCTCAGTTGCAATAATTCCTCTGAAATTTGCGTTCCTAAAAGGTACAGATAGGCGTTTTTCACGTCGCTACGGAAAGCTATCCGGTACAAGTGTAAACGTAGCCTAAGTTCGGTCCTTTTTGTGGAGGTGCATAAATCATTACACTGCGTGTGTCCTAGCTAGCTAGCAAAGCCAAAGTGTTTTCATTACATTTTTTATTTTTTATGTAGCTAAGTAAAATTGTTACAGTCTAAACTGCCTCGTGTATGGCGACCGGCTTTATTGTGCGGAGATTGCTCCTACCCAAATGATGACTGTTTTAAATTTTGTCAGCAGTGTGGTTTGGGACGCAACCGACTTCCCCATATGGACAGAAATCAATTTGTTTGTGTAAACCAAGTGATGTCAAATAGTTTTGATGTGAATTGTGGAGTTCCTCAAGGAAGTTATCTCGGGCCTATTTTGTTTCTTTTTTATGTGTCGAAATTATTTGAAATTATTAACAAGCACTTACCAAATTCCCATGGATATGCAGATGATTCACAATGACATCTATATTATCGTCCTGAATCGCCTACTTGTCAAAATGAAGCAGTAAAGCTAATAGAAGCATGTATAATTGATGTTCGTGCATGGCTTGTTTCGCAAAAGCTACGAGTCAATGATTTTAAAACTGAATTTTTAATAATTGGCACCTACCAACAATTAAGAAAGATTGAAATTGATTCGGTGCGAGTAGGAGACGTTGATATTATTCCTGTCAAAAGCGTCCGGAACTTAGGGGCTTGGTTCGACGAACACATGTCCATGCCGGATGTACACGTGGAAAAGGTGTGCAGTAAAGCGTTTAGAGGTCTATATAAAATTATACAAATAAAAAAGTTCCTTTCTATAGAATCGACTAAAACTCTGGTACATGCATTTGTAACGTCCCATCTAGACTATTGCAATTCTCTCCTAGTTGGGCTACCACAATATCAGATTCAACGTCTACAGAAGGTTCTTAATGCTGCAGCAAGAATGACATGTCTTACTCCCAGAATTGCTCATATTACTCCAGTTCTGATACATCTTCACTGGCTACCAATAAAGTTTAGAGTGGAATATAAGATCGCGTTATTAGTGTATAAAGCACTTCATAGTATGGCACCTCAATATATTACAAACCTGTTGTCCATTAAATACGAAAGCAGCTACCACCTAAGGTCAGATGATTGCTTCTTGCTACAGATTCCTAAAACCAATGCTAAGACTCTTGGTGACAGAGCATTTAAGTGTGCAGCTCCGTCAATCTGGAACACGCTTCCAATCTTAATAAGACAAAGTGAAACTTTAGACTGTTTTAAAAGCCGATTAAAGACATTTTTATTTAGGAAGGCGTTTAACATTGTAACTTAGTATTAAAATTGTATATAGTATATAGTAGTAATACGCTTCCAATTTTGATAAGACAATATCAAACTTTAGACTGTTTTAATAGTCAATTAAAGACTTTTTATTTAGGTAGGTGTTTAACATTGTATTTTAGTATTGGAATTGTAATAGTATACAGTAGTTTTTGAATAACTTTTGATGATATCATTGTACAGCGCTTTAGAATATCTTATCATACATTAAGCGCTATATTTAAATAATTTATAATAATAAATAATTTATAATAATAATAACTCAACCCCGGACTGTTCAAATCGACATTGCATCCATTGACTCTCGAATAGCGCAACTTAGCCATACTAGGTCCGCCCTTCCATACCAGAAGCAGAAAACATGTCTGGAGTTGGAACTACACCGTTTCTTAAATTCCATCACTTACCCTAAGTCCATTCTCTCGGCCTCGCCGCAAGATGTTTTACGTTTTCTTGTGTGGAAAGACTCGGCGGGCAGAACAAAAACTTGCGCGACATCTTCGTACTGCGCTTCAGGACCCCAGCGTTCCACCAACCGAACGGTATATTTATGCCCGTGATTTATCCTTTTTCACCCTTCGGGCCTTGGTCGTGTTAAGACTGTCGATGTCCTCGAGGACCCTGACGGTAAAATCCTCGTGATACATCAGCGCGTTGGTAAGACTCTGCGCGGTAAAAGGACTAGAGTCGTTCCTATCCGCCCGTGTTCCAATCCCCTTCTGTGCCCCGTGCAAAATTTACGGTTTTATGTGCAATACTGCAGGGCCGCCGATATAAACCTCTACAGGATATCTCTTTCGGCCCACTTCGCCGAAAGGATCAGTGTTCGACGCTCCGTTTTTAGCGTCCTCCGTCCACGGCCGCCTTACGATGTACCTAAAAAAGTTAGGTATTTATGACGGCGAATCGCCGCATAGATTACTATTTTAAGTGCAATCATGCGTAACGAAGAGTATTTAAGTAAGGGGAGTGAATATATTATCACAGTTTGGGAAGCGGTTTTTGAGAAGCGGTTTGCCAGAACCCGGTGGATGTTTCATGAGTTTGGTAACGCGGTTTGTTCATTTTAGTTTGAGTCGATATCGTTTTGGGGCTACGTTTCACCCACCCACCCAGTCCCCTTGCGTACCCCGCTTCCGGGCCTACGGACTCGTACTCTTCCCATAACTCTTTCAAGTAGGCTTTGCCAAGCAGGTCTGTACTTAAAATAGATTACTGTAGTTAATAAGACCAAGAATTATCGTAAACGTTTGTTTTTAGAGGCATGATACTTCCTAAGGGACTCCAACTCAGGAAATGACCATATTGAAATACCGGATGTTTACAAGTCACTCTTTAGCTAATTTGCATAACTTTTGAACTCTGTATATATTTTTCAGTTTTGAATTTAAGACCTAAGTTACTGGTCGAAATGTCTTAGCTAGTGCTTTTTAGATAACGTTGTTTTTAACGTTTTATAAACCAGTGTCAAGTTTTAAATACACTTTAATATTATATATATATGGTGGCTATAAGCTATAATGCAAAAAGCTCACTTCCCTTGTGGTCGTTTGAGCACTCTGGCCCCAAGACACTTCACGCATGTCTGGATGCGCATGTGTCTGAGTATTGTACCACATACGCTTGGTGAGGGCAAGAGTATGGTGTATAAATACGAAGTCACTCGCATCTAGACTGCGTTACAAGCTGCACTGACGAGCCGTTGAACGGCGAAACATGCATGTCTGCAGATTTGACTATATATGCTCCTTCACTTGTGTTGTTGAGCACTCTGTGAGGTTAATTGGTGGCTATAAGCTATAATGCAAAAAGCTCACTTCCCTTGTGGTCGTTTGAGCACTCTGGCCCCAAGACACTTCACGCATGTCTGGATGCGCATGTGTCTGAGTATTGTACCACATGCGCTTGGTGAGGGCAAGAGTATGGTGTATAAATACGAAGTCACTCGCATCTAGACTGCGTTACAAGCTGCACTGACGAGCCGTTGAACGGCGAAACATGCATGTCTGCAGATTTGACTATATATATATGTATATATATATATATATATATATATATTTAAATTAGATCTGCAGACATGCATGTTTGGCTCGTCAGTGCAGCTTGTAACGCAATCTAGATGCGAGTGACTTCGTATTTATACACCACACTCTTGCTCTCACCAAGCGCATGTGGTACAATACTCGGACACATGCGCATCCAGACATGCGTGAAGTGTCTTGGGGCCAGAGTGCTCAATATATATATAATCCAAAATGGGCTTGTTGTAGAAGATATAAGAGTGCTCAATACCAAACGTATAGTAGAACAAATGAAATTGTTTATATCTTAAAATTTACGATCGCTACTCCGAGTTTCCCGCCTCGTTCGAGACGATCTTCGGGCGATTTTGTTCACTGAATCCAGTTCTTTGTTTGTTAAGTTGGCGTCAACACATCAACGGTTCGCTGACGCGGTTCTTGCTTGGTTGCGTGCGCTTAAATTTCCCCTCGGTAAATCGTTCCATATGGCGACATTTCGCGAAAATCTCCGATCGCGTGTTCAACAAATTCTTCTTCAGTTCCGATTTCGTAATGCATAATACGCCGCTGCTCGTTCCGATTTCATATACCCGTCACGATTTAGGGGTGGCATATTTTTGTTGGGAGTTTTGTTGTGCCCAACAGCCCAACGGAAGTTAAGTTATTAATTTCCTAGTAAGAAAAGGATCTTGAAGTGAGCATGCGCAGATGCTTAAGTAGGTAGGCCGAGTCACATTGATTTCAAAATGAAACTGGAGTGAGATCTTTTACGTAAAGGTGCGTTTACTTGGTGTTATTTGTCGGACAAATTTGGAGTTGATATTCCACTACGGCACTAGACAAATTTGTTCACGCAAAGCAAACCGAAAAACAAATTTCCACAATGTGATTGGTTAGCGAAAAAATTCACTGCGAAAACCATTTTCGCAAACCAATTACAACAGCCTAACAATCCAACAGCCTAACAATCCAACAGCCTAACAATCCAACAGCCTAACAATCCAACAGCCTAACAATCCAACAGCATAGGCGTAGGAAGCAACTTCAAGTTGGGGGGGGCACTTTGTCTTAAGGGCACCTCTTCTATTAGAAAAGGGCACTTTTTCCATTGTTTTAGCTGGAGAAAAGGGCACTTTGAAGAAAACTTGGGGGCACGTGTCCCTGTGCCATCCCCGGTTCCTACGCCACTGTCCAACAGCCAACAATCCAACAATCCAACAATCCAACAATCCAACAAGCCAACAAGCCAACAGCCCAACAATCCAACAAACCAACAATCCAACAATCCAACAACTCAACAATCCAACAGCCCAACAAGCCAACAGCTCAACAACTCAACAAGATAACAGCCCAACAATCCAACAGTCCAATAATCCAATAATCCAACAAGCCAACAGCTCAACAAGCCAACAGCTCAACAATCCAACAAGCCAACAAGCCAACAGCCCAACCCCAACAATCCAACAGCCCAACAATCCAACAGCCCAACAATCCAACAGCCCAACAGCCCAACAATCCAACAGCCCAACAAACCAACAATCCAACAACCAAACAAACCAACAAACCATCAGCCCAACAAACCAACAACCTAGCAATCCAACAAACCAACAATCCAACAGCCACAAACCAACAATCCAACAAACCAACAGCCCAACAAACCAACAATCCAACAAACCAACAATCCAACAAACCAACAATCCAACAAACCAACAAACCAACAATCCAACAAACCAACAATCCAACAAACCAACAATCCAACAAACCAACAATCCAACAAACCAACAGCCCAACAAACCAACAACCCAACAAACCAACAAACCAACAATCCAACAAACCAACAATCCAACAAACCAACAATCCAACAAACCAACAATCCAACAAACCAACAGCCCAACAAACCAACAATCCAACAAACCAACAATCCAACAAACCAACAGCCCAACAAACCAACAACCCAACAAACCAACAAACCAACAAACCAACAATCCAACAAACCAACAATCCAACAAACAAACAATCGAACTATCCAACAATCCAACAATCCAACCAACAAACAAACAATCCAACAATCCAACAATCCAACAAGCAAGCAAGCAAACAAACAAACAAACAAACAAACAAACAAACAAACAAACAAACAAACAAACAAACAATCCAACAAACAAACAAACCAACAATCCATCCAACAAACCAACAATGCAACAAACAAACAATCCAACAATCCATCCAACAATCCATCCAACAATTCAACAATCCAACAATCCAACAAACCAACAAACCACCCAACAGCCCAACAGCCCAACAAACCAACAATCCAACAAACCAACCAACAGCCCAACAAACCAACAAACCAACGGAGGTCACTAAACGGAAGTTGAGACTATAATAACAATTCGTTTCCTGGCACAAACTTTCAACTTTGAAAATGGAGTATGATTAAAAAGCAATATACATTTTTTTTTTGTTTTTATTTATTTATTTATTTAACTTTACCACATAAAAGAGTGGCAGGGTCACCACAACAGTATAAAAACCAATTACTGTGGGCCCTAGTATGTTAGAATGATTATTAATAAGAATGATTAATATGGAAATTATATTAATAAGAATGATTAATATGTATATATTAATAAGATGTATATTAATAAGAAGGATTAATATGGAAAACTTTTAGCAAAGAATATTGCCTCTACCCTGATTTTAATGTGTAATATTAATGCGAGACATTACACGAATCAAGTACTAAAGATCCTATTTGTTTTGTATGAAATATCGTAATTGAGAATCAGCACAATAATACTGTTCAACTACTGGGCTTTTCTAACTTTAAAGATCCCGTTTCGTACATTCAAAGGTAAAATATAGAAAATATATATAAATGTGTCAATAGCACTGTTTAGTTTTTAACTTTCCGCACGTGGTTAGTTTCCGGTCAGTATATTAAATGTGCAGACTATAGACAAATATAATAATAGACAATTAGTATAATTTGCAGACTAAAAATGTTTAATAAATGCAGACGTATATGGAATACATTATATATAAATGTAACAGCTTGCAAGAATATTTTAAACAGCTTGCAAGAATATTTTTCATGTCTCTCAACTTATATTGTCGAAGTAATTCAGTAATACATATACATGTACCGTATGCGCGATGCCCAGCATCCTCTGGCCCAGCATAGCAACTTAAAGTAGTATCTTAGTTACAGTGGCGTAACTACTATGGGTTCAGACCGGGCGAACCCGGGGGCCCCCAATCCAAATGGCCCAAAGGGGGGCACCCAGGCAGCCAAGCTCAGACTGTAGAGCAAAAACAAATTGACAGGGAAGACTCTGAGAAACGAAAAATGCATGAACGCAACAACAAAATATATATTCTTTCTTGATATATTAAAATGTCGTTTTCTGACAGTCAGAATTCTGTAAAATCTTCCCCCAAAGTCCAGGAAATGGCATTTCAGAGACTAGAATGCTCGTGCCTTCGGCAGTTGTACTAGGGGGGGGCCTTCAAAATTTTTGAACCGGGGGCCCCCTAATATAACGTTACGCCACTGCTTAGTTAGTAATATAATTATGTTGATATTACTATTTTATTTTGGTGTTTACTATTTAAATACATGTAAGAATTTTGTATTCCCAGTAACAGCCAAATTCATAATATATATAGCCAGTAAAACGCTATAAACGGACAGTATTGTATCTGTACAACAACACTGCTCAATCCAGTTCATCGTTTTCGCCCAGTTTTAATTGTAAATAACAATGAGTTCTTTTTGCTAATTATTTTTTTAAACTTTTGGTGTTGTTGGAACTGTGATAAATGCTTTACTGTACTGTATAGTGTATAGTTAAGTGGCTGTCAAGTTCGTTTTGCTCATATCATAGACATGGGCGTGGTTTGTTTACAAATGTTTTTGAAACATGCTTACAATATAGTATTAATAAAAAGAAATTATGTATATTTTAGACAAGTACATGAGAAACTTCATGTTTCTTATTTTTAAGCACGATATTCGATAACATCTTGAAATAGTTTACTAAAGTAAACTCCCCAAATTGCTAAAAATCCAGACAAATTTTGTCCATACCCTTGTAAGAGGTGCGTCCTAAAATCTTCATTTGAAATTTGTGTAAACAAAACACACATTTTAGACTTGGTCGGCAAAAAATAATTGGAAATTACAGACACAAAGAAAACGCTTACAGAATGTGTCTTACCATTGGTGCATGGTCTGCAGGAAATTTTTGTCTTGAGGCTGTGCACAAAATTATTACTGCATTCCAATCCTAATCACTAAATTATTTATTGCCCAATCAACTATCAACACCTGCTGTATATAATATATTACTGCAGGCAAATCAATTGCTGTAAGTAATGAATCAGAGTATAATCAAATTGCATTAATGATTATGTAACAAACACGAGTGATTGACTGTATAAACTGAAGTAATATAAAATTTACAGCTTCCAAACTAATGGGGCCATATTAATGGCCAACACGTCCCCTTTGACAACTATACATGTCTGGCAATAGACAGAGTAAAATAACAAAGTAGGGTGCATCAAGGTGTGTAGTGGCTTAATTAGTTAATATTGTAGATACTGATTGCAACTTTATTAATAGAACCATCACTAATAGTTACATGTAGATTCATCAATATTAAGGTGGCTCGATACCCTTTTCATCATAGGGGAATTGGTATCTAATCTCGCACTGTGCGTGCTTCGTGTACCAAGTCGTGTTTTCGCGCGAAGATTGCGTGTAAAAATCATGCAAAAATAAATAAGATTTTTAAAGTCAAAACCAACTACAAAACAAGTTTATTTCGATGTTTTAAATCTTCCTAGTTTTCGTTTTCCTCAAAGAAAAAATCTCGTACTAATTTAACCTTTAAATTGAATTGTTAGCTTTCTATAAGATGTTTTAAGCTGAAATAAGCAATGTTTAAAGTTGAAACTCTATGAAAACCGGCTATCGGTTTTCGTCTTTTAACCGGCTTTCGCATGCCATTTATAATTCTATTTCATGGTGTTTTTTTTCATTTACAAGGTGTTAGTAACAGCAAAAAAGTTTAGCGAAACAGCATTTCTCGCTTCGTCGAACTGTTTTTTATGTCAACAACAGCATGAAAACAAAACTGCCGTTACGAAAGCCGAAGTCAAAAACTGTAAGTAAAAACAGTCAAAAGTTCAAAATATTCATACATGTCATACATATCTTATGTCAAACGATGCAATAAAGCGATGGTCTGAGATAGTTTCGTCTATTTTCTTTGAGTTACCCCATTAGATAGCAGGAAAATAGTAAAAATATTTGCATTTCCAGCCAAGTGAACACTATATCTTTAAAACAACTTTGATTACGTGGGATGTGCGTGTTTTTCTGGAGCTGCGCTTGCAAAATGTTGTACGCGCATGTCAATTCATTGATCTTGCACAAGTCGAGAAACGTTGGCCGCGCCGGATGTGGACATAGAAAACCTTAAATATTTAAGAAACGAGTTCGGTAAGGTACCCTGAAAATTTGCATGCAAATAGATAAATATACGCTGAGTAAAATAGTGAAATATCTCGAAAATCTGTCATGCGAATTTTTAAAAAAAGCCATTTTTCAATTCCCAAAGTTTGGCATGACAGATTTTTTTAAAACTTTCACACTAGATTCGTTGAAGTAAATAAAAACGATAAGCAATTAAAAAAATGGGTGTCACCGACCTCGTTTCTGAAATAAACGCTCATGGTTTCTGAAATAAACGCCCAATAAACACTCATGCTTCCATGCGTATTGTTGCCACGGCAACAATACAAACTCGCACATATATTAATATTGATTTTTATTCAATTCGATGTTCTCTTTTGGTCTGGAGGTTTCATGACCAAAAGTCCATGTAATCAGCAGAAAAAACGAAATTTCGAGTGTTTCAACTTTTACTTAAGTGTATCGAGCCACCTTAACTAATAGCTGCTTTGTTTTGCTGGACTCAAAGGACATTTACCATAGTCCTTGAATCCAAAGATTATTTAATGTTTGTACAGGATTTTTTTACCGGAAAATATTTTTGACAAAGGAAATATTCAAGTTTTAATTATTGTGATCATACATCTTTTGAATTGTTGTCAACAATAGGCAATCAGTAACCATGATAATGGATGATGACCATAATGTGAATAAAATTCATTCCAGATTAAATAGTAATATATTTTTACATGCCCATATATTTCAGCTATGGTCGATCACCATTCACTTGCATGCACGAAAATCTAAAAAACAGAAACACTCAATGTTTTACTGTTGCAAATGATTGACAATTCACCTGTAGCTTTTAGTACACTTTCAGGGATTTATACAAGCACTTTAGTCTACTGTACTGTTTTTACAAGAAGATTGAGTTGTTTTAGTTACTGTGGAGTGTGTGTGCTCACAACGAACCCCTCTATGGGGAAGGGGGGGCGGAGGGGAGAGACGTATGTTTCCCCAGAGAAATATTTGACTTTCACTAGCCCCAGATTCCAGAAAACCGTCTATTCCCGGCGTTCTCTGTAAGGAATTTCCTGAAAAAAGGGTCCCTAAAATTCCAAACATTATAAAGTACATGAAACACACCATAAAGATTGAATTATCAATCTTTATGATGGGAGGGGGTGGATGTGCCATTATTTGAATGGGTCAGGGATGCAACCAGTATCCGGTGGGATACCAGATTCTTAGGGGGGATACTAAAACTTTGAATCCTGGTATCCCAGTTGGATACTGAAACTATATTTAAATTTCAGACCCTGGGTTCTTTCAAGGTGACAGACTTGTAGTATTCAAAAGCTATTAGTTTAATGTTATCCTAATGTTTGAAATTTTGTAGCATCCAGTGTGGTATCCAAACCTGTGGATATTAGCATACTGCAAATTTCAGACCCTGCACCAGAATGCTTATCTTTCGCATTGTTTTACAATTCCAGAAAGAAACTTTAGGTAGTACTGTTGTACATGGTTGTTGTCAATGATCCGATTAATATTAAGAATAATAGATTGCCAAAAAAATCAATTCATCGATTAATCAGGAGCAGCTCTACATACTGTATTTATCAGTGGTACGCGGAGGTATCAATGTACAGTATGCTTTTTAAAATGATGATACTGTAGACCAAGTATCATCATTATAGAGGTTCAACATTTAAATGTACCCGAAGGGGGTAAAAAAAGAGTGTTCTCTGTATGCTTGTGAAAATGTTGACTATTGTGGATTACCCAAGTAACATCACATCCCATATGAATTGAGCCAGTTGACTATTATTAAGTGTTCCTTTCACACCAAAATCCACTATCCAAATACTCAACTGGTTTCTATGACTAGACATTTAGAGCAGGAAATTCAAAGGCTTTCAATAATTTTATATTATGGGTGCTACTGTATATAGTATGTAAATTATAGTTATTTTCCAATGTTCAAGAGTTAAAGAGTAACAATATTCAGGTAAGTTGTTATAAAATTCTGATAACCAAACCATTTCAGTTTTGTGCATTTCAAGGGATTTTGGGACCTGAAAGTGACAGTAAACAAACTTCCATATTATAGTAAAAGCTCGTAGTAATAATGCATTACTGTCGTGGCAATGGAAGTGTTCCTATAATATTCTATGGATTCATTTGCTCACATGAACCAATTCATTTGCTGAGTTATTTGAAAATTTGATAACTTCCTGTATAATTCAAGAATTTCCTTTTAATGCACCAATCACCTTTGGTTTTGGTGCAATTGAACAATCATAAAGAAGCAGACAATCCTAAAGAAGTGACAAATTATGATCAAATACACGAAGTTGCAGGTAATTGGTCTAACATCTTCAAATGAATTAGTAAAATCATCTGGCGTTAAACAGAGTAAAATACTAAAGTAGGGTGCATCTGGGAACATTGCCAGCTAATGGGTTAATTATGAAGTCCTTGTATATGCTCCAGACATGTGAATGATATGTCAATTTGTGTGAATTAACCCAACTGTATGATGAAATGTGGAGTTGTTTGTGGAAATTTCTCCCGTTTCTTTCGGTTTAATAATATCGGCTTATATGTGAATATTGATTTTTGACTTTTTTTGAATTACAAAAAAAACGTATCGATAGAATTTTTTAAAAATGAGGAAATAGAACCATAAAACCAATATTATTTCCTATGCAAAGTTTTAAATTTTTTTCCCGAAGGATATTCTTAAAATGACAGGAAGAAGACAAAAAGTAAGCTTTATTCTAAGCACGATGTTGCCATGGTAACGGACTTTCAACACAAAGGTAGTACACCAAAATCTTCAGAAGAGCATTCTCGATGTTTGCTTTGAATTTCGTCCTTGTATCATGCAAGATGAAGAAACAGGAGCCTCTTGAATACAATAGTGCACTATAATGCAAAAACCCTAGGGAGCCACCTTAACCAGTTAGTTTCATATACTTTATATTATCCAAGAAGCAGTAAGAACACCTGAATTCTAAAATCATTTCATTAATTACAAAAATATCCATTGCGAATTACAAAAACACTCATTATGAATCATGAAAATTGTCTATCAAAAATTTTTAAATCATCATTTGCCATTTACATGCATATATATAAAAACTCAGGACAAAATTAAAGGTAATACAAAATAGACATTGTTTAGGAGGTCGGTAAGTCATTGTTCTGTTTTTGTTCACGCTTATGAAAACTTGTGTACTTTCACGGTTTTACTCATACTTAACTTTTCCAAACTCAGCGACACATGTTATGATTGTATATCGTTGCAAGATGAAGTAGCGTCGGCCGTCAGACCAAATGCATTGCATGTTCACAAGATCATCTCGAATGATAAATATCCAAAATTGAGTATCGTCAGGATTAGTATGCCGCTCGTTACGCTCGCAGAAAAAATTATCATAATCAGTTCACGTGTGTTTCATTGATATGAGGAGGGATGTTTAAAAGAGAGGAGGGCTTAAAATTCTTCTTCTAAAACGGGGGAGGTATTATTAGAGAGGGGCGCTAATTTGAGAGGGGGTAAGGTTTAATAGAGGATTTACGGTACGCGAAGCTGGCTGAAATACTGATTCAAACAGTTGGTTCTTCTGCCACTTTATTATTCAAGAAGCTGCAACAGCATCTGAAATTCTGAATTCTAAAATAATTTAATTCATTACATATATATTCATTGTGAATTACAAAATAGCCATTATGAATGACAGAAAAACTCATTTTATATCAAAAATTTTTAATCATCAATATCATAAACTGTCTAACAGAAAGAAATAGAACTGTCTATTTTGTCATTCACATGCGTGTCTGTATAAAAACTCAAGAAAAAATGAAGCAAAGGTAATAGAAAAGTAAAAACCAAATTACCAAACCGCGCAAGTATTATTCGGCGGTGGGCATCCAAATGCTTTACTAAATTCAGGAAAATTGTGCAGTGGAACTCGTACTCTGAAATTTAAAGAAATAATTAAATTAGAAGATGGGATGCTACGTCATGTCCTAGTTTTGTTTCAATTAGCGCCAGAGAAACCCCACGTATAGAGGAGTTGCACTGTCATGTGACAAAATTATAAAATCTTTAACTAGAAATCTGGCTGTTTAACATGTTTTGTATGTCATTATGACAAGTATCCATAACAAATTTCAAGTCGATACAACATTTCCATCGCGAGTTAAAAAGTTTTTAAACTTTGTCTTTGAATACTTCGTATTGCTGACGTCAACATTATTTTCAAATGCAGTTTAGCTTTTAAAAGCAATATATAGTATCAAATATTTGCGAAGCGAGGCGACTTTTCAATTACAATTATATATACTGAGCTAGCGCGACTAACCGGGCTGAAGCGTGGCGGGCTGGCGGGAAAATTTAACGCGAAAGTTTGAAATTGTAAACAATAAACTTCTCAAGCCGGTAAAGCCCGGTATTTATTTTGAATAAATCAGTGAAATGCTTCCCCGTTTCAGAAGAAGACTGGCCATGTCTGTATCCCATTTAAATTTCTTTATCTCGGGAACTGAACGCTTATCTTTCGTATTCGTCTTGGATTTACTGGTTTTACGCTTTGACACATTTTTGTCCGCCATATTTGTTCGCACGAGGAAAGATAATAAGAGAAACACGCATGCGTTACAGCAATTCCAGCCCGGTTTGGCGGGACGAAAGCAATTACATGAGAAATTACATTCATTTGAAAGCTTAGCCATTCAGCTTTCCAACGATAGTTTACTTTTTAAATTTGATTGATTGGTTCGCGAAAACTATTACTTTAATTTAAGCAACTGGGATTGAAAAATTGAAAAATCGAGATGCAATAATAAAGCGGCTCTGAAATAGACGAAATCATTTCGTAAAAATCCCCGAAACTATCAAAGCTTTTTGCTAATAGCAGATCAAAATCAAGTATGCACATTCCTATGCACCATTTAAACTTATTACTAACTATCATACACAACGGTGTTGGTTTAAACAGTTTGCCAGTTTCTGTAATAACATACGGCGCTGTCCGACGGGCAATACACGGAGATTGTTTTTATTACTTTTTGGGATCGATTTAGGAGTATAAAGTAAATTACACAGCTCGACATCTTTTAAAACGTCTTTTAAAGACTTCTTAGTACTTTGTTTCGCGTAAAAACAACAATATTAAGGTTTAAACAAGAAGATTCAAGAATTCCAAATGTGACTATTAAATAACATTTAATAAAATTGCATAATTGAAACGTCAACAGAAATTGGAAAGTTAGTGGCCGCAAGCGTAAACTGTTTAAACCAGTGCAATTGTGTATGGAAAAAGAGTAATAAGTTAAAAATGGTGCATAGAAATGTGCATACTTGATTTTGATCTGCTATTAGCAAAAAGCGTCTACTTCAGGGCCGCTTATTATTGCATCTCGATTTTTCAATTTTCCAATCTCAGTTGCTTAAAGTAATCTTTTTCGCGAACCAATCGATCAAATTCAAAAAGTAAACTATCGTTGGAAAGCTGAATGGCTATAAAGTTTTCAAATGAATGTAAACATATAGGCTTTACTGCTATATTCGTTTCAAAATACACATTTGAATCGAGGATTGCGTTTTTTTTTATACACCCTGTATATATCAACTTCGCCTGGTCCATGCGTGCTACACGGTTGAAGCACATGTCGGTTCAAACAGTCGTACTTTACATTGCGAGCGTCGTTCGCGCGTGTCAAAACTGGCAATAATACCTGGCCTACTGTATATACGCGGTTTTTTATTGTATTTTTGTCACATAATAAATTTGTAAAATCGGAGTATCCAAAAAAAAACCTGCGGTGTTTGGTAGAATCACATTCACACTGCAAGCATTTCATATTGAGAGGACAAAGTACGTTACGTTACTTGCTTGTCACGATACATTCCTAGGAGAGTTCGAGGGCATGCACCCAAGGGAAATTTTTTGAATTTGGGGTCTCTGAAACGGCATTTCCAGGTCTTCTCATCGGATTTGAATGGATCTAAAATCACACTTTAAAAAGGGATTGGGGGGCGCCCCCACCCCTTGCCGGGTAGCCCGGGTCCACTGGGAGAAAGGCGCATGCACTAACCACTGCAATATAAATATAAGAAAAGACATACTCCGAATATTACCATCTCCGACACAGAGTTGCAAAAAAGCTGCGGGTATGCGGGTACACCCGTGAGGAAGGTTTACTGGCATTGAGGAAGGTTGAAAGTGAACACTGAATATAACGTTGCAAAGCAGTAAGTGCTAGACTAGTCAAGCTAGTATTAGTAGCAACAGTCAACACTCAGTCAGAATAGCAGTACTGCAATGGCCAACTGGCAATCTACCCAGGCAAAAGCCTGCATGCATATGTTGGAACATTTCCAGTTATTTAGAGGAAGGTTGGGAAAACCCAAAATCTTACCCGGAGAAAGGTTGAAAACAATAAGTGTGACTTTTTTTTTCTTGGGTTTACAAGATGGTAATATTCGGAGTATGTTTTTGCTTATATTTCTTGAAATTGTCTGCTGGTAAACTGCGATATAAAAACGCTCATTGATTACTGAACACTCCCACGTTACTTACCTGACTGGATCCAGAGAATGTGTATCGAAATTATTCAGAGATTTGGCAGTTCCTTTTCCATATTTTGCACACCACAACTACACGAACAAAAAAATTCATTTTTCGGTTTTAAGAAAAAAAGGTGAAAAGCTGACTCGTATTAAACCAGTCGCATCAACATAACTGAGCTGTGTGATGCACGATGGGAACGAGCACGCAAAAGAGATATAGATGTAGGAAGTATATTAGATCACCGGGTTGAGGAAACGCGACAATTTGTAGGTCGGCCAAATCCTTTCGGTTGTGCCGCCATTTTGTATGATGGCGCCTGAAGTAACTCGACGAACGAAACTCGTATCTATATACTCAATATAGAAGTTTTAACATTTTATTTTGAAAAATCCCAAACATTTGTCTAATTTTCGTGTGGTCGAAGGAACATTTTGTAATATTTTCGCCATCCACAGGAACGATATACAAAAGTAACTCAACAGAATTATTCTGCAAAATGTTAAAACAACTTTATGGGAACTTTAATCAAGAAACGTGTGAATTATTCCTTAATACTTTACAATCTTTACAATACAATCTTTATTTAACTCTCCCCAAAGAGGCTTTTCAGAGTCAATTACAAACATACAGTATATACATAACATTACTTTATAATATCCCTACCCCTATAAACGTTTAATTTAAATTCGACGGGTGTATCACTTCAGAGACATAAATTAAAGAAACGAGAGAGGAGAAATTTAAACCGAAAATACTAGAGACTAAGGATCTGGTTGAAACTGTAAATTGACCAAAGATTTAGAAAGTAATAAAATATATATATATATATATGCAGTCTGGATGCGCATGTGTCTGAGTATTGTACCACATGCGCTTGGTGAGGGCAAGAGTATGGTGTATAAATACGAAGTCACTCGCATCTAGACTGCGTTACAAGCTGCACTGACGAGCCGTTGGACGGCGAAACATGCATGTCTGCAGATTTGACTATATATGCTCCTTCACTTGTGTTGTTGAGCACTCTGTGAGGTTAATTGGTGGCTATAAGCTATAATGCAAAAGCTCGCTTCCCTTGTGGTCGTTTGAGCACTCTGGCCCCAAGACACTTCACGCATGTCTGGATGCGCATGTGTCTGAGTATTGTACCACATGCGCTTGGTGAGGGCAAGAGTATGGTGTATAAATACGAAGTCACTCGCATCTAGACTGCGTTACAAGCTGCACTGACGAGCCGTTGGACGGCGAAACATGCATGTCTGCAGATTTGACTATATATATATATATATATATATATATATATATATAAGTATATATATAGGATTGTAATCCTATATATATTTTGTATATATTCATGTATTTCTCATTGGTTAATTGTTTTGTACGTTAAGTTTAAATAATCTGTAACAACTGTGTAGTAATTTAGTCTCTGAAGATGTTGTAGTTACAACGAAACGTTAGACATGTAAATAAAAATTTTCTTTTAAAATGCCGTTGTTAATAATGCTGGGCATTAATTTCCATAACAAGAATGGGTACAAGTCAGTCTAAAAACTACAACTAATGAACGTTTGACTTATTGGTAAGAATATTGCACTGTATATTGATACCTGAGCAAAGCCAATGAAGAAAAGTTGGTCATTATTGAAAGGAAGAGCCGGTAACTTGTCTTCATTGCCATGTGTTTCCCGCCATTTTTGATATGCCTAAGCAAAAAATACGTTAAATAGATTTTTGGCGCACTTTAGTGCCAAGGTAAGTAGACTAATCCTAAAATATTTAACTTGAACGATGAATTCCTGAATTAAAGGCGTTTTGAACATCAATATTTTAATGAGATGACGCACATGAGAAATTTCGATGTAGTTCTTGTCAGTGGTGTAGTCCTGGAACTCTAACAAGGGGGGCTCTCAAAGCGGGGGGGAGGAAATTGAAGGCATGGTGGGGGGTGACAAAGCATGGTGGGGGGTGACAAAGCGTGGTGGTGACATGACAAACTTGGAAAACCAGACACAGTGCTGAAGTGCGGTGCCCCGTCTAGTCTAGCACTGACATGCACAATAATAAATAATCATTCTCCAGTATAAGAAGTGTTCTTGTAATGGGTTTCTTCGTAGCTCAGTGGTTAGGGCGTGCGCCTACAACTTCCTTTGATTCCGATGTTGAGGGTTCATGATCAAATCCCCGTACAACCAGTTTTTCTTAAAACCTTCAAATTTTCTTTTCCAATTTGTTAACTCTCAAATAATGTTTTAAACATTTGTGATTAGATTTGGAGTTGAGATGGGCATATTTCATAAAAATCCAAAATCGTAGCACAAAACACGCCGGATATTTGTTGACAAAATAATTTGAAGAGGCAGAATATTAATGAACAGGCGCGGGCGGCCGCAGGAAAATCTGCTATACAGGCATAGTTATAGGGCCTGGGCTTCCTGTGTATAATGAACATAGCTTAAAATTCCGAACGAACAAACGAATGAACTCACAGCGAGAAAATAAAGCTGTGCCAACCTTGCAGGGGCACCGCAATTCCAATATTAATTTTTGGTTCTAGTAATAAGCTAGAGTCACATAAATTATCTAATGGTAGGATCAAAGTGCTCAAGTAGAGATTACCAAAATCTTTCAAGATTACTAAAATCATTTTAAGACTACAGTTTCAAAGAACTTTCCAGGTTAAGATTATGCCATATGCAAAAATATAGGGGGCTCAGCCCCGCCCCACCCCCCAAATCGACATGGAGCTCCTTGATCACCCTCTCCACTACACCCCTGCTTGTTGTATAAAGCTGTTGAACCAATTTCTGTGCAAGTGTCGGCACTCGGAACAAATTCACACTTGCATAGTATACATTTTACAGTAATCACGACATGGGTTTTGTCGTCGTATGAATGTTTTGCATATTATGCGGCGCCTTTTGTGACGCCATACAATCAACATAAAGTGATAATACAATCAACATAAAGTGATAATACAATCAACATAAAGTGATAATACAATTCGGTATGACTTTAAACGAAATCGCTGAAATGAAGAAAAAATTTACCAGTTGACCAGCGACATCATGTGCAGCAATCAATGCTGAGAGTGCCGTAATTTTTAAGTCCAAAGTGAGTATATTTCAATGCTCTGTCGTTAAACAATTTCTCCAGAACTTAGAAAATGCGCAATTCCGTTGTGAAGGCAGATACAGATAGAATAATTTTTGAAGAGCGTCGCCCGCGAATACGCACCGCATCAAAAACACTAAATATTTAAAGAGCGCCGCGGCGCTCAAACGAGTAAATACGGTAATCGATTTGGGGTAATATAGCGTGGAGTAATTTGAGCGTCTGGAGCTTGATTTCCTGCATTTTCAAACACAATATTTTGATATATTCCATCTAGGTTACAAAAGAAAGCTATGAGAATGATTACTTTTTCCGACCCACGGTCTCATAGTGAGCCAATTTTTAAGTCATTGAACCTGTTGAAATTCACATATGTAATTAAATTTCAAACACTCAGTTTCATGATTCAATGGAAAAACTCACTATAGTATTAAATACTTCAACTCCTTGAAAATTTATCACTGCACAAAATCTAATTGATCACTGCACAAATCTCATTTATCATTGCACAAATTGGTTATCACTGCACCTTAAAATAATCCTTGGGAGATTGAATTCATTTTCTTAAACCAGAGTAGCGAGTGAAAACATGAATAATATTATATTAAGCCTGGTTGCCGAAAACGAATAGACGTCGAATATTTAGCCATTTGACTATCGATATTATGTACATGCAGTCGATGCTGAACATAATCCATTTTGGATTTTCTCCACTACGATTTGCAAGACAGATTATCTACCACAACACCTGGGCGAGATAACCGCCGGGGGACAAGGGTTCTCTCACGGCTATTCTCAAATTCACTTACCCTGAAAGCATATTTCAACCCTCCGTTGTCAGCAATGTTTTCTGATAATGTGTAATTGCCATCAACCTAAGAAAAATAGCGCGTATTATCGTGTAGCCTGCTCGCAGACATCGTTTTTCTCACGCCAAGCGATCGAAGAACCGAGCGCCGGAACGAGTTCTGCTATTTCACAACGTCTATTTTGATCGTCCAATCAGAATCTCTGATATAAAAGCGTGATTCTTGTGAAAATGCATAAATTAATTAATTATAACAATTTGATCACAGCTTCGTTGTACTCCATTATTGAATTTAAAATTATGCTGATTATGCTGAATATACCACAAAACGTCACTTTCCAGAATTTGGAAGGTAAATTCCGATTGGTTGAGGGAAAAATAGCAGAACTCGTTCTGGCGCTCGGCTCAGAACAACGTCTGCGAGCAGGCTAATTATCATGTGGTAGTTAAAGTGACTGAGCGAGAGGTCCGTACAGGAGGATACTGCACGGTCGAGTTCTTTGCGAAAAAAGAACGAGACATGCAGTATCCACCTGTACTGACCGAACAAGCTCAGTCAATAAGCTATTCATTATATGGCAAAAGCAAAAACAGAAATTCAAATTGCTTCTTAAATTATATTTAATAAAACAGAACTTGTTTACAAAAATTCAACATTTTCAATAAAGCCGGTAAATGGCTAATTAATTTAAGAATGTTCTGCTCTCAGACTAAGAATGATCTAAAAAAATGTTCTGCTCTCAGACATTTCAAACTTAAAGCCGTTTCACAAAACAGAATTTTTTAAAAAAAATATAAAAAAACTTGTCAAAAATTTAAAATCCAGAATTTCCTCCAAACCCGAGCGGTTCCGACCGCTCAGGAACCAATCAGAATGCTCTATTTTGGCAGATGGACCGCTCAGAAACACAGCCATATAATAAATAAATTTATCAAATTAATGATAATTATTTATGAAGAAAATTCAAAAGAAATGAATGTTAATCAAATCATTCTTGATTTTCGTAAACTAGAGCAATAGTGACTGGCCCGGCGTCTTTTAATATCCACCGTTGAACCAGATACACCGCTGATCTGAAAATAATCTGGATGGCACATCCTTTGTTCACTGGTGTAACAAACGAAGTCAGTCAAGCATTACTAAGGGAGCAAATGTCTCTGTTTCCTGAAAACGTGTTGAAGCTTTAAATAAACAGAATAACTACATTATCTTGACACATAAGGCATCTTAACAAATTGATATCTACCAAGATACGTATGAAAGGATATCAGTTTCTCCCTTAGTCATGGCTGAATCCCGGCTTCAGTTTTAACACAATAGATACTGCTGTACTGTAAGTCTATTATTTTTATTTCCAGATCAGTGCTATGGACACACTTAGAACAAGCCAGTTTTCTAAACTGATAAGAAAAATACGTTTATACGAACCTTATAACCAAATATTGTAACTTTGTTGTACTCTTCAATCAAACATGTTGATCGTTTCACGAAATTTTCGTGCGATGTATTGGTCCACCATTGGCGAATATTTCCGTTTTCGTCGTATCGACTTCCTGTCGGTTATATTAACGGGGATGCGCACGAAAATTATAGACTAATGGACAATGGCAGATGCTAGGGAGGCGAAGTGGGCGACCACCCCCAACCAATATGTTCTTAATAGGGAGCTTTAGCAAGTAGAACGGCAACGCAACGACAACGGCTATTATTACACAATGAAACTCATAATACTGTATAAAAGAAATGAATATTATTTATGTCCCACGGGAGTTTCAGACGTCGTCTTCGCTCTGTTTACCATTCCAAACTAGAGATTTTAACGCCTTGTGTACAACGCCTGTGTTTTAAGCCGTAATAAGCGCTACTCCAAATTGGTTCAGTAGAACCCATGTCTCTGAAAGATAGCTGATTAACCAAATGACTAAATTATAACAAGGCTGTGACATTAATAAATAATTAATCACAGAGTTGCAAAGAAGATTCGTGTATTATCCGTCAGGAAGGTTTACTGGCATTGAGGGAGGTTGAATGTGATTAAAACATTGCAAAACAGTAAATACCAGCAAGTCAGGCTATAGTGTCAGTAGCAACAGTGATAGCATGCACGCAGTTAGACTAGCAGTATTGCAATGGCCAACTGGCAAACCTACACAGGCAAAAGCCTACATGTCAGAAAATTTCTAGCTATCTTGAGGAAGGTTGGAACCCAAAATCCTTCCCAGCAGAAGGTTGAAAACGTTTTGAAACTCTGATTAATCAGCTCTGCACTCAATAAAATATCAAAGATTATGTCACATGTAGACGTAATCATGTATGGTAATCATCATTACCATATAATAATCATAATGATCCTACCTTGCTTATCAAAGCCATGAGTGATTTCATGACCTACGACCATACCAAGGGAACCATAATTCAACGCTCTGAAATTCACAACAGCAAAGGGGTTACAAACAGAGAGGGTACAATAACGTACGCAAACACACACACAAAAATTCATTACTTCAGTCTGTCGCCTTTGTAAAAAGGTGGTTGTAATATTCCTGCCAAGACAGCTGCAAGATAAGCAAAAAAGTCAGTCGGTAGGTAGGTAGGCAGGTAGGCAGGCAGGTAGGTAAGTATTTACGTAGGTAGGGAGGTATAAGTATTTTAAGTAGGTTTGTAAGTGGTGGGGCAGGGGCAGGCAGGCAGGTAGTAGTGAGGGTAGGGGTAGGTAGGAAGGTTGCAGGTGGCAGGCAGGTAGGTAGGAGGGCAGGCAGGCAGGCAGGCAGGCAGGCAGGCAGGCAGGTAGGTAGGTAGGTAGGTAGGTAGGTGGTATGTAGCTGTAAGTAAGTAGGTAAGTAGGTGGGTATAAGTAGGAAGGGTATATAATAGGTAAGTAGATAGGTAGGTGACAGGGAGAGGAAAAATAGACAATGTAAAGAAGAAGGAAGGGTACGATGGAAAAAAGGAAGGATAAAAAAAAAACAGGGAATAAGACAAGGAAATGGAAGGAATAGCAGAGAAAATGATTTGGCTGGGAAAAGGAAGAAAAAACAGGAGTATTTAAAGGACAAGTTGGACTTACTCATCCCGTTTGCTTGAGGGCTATAAAATGCATTGACTGTAAGAGGTGGCATTGAAAACCTACAGAGGAACACAAATATGACATAAAAGATACACCTTAAGACAAACATAACAAAAGTGACCTACATTCACCCTCATGTACAATACCTGTTACTATCTGGAGGTTTGCCGAATTCGTTTATTTTCTTTAGAATTTGATCTCTGAAGACATTCAGCGTATTTTGTAAATAACGAGATTGATTGACTTGAACCTGAAAACAATAATGGACATACTCGATTATTTCAGGGTAAGTAATATACTGCGGCCTGTTGTGCGAATTTTACTAATAATTTACTAATATTTACTAATATTTTACTAATATTTTACTAATAGTTTACGAATACTTTACTAATATAATAAATACTATTTTTAATCTGGGTTATATCAATCAATCAATATATAGTGATTTCCTCAAGCTTTCTGAAATTCCCCGTTTATTGGAATAACACAGATTAAAGATGATAATATCTTATAGTATTTATAACCTAAAGGCTTTTAGATTCATTGTGGGATCAATATCCGCAGTTTCCCATCTTTTCCGGTATTTTTACGAAGGTTGAAAACAGTTAGCATAAATTTACTAATAGTATTTGGAAACACGTCGTCTAGAAAATCGGTTGTTTTGAGCACATGATTCGTAGCCATATTTATATGTCTGTGTCCAATATTTATCTAATCTGTGACTGTTGTTTTAGACAACAGATTTGCTAATGTTTCGACTAAAAAACTCACATTTTTGTAATATCTGTTCAGCTTGGTAGTATTCTTAATAAACGACGGAAATCCAATCCATTCCTTCATTTGTTTTAGCTTTGTGAAAAAAATTACAATTATAGAACGGATGATAAGTACACAGAAATATTCTTGAATATTATTTTGAAATATTCCTCTGCATATTCCACTATATTCCACTGTGTGTGTATTCTTCTGTTTGTGTGTGTGTTTGTCAGCTGTTAGCAGAATATCTCGAGAAGTATTAAACATTTAAATACGAAATTTTTTAAGCTAGTTAGCAGTATATTTCACGATAATCTACTTGACTGCCTAAATGTTTAAAACCTGGTCACAATCCCTTCATTTACTGACCTTGAGGCGAGCCTGAGCGCGGGTTGCATTGTCCATCCATTCTTGTTCTTTCAAGCCATCAATGAACTGTCCTTTTATCTCAGTAAACATTTCTGCGGCCTAGAAAAAAACGTGTTAAACGAAGTTAAGAGGGTGTTTTACACAGTTACACGATGCAACTTGCTTCGCAATTTTACTGAGAGACAAGTTATATGTAGCATATAAACTTGCAATCATCAAGTCTTGCAACATAAATATTACCCTTTTTCGAGCACCTTCTGACACGTGTTCATTGACATACAGCAGAGTTGTAGCATATGTGAAAGCACCGTCTGTTAAACGATTACATTTCTTCCATCTGGGAATAGTTGTCTTCTTGGGTAAAAAACGTTGTAAATATTTCTGCTGTGCTTCCCCAAATGGCGCTGGTAGAGTATCGATCAAGCTTCGAATAACGTTCCAAATTATTTCGTTAGCTAGCAAACTAAAATGGAAGAGATAGAAAATTGTTAGTGTGGACCAATGATTGTGTGAACCAATAGTGGAATCCCACGGGACAAATTCCCAACTGACGAAACGAAGGCGACAAAAGATACCTCAAATGACAGAATTCACGCAGACATAAATTGCACAGAACTAGAGCATATACTTTCTAAGCTAAAGGACTATAGATACAGTATGTTTTAAAATAATTATGATGTGTGATTCTACCACTGATCTGAAAACTATAACTGGATAGAGCATCCTATTGAAATCAATAAGCCAATTTTGTAGCCAGAATATTTTTAATAAGATCAGATTTATAAATCTGTCAAATTCTTGAAGCGTCAATCGTTAGCTGTTTAAATTAGTTATACTATGAAGCAAATATCTTTTCCCATGTAACTTAATAAGGTGGTCATACCCCTTTAAATAATTTGTTCTCATTTTGCATGGAATGAAATAAATTTTACCATTTTCTGAAAGGGTATGGTAAGGGAAACTAATTGGTGTGGAAAAAATTTCGCATTCTCATTAATTGTGCTAATTAGCCATATGGCGGCCGGCTAATTAGCAAAATAAATGACGGAATATGATATCTTGAGATAGAATAACTTTAATATCACAAATTATATATTTTTGGAAAGCTTAGAACATAATCTAGTGCCTGACGTTTAGTTCTTTATTTTTATATAAATCCTTTTTAAAAAAAATCTGTACGAAATGTAGGTGGCTCCCTACAGTTATAGTACAGTTTGAAACACGATCCGTTTGAAACACGATCAGACGTCATCCTCGCGTCCCACGCGTGGAATCTTCATGACCCGGCAGCAGTGTGACCAGATTTGGTAAATTAATTTACTTTTGGTAAAATTTGGTAAATTTTGACAAAGTTTTGGTAAAATAAAATTTTGGTAAATTTTTTTGTAAAATTTCTCAAAAATAGAGAAATTTAGTACTTTTTTGGTAAAATGTCTAGCCTGAAATCCCCAATTTCAGGCATGCACCTAAAATAGGTCATTTGTGGGTATTTCGGGTTAATTATGGTTACGTATATCGCCTTGGCGGGAAATTTTGTATATTCAGTTTTTTTGACATGCTCATATTCAGTAATCGCATTCTTTATGCTAAAAGCATTTGTTACGACAATGACTGAATCTGACAGTACAATCGGACAGTAATATCGCTCTGAGTGGGAGTTGAAGCCATAATTTCGAAATGGTAAAGCGAAAGTGATTCAACGGAAAATGTTTCGTTTTACAAAGTATGTCGATGTCAAATTCAAGCTCGTTTGGTTACAATTCGCCTACATGGAAAAAGTATGTCGGGTAGCTCGAAGGTACATAATTAACATAAATAAAACTATTGTCGAAATTTAAAATACATCATTGCTCATCAGGAGTTTTCATATCAGCTTTTTAATCTTGTACTTATCATTGCATTCTTCACAATACTATTAACAAGATCTTTTTGGACGCCAAGTAAAGAGTTTGAAAGTGTGCTTAAATTATTCTTTGATATGGTTTGATGCACATTTTGATGCACATTTTCAGCCATTACTAGTAAACAATGAAAAGTGGTTTCGAAGGCATTGATTTTAAAACGACGACTGTCGTGGAAATAAAGAAATATTTAGTTGAACGTGGAGTTAGCGTAAATGGCTATAAGTCTATAACAAACAAGTATTAATAGAAATCGCGTTTTCAGTTCAAAAAATGGGATTGCCGGCTTTTGAAAGCTTGATGGGCAACAACTCGAGCGAAGAAAGACGTGATGGCAAATTAATAATTCATGATATGGAAATTGAAAACCGATTCAAAATGAAAGTCGTGAACAACTTTATCGACTCGCCGCCATTCAGACTATACAATATATTTAATCACTTGATTTGCCAATCGACCAACTAACGACAAACAAGGCCTTGCCGCATATAAGTCTTTCGATGACTACAGACTGTTTGAAGAGGAGTATGTAGAATCGTTGTTAACAATCACGCTAAAGATGAAGGTCTACATGTGCTGTTCTTTGCGTGGTGGAAATCTGTCGCGCGTTTCTCTCACATCAATGTCACTATTTTGCGCATAAGTGTGTTTTCTTTTTCTTTTTTGATGAGATGATAACTTTTCTTTCTCTATCACCAACTCTCGGACTTCGCATGGTTGCGTGCTTGAGGTCGGCTTCTTTAACCACAAACAGGGACCGCTTGTTGCGCTATTATTGCCACGAGTATTTAAAAGTTCTTCGAGCGAATACATTGCTGCAGATATGTGCTTACATCCACCGTCACGACCACCTTTACATATACACTTGGCATTTAGAATGCTGCCTCTGTTTGCACCTTTTCCCTCCACGATGACCACGGTGAAATACAGGTCGTAAAAGTCTCTCCTGTCATCGGTTTTAGTCTTCATGGCTGGTCTCACTTTCCCAACATAAACATGTAGACCTTCATTCTTTAGCGTGATTGTTAACAACGACTCTACATACCCCTCTTCAGACAGTCTGTAGTCATCGAAAGACTCAGTTGTATGTGGCAAGGCCTTGTTTGTCGTAGTTGGTCGATTGGCAACTCAAGTGATTGAATATATCGTATAGTCCTAACGGCGGCGAGTCGATAAAGTTCTTCACGACTTTCATTTTGAATGGGTTCAATTTCCATATCATGAATGATTAATTTTTTTCCATCACGTCTTTCTTCGCTCGAGTTGTTGCCCATCGAGCTTTTAAAAGTCGGCAATCCCATTTTTTGAACTGAAAACACGATTTCTATTAATACTGGTTTGTTATAGCCATTTACGCTAACTCCACGTTCAACTAAATATTTCTTTATTTCCATGACAGTCATCGTTTTAAAATCCATGCCTTCGAAACCAATTTTCATTGTTTACTAGTAATGGTTGAAAATTTGACCAAGATTCCCAAAATGCTTTTATTTTAAAACTTTATAGCGTGATCGCGTGCAAGCTGTTGTTCGAACATATAATACGAGCTTGTACAAATGTCCGAACTCATGGTGTTTGTTTACATTTTTTGTCACGTGGCGCTGCACGTGTTTTTAGTGCCGAAAAGGTCAATTGGTGTGACCTCATTAGTTATTCACCGGCAAATTTTGGAAGATACAGCAATAACTACACTTTTCGCCAGGTATGAGCCAATAGACAAATTTGGCTAACGCTTGTTTATACCCAATTCACAACTTTGGATAACTCACATGCTTAGTTACTATTGTTCTAGTTTGCGAAAACATTGAATAGAACAAAGGTAACTAAGCATTAGAATAATCTACATGAGTGAATAGCTCTTAACTAGTGAATTAGCTCGCACATAATTCTAATGCTTAGTTACCTTTGTTCTATTCAATGTCTTCGCAAACTAGAACAATAGTAACTAGGCATGTGAGTTATCCAAAGTTGTGAATTGGGTAGCAACGACGTAAGCAGCGTCAGCCAAATTTGTCTATAGTCTTACTCTTGTCAGCAAATCCAGTAAATCACATACGTCAAAAGGAGAACGAGATTCGACAAAATTGCTTTTCCTATTTTTCGTGAACGTTTTGTTCACGAACAGTTCAGACCAAGATGCTCTATTCATTTCAGAAAACATTTAATAGCCTTGACACAATGCGCGACGCCAAAACGTTTCGTTTAATTTCTCATACATTTCCAAAGAAAATGGCGTCCCAAAGTTGAGTTAAAAGTACAGTAATGATATAATGATATTGATAGTGAACTTTATTTAAACATGGAAGCCTGTAATCAGAAGCTGCTCTACTCAGGCGCCGTGTACATTTGAATTATTTACAATATTCACAATAGAATAAAAATTAAAACTGAATTGCATAATAAATTACAAATTAATCACAGATTATTTTTGAAGATTTTTAGCAAATTTGATTTCCTATTTGCGATGGGTAGTCAGTTCCATAACACTGCTCTGGCATTATATGCTATACTGCTTTTTAAAAAGTTAGTATTTGGTTTAGGAATAGCAAAATTGTAGTCATTGCCTCGTGTATCATGACTATGAAGTATGTGAGCTCGAGAGATAAGATGGGCCAAGCTTGTTGAAAATTTTGTACATTAAACGACGTACATTTTTGTCTCGTTCGCCTATCTTCTAATGTGATAGGGGTAAATCAAATGGTAATTTCTCACCTCTTGGGTTTTTCTATAAGCCAGAGAACGATCTTTTTAATATTATTGGGCAGTAGTATCATCAGTTTTTGGTCTGATGAAATTGATATATTTGTGCCGTGAAGTACTTCCCCAAAATACACTGTCCAATTAAACTGAAAAAGTGGATATAGTAATGTAAGGAATTGTAAGTTAGATAAGGGTATGGTACAGTAAAGTATGCCTATGGTATGTGGTATGGTATGTGGTATGGTACGTGGTATGGTACGTGGTATGATATATGGTATGGTATGTTATATGGTATGGTATGCTATATGGATGGTATATGCTATGTGGTATGGTATATTGTATGTGGTATGGTATATGGTATGGTATGTGGTGTGGTATGGCATGGTATGGCAAGGTATGTGGCACGTTACGTTATCACATAACAATATATGAAAAGGAAGTTTTAATAAATGCACAACAATAATAAAACAAATCTTACCTTGAACAATGTTAAATTATTCAACTCATCAATTGTCATAAATTTAACATTCTCTTTAATTTTTTTTAGGCTAGTTGGGTCAAAAAACGTCCTGACCTGCAAATGAAATACGCTATCTTCAGTACTTATTACGTGTTTCACACAATAATGTATTTATGCTGTTTTTACATGTAAACGCTTTACAACTTCAGTTTTAAGAGTTCTTTCTTGCCAAAAGAATCTAGACGGTTTTTTTTATAATGAATTTAGATAATTTGATATACTTTTATTGCCTGTGCCCAAAACGATATATTTAAGAAATAGAAAACATTTTCCGTGTCTCTATACACTTATAGAAACACGCGTGGGAGTTTGGGAGAACGAGAAATAATCAGTGGGAAAACGAGCCCGTAGGGCGAGTTTTTCCACGTTATTTCGAGTTCTCCCAAACTCCCACAAGTGTTTCTATAAGTGTATAGAAACACAGGAAAAATGTTTTCTATTTCTTTTATAATATAACTCAAGACATTTTTTAAACTCGATTAATTTACAAATTCTCATTACGTACGCATGCTGACCTTTGCTCGTCAATTTCGCTGCAAGAAAACAACTCTGTTTGAAAATTAACAGTCAAAAATGTGTAAAAGCATTAAAATTGTTTTTAAATAGTATTCAAAGTTTTATAATTCGCATTAAATTTGTTTTTATGATTTTAAATTTTGGCGGGAAAATTTCCGTGTTTCGATACAGTTATACAAACACGCTTCTCGACCAATCAGCACGCG
The DNA here is from genome assembly GCA_016169945.1 of Trachythela sp. YZ-2020. NCBI lineage: Eukaryota > Metazoa > Cnidaria > Anthozoa > Malacalcyonacea > Clavulariidae > Trachythela > Trachythela sp. YZ-2020. The sequence goes on along the minus strand of JADLSH010000386.1, from coordinate 3,774,213 downwards.
CATACTATAAATGTTATATTATAAAAACAAAATAATCCATACACTTGAAAAACCATCTTCCAAATTAACAATACGATTCACTTCATCATCAATAGTGGAGTTCGATCCAAGTAATTTGAATATAGTTGACATAAACGTCCTATAGTCTTTATATAAATCATATTCCTGCAAAAAAAAGTAAGTCTATGAAAGGTAACTTAAAAATGACTTAGGCCCGTTTCAGACGTCGAACTTTTCATCTGCCGAATGCATTAAAAACAATAGATAATCATCTGAACTACCTCATTATTTATTGTCTTCAATGCATTCGGCACATGAAACGTTCGACGTCTGAAACGGGCCTTAGTAAACTTTAGAAATTTGTTTCCTTTTTAAGTATACTTGTGAAATACACTGTTTGTGTATATGTGTGTACACCCCCACATAACTGACCTCGTTCAATATTCTGTTACGAAAAATTACCTCAACTTTCTCGTGTTTTGGCGAAAGCTTTCTTGAACGCGACTGTTTTTTATCCAGTTGTCTGACGTCATTACCAGAAATTCCCGAACCTATCTATACGATACATGGCAAGCAGAAAACAAAAATATTAAACATATGCTAGCAGTTATCAGTGCCGCCGGCAGGATTTTTCTATCGAGGGGGGCAAATACGTTACGTTACTTCAGTGGTGTAGAAGAGGGCGGCTCGTGGGGGCGGAGCCTATGGATCAGACCCCCTTCTTTTCTCAAGAATGCTTGAAAATATATAATTTTTACATAGTTTTGATTCTCAAAGCATCACTATATGACTATTTCAGGCATGAATATCATATAAAGATGCGATCATGGGATTGGGGGGGGGGGTTACTTACGAGGTCACCATTCCCGAATGTTTTCACCCTTGGTAACATGCTCGTCTAGAGAGCCCCCCTAGTTATAAATTTAGTTCTACAGCACTGCGTTACTTGCTTGTAACGACGCATTGCTAGGAGAGTTCGGGTGCATTCACTCCAGGAATTTCACTCCAGGTTCATTCACTCCAGAAGACGCCCCCCCCCCTCCCTTGCCCCCTTACCGGCGCCACTGGCAGTTATTGAAAGCTCAGGCGCCTCTGGCTGCCACGATACAACCAATGTCTGGTCATGGAGAACATATAAGGTGGAAGCCTTAGCTTTTGATGAAGGAGGAAAAGTCGCTAGTCTGTTGGGACGCCAGAGCAGGGGCGCGACGGGGCGTGGCCAAGCGACCCTCCTGCCCTTTCCTAAGGGGGGCAAAAGTGCCCTTTTAATAGAAATTAACCAAATGTTATAAAACTACCAAAGAAAAGAGAATACAACTGTAAACTAGATGATCAGTATAAGGAAAGCCAATTTTCTATTGTTTTCGATCTGTAGAAAAAACGATTAAATGAGTTGATATGATCAGAATAATAAAATAAAACGATTATTCAACCAGAAATAGATACTTTTCATGTAAAAAATACCAAAGATTATTGAAGAAAATTGACGCAGTTGTTAAGTTTAGAGTTGCCGATCGCTCACGCTGTAGTTTATAGCTATGTAACCTCCTCCAAACGGACCAATCACAACACATGTTTTAGGGCATTTTTTGAGCGAATTGGGTTGAAAACTCGTTGCTAAGGCGTTGCTAAGGCGAAAATTTCAGGACAGCATCAGTTTTCAGCGTTTTTCAACTAGATAAACCAAATATTTTATAAAATGAAGTATGTAATCATAAACTAGAATAATTTAAGTTTCCAAGACACCTAAATGTTTGCATTTTTTTTTGAAAAATCTGTTTTTGAAGGGGTATGACCACCTTAGAAATATAGCTTTCAACATCTCCTCTATTGAGAGTTTTAGAACGTTTTAAATACCACATCATGAGGCTTAAATATGGCGGCCATATTGGTCACCAATTGGTGTGACCTCATTAGTTATTCACCGGCAAATTTTGGAAGATACAGCAATAACTACACTTTTCGCCAATAGTCTTACTCTTGTCAGCAAATCCAGTAAATCACATACGTCAAAAGGAGAACGAGATTCGACAAGATTGCTTTTCCTATTTTTCGTTCACGTTCAGTTCAGACCAAGATTCTCTATTCATTTCAGAAAACATTTCATAGCCTTGACACAATGTCTGGTCATGGAGAACATATTTGGTGGAAGGCTCAGCTTTTGATGAAGGAGGAAAAGTCGCTAGTCTGTTGGGAAGCCAGAGCAGGGGCCGACGAGGTGTGGCCAAGCGACCCTCCTGCCCTTTCCTAGGGGGGGCAAAAGTGCCCTTTTAATAGAAATTAACCAAATATTATAAAACTACCAAAGAAAAGAGAATACAACTGTAAACTAGATGATCAGTATAAGGAAAGCCAATTTTCTATTGTTTTCGATCTGTAGAAAAAATGAAAAAAAATAGTTGATATTTGAGAATCAGCGAAATCCCATACAAAGGGCGTGGCTGCGAAAATTTCTCGCATCTACCCTTACGTCTAAATGTACCCCCACCCCCTGTTCTACCATAACTCCAGAGTCCCTTCCAGTCTGTGCGGAATGGTTCCCTTCGAAAGTAATACCCTACCCTTAACCTACAGTTGTAGCAGGCCTAACTCAGAGGTAAGAGGCAGCGCGCTAACCGCATCTGCCACTTAATATACAACTGTACTTGCGTGGAGAAGTGAAGGTTGGTGATTGTTTACAATAGACGTTTTACAAGATAACTTCACAACGTGGTTTTGGTAAGCACATTTTCTGAATTTTGTTGTTATTGACTAATTTCTATATTGTTCACCTTTCTATTAGATTTCTTTTCATGTATTATTTGTAATTTTAAATACCGTAATCTCTCTAATAAGCCCCTCTCTCAAGTAACACCCCCCCCCCCCCTCTAATACGCTCCATTTTAAATGAAGATTTTATTAAGCCAAGCCCCCACCCACATTGATAAGCCTCCCCATTCACACAAAAACACAAGTGTTTTGACAATAGGAATATCGGAGAATTAAATAATCCCCCACTCTCAAATAGCCCCCCACCTCTCCAAAGGTGCCTGAAAAAATAACCCCCCTGCGGGCTTAGAGAGATTGCGGTATATTTTCTACAAAATATCTCAGTTTTCGTCGATGTCTAAGCAAACTAAAGCCGGTTCGAGAACTATTTCGAACAATTTATAAAAAAATGACACAATAAAAACCATACGAAAGCAAAGTCTGAAATAAGATTAACAACACACGTATGTAAGAACTTTTACTAATGCGTTACCATTGATATTTTGACTGCTTTTTTAACAGAATTCGGAAAATGTACTTGGCCAAAACCGCGCGCGAAAAAGGCTTGGAACGTATATTTTCTAAATTACCATAACAACGATTTCGGATGTGTTCAAGAAGGATGGTTTTATATCCAAACCAATAAATGCTGCTGTTTTGAGATCAACAATTGCTCTGGCGAGAATTTTTTCCAATATCCAGGAACTTCCATTCCAGTTCTTGTTCGTGATGTTCCAGGAGCCATATTGTTCTATCACATCAAGAATTGGTTGAATCCCAGCATTTTTAATCTCAGTGTCGTTCATGCATGACTTGTAGAATACGAAGGCTTTAAAGACAGCTGAATTTGGATCCTAAAAACATTGAATTTTAATGGAAGGGAGTCCACAACAAATTCTTTGCAATGTTTTATTCAGTGTTTCACTTTCAACCTTCCTCAATGCCAAGTAAACCTTCTTCACGGGTGGTACCCTCATACCCGCAGCTTTTTGCAACCGCCACCCGCCCGGTATGCATTCGGACGGGAAACTAAAATCTCATACTGTAGTTTCTCATTTGAAGTGTCCAAAATATTGAAATAATCATGCAATATACACTGCTGAACAAAAAAAATGTACTTAGGAAAACCTTCACTTGTCTAATATACTGTAACTTGTTTGTAACGTCATGTAGAAACTTGCTTTTCGTCGAGTTTAGTACGTTGTCGTCGAATAGAGCTTTTAACAGAACTTGCCCTTCCTTCATTTTTATATCAATAAACACAACATTGTCTTATTTCAAATTCTGAATTGACATTAGTTGCATTTAACACCCCATTTAATTCGTCAGAGGTCTAAGACTAAGGCGTATTGTAATATAAATACGGCCATTGAGGCAGTTGAAGTCTGTGGGAGTGTCTATAATTGGTGCAGTGGCTAATTCCGATTTGATTTAAATGACTTTATCTTGAATCGATGCTGTGGGAAAACGGATTGATTTAAGTACGGGTGCAGTACAATCTATTCTGACACAATCCAAAAAATAGAGTGCATGAATCCAAATCGCACATGCAAAAAACCGTTTTGTCGTGGCTTAATTCCAGCTGCGAATATCCCCCCGGGACAGTGCGTTGCTAAGTATGGCATTTGCAAGCTAACTTGTCCCCAGGCCCGGGCATTTGCAGGGTGCGTTCACCGGGGGCAGGGCATTTGTCAACAACGGGTAATGACCCCCGGGCATTTGTCATTAACAGATAAAAGACAGCGGCTACGAGTTTTGGAGTATCCTCTGTGTAGCTTTCCATGTAGACGGCAACAAAGTTTTGATAAAAATTATAGGGAATAAGTTTTATTGTGTAACGCAACGTACTTGCTCAAGCTCTCTAACTATAGAAATGGCATTAACCTTTGATGCATTCCTGTCTTTTATAATATGTGTATAAAGTTAGTTTTATATTACCATTGGTTTTCGAAAGTAAAAGTTAGAATGTTTGAGAATTCGTCGTTACATGACTCATATTATTTTTTTTAATTTAATACTGTTTTACAACAAAAAATATTCAGTAAAGGCCTAGTATCTAAAATAAACGGTAGATAGCGAGTAGCAAGTGTGTCATAGCCTTTCATCGATGTTTTCATCTGAACACGATGATTTTCTTTCTTTTATCAAAAAATCCAAAAAAGTACAAGGAACTGAGGTAATAATTGGTAAACACATGTGATTTAGTACAATGTCAAAGCATATTTAACGTTTCCAGCATGAAATCTTGACTGATTTGTCAGTCCGGGGGTGGGACATTTGTTTTACTCTTTTGTTCCCGGGGTGGGGCATTGTTCTTTCCTTTTTGCCCTACCCCGGGAATTTGCACAAAAACATTAAAAATTTACCAATGCCCGGGGGTTAGCCCAGGGGGGGATGTCGCAGCTGGAATTGACTGATGCATAAATTCTTAACAGGAACTAATACAATATGCGTATTTTGAATTTTTCTCTTATCAAATCTATAGAAAGCCGCCATCTTGAATTTATTTGGTAAAACCTTTACGCGCATGCTTATTTTAAAATATCAGCCATGTTGTACTTCATTTCTAGCCATACTTGTGTGCTTGTTTGTCTGTGAACGCGATAACTCAAAAAATTAAATATTTTAAGTATAAAAATTTATGGCCTTAATGGCCGTAAGCCAAAGACAAGTCGATTCAATTTTCATTGGTTCAAGTTGAATGAAAATTAGACAAGAAATTTCGAAAAGTTTGTTTTGCTTTCCCCAGCTGAACAGAACTGAATGCATAAAGTGCATATATAAATTATACATGAATACTTGATGAGAGGAATGCTGAATGCCCTCTAGTTATTGAGAACATCAAAACATTTGGGAGCATTCATTTTTTAGAAGGGGGCCGGTGAAAGCAAAAGAAAAACAGGGGTAGGTCATTAAAATTTTACTTGCTCAAAAAGGAGGGTTCCCTTCTTTTTATAACACTGCAAAAGGAGGGGTCAACAAAAATGTACTTGCTTTACCAGTATCTAGCCGCTGGACCGCCAAGATGGGGTTCTGGGCAAAATTCCCAATGCGGCCAAAACGTTTTGAAAATTCACAAAATATCATTAATTCTGTCATCATCTGAACACAGGATTGTCCATTGCAAAATAGTTTTCTTGCAATTTAGAAACAGTGCCATATTTTGGAGCCATTTGAAATGGGCCATTTGATGGCTAGTCAAATTAGTCCGGCCCTGTTAGGGGGTGTGTGAATAATCCATAATCCAAGTTAAAATTTGAAAATAATCCGTATCCCATCTTTCTAAACCAAAATATCCCTAAAATATATTTCAACAAACATGAACAATGAGTACAAGTATCCAAAGTAAATATATTCAATGCGACCAATGTACATGTTGATACGGTCGCCATTTTGATGCATGTGTTCCAGCTCGAAACAGATTTTAAACAGATTTTAATGTCTTTAATCTGTGTCTCTGGCATGTTGGTGATATTATTTATGTTGACTGGCATCTCAACCTTTAAATTTTACCTTTTGTTTTCATTGTCAATAGCAAAAATTCATTTATGATATTGACTTAACAAAATCTGTAATCCTAAATTCCTACCCAAATAATCCATAATCTCGTTTTTCATGCCCCAACAATCCATAATCCTACTAAAAAAAGCCAAATAATCCATAATCCTATCTCGATTTCTGTCGATAAAAAATTCTAATCTGGCCACATGTCAGTCTTTAAGAAAGTTTATGGGGTGGGGTGGGTGCTACAAAAAGTCATTTATGGTCAACGGGAGGGTTACCTTTTTAGGCAAGTGCAATAGGGGGAGGCCCAGTATATTTTACATTGCTGCTTATAGCGATTCCGCTGCCCCCCCCCTTCTATATACATTAAATTACCTTGGAGTAATTTGACATCAATTTAACATTTTGCAATAGCTCTCTCAAAGAATATTGAATGAAATTCCTTGCTGCAGTAAATGAATTCATGTATGTTTGGCCGTATGGTATATGTTTCTTTTTTAAAAATCCTCCACAACTGTACTGATAGAAATCATCACATGGCTTGGTGGATTGATCAAGTTTGTTCAGAATGTCTGAAAAAGCAATTAACCACCTAGATTAAGATGGAATCAATCAATTGGAAATGTTGGGTGTTACCATAAGTCCTCTAATTAGGATTCACTTCAGGTATGTTCAAGGGGGGGGGTTTAATAGGGAGGGGAGCCAAGGACTTATAAACAAGGCATATTTTAAGAAATTTACAGTGGCCAAAAGTAAGATTAGGGCGCAGAGTAATCTCGAGTGCAAATTTATATGGAATATTGCAATCAGTTACTCAAACACAATCTGGAAAAGGTGTTTGTATTATGTATGTTGTTGTTGTACTGAAGTGAAGAAGTTAAAATGTCCAAATAATCATGAGTTAATGTAATAGTTTGAAAGGCAAATATGATTGAGTGACAGAAATTGTGAGTTGTAGTTTAAAAATTAGGGACCGGTCATTATTTATAGAAGGGGGGGGAGGAGAATTTTCTATTTTGTAATTTTTTACAATTGATGGCCCCCCCCCTTCATATTAGAAAATTTCTTGTTGACCCCCCTCTTTTTCATAGATAATTTCTTCTATTCGTAAATACTTGCCGATGGAGATATATTCCCAGACACTAAATATACATGGGATTAATCGATAAGATATCAAAGTGAACCAACTCAAATATAACAGCAAAATGACATTGCATTGATATGTATATTAAATCAAGGACGCCAAATGCCATCATTGGACTGGGACGATAACAATGTAAACACAGAATATAAATTAAACAAAGTTGGCCCCGCCCCAAAACGACTGTAACCCACCTTTAAATTGTTCCTTTAAAATAAAAGAGTAATGCAAAATTCAGATTTCCATTTGTTCTTGACAGTTGTTATAACCATGTCGAATTAGTGGATTAAATCCACTATACAGGCCATTTTAATTCACTGACCATAACTTAGTTGCAATATTTACCACAATAAATGCTAATATGGAAACCAGCTTTAGTGTAATCAAATTACTTCAATTTTTTTAATTTAATCGCATCCCAAATTTTGACCCTCCCCTTTTTCAATTACCCTTAAAAATCAATAGCCCCCCCCTTTAGCTATTTATTTATACCTATGGCCCCCCCTATTTTTGCCCAGCCCCCCCCCCATCCATAAATAATGACCGGTCCCTTAGTGACCACAAGATTGACTGAAAAATCATAAGATTAAAGGTTTGTTTATTATTATGGCCCTTTATGGGTGAAAATTGGTGCCAAATACACTCCTGTTGCTCCACAGCTCACCCAAATAAAATGGCAATTAAAGGATTCTGTGGTTTGGGCAGATGCCCTTCACGTTTATAGCCCCCTGACCCCCTCCAGTATTAACCCCCCTCAAATGTGCCTGGAATAAACCCCTTGGAAGTGTGTGTGTGGGGTAGGGGGGGGGGCTTAATAGTGGATTTATGGTGTACATGTACATTTGCAAAGGGCACACTTCAATTATCAAACATTGCGCATGCATCAGCTTGGAAAAGGTGCAGAGTAACTTGTGAATGTTTTACATTATCAGAGTTTTCAATAAAAGACAGAAATTATGTGGCGGTTTACTGCTGCCTATCCAGCCTCTCACCAAACATTCCAACTCTCACGATTTTGTTGTGAGACTCTCGATTTTTTATGTTTTCTCCTGAAGTCCCGAAATCTCACGATTTTCCCCCAAATCTGTTGAAGATTCTTTTAGGTAATTAAAAGATAACGCAACGTTTTTTTAGGACATTGAAGAAGTAAGAAATATTCCTTTTGTTCATGTTTTTGTTACATTCTTGAAGCTGAACGCAAAATACATGGCCGCCATTAACCGCATTGAGTATAAAATGGGGATCTCTAAGGCTCTTTAATAAGCAAAGGGGAACTAGACACATAATTTATAGTTTGTACCATATGTATCAAATCATACTTAATAGAGAGGGCAGCTGGTTTGGAAGCTTCACTAAATTATGTATGTTGGTTTAGGTTTATGCAAAAATGTAGTTCTTCGTCGTCACGTGTGTATTGTATTTTCACCTAAACCAAAACATCGCTATTGGTTGTTTGTGTGAAAATACAATACACACGTGATAATAAAGGACTATATTTTTGCATAAACCTGGACAATAACATAGATAACGAGTTATATTGTACTTTAATGAAGCTTGCAAACCATGCAGTCCTCTCTATTAACTATATGATCAAATCAACATATTTGTAACATGGTTAAATCTACAAATCTACAAAAATCTACAATCTTCCATCTACAAAAATCTTTCAACGTTCAATATTTGTAAAATATTACCTGCAGCACTAATGACACAAGAAGGGGAACCACAGGTCTTGGTTGGTGGAGGTGGCTTGCCAGTTGTAGTATACATTGTTGGTGTTACTGTACCATTCGGCTGCTTCTGCTTCGACGAACTTCCTTCGGTGCTAGATTTATTTCTCTCCACAGCATAAAGCGCAATGAAAACTACCGACAAAATAAGCAGTACTATAAACAACGTGGTGAAAACCAAGCGTGCTTTGGAAGGCTTCAGTGTTTCAGTCTCGTTAAGCAAACCAAAAGGAACTCGAGCCATATTTTTCTTTTGCCAGTAGCCAGTGACAGACTTTTACTCGACTTCTACCCGGCGAGCAAGTAGTAAAATGGAAAAGAACTATTGGTATGAAGCAATTTTAATGAGATCGAACCGGGCGATATTTTATAGATATAAATAGAAAAGGGGAAACAATATTGGGGCATGGCAAGGCAGGGCACTCACGTGCACAACCAATTCCTTGACAAAAGCTCTGAAATTCCTCAGTTTTCCTTCCAAAGTCCCTAATTTTGAACTCGTAATTAATTTCACACTAGATCTCGGGACACTAGACACAGGCGTAGGAAGCAACGTCATGTTGTGGGGGGCACTTTGTCTTAAGGGCACCTCTTCTGTGAGAAAACGGCACTTTTTCCATTGTTTTAACTAGAGAAAGGGCACTTTGAAGAAAACTTGGGGGGCACGTGCCCCTGTGCCCCCCTCGGTTCCTACGACACTGACACTAGGCTTGGGAACTGCACACTTGGGAAATTCATGAAACAATCACAACTCAAGTTTAATCGTATCTAATATACGAATAGGATTTGTATTTTGGTAGGGAAGTGACTAGTGTGTCCGGATGGAATTGAATCCCAGGAAAACTGGATTCACATAAATGTAATTTCCTGTATTTCTCGGCAGTTCTAAAGCACATAAATCAGTTGAAAAGTACATAGACATATATCAAGTACTGTACATAAATCAGTAGAAACAATTCAAATCTTTTAATCCTTTAAAAAAATCTTAACTTACAATATATATTAATAATATCCCTAAAACTATACAAATTTCCTGTTTCTAAGGAAAAACTCTTAAAATTGAAGAGCGCTGGAACATACACATATTATGTTTCAAATTCCGCGTTGAATACCATGTAGCGTCATTGCGTCAACCTCGTTCGCGGGGCATTTCCTTTTCCAATGTCAAAAGGGGAAATGCTCTGGGGACGAGCGAGGTTCTCCTAGCGTGTGAAATTACGCTAAACAGGTACGTGGCATGTAGTATAGATATTGTATAGTGCTCTATATATTTCGGCCTACCCTCCCGAATAAGCCCCCTCTCTAATAAGTATCCGTATTAAAGAGGTGCATGGCCGTATTAGAGAGGTACGTGCCCGTATTAGCCCCCTAATTCGAACCCTATTAAACATAGCCTGCGTGGCCAGCCCTCGTTGGAGGGAAAAGAAGAACAGGGATTGAGGGCCTGCAAGAAAACCCAGCTTTCATGACTAAACGCCCTAATAAAGGCTCATTAAAATTGACCAATACAAATGCAGCTGGAGTATAGGGGAAACCCCAAACCGAATGAAATGTACTCGCTTGTGCATAAACATGTCAATCAAGACGAAGAAATGTAATAATCTATTCCTGTGTGCGTAACCATGTCAATTAAGTCTTGGTGTTGACCAATCAAATTCTACGTTCAAAAATTGAACGGCGTTTAGTCATGAAAGCTGGGTTTTCTTGCAGGCCCTCTTTCCCTGTTCTTCTTTCCCCTCCAACGAGGGCCGGCCACGCAGGCTATATTAAACAAGGTTGTCTTTATATGAGTAGCCTGCATGGCCGGCCCTCGTTGGAAGGGAAACGAAGAGCGGGGTTGAGGGCAAACATGTCAATTCTTGGTGTTGACCAATTAAATTCTACGTTCAAAAATTGAACGGCGTTTAGTCACGAAAGGCGGGTTTTCTTGCAGGCCCTCAATCCCCGCTCTTCTTTTCCCTTCCAACGAGGGCCGGCCACGCAGGCTATATATATATATATATATATATGAGAGGAGAGCCACCCCTACTAGGCGATATCCCGGGTAGTCAATAGCGAGATCTCGCCTGGTAGGGCTGGATAAATGCAACAGGATAGATGGATAAATGCAACAGGGAGGTCTAGCCTTCCTAGTAGGGCTGACTAAAAAACTTAAATATTTAGCTCCAGAACAATTGGTTTTTATTCGAAAATTTACTCCGCCAAATATGATTTTGGACTTCGTAAGAAAATGAATGAGTTGCCGTGGGGAAGCCATTTAATGCGTGCTGTAAAAACATTGCTGTAATGCTGGAAAACCAACCCTACTGGTAGGGCTAGCCCTTCATGTACGTAGGGCTTATGTGAACAGGGGCTTGAAGATTAATTATTATTTTCATCAAGCTACTATGCATCATTATAATCCATGATTTTGCTGTTTTATCGCCTTTTCCCACTTGCTTCTTTCATGTAGCAAGTTCCAAACTTGTTCAGCAATGAAAACCACAATTCATGGCAATTACAATAGGGAAGAATGCCTTTACATTTTCCGAGACTCGCATTTTCAAAACGTACTGTACATTTACAAGGCTGCAAGTACATTTTCAAGACTACATTTTCAAAACTTTACATTTTAAGATTCTATATTTTCAAAACTGTACATTTTCGAAACAGTACATTTCCAAGGCTTGCAAGTACATTTTCAAGGGCTAAAGAGACACTACATTCTAAAGACACTGCATTTGATTCTTCAATATACATTTTTTATTGCAAGTTGCAGCAATTCTGTTGCTCATATTACTTTGCCTTGAGAAGCCACACATATCGATTTGGCCCGCGAGAAACGTCATATGGGCTATTTCGTCTAATGATCACCGATAGTTTTCCCTAGGGGAATATTAAAAAGAAACTGCAGATATACAAATTAACAGCAACAAAAAGAGAAAACCACAGGCGTTCTGGGAATTGTAAACTGTGTGGAATACTTTACAAAAGTTCAGCGGTTACGCTTTACTTTTCGGTCAAAAATTGGCACTTTTCAAAAAATTAAAATGTGGCCAAATCTGCCCAACTCTTCACTTTTTTGCCATTTTTAACCATGGCTAATTGGCTAAATTAGCTAATTTTGGCAAAAAAGTAAAGGGGTTAAATGGTCAAAAATCGCCAATCAATCACGCAAGTATCCCCCAATCAATCACACAAGTATCAGACATTAGAAAAAATATTTATAAACATGATAAATGTATATATAACATACAAATGGACCGAGGTTTGTATCAAGTTGCTTTATTGTTTGAATGCTCTGCCAAAAGGATTACGAAATCAAGGACCTAACATGGGTCTAAAGATTGGGGGGGCAATAATTTTGTCCGACGAAAGGGCGTGGTCAGAACATAACGTAAAGGGGTCGGGAAAAACCAGGAAGATTTATGGGGCCCTCATGCCGCTAGCGGGGATGTACACTGATATGGAGTGCTGAAGGTACGACCCACTAGGGGGGTATGGGACATACTCCCCCGGATTATTTTGGAATATGGAGTCTCTGAAACTTCATTTTATGCACTTTGGGGAAAGATTTTATATAAATCTGATTTTTTCAGTTACCCAACAGGATTTGAAGCATTTGTTAAGCCCCACGTACAATTGCACGTATTTGCAGCGGCAATATACACGATTTCTCTTCATTAAACTGATTTTATGAAAGCAGTGTTCTGGGAATTTAACCCAGAGGCCAAACATGCAACAGTCTTAAACAACTTACTTAATAGACATGGATATACAAGGTGTATAAAAAAAGTAGACCTTTCAAATTCAAATTAGCCATAACCTATTGTATTAATTTGACAGCTCTAATTGCTTCTAATTAATGGTGCGCAAAAACACAAGGTCGTATACACATGGGAAATTAATCAAATTACGCCACGTTCATGTACAGGTATTGCAGGTATTGTTTTTGCGCATCAAATTACTACAATAATTGAGGGTCTACTTTTTTATACACCCTGTACAGCATTTTTGCAGCTGTGGGCGTTGCAAACCGGAACACGTTCCCGACGACAAACGCTCGACCTACAGTTAAGAAATAACTCAAGACCGTGGTAGGGAACAGCTAACCGCATCTGCTATACGAAATTGAACCGACGATTCGGTACGTTATAACGGTTGAAGTAGAAAGCACATGAAGGCTTTTTGGTAGAGAGAGAACTAATACAGCATCAATACAGACGAATGAAAAGACATGCACGAGTGAATATGGATGTTAAACGTGCATCAACCAACTTATCTGCATCATAGTTTGGCCCCAAACATGGACACTGTTTTTGAAAGCCAAACGAAAAGGAGGGAAACCGGAGTGCCCGGAGAAAAACCCTCCAAGAAAATTGTCCGAATTTGATAGTTTTTCATTTCGAAATAGATCTTATCCTAAGGGGCCCCCGAAACGTACTATATACACACTACCCAAAATAGATAAATAAAGATATACATACCATAGACATATTTAAAAAAAAACGTTTTGCCATATTGAATAGCCATATTGAAGGTTTAAATGGGAGTTATAGCGCCATGTACGTTCACGTCAAAAAATTAAGTCTTGTCAGTCAACTCCCGTTCAAATCCTTATAAGAACATACATTCTAAATAAAAATGTCGTTCTTGCGCGCGTGGAAATGTACTTCAACAAATTTCCTTCTGAAGTTATAACATTGCTTTGTTTTTTCAGAATTAGAATAAGTTGTAAGTAAAGTGCCATATATAGCCGGCATTTCAGTCGTCCGAATTTTTTTATCAAATCTGAATTTTTAATTATATTAATAATTATATATAACTATATTTATTTATATTTTAAGTCCGAAGTTAACTGTCCGAATCGGTGCTTTTGCGCTTTAACGGTCTGAATGATCCGAAAGTCATGCACTAATGTCGTTGTCGGCCAAAATATTATGAAGATATGGACGTCGTTTTGATTGTATCGTTGTCAGTGAACCTAATTCAGACCGTGCGAACTCCACTCTTGGTGAAGATTTTAACGAAAGAAAAATCTTAACCAGAAGTGCGCTGCAATAACCCAGAGACATTCTATATAGAGAACAAACCCGTATGTAGAACTGAATACTTGGGTACAACTTTTTATTTTTTTTACTATTTTTAGTCATCGCGATATGGCACTTGGCGCCACAACACTTTTCCATGTTGAAAAATTGCTGTTCATGGCGCATAACTTACACTCCTAGACAGTTTTCAGATTAGATATCCTAAGTGAAAAATATGTTTCGGAGCACAAGTTCGCCGAACGCGCGCTTGTAACTTAATTTACAAGTTCGCCTGACCAACCTCAAGAATAGCCATGATCACGGAAAAGAATGTGGAATCCAGGAAAAATTGCAGCTATGCTTGGGGTTTATCATACGACTCTGGTGGTCTCAAAATATGCGCATGCTTTTAAAGAGTTACCGTCGGCTTCCAAATTGGAAACTGAACGTTAATCTCTTTATGCGCGGTCGAAATTTGCTGAACTTAAAGCTCGTTTTCCAACTAGGCGAAATCTCTCCCGCAAAGCGAATCGAAAAGCAAATGATTGGATTGGTGACAAAATTCATTGCGAAAAAGTTGAAACAGATATTCTACTTTTTCGCCGCGAATTCTGTCGCTAACCAATCAGATTGCTGTTTTATTTTTCGATTCGCTCCGCGCGAAAATTTTCAACTAGTGGAAGCGATTACTGATTGCGCCTTAGCCCAAGACAGAAAACGCGCTTTTACTGAACCATGCAACATGCACAAACCATGCACCTACGCTTTTGATTAGAGCAAACTCTCAATACATTATGCGCTGATCAATATTACGCTACATCGTTTGCATTTACACATATGTGACAAAAGGGGAAATTTTCAGAAGCAACGACTGCGAAAAGAGAAACTGCATGTTCACCAATGCAGACTTCCTGTAACATTGCTAGACTTACGTGCTGCAAAGGATAAGAGCATTTGCTGGACAGAACGAATATTTTGACAGTTTTACAAAATTTGATATTCTCACTACCGAAAGGTTGAAATGTCTACCAAATATGTAAGTACACTCGACTGAGACCACCAGGATCTCGGATCCAGAACAATAACCTATAGTAATCATGCACTACTTATCTACGAGTTCTGGATTCGAGATTGAACTATAGTACCTATAATACCTATAGTATAAACCTGAATGTTTTTAGCCTTCCTCTTCATCGTCGCATCTTTACACCCCGATATGGATTACGTCGTCGCATCGGTCGTCGGTCGTCGTCGCATCGGTCGTCGGTCGTCGCATCAGTCGTCGTCGTCGTCGCCGCATCAGTCGTCGCATCAGTCGCTGTCGACGTCGTCGCATCAGTCGCTGTCGACGTCGTCGCATCAGTCGTCGTCGTCGTCGTCGCATCAGTCGCCGTCGTCGTCGTCGTCGCATCAGTCGTCATCGTCGCATCAGTCGTCGTCGTCGCATCAGTAATCGTCGTCGCTCCAGTCATCGTCACATCAGAACGTCGTCGCATCGGTTGTCGTCTCATAGGTCGTGTTGATCAGCTATCGTCTAACATTCCGGTTAATCCAGTAACGGTCAGCTTAATATTGTCTAGATTCATGATAGTTTGGTTGACGACTGTTTCGAAACTTCAATCAACAGTCAAGATTTCTTGTGATTCAGTGTGTGTGTGGCCATATTGTCCTTTTTACTTCAAGTAATGTTCACAGCTATTCACCATAGTATCTTTCATCATGACGTTTTGGTGCGTATATTATATTGGTCGCAAAGGCATTCCCTTCAGCACGCAAATACAAAATTTCCTAGTCTACGTTTTTGTGCAAAACTTTGATCGAAAAACACTTCATTAAAACACTTCATGAATTGTTGCAAGAATTGTTTTAGACGAATTTAAGTGTTGCCATATGTAATATATATAATAGCACAGAATAATCGAAAAATAGTGCAAATTTTTTCATGTATCACTTGCAGCATAAAAATGAATTATCTCAATTTTGTTAAATTGCAAGCCGTTACTTCATGAATACTTGCATAATTTTTGTGTATTTGAAACCGATGCTGACAAGAACACCTTACTGTAAACTCCTTGGAAATTAGGTCATTTCTCACTCCTATGTTTTAGCGCTCCGAGGATTATATTTTGCCTAGCTATTGCTTCAAACATACAGAAAATAAAAATGACGGGCCCAAATCACTTGTATTTACTCATTGTTCGAAACAACCAGTTAAACTAACAGGATTGGGAGAACTTAGACTGTAATCCGAAAATTGAAAATCAAGGAAGGTAAACAGTAGAGTGTATAATGTCTAAACATCAAATAACTCAGGAATATTTTTGTTATCAATTGCGAAACAACTACAGAAAGTTCCCTTTAGTGACATTGACCGTGAGCATATAGCTGGGTCTGGTAAAATTTAACCGTGAGCATATAGCTGGATCTGGTACCAAGTGTAGAATTTGACCGTGAGCATATAGTTGGGTCTGGTACAAAGTGTAGAATTTGACCGTGAGCATATAGCAA
The DNA here is from genome assembly GCA_016169945.1 of Trachythela sp. YZ-2020. Taxonomy (NCBI): domain Eukaryota; kingdom Metazoa; phylum Cnidaria; class Anthozoa; order Malacalcyonacea; family Clavulariidae; genus Trachythela; species Trachythela sp. YZ-2020. The sequence goes on along the minus strand of JADLSH010000386.1, from coordinate 3,757,573 downwards.
GGTCCGGGAACGAGTACAAATGTCAAAATAAGGGCATCTCGAAAGACTCAAACCAGCCAGATTTCAATGCACCAAGTTTCTGTAGATCATTCTATCGGTGTATACGGCTGACTTTCTGCCCAAACTCTCAATACGCTTGAGGTTTCAGCTGAGCTCTTGAAGTACGAGCCTTTGTGAACACTCCAGTGTCTTCGCAGTTCAGTTGCCTGCACTGGAGCATGCGCCAAACGTTCGGCTGTGGTGTTGATTCTCCACGTTTGTCAGTTGGGTCCGAGGACCTCCCGAAAGAAGTACGTATGATGGACGGCGCCACCCACCGCACGCACACAACTGGCACCCGGGGAGAATTAACACCACAGTCGAACATTCCGCGCATGCCCCAGTGCAGGCGACTGAGCTGTGAAATCACTGGAGTGTTCACAGAGATTCCTACTTTAAGAGCACTGCTGAGACTTCAAAAGCATTCAGAATTTACACAGAAGGTCAACCATGCACACTGATGAAATAATTTCCATGCCCTTACTCCACTGAAGTTCTACACGTTTTCATCGATGTCCTTGCCCTTAAAGTGGCATTCGCAATTTTTTGTGTTAATTTCCCCGGTATTTGCGCGCATCTAGGAAATTACCTAGGGTCCTGGCACCTTTTGCTGGAGATTGCAAATTCTTTCTAAAAATTAGGAAAGGAAAACTTGTTAAGAAAAGCAAACATTTCAATGTAAATATATATTACAGAGTAGATGAAAGTAGATTTTTAGGACAATGTCAATTGGGCGAAGCCCGTTTAGGTTATCAAAACAGCCAAAAAACCGAACTAATCTGTCGATGATACAGTGTGTAACTAACCGAGAAATTTTCAATCTGAATTAATTTTTTAGTTTTGTAGATGTGTGGAGTGCAATTTGGTCATTTGGATTGAATTATCCAGCGAAACAGGCTTCATACAACTGGTCGAAGACTCTAAGTATACAGAACACACTACATAAAATAAGTTTTGATAAAATATTTGTGTAAAAAACCTTAAAAGAGTATTCCCAAACATAATATAGCACACGTTGGAATATTTTGGTATGAACTTTGCCATTGGAATATCAACTGAACTATCAATACGAATTCTCATCGACCGAAGAACGAAAAATAGCATTCCCAAATTTATGACTGAATTAGAATAGTCTTGCATGTACGTATAATTTTGTTCACTTCCAAATTGAACAAGCTAGCTAGTTTCAAGCTTTTGTGCTTAAACTGTAAATATCAGAAGCGTTTGTACTACATGCAAAGTCGTAAAGAATTTACTCAGTAAAGTTTGTACTTGCATGAGTCTGGAGCGAAGATGTATCTTGACTTATATTTTGCCTTTAAAATAGAATCTTTAACTTAACGACATCTAAACGTTATAGAAGAATTACATTTTTAGCGAAACTATAGATAGTATTCCCAAACTTAACGTTCTTCGTTAGAATAGTTTTGGAGTTTGGAGTTTGAAGACGAGCAAAGCAATAGCCGCTCTGCTGAGTATAGAACACGCGTTCATAACGGCAAATTGAAACCCATTTCTTGGGCAAAATTTCATTAAATTCGAAGGAGACGGCGTAGAAATGCGTATAGATCCTTTAAGTTTGTCCACAGACGTTTTATCTCGACATCAATTAAGAAAACAAATTGATACAAACAAGTTAAATACAAAAATATTCACTGCCGATACGAACCTTACACGTGGCAAGAATTCTTCGAAATTTTGTGCTTTTTCTTGACCAAATTCGTTCTAAAATGAAAGAAAATATAAACATGAGTTGTGTTTAACTACTAAAGATATTATTGAAGCAAAATGGATAAGATTTAGCAGTAAAATTTCGAGCAAAACCTGCCCAAAGGCAAAGCAACGACCGACCTTCACTAATGCATTCCATTCAATTTCTATACAGTAAACGTATTGAACTAATTCGTCTAAGTGCATTCAGTTGAAAGCTTTCTTTTAAATTACGTACCTTCATACGTGTTTTAACAGCAAGATTCAGTGACAAATTTTTATGAGCTTTTCAAGTTTTAACTAGTTCTTCTTCGTTTTCAAGACAACATTCTAGTCTCATGACTTGACTACAACTGGGCGTCTTCAAGCCCGTTCCAAGTATACCTGCTTCAAATTTGCCTCGCATGTGACTGTGTGAATCCGATCGGCTGGGAAATTCTCTACCCCTGATTGGTCGCAGTGTACAAAGAAATGACTCTGATTGGTCCAATCTGACAGCTTCAATTGGTTTGATTTCCCATAGGGGTATCGCCTATTGTTCTGAGTGGCTGTGCAATTAAACCAATTTGCATGCCTTTCAAATTTTTCAAAATAATAATTTAAGCTTGGTGATAAACAAAATTACGCATGTATGAGTCTGCTCGTTCGCATACACCAGGAGACACTCATTTGGAGGCGGAGTTTGATAGAGAAGGGGGATTATTTGAGATGTGGCATATTTGAGGGAGGGGGAGGGCAATTTGAGAGGAGGGGTTAATATAATTATTCATTGTACCAGCCAGGCTTTAAATTGATAAATAACAGAATTTCAAATTTCAGACAGTCTTTACCAATAATTTCAGTCAAATCTTTCATTACCATGTTCATTGATGTTGTTAATATAAACTACACAATATAAAATTTTCAATGCGAGCTTTTGCGGTAAAATAGCCTGGTTATGAAGTTCACATGGGTGAAGTTCACATTATTGAGAAGCGTCGGAAAACTATTTAACAAAGGATGAAATCTGTACGCCGTACCAATCGCAACGAAATGTAGCGTATATATTTGTTTCGAGAGTACTAGAGAAGAACTAACGACACAATCACTGACTCACACGAAAACGGTACGTTTCGAAGCGGAGTTGAAGCAGTTAAAGCGGAGAACAGGCTGCACGAGGGTTCGATAACGATGTATGGAGAAAAGCAACTGTGTTATCACTGATGTCACCGAAGTCACAGAGTAATCACATACAGAGGTGTATCTTCGCGGAAAAACCGTAAGGTGTTTTTACTGGCCGCCATGTTCTTAGCCAGTACCTGCACATGCGCAGTTTACGTAAAAAATTCATGCTGACGGCTTCTCTTTACTGGACTGGCTAAGAACATGGCGGACTTTGCCGAAAATGCCCTTACGCCGACATCAAAGGTGCCGACATGAAGATACGCCTCTATATGTAAATACTCTGTGCCGAAGTGTTCCAACCTGCATGACGCATGCTCGCTCTCTATAAGAGAGTATATGTCTGTCCGTCGGTCGGTCAGCATTACCTGAATATAAGTTGACAGCGATGTTCCATAGTTTTTCGTGTTAGCCGTTTCGCGTGCGCTAATTGAACACGTTTTGCTAATAATTGTTCTTAATATATACACACCAGTCCTAATCAGGCCGCTAGACATTTGGCAAATTTACTATACTTACATGAGTCGTTTGCGACTTAGTAAGGTATTCACTTATTCAAATCCATCCAATACCCAATCGTATTGCCTAAACACACTGACTTCAAAATTGCTTGTTGACGGCCAAGCCATATTAAAGCTTTAAATAAGTAATGCTATCAAAGTGTATAAGTTGTTCATAAACTATAGAAAATTAACGGTAACTGCGCATTAATTATAAGGTCAGAGGCTTTTCGTTCGTTCTACAATGGCTGTCTTTTTAAGCCTTTGTGCGTTAATTTTCGTCTGGAAAATACCCCAACCAAGCGAATGCTTAATCAAGCAAGCAGTGTTTCGTAAAAATGTACAAAAATACTTGGCGAATCATGTCATTGAAACAAAACAGGCAGCGAGCGAGCGCGAAAGTGGTATGTATTGCGTTAGAGATGGATCATGTGCGTCAGTCAATTATAAAACTTCTGGAATCGGTAAAGGTCTATGTGAACTCAACAATAAGACACTTAAAGAGATATCCGATGTTGATGAGAAAACGGACCCTGAATTCAACCACCTTTATGTCATTGAAAAGGTATTCTTTGCTGTATACTTGCTTTGCTGTATACTATCATTTCTGCATGCAACCAGATTTAGGACGTCTTTCCAGTTGGACTCCACCGATTTCTTCGAAAAAATACTGTTTCCTGTATACAATAGTTTAGGTGACCGCGCCCTAACATACTACTTACAAAATCTATTAGGAGAAAGAAATTATTAAACGATCGCGAAGTCTTGAATTGACTTTTTCTTTTAACTATTTCATGCATGTGCATAATATTAGGCAAGAAAAGCTTTATTAATAGTCATTGTTCAATGAATTTTACTGTTATATGAGTGCTTAAGTATATGATATACTGCGGATTCAGTAAGCAACAGACATGGACTGCTGCATGCTATACCCTTGCCCATACAACATTTATTATATTTGCTCAGGATTGATTGTTTTAAGAAAACATATTAAGGGATGTTTATATGGAAGTCGGGCAGGCTCGCTTAGCCGACCAGCCCGCTTAGCGAAATCTCGACTCGTGTAATAGATTTTATAGCAAAAGTTATTGTACGTTTGTATGGACAAGCGGGCGGGGCTGGCACGGTTCCCAAAATCGCGCTAGAAAAAGGCAAAATCTCACTTACCGCCGGTATGAAAATTTTCCAATATAAACAGTTACCCGGATGAAAGTTCAAAGAGACGCCGCCTCCAATTTGTCTGCGAGCTATTTTTTTAGAACTATCAAAGGTCATAACAACGAAATACAAAATAATTGAAATTCCGAATAATTTCATTTTAATATCGATATTTCGACTAATATTTAATCATTAAACGTCATGAAACGTCGATATTAAAATGAAAAATATTCGAAGTTTCCATTTTACTAAAATACTGAGTGGTTACCGAAAAATATAACAACAAAATCATCCCGCTTGCCGGTATGAAATTTTCTCATATAAACACAAGACAAATTCATCCCGCTTACCGGCCTAGCCCGGCTTCCACATAAACATTAGGTTACATACAATTTCTGCTTACTTAACGTGCTTACTTCAATCTTCATTTATAGAACTTTCCGGAACAAGTTCGATCAAGAACGTTAACTCCAAATATATCACAAAGTCTATCCATAAGTAAGTTTTAAGACTAAGTATTATAGAGTATGTCATTGTCAAATTTACAAAACTTTCGCTGCAAGAGTTTTTAATAATATTTTTCATAATGATTTTGCTGAAAGTATATACAAATTTAAAAAAAGAAGGTTCAAGATATCGGGTGTTTAAATTTGTAAAACCCGGAACCCACCCGAAACCCTGCCTGGAACACTTGGAACCCTGAATATTTTCCATACAAATCTTCATTGAATTTCTTTGCTATAGTAGCTGAAGGTAGGCGAGTTTTCTATATTTGTAACGATTTCTTTATTCTGTTGCGTTGGATTTGTTTTTAAACTAGTTGAAAAGAAGATTAAGACAAGATTGGAGGTTCTTGACTTCTTGCTCGATTCATTTGTAAAAATTAAGTTGTGGAACCACACATTCATTAATATATTTACCGGTTGTTTTGCTCACTACAATTCATTTCGCTATTATCGTTTCCCTACAACCGGTTATTTTTAGGGGTAGGGTTATGTGCATAGCAAACTGTCTTAAGCAGTTTAGTTTGTAGCAAAACAACTGTGTAGCGAAATGACCACAATTCAATTAATGAACAGTAATATTCTATCACTGTGTTTAATATAGTTGCCGGTATCCGGTTGTAGGCTTGTACACCATCGCAACTTGTAAAGTCAAATGTCATTCGTGACAAATTGCGTAAGGAGATAATCCTTGTGTGCGGGGAAGATTGGCAGAATGGCAGTATTTGTGTCATTCGCTTCGGAAAAAACGAATATCAAACACGTTTGATAATTTCTGGCACAGGTGACAAAAATTCCTAGTGTGCGGAGAGCAAAGGCAAGCAGTTCTTCACAATAAAGGAAGTGCGCATGCGTGTTATCTCCAAAACAACATGGCGGAGCATAGTAAACATAGTAAACTGGTTGCCGAATTGATGTATGATGTATGATCATAGCCTGTATGATGTATGATCAACTGACTTCAAAACAGAGATTCACGAGAAAACGTTTTGCAGGAAATGGTGGACTATTGTAGCCAATAGTGCAAAAATGCAACATTTGTTGCGGAGGGGGCTATCCACAGGCACCGCGGAGAATTTTGTGGATTGAGGGGTGGGCTAAAGATCTCCGAGTGCACAGTGACACTGGTATCAAGTGCTGAAGGTGCGAGACGTTTAGGGCGGTTTGAGAGCATGCTCCCCAGGAAATTTAGAAATCTACTGTGTCTGAAATGCCATTTCATGCACTTTGGGGGAAAGATTTAAGAACAATGTCACAAAAATTATTTCCAAATATTTGGTCGAACGAAAAGCTGCTGATCACTAAACCTACCGATCGTACCTACCCAATGAATCAGTATTTACTGCCAAGACTGGAGAAGAAATTAAAGTGCCTAATTTGATACCTAAAACATTCACACTTTTTAAAAAATCTGAAAAGAAACGCCAACTTTGTTGCGATGGGCGTTTGAAATTTGTATACAAATTTATTTATTTGAAATTTGTATACATGTATATTATCTTCCGATCCACTTAGAGGTTCTCGACCTTTGGCCTGGAACAGATTAGTTGTACTAATGTAAAATCATGTCTATGGCCTTCGATCAATTGTTACATTTGTTCTATTTCATATCTTTAACTATATTATCAACTAAATACACTTTTGACTCTCTTCCCAGGTATCCATGTGCTGTTTATTTGTAAAGTTTACATTCTCACATGAACCATTGAGTTTGCACTGGCGCATATCTGTCAGGCATCTGCGTGTTGCCATATGAAATATTACATTGCATTGATCACATTTATGTCAAAATTTTCTATATTTATCTCGTTACACATTTCGATACGTATTTTTTACACTGTGCGTACCTAGTTTTTGTTCTGCCTCAGGCTTACTAGATGTATGCTTTGCGTACCTATTTTTTAACTTTGACGTGCGCTGAGGCTGTGATCTGAGACAGTCTTGGATGATCACGAAAGCATTCAGACGTGCTAGCTATTCTGTTGTTGTATTGTTGTAAGGTATGGAATTAGTAGTTCTCAGGCAGGGCCGTCCTCAGAAAATTTATCAGGGGGGTGTAAGGTACTTTCAACTGACTGACTAACGAACTTGTACTGACTGCATTGCTGTTAGTCAACAAAAATATTTTTGTCTGCCGACTAAAATAGCACTACTGCCGACTGAAACAAAAATATTTTTGTCTGCCGACTAAAATAGCACTACTGCCGACTGAAACTCCCCCCACCCCCCCCCCCCCCCGTAGGTCCGGCCCTGTTCTTAGGTATGTCCTTGCTTTTATATCGACGAAATAACTAAACAACTGATGTCAATAAATCCATCTAAAGCCCACGGACCAGACGAAATACCTAATTGGATTTTACAGGACTTTGCCCATGTATTGGCGTCACCCATTAGTTCCCTAATCAATACTTCCCTTTTTGAAGAACAACTCCCATATATATGGAAATGTGCAAATATTACACCTGTACCTAAAACCTCTAAAGTAAACGATATTAGTAACGATCTCAGACCCATCTCTCTAACTCCGTCCGTTTCAAAAATAGCTGAGGACTATGTAGTACAAAAACATGTAAAACCAGCAGTGCTAAAATATATCCGACCCGACCAATATGGTTGTATTCCAGGATCTTCAACTACTCATGCCCTCATCAACCTCACCCACCATTGGCTGAAGGCCACTGATGGTACCAGCGCCGATGTGAGAATCCTAATCATGGACTATAAAAAAGCCTTTGACATGATAGATCATAATTTGCTTATCGCAAAATTAAAACAACTTAGAATAAATCCTCATATAATTAACTGGATCTGTGATTTCCTTAGTGACAGGCGACAAAGAGTTAAACTGGGTAGCGACCTGTTCTCAGAATGGAAAGAAGTCCTTGCGGGAGTGCCCCAGGGCACTAAACTGGGACCATGGCTTTTTCTAATAATGATAAACGATCTAGAAATACCTTCCTCCGATGGAAACGTAATATTTGTTGATGATACCACAACTTTCGAAATCGTTCACAAAGACCAAACAAGCCTTGCACAAACAATGGCCGACCAAGTATCAGTTTGGTCCGAAAACAACAAATTCCAGCTCCAGCCCAGGAAATGTAAAGAACTAAGAATTTCCTTCAAAAGAGACCCAACTTTATACGAGAGTCTACACATAAATGGAAATACCATAGACGTTGCAAAATCTGTAAAAGTCCTAGGAATAACTTTACAAGATAACATGAAATGGAACCAACACATAGAAAACATTACAAAGAAAGCATCGAAAAGACTATATTTCCTTTCCCAATTAAAGAAAGCGAAGATACAACCAAATAACTTAGTAATCACATGTATTCGATCGATTTTGACGTATGCTTGCCAAGTCTTTCATTTCAATCTACCAGACTGTTTAAGTTCCGCTCTAGAACAAATCCAGAAACGGGCACTGAGGATTATTTATGGCTATGACATACCATACTGTGCCGCTCTTGAAAAATCAGGACTTCCCAAACTCTCTGACTACCGACTAAAAATGTGTGACGAATTCCTTGCTAAGATTTTAGCTAATCCAAAGGATCAACTTTTTAATCTGCTTCCATATAATAAGCAAACAATGGATTCCTTGAGGAGAACAAGACATTTTACTGTTCCTGTGTGTAACACGGACCGTTTTAGACTATCCTTTATAAACTCAAGCGCCAAACGATATAATGATTTGAATTAGATAAAATTTAGTAAATTCCTAATAACTTCAAAGTTTAAAAGATTAAATATTTCTTGTATTCATAGTCATACTTATTATAGTACTTGTACATATACTTTTAAAACTTATACCATAACAATTCAGTTTTCAGCTGTAACAAGGTTATTTAATAAACGATCTATCTATCTATCTATGGTACGTTTTATCATTACTTTTTGTAAAGTGTAAACAATATTCAATAAAGCTTTTCGGTTATTCCTATGACTATGTTTATAATAATTATATCCAGGGGGTAACTTGGGTCTAAACAGGGGGTGTGGTTATATATATATATATGGGAGGGATGCCAGTATATGGTATATGGGTAAATACTAAGATTTTTCTCGTCATTTCGTACGATGGGAATAATAGTTGATGGTGTTTGTGGATGGAATTTTCGAACGAAAATTTATATACATTTTAGACGTGCCAGAAGGCTTAAGGTTGCATTTTTCGCAACTACTCCTGGCTAGGTCTAAAAATGTATATACATTTTCGTTCGAATATTCCAGCTACAAACACCATCAACTATTATTCCTATCGAACGAGATGCCGAGAAAAATCTTAGTATTTACTCACATACCTGATAACTACTACTTCCATACCTCACAACATCAGAATAGCTCGTCTGAATACCTTTGACGTTTTGTGATCATACAACACTGTCTCACACGCTCAGCGCACGTGCAATTGCTTTGTGGAACGATTTTTGGAAGGGTTCCGGGTGTTCCGAGGGGTTCCGGATACTTTACTGGGGGGTTCCGGATGTTCCAGGTGGGTTCCGGGTTTTACAAACACCCTAATATATCAGTCAATTAAAACTGTTTACATGAAATAGAATTCTAAGCCCGCAATATTCGAAAACCAACGGAAAACACTTTCAACACACGTAGAAAAATTATCGTGGGAGAAAAGGTTCGGGGTCAAGTGAGCCATATAGTACCTTTGGCCTCGTTTGATCAAAATTCTATGTCTACTCTATGTAACTAAAGGAACTACCGCGGTCAAACGTCAAGCGCATGCGCAAGCCTACGAAAATGGCAGGTGGATTCCAGCCAACATGACCGCCTAAAAACAAATGTTCAAGGAAAGACGTGTTCTAATACACATGTCTATATCCTGTTTACTATGACTACTTACTATATATAGCTTTTAAAAGCTAACCTAAGTTTTTAACGTTAGGTTTGAGAAACACGTAGCTTTTAACGGCATTTGAAAATAATGCTGACGTCGGCAATAAGATTTATTCAAACCTGTATATATAACTCGCGAAAGAATAATTGTATCCACTTGAAATTTGTTATGAGTACTTGTTATATTGTTCAGTGGCGTAGGAACCGGGGGGGCACAGGGGGCACGTGCCCTCCCCCAAGTTTTCTTCAAAGTGCCCCCCCCCCCAAAGTTAAAACATTGGAAAAATTGCCCTTTTCTAATAGAAGAGGTGCCCTCAAGACAAAGTGCCCCCCCCCAACTCGAAGTTGCTTCCTACGCCTATGATATTTTTATAATGACATGGTGCAAAACCTGTATAGAAAAGCGTTTAGGGAATTTCACCACATTTTTCTTGTGAGAGGAAGAAGATATGCTGCATCAATTTACCCCCTGCGTTATTTCCTTCACTCAATTTTGTTAAAGCTTCGCGAATCCAACATTATTTCTAGTCTCTTGAATATAAGCAGTCAATATGAGGACATTTGACCGCGATGATAGTATTGTTTGCTCTTGTAGCAGCAATTCAAGATCTGGCATCATCTTGTAAGGAACTACTGAAGAAAAACAGGTATGAAAATGCCCCACATTGTCAGTACTCTAACCGTGTAATATTTAAGAAATAGAAAACATTTTCCGTGTTTCTATACAATGATAGAAACACGCGTGGGAGTTTGGGAGGACGAAAAATAATCAGTGCGAAAACGGGCGAGTTTTCCACGTTATTTCGAGTTCTCCCAAACTACAACAAGTGCCGTTTCTATAACTGTATAGAATCACAAGAAAAATGTTTTCTATTTCTTTTATAATACCACTCACATATTCTCATTACATAAGCATAAAATTCATTTGCTTGTCAATTTCACTGCAAAATAGTCTAGTTCTACACTATTTAAACTGAAAAGTTGTTTTTTGGTTGTCGAAACAGTATTATTAAACATTTTTTCGATTATAGCGCGTATTAAAATTGTTTTGTTTACGTTTCTAAATCAAAGGCGCGAAGCGGGAAAATTTCCGTGTTTATTTTCTATACAGTTATAGAACATGCTTCTTGGCCAATCAACACACGCGTACTATAAATGTTATATTTCTAAAATTCATTAATTATTCATAAGCAAAATACAAAGGAAACTCATGACCCGTAGCTGATCTATACATATATTTGATATAGACTTGCTCAAATTTTCTGCTTCAATTTTTACAGCGTAGATAACATCAATCTTCAAAATTCCAACGCCAGTGAGCGTACAAAACCAGTCATTTTAGAAATCATATACAAACCTTGCAGTTCGGCCTTGATCAGATCTAAAACACTCGGCTGCGCCTCGATGTTTTAAATCAGATAAAGACCTCTCGCGCGGTTTGTATATATTACATCTGATGCATGAGCAGCATGGCCATTACTGGACCTCTAACGAGAACAGTTCAGATATAGCTTTGAAGTATATTGATGAAGTTAATTATTTCATTTTAGTTAGCCGTGTTACGACGTTAGACCTAGTTCACTTCAAACGTCGCGCTTCGGCAACGGTTCAGCAAAATTCGACGTTCATTCAAACGTCGAACTTAATTTAATTAAAGCGAACTTAATTGTTAGATGGGAGCTTTATTATCCTTTAAATGGAGCTTTTCTCGACCAAACGCGTTACATTCGGCACATGATAAGTTCGCCGTTTGAATCGACGTCGCGCTGTGTCGAACTAAATACATTATGCACGACTGTCTTAGTCAAACTTAATATCGTTGTCGATATCACGTCTTTCTTCGCTCGAGTTGTTGCCCATCAAGCTTTCAAAAGTCGGCAATCCCAATTTTTGAACTGAAAACGCGATTTCTATATAGACTTATAGCCATTTAAGCTAACTCCACGTTCAACTAAATATTTCTTTATTTCCATGACAGTCATCGTTTTTAAATCCATGGCTTCGAAACCAAAATGCGTTTATTTTAAAACTTTATAGCGCGATCGCGTGCAAGCTGTTGTTCGAACATATAATACGAGCTTGTTCAAATGTCCGAACTCATGGTGTTTGTTTACATTTTTTGTCACGTGGCGCTGCACGTGTTTTTAGTGCCGAAAAGGTCAATTAAAATCGTTGAAATTAATTGATTCAAACGTCGCGCTTATCATGTGCCAAACATTTCGAATTAGGTTCTGCACATGAGAAGCGCGACGTTTGAACTAGGCCTTAGTCTCCCAACATTTACATAACTTCTTACCATTCAGCTCACTCTCCAATGGCGTTTACAAACTACGAAATAATCATTCACTCGAAGAATATTCAGTTTACTGTCACATGACTGAAATTCCTGGATGCGGGTCAGGAGCTTGGACACTAGTCATGAAAATGAATGGCAGCAAGGTAAAATCAATCCCAATCTCGTTCCCGAGCCTGCGATATTTTTGGCCAACAGCCGGCGAAGGATCGTAGGCTCGGGGGACGAGTTTGAGACAATCCCAGTTTCAAATCAATAAATAAAAATAAATCAATAATTATATGGAGAAAATAGACTAGTAAACATATTTCACGTTGTAGAGTGAATTCAACTACAGTTCCCCTTTATGGACAAACATGAAAACCTACGCATTTGAAAACGGGCTTGAAGGTTTGACAGAAAAACAAACAAAACTGGCTTCTTACTGGAACACACCGTTTAACAAAATATGCCTCGGAATGAAAGTCAACGTTACAGAATGGATTCTGGTTGACCACCAAGCAAGCTCGCTGTTCAATGTGATCGCAGGGAAAAATTACACAACAACAACAGCTGGAAAGAATGCATGGAGATCTCTTATCGATGGTCCGGCTTTGCAAAAAAACTGTAACGAAGAAGGGTTTAATATAGAAAAGAAAAATACATACTATGATGAAGCGTACATGAATCAGAATCCATAGGAACCTAGGATACACAACAACGGTCACTTCGAATATAGAAAGCATTATACAATTACTTTATGGTTTCCGTGTTTGGATGGCCTGATCCAAACACGCGGGAATGTTGCGAGAGTTAAGAAAAGCGCGCGAAATCTCGAGCCGAAGGCGAGTGATTTTGCGAGCTTTTCTTAACTCGAGCAACATTCCCAAGTGTTTGGATCAGGCCATCCAAACACGGAAACCATAAAGTAATTGTTTTATAAAATAACAACACGATAGTCTTCCGTGTTTGGATGGCCTGATCCAAACACGGGTTTCGACCAATCAGAGCACGCGTTATATATATGTTATTTTATAATTCTTATTTCTTCTACGTTTCGGCTATAGTCATGATCATGATTGAGACAAGGACAAATTGATTAAATTTTGGTTTAGTTTGGATGAAAATTGGGCGAGAAATTTAGAACAGTTTATCTTGCTTTTCTCGGCTGAACAGAGCTGAATGCGTAATTAGTGCATGTATAATATATAAATGAATATATCCTTTGCCTTGGCTGCCAGGCAAATTCCGATTACACAAAAAATGATGTTCTCCATTGTGATGCAACAATGCAAATCACAATAACGAAGCTCTCTTGGGAGTTTTAAAAAACTTTTGCCTGCCAGAGAAACGTAAACAAGGCTACACATGAGCAAAAATTCGAGAAGCAAATCCCTGATTTAAATCTCGTACACCTTCAAAAAAAATCACAAAAAATCGCGAAAAAATCGCAAAATTTGTTTTTAAACATGACAAAAAAAGTGCACTTTTTAGAAGTGAATTTCCTGTCGCAAAAATACTATTAGTTAAAGGTTATTGATGCTCATTGTGATTGCATTAAGTATAGCTGCATTGGTCAAGAAATATGAAAAAGAGATGGAGTTATAATAATTATAAGTAGGTTATTATTGGCATTATAGGGTTTCGATTTGTTGATGTATTTATTATATTCATTTTGAAATCAATGGCATTTCTTACAATCTGATTCATAAAAAATAATGCGATTAATTCTTAATCGCACTATTTTGAGCTTTGCTTGCATCATCTTGAGTATTAATCCCATCATTTTTAAACCAATCAGATTGAAGCTCTGCACCACAACAACCAATCAGATTGAATGATAGAATTCAACTAGCTAATCAATTTAAAGAAAAACGTGATCTGGCAGATGATCTGTTCACCATAAATTGTCAATACCCTAGATTAAGGCGAGTCAAACTAAGAATATCAAACAATTTTTCACAAATAATACTGGCCAAATTATCAGGGATGGATTTACTGGGGGGAGTGCAGGGGGGTGCCTGTTGGCACCTGTCATTACAGAAATCTTTAATACGTCACTGAGAGTTGGCAAGGTGCCTAAAATGTGGAAGCTTGCTAATGTTTTACCACTGCCCAAAGAAGCTCCCCTGAATTCATGTAATCAACTAAGGCCAATCTCATTAACGGATATTATCATGAGGTTATTTGAGAGAGGTGTGTATAAAACTGAATTAGCGCCTGTCATAGAGCATGCTATCGGTTCTGATCAGTTTGCATATAAAAAGGGACACAATTCAACTATGGCCTTGATCAAATGTCAACATGCATGGCTAAAGTGGTTAGACAGTGATGCTAATTATGTAAGAGTACTCTCGTTTGATTTCAGCAAAGCATTTGATAATGTGCCCCATGACATTTTAATTGAGAAGATTAAAAAGCTACCAATCAATCCGTATGTTGTGAATTGGATAATCAGTTTCCTCAAAGGCAGAAAACAGAGAGTAGTGGTCGATGGAATTACAACAGAATACCTGAATATAAATCGAGGTGTGCCTCAGGGAACTGTGTTGGGTCCAGTTCTCTTTTCAATAATGGTGAATGACATTAAGGCTGTTGATTCTTCCAACCAGTTAGTGAAATTTGCGGATGATTTGACGTTAGAAATACCTGGCACAGAGGCTGGAGACACAGCAGGTGCTGAAGTCAACAGTATTCAATTGTGGTCGGAACAAAATAGGATGCCCTTGAACATGAAAAAGACATACGAAATGGTTGTGCGGGGAAAGACATCTGCGCCTCTCCCGAATCCCTTCCCTTCAATTGAGCGTAAAGAATGGTTGAAGATCCTAGGAGTCACTCTACAAGATAACCCGTGCAAGTGGGACTTGCACTTTGACGAAATGCTTAAGAAAGCTGGCGGAAGAATGTATATTATGCGAGTGTGTAAATATTATGGCCTGCCTAGGAAACAATTAGACATGTTGTTCAATAGCTTAATTATGTCAATATTTACTTATGCAATTGAACTATGGAGATGTGCATCTTATAGTAAATATATTAACCAAATTGATAAATTAATTAATCGTGCACATAGAAATGGTTACATAACTAAAAAGTTGAACATTTTGGAGATAAGTAACAAGAGAGACAAAAAATTGTGGGACAAAATAACTCTTAATGAAGGTAATGCATTACAGGAACTACTGCCAGAAAAACGAAGTAGAATTCTTAGGCCTAGGAGACACAACTTCGAACTACCATTAGTGAAAACGGAACGATACAAGAACGCGTTCATAAACCGGTGCTTGTTTAACTTTATATAATAACTATACCAATACTCACATATAAAATAATTATATATTTTTATATATTTTAATATATTTTTAACAATTAGTGCATGCAAAATTTATATAAGATTGCAAATAGTTATATATTTTAACATAGTAATAGTTTTATCCATTGATGTAAACTCAGACGTGTGTTTTTGAGTCCTTAATAAAGACCTTTATTACCAGCTTTTACTTTCACTTCTAAGCAATATTTATATGTTGTAAAATTTTGTGTTTTTTTACGTGGCAAAACGTTTATATAATGTTTAAATGTCGTCTATAATTTCGCTCCCAAAGAGAAAAATGCATTTAAAGTTCAATGTTCGGTTTATCAACATGATGGTCACATTAAGGTGGTCTTATACATTGAAAAATATTTTTCCTAATTTAATACTTTTTCCTCATTTTTACTCTAATATTATAGAATATGGGTGGCTGACACAAAATCACTCACTGTTACAATTTGTGGATTAGTACTACAATTTTTAGTGATAGATAGTTCATTATAGTTTATATATTCGGTATATAAATGTGCCCATATAGATATTTGGAAATTATGTAAAAGTTATATTTGCATATGCCAGTTTAAATAAACAACATATTTGCAAGTGTATGCGCCTTATATTGGAAAACCTTTTATTTACTTATATTATACGCACAAATGACAAATTCGACATGGAGCTCCCCTATATTTTCATATGGAGCTCCCCTATATTTTCATATGGAGCACCCCTATATTTTCATATGCTCACAAAATAAATGAAAAATTCGACATGGATCCTTCCTATATTTTATATGTTTAGAAATTATACTAGGCGTCGAAATCACATAGCAAACACATCCTAAACGGGAGAGGTAGGCATATATATCATGAAAATGCCATGCTAGATTTTTTCAAAAATCTTTAACACGCACTATTTCAACACCTAAGTTTGGTTCCCAGCTGTGACCTCCGCCGTTGCCGTCTTTAAAAAGACACCAATGTTTAACCCTTCGCTTCTTTGAAAGGTTATGGCAGATCGACTTTCGTCGGACTTTACATGATGTCCTCAATCAGTCATAGCCTTGAAGTGGAACCGTAATTAATTATACAAAATATATAGCATGAACACAATTTGCTTTCACGCCATTATAACGCCTCTCCCGCCTAAATATAACCGACTTGTACTTGGTGTAATTTGAAATAAAATCGTTTAAAATCACTATATAGCTAGGGAGGGGTAGGTGGGTACTCCAATAACATGTCGTTGCTATGGTGGTTGCTACGTGACAAAATTTCAAACAACCTGCTATTTTCCCCTATTTATCCATTTTCCGCCAAGCAAATAGAAAAATTAACACAAGAAGACGAAAAAGGGATCATTAATGATGCATAATATGGCTAATTTCAAATTAGGATTTTCTTTTAAAATTTTGTAGTGGACCCCCTTATTAAATCGTTGTTCTCTTTTAGGGAGTAGTGTATGGTGTATTTTAAAGTCTGCCGCACCCCCCTGTTCTTTCGAGGGCAGCCCGTCGCCTTCTATTACATGAACGTGAAGACTAGACTCATTACTGAAATATGTGACTTCCAAGCGAAGTCTCCCCAGTCCACGCTCGGTTACATATGTTTGATCCAACGAGACAGTATCCCGTATGCAGAGTACGCGGAGTAGAGAGAATGAGTACTAGCTTTGACAACTTGGTCGAATTTAGGGTCAATTTCACATTCAACAGTCAGGGTGGGGGAACGAATATTTCCTCATCGGTCGAGTCTTCTGATGTCGTCACTTTGTTGTAGCCTTTATTTTAGTTATTTCCGTTCTTTTTTCGCCGCCCCCGGATCGCTGAGGCAAGAGCACGATTGTTTTACAACTGCTCTGTAGATGATCGCCAAACCTATCACAATACAAAATACCACGGCCAGAAACACGATGGGGAAAACGACTAAAAATATTACAAAAACGCGCGTATAAGCGCTCTGAGTTAAATCGTATATACACTGTTCAGTTTCAAGAAAAGATAAAGGGGGAAGATGGAAGTGCTAAACATCTTTCATTGCAGCTAAGTGCTGAATTACGAAGGACGCAGATTAAACGTGACCAAGTCGAGGGCTGTCTATGACCCATGTCTGATAACGGAGAATAGATAAGGTAGAAGAGTGATGGCGTGAGGGAGGAGTGCGAGGGGAAATTCCTTTGAATTTAGTACAGGAGAGAACCAACCACAATTCCACCTACGTAGACGAGTCCTCAAGCACATCAAATCAGAACACGATCCTAAAGGCTCTTTTCCACTCATCGCAAAACCAACTCGCAATCTCGCTGCGAGTTCTTGTATGTAATTAAAATAAACTGTCGAGCATTGTGATTGGATGAAAGTACTCGCAGCGAGCTTGCGAGTTGGTTTTTGCGACGAGTGGAAAAGAGCCTTAAGTAATAGTAGAAGGTATTTGTAGATACACTTTTAGACCTAACCAGGAGCAGTTGCGAAAAATGCAACTTTAGACCCTCTGGCAGGAATCGAACCTGCGATTCTGGTGCAGCGCTCTAACCAACTGAGCTACAGAGTCCAGTTGCTGAGCATTCACGGAAAGTTCGGTATATATGATGGGAGTGATGCCAGTATTAGGTATAGGTAAATATCAAGATTTTTTCTCGGCATCTCGTTCGATAGGACTAATAGTAGAAGGTGTTTGCAGATGGAATACTCGAACAAAAATTTATATACATTTTTTAGACCTAGCCAGGAGTGGTTGCGAAAAATGCAACTTAGGCCCTCTGGCAGAAATTCAACCTGCGGCCCTGCGATTCCAGTGCAGCGCTCTAACCACAGTGCTTCAAGTTTGACTTTTTAAGACTAACTTGGATAGATGGATAGCCCCTACCAGTTCCAAACTGTTCTCCCTATTCGTATTACGTATTCCCTGAAGTATTTGGTAAAGTTTCTCACAGGCGACTGACGTGAAATTAGAATCAGACAACTGCATATTGCGGGAATTAAATCCAGTCCAAAGGTAAAAAGCACATATACCAATCATGGTCTTAAACATATTTACCATGAATAGGATTATTGTTGTTTTTCCAACTAAGCTATGTTCACTCCCGGAGTCTATAACATCAGATTCGTAGCCTTTTTCAGATTCTTGCTCCAGAACGTTCTAATAGATTGCTTCTGGATCCACTGGGTTCACATTATTGTCAGAAGACTCGGGTACGTTCTTCTGCTATCTCTGAAATATAGAGAACAGTTGAATGTTAGATTGCAGCCAAAGGAGCCTGTTCACACGATCCGATTTTTCGGATCCGATTCTCCTCCTGTCGTATGCGATTTCACACAATACAGCAACAACTACACTTTTCGCCAGGTATGAGCCAATAGAATTACGCTTGTCAGCAAATCCAGTAAATCACACACGCCAAGAGGAGAATCGCATCGTGTAAACAGGACTTTAATTGATCTTTAGTTAATTAATTCAGCATGATTGATAGAATTACATAATAATGTAGAAAGGAAAAACGGGTGAAATAGAAGATGTGACACGATACCTGTTATTGGCTTATCCTGATTTTCTGGGACAACCGAAGCGCTTCCTTTGTTTTCCGCTGGCTCGACAGTTTTCGCTACGGTGCTCGGAACGACAGTGACGTCATGACGTCACTTTCGGTTTCGATTCTTGCACGGATGGACTGGGAACTACCTTTGCTCTGTCGATTTCATTTAATCTACTTTTAGAGGCAAGTTGATGTCTTCGCTTCTTGTGTTTTTGTTCACTTAGTCTGCCCAGTGGTAGATCTTTTAAATTTAAGCCGTACACTCGCCCAGCTATGACACTTGTCAAGATGTCCATCGTTTGCTGGAAAAATAAGCAAACAATGACAATGGCTTCAAATATTTCAATATTATTTAGCAGCTCTAATTAGTCGCTGGGGCAACAGCGACTATAGGTTTCGGTTTGCATTTTTCTTCAATCTGCAATCTCCAATTTTCGTGGAAGGTCACAAATGTTCAAGATTTGAAAGCCCCAGCGATTTAACGCTCAATAGAGCGTCTTGTTTCATTCCTTGTGGATTTACATCACGATAAATAGAACTGGAAAACATTGATTGGGTTGAATTTCTCGTGGAAGAACAAGACACGATTTCCTAAAAGGGTCATGACCACTGATCTGAAAAAAAGACTGGATAGCGCAACCTTGTTCACTATTGCAGAAAATGAAGCCAGTCAACATTGCTAGACAATGGAAATCCGCCATTACTAAGGACCAAATATACAGAAAAATTGTCTCTATTTCTTTATAAACGGCTTCTTCGAACTCTCAATATACCAGACTACTACATTATTTTGACATATGAAGCATCAAATAGATTTCAAGCAATAAATTTCTACCATTACACGCTAAAAGTGCTATCCGTTGGACTTCAAGACTCTATAATAATTTTGAAGACTCTATACATTTTCAAAACACTACAGTTTCAATTAAGACTCTACATTTTGAAAAATGAAAATTCTGCATTTTCAAAACTGTACATTTTCAAACTCCTCTACATTTTCAAAACTCTACATTTTCAACAATCTACATTTCCTATTTTAAAGAATCCTTTTACATATATATTGCTGTAAAAAGACACGGAAAAAATGTACTGATGTTTCACTAATTGATCACGTCGCGAAAATATTGTATTCCTATAATATTATTCCAAGTCCTAAGCAGGTCGCTACTTATATTGCTAATTTTACTATATTTTCAGATCAGTGACCTAATACAATTAAGTTCGGCGCATTGAGTGGAGCGGCGTCTCAACCGGGCCTAATTGTGTTAGCCGTTTCGCATGCGCTAATTGATCACGTCTAGCAAAGTACTAAACATGTCGCTATACTTTGTATTTATATGTTAGTCGTTTCCGACATAATGCCATGGCTTATTCAAATCCATCCAAAAACCAATCATATTGCCGCGGTAAAACACTTTGAAATTTGTTGTTGAAAACTAAGCATTTTAATGCCTTGCTCTTGATAAATTACTACAACAAGTTATATAACTGCGTTTTCAAATTATATAATTGCGTCTGGATAATATAGTTCCCTTTCAGAACAATTAAGGTCAAGAAGCGTCCACAAACAAAAAATGAACTCCAGAACTTCTATTATAGGATATTGTGCCTATTGGCAGATGTCGCGCTCTGCAAGATAGCTGCATGATTAACATTAACTTAATTAACCTAGTATAGTTGTTTAGTCAGGCTTTCATGGTTTTACAACCATGATAGCCCTCGAATAAAGCAAAATGTCAATAAAATTGAGCCAAAAAGTTTGCCAACTGACTGTTTTGCGAGTTGCAGCAAAAATTATATCGTTATATTGTTAAACGTGTTCTACACGGTTCTAAACGTGACCTATATACAAAAGATGACATATCTAAATAGTTCCCTTTTAGAACAATTAAGGTCAAGAAGCCTCCAGAAACAAAAAGTACAGGCTGTTTTGTTATAATGAACTTCTATTATAGGATATTGACAGATGTCGCGCTCAGCTCTGCAAAATAGCTGAATGATTAACATTAACTTAATTAACCTAGTATAGTTGTTTGGTCAGGCTTTCGTGGTTTTACAACCATGATAGCCCTCGAATAAAGCAAAATACCAATAAAATTGAGCCAAAAATTTTAAAAGTTTGCCAACTACCGACTATATTGCGCGTTCTCAACTGCATCATTAAGACGGCGCCGAGGAGCCATAATACCAAAAATATGTAATTAAGTTGCTTTTTCAACGAAGCTAAGCACTTTCAGATCAAACTTTTTCACAATAGTTACGTATTTATATAAACATCACGCACTCCGTTTTCTGCATGAATTTGAAATTAGATAGTTAGCCCCTGTTTATATGAGCCCTACATGAAGGGCTGGCCCTCCTAGGCGAGATCCCGCGTCCTAATAGATTAATAGGCGAGATCCCGCGTTTATATGAGAGGAGGGCCAGCCCTCCTAGGCGAGATCTCGCTATTAACTACCCGAGATTTCGCCTAGTAGGGCTGGAAATTTCCCATATAACGCGCAACACGGAGAGCTAGCCATCCTAGTAGGGCTGAGTATCTCGTCGTATCTGTGTCAAACTCCGCTTTTCGAAGTCATTTTCGATTTAAATATTTAGCTCTAGAACAATATTCAATTATTTGCTGGTTTTTATTCAAAAATTCGATTGACAAAATATGATTTTGGACTTCGGTAAGAAAATAAATGAGTTGTAGGGAAGCCATTTAATGTTGTAAACGCGAGGTGAAAAGCAGCCCTATACTGAGTACTGGAAGGGCTAGTCCTTCATGTAGGGCTCGTGTATGTAAACAAAGGCTGAAAACCAGCCCTACTTGTAGGACTAGCCCTCATGTAGGCCAGGGACCACGGAGCATTTTTTGCATTGGGGGGGTTGGGTGCTAAAGATCTCCTAGAGCGCAGTGACCCTAATATCGAGGCACGAAACGTTTAGGGGGGGTTGGGGGCATGCTCCCACAGAAAATTTTGAAATCTACAGTCTCTAAAAGGCCATTTCATTCACTTTGGGGGAAGATTTATGAGCAATGTCACAAGCCAATTCTTTCCAAATATTTGTATCGATTGTATCTACGCAACGAATCAGTATTTACTGCAATAATTATATTTTGTATCTGCGAATGCAGATATATTGCTATCGCCTTGTAAACCGTGCAGTGCTTGTAGCCAATCAGCGATAGCCTAGATGAAAATGACGTAATTATAATGATACTCTTTGATCTCTATGTACAACTGGATTGATACTGATTATTTCAAGATAATAAACTTAAGAAGGACTATTAAAGGGCGAGAATTGTAACATGAGTAAAACTTTAAATTTTACGGTGAAAATTTTCCATCAAACCAACGATATTTTTAATTTTCTGTACTATTTTGAACATGGCAAGAGTCGAGGGAGTATTTTTAGTAAGTGTTGGAAGTGGTTTGATAACATTTTACGCTGTGGAAATGATTCCCCAATTTACACAAAGTATTGACTTGACTTGACCCGCTATATATATATCAATATCATTTGAATCAGGAAACAAGGCAAGCCTTTTTAAATATTGTACGGATATCCTGCATTATTCGAGCTTCTATTTCGACAAAGTTAACTCATAAAAGTGTTAAAATATTGCAATATTTATTCTCAACACTATTTGGGTCAAACTTTGGCATTTATTTCCCAAACTGCTGTGACTAGGGGGGCTAAATGAGTTGATGGTATGTAATATTTATATGTGGTGTGTAAGTAGTGCTGTTATATACTTTTATATACAACCTTTATTCTCAAGAATAAAAGACTAAATCTGAAGGTTTCACAATTATTTTAAACATTGCTCCCATGGGCTATAGGCCCTCCTCCCTTTTATACACAGTTTTTAAAAGCAATATAAACGTTCATACATTCATTGAGTAACATTGACCTCATGCATTGACATCATTCAACTACGCTATTCAATTATACAATTATGCAAACACGCATGAGCAGATACATGTACGCTTTGCGTACCTATTTTTTACTATAGCGCGTATTAAAATTGTTTTGTTTGCGTTAACTTCAAAGGCGGGAAATTTTTCGTGTTTCTATACAATTATTGAAACACGCTGCTCGACCATTCAACGCTCGCGTACTAAAATAAATATTATTAAAAATATATTATGTCAAGTGTTTGCAAAATTCATGATATTTGAACCACTTATGCGGGCAAATACGATCAAAGTCGTTAGTCTCAAACGGCCACCAAACAGCCAATCATATTGCAGAAAAACGCGCACCGAAATCGCCTGTAAATAATTAATGATATTTAACCTGATCGTTTAATTACCAACTATAAAACTAGCAATTTATGACTTTTGTGCGTTCAAAACCGTCTGTCTTACAATGGCTGTCTTACTAAGCATTTGTGCGCTCATTTTCATCTTAAAACTACTACAGACAGGCGAATGCTCAGAGCAGGTCATCTTTCGCAGAAATGAACAAAAATACTTGGCGAATCATGTCATCGAAACAAAACAGGCAGAGACCGAGTTAGAATGTGGTATGCGTTGCGTTGGACATGGATCATGTGCGTCAGTCAATTACAAAACTTCTGGAATCGGTAAAGGTCTATGTGAACTCAATAATATGACACTTCAAGAGACATCTGATGGTGATGAGGAAACGAGCCCTGAATTCAACCACCTTTACGTCATTAAGCCAACATGTAAGTTCAAAATAGAAAACCAAAAGCAATGTAAAATTGTCCAGCTTTTTCAAAATGTCCAGCTTTTTCAATCTTCTTTGTAGCGATTAAATCTACACTGGACAAACATAAAACTTAGGCGCTTCTTTTAAAAGAATAATAATGTTAATGTTTGTAGTTAACTTGCATAATACCATCTTCTTTAGCAAAACCTACGATGGCAAAAACAGAAAGTTCGACAACACAGCCAACAAGTAAGTCTCGTACAATTTATCAAATGAAACTGATAATACATTGCAGCATAATGTGATCCTCTTTATAGCAAAATCTACGACGAAAGAAACAGAAAGTTTCTCAACGACAACTCAACCAACACTGAGTCTGAGTAAGTTTTTAATGTCAATGAACGAAACTAAAATTGTTAAATTCCTTTTAAAAACAATAATATAATTCATGTTTGTAGTTGACTTACATAATCACATAATATTAAGCTATGTTAATGCAAAATTTTCCATGTTTAATCTGTAGTATGATCTCCCTTAAAGAAACAAAATATAACAAACAATAACCTTGTATTTAAATTTTCGCAAAACCTTCCACTCTCAAAATAATAACACATTGTGAAAGATAAGAAAACAAAGAGAAACCCATGTATACTGACTATAGACAAACAACCAACAGATAACTATAACGGTATGGTTAACATTGCAGAATGTTATCTTCTTTATAGAAAAATCTACAGCGAGAGAAACAAGAAGTTCGACAATTCAAACAACAAGTAAGCTCATATTGAACTAATATGAAACTTTTCAGATTTTAAAACAACATCATGTTTGTGATTAACTTCCATATAATATAATCTTGCATATAATATAATCTTCTTTATAGCAATCAAACCTACACTGACAAAAACAGACAGTTCGACATCTCAACCAACTGACAAGTTCACATTGAACAAAGGTAAAATTTTGCATGATGTGATTTTGCTGTCATTAATATAATGTCCTAACAACGAAGGTGCAGGGAGGTTCAACGAAGGAACTAATTAAAATTATCCATTTTTGAGGTTTTTTGACTAAAAAAACAGTTATAGCTTTGGCCTGACTGAATAATAAATAATATCCGTTTTGCCACTGAAGGACAAACTTTATGCAGTTATAATGAGAAGAATTGTTTACTCTTTTCGTAGGTCAAGAACCTCTATCATCTTGTAAAGAACTACTGGAGAGAAATAAGTATGTATATATCTATATATACTAGGCTATATATCAATACTATATAGTATTGTGTGACATTATTTCTATACATATTATAACGAAAAGCATTCATCTTGAATTATCATGGAAGGCCACGAAAGGGTATAGTTTTTTCAACATTCCTACTGTAACTAAGGGACCTTATGAGGGTGAACATGAAGAAGCGTTTAATTCCTCTACCGCATTGAAGGTAACTGAATAAAGGGAAGTTTAAGCAATCTTTTTAGGAATATTGGAAATGTGCATGGTGCGATTAATATGATATAAAATTTCTGACTGAATAGTGCATGATGTTTCGATGTCACCTTGCTAAAATTCACATATATAATGCCTCAATTACTATTTAGATCATTAACCAATGGTGTTTACAAACTTAATTATAAAGATAAACTCGAACAATGTTTAGTTATAGTGTTACAACGTTATTTTCCCAACATTTACATAACTTCTTACTATTCAGCTCACTCTCCAATGGTATTTACAAACTACGAAATAATGATTCACTCGAAGAATATTCAGTTTACTGTCACATGACTGAAATATCTGGTTGCGGATCAGGAGCCTGGACACTAGTGATGAAATTGGATGGCAACAAGGTAAAGACAATGAATCTCAGTGTCAATTGACCTGATCAAAAACATTGGCAGTGAAACTTATATTTCCCATAAATCGAAAATAGGATCCTTTTTCATTTTAAGTCCGAGCAGTTAGAGCCAACTACTGCAAACAGTCAAATATATAGACGCCGAGCTTACTATAAATCAACAAGATTCTGCCATAATATAAACACCACGTAGCGGCGTGTCCATTTTTCATAACAATTTAATTCTTCTTAATATGGCAGATGCTATAATACAATCGCAAATGTACAGAAATCGAACTAAGTAAACATTTTTCCTTAAAGAATAATTCCCGCTACGACTCTCCTTACTGGACAAGCAAGGAAGCCTACGCAGTTGAAGACGGACTTGATGGTTTGACAGAAAAACAAACAAAACTGGCGTCCTACTGGGACACACCGTTTAACAAAATATGCCTCGGAATGAAAGTCAATGGTGTTACAAGATGGATTGTGTTAACCTACACCGCAAGTTCATTATACAATGTAATCGAAGACGGAGCTTTTAGAACAACAACCGCTGGAAAGAATGCATGGAAATCTCTTATCGAAGGTTCGTCTTTGCAGGTAAACTGTAATAAAGAAGGGTTCAATGTCCAAACGACATACCCAGTTGACAAACTTGCATACACGAATGTAAGAATTGGATTCGTGGCGAATGATCAAAACCACTGCGATAGTTGTAACTCGTGTATTGGCTTTGGTACTTCAGTACGTGGATGTAAAAGTGATGTGAGAATCACGTGTGGTAATATGGCTACTTGTGGAAAGTTGAGTATTAAGAACACTGCAGCATTTGGATACATACTTGTACAGTAGCATCGCGCGCGATGATTTCTAGGAACCTGCTACACGAAGAAAAATTGTTATTAGATAAAAGTTATTAACATGTAGTCACTTGTTGTAATTGCGTTTAGTAGCTGTATCAGTAGTTGAGAAAAATCCATCTAGAAAGATATAGAATTGATCATTATACGTCATTATTGGTATTATGGTTTCGATTGATTGTTAGATTAATCGATCATGTAATAGTGAATCATAGATCGGAAATAGCGATCATATTAAGTTGATTAATTGTATACTATATCGTTATTGCAAATTGTAGTTCTCTTTCTTGTGCTCTTTGTGCATGAATTTTTTTTCCAATATACAAGTGCACTAAAACAAAGTTGATTGATTTAATTATTTTTCTGCGAATATTTCAAGACTCTACATTTTCAAGACTGTACATTTTCAAGACTCTACATTTTTAAGACTGTACATTTTCAAGACTCTACATTTTTAATACAGTATATTTCAACCACTTTACATTTTCAAGACTCTACATTTTCAAGACTGTACATTTTCAAGACTCTACATTTTCAAGACTCTAGATTTTCAAGACTCTACATTTTCAAGACTCTACATTTTCAAGACTCTACATTTTCAAGACTTTACATTTTCAAGACTGTACATTTTCAAGATTTTACATTTTCAAGACTCTACATTTTCAAGACTTTACATTTTCAAGACTCTACATTTTCAAGATTATACATTTTCAAGACTCTACATTTTCAAGACTTTACATTTTCAAGACTCTACATTTTAAAGCAGTACATTTTCAACCACTTTACATTTTCAGGACTCTACATTCTCAATACTGTACATTTTCAAGACTCTATATTTTCAAGACTCTATATTTTCAAGACCCTACATTTTCAAGACAGTACTTTTCAAGACAGTACTTTTCAAGACTGTACATTTCAAGACTCTATTTTTTCAAGACTCTATATTTTCAAGACTCTATACATTTTCAAGACTCTACATTTTCAAGACTCTATACATTTTCAAGAATCTACATTTTCAAGATTCTACATTTTCAAGACTCTACATTTTCAAGACTCTACATTTTCAAGACTGTACATTTTCAGGACCCTATATTTTCAAGACGGTACATTTTCAAGACTCTACATTTTCATGACTCCACATTTTTAATACAGCATATTTTCAAGACTCTACATTTTCAAGATTCTACATTTTCAAGACTCTACATTTTCAAGACTCTTCATTGTCAACACTCTACATTTTCAAGACTGTACATTTTCAAGACTATACATTTTCAAGACTATACATTTTCAAGACTCTACATTTTCAAGACTCTACACATTTTCAAGACTCTATATTTTCAAGACTGTACATTTTCAAGACTGTACATTATCAAGACTCTAAATTTTCAAGACTTTACATTTTCAAAACTCGACTGCATAATTTTTCGTAAGACTTCACATTTTTTAAGAATCCTTTTATAGGTATATTTGTCCTAGAAACCTGAATACAGGTTGACAGATGTTTTAGTCTTTCTTTAGCCGTTTCGTGTGCGCCAATTTATCATGTTGCGCAAATAATTATTCCTAATATATATGCATATTAGTCCTACACAGGTCGCTATACTTATTGCTTACATGAGTCACTTGCGCCGACTTAATAAGGCAATGACTTATTCAAATCCATCCAATAGCCAATCATATGAAAATTGCTTGTTTAAGATCAGGCCATTACAGCTTCAAATAAGCAATGTTTTCTGGATTTACTGTCATACATCAGTTGTTCATAAACTATAGCAAATTATAACATGCGCATTAAAGTCAGAGAATTTTCGCACGTCCTACAATGACTGTCTTTTTAAGCATTTGTGCGTTAATTTTCGCACATTAATTTTGGTGTTTATATGCCCAGTTTTCGATAATTAGTCGCTGGGGCAACAGCGACTATATGTTTCGGCTTGCATTTGTCGGCTGCGATCGGCAATCTGCTATTTCCGTGGATGGTCACAAAACAACTTTATACTACAGAGAATTTGGCTTACTGAATTGTGGGACCAAATTTCTTTAGGCATAACTGAGCATGCGCAATTGATCTGATAAGCTCCCACATTCATAACTGAAAGAAGTTTTAAATACATTGAAGCATCGATTTAATACATGGAATTACCATACGGTACTCAGCGTTCTCCACAGTTGTGAGCGGAGCAGGTAAAAGACGTGTCTGAACAGGTAAGTGTCTCGCGTAGCGCCGGAGGCTCGACAAATCTCTAGGGGGGTCGAGTCCGGAGGCATGATTCATTTTCCCGATGATGACGTCACTTCCGGTTTTCGATTTTTGCACGGACGGACTGGGAACTACCTTTGCTTTGTCGATTTCATTTAATCTATTTTTAGAGGCAAGTTGATGTCTTCGCTTCTTGTGTTTTTTGTTCAGCTATGACACCTGTCAAGATGTCCATCGTTTGCTGGAAAAATAAGCAAACAATGACAATGGTTTCAAAGATTTGTTCTACCTTATGATACCCCAAAAACCCCTCAAACCGACGATTAATTGCAATTTGAAAATGGGGTAAATTGTTGAATTTACTACATTCTCACTGTCGCGGATGGCGGGAATTCAAAGCTGATCGAACTCAGTATGCCGCGAACAAAACAACTTTATGCAACCCGAATATTTCATAGCCTTATATGTTAATCCCCTTTATAATCTACATTTGAGATAAGGTTTGTTGTAGTAAGTACTTTTTCATGACATTATTTTGTCTTGATGAGTCTCTAATAGGCATTTTAGAATTATGTTTATTTTATATGTAACAATTATAAATAAACATATCAATGTCATCTAGTATCTGTAGTCTGTGTAGTGGATGACAATCAATGCGCTACGGTAAATTTGCCGTAGCGTTGATAGTGTAAACACTCTAATCCGTAATACGATGCAGTAATATGAGGCAGTGCGCGTGCCCAAGTGTAAACTCGCTGACGTTTCGGCTATTTCTAGGGGTCGTTTACTCCTTTGCGTTACGGTTCGTATAGACTTGGATCAAGTCCGTCTCTCTAGAGTCCGAGTCGCAAAGCGACGAGATCGAGCCTCGGACTCTAGAGAGACGGACGAGCCTCGGACTCTAGAGAGACGGACTTGATCCAAGTTCTACGGTTCGTATAGTACTATACTACTATGTATAGTGTAAACAGTCGCAAATTTCACAACGGTATGGCCACCAACTCCGGAGTGCCAACCGTAGCGTTATAGTGCAAATAGGGCCAAATTGCTGGTTGAAGACTAAGCACTTTTTAAATGCTTTAAATAAGTAATGTTAACATTATAGCCCTTGATAAATTCCTATAACAAATTATAACTGCGCTTTCAAAGGCTTTTTACCAGTCTTACAGTTTATACAATCACTTTCTTTTTAACATTTGAATGATGTTAATTTTTGTCTGGAGAATACCCCAACCAATCGAATGCGGAGAAATGCACAAAAATGCTATACAGATGTTGACAGATGTTTTAGTCTTTTTGCGTTAGCCGTTTCGCATGCGCTAATTGATCACGCCTAGCAAATATTGTTAATTTCTACAAAGTAATAAACATGTCGCTGTACTTAATATTGCCAATTTTGTATTTTATACATTAGTCGTTTGCGACATACGGCCATGGCTTATTCAAATCCATCCAATAGCCAATCATATTGCCGCAGTAAAAACTTTGAAATTTGAAGTTGAATACTAAGCATTTTTAATGCCTGGCCCTTGATAAATTACTACAACAAGTTATATAACTGCGTTTTCAAATTATATAATTGCGTCTGGATAATATAGCCAACCAAGCCAATGCTATATAGCCAACCAAGCCAATGCTATATAACCATGCAAGCAATGCAGTGTTTCGTAGAAAGGCACAAAAATACCAAAACACCAAAACAAAACAGGCAGTATAAGAGAAACCATTTAATCTTTTACTGCAAGAGAACTGGAGTGCCTAAAAAGAAGAGCAAAATTGTTATGTGCAAACAATTAGGCGCATATAGTGATAATTATATCCCATTAGTGGTTTGTTTGGTGTTGAACTTGAGGCTATTTGCATACATGATGGTATTTAAATGCATGCAAAGCTTGTTCTATCGTTAGTTATCTTAACCTAGGACTTCGTGAAGTTAAGATTGAAATTCTTTCATTTATCTGAAAATGGCTGTTGTAATAAGCATTTGGGTGTTAATTCTCATCTCAAAAATACCACAGCCAGCCGAATGCTCAAAGCAAGCCGTCTTTCGTAGAAATGAACAAAAATACTTGGCGAATCATGTAATCGAAACAAAACAGGCAGAGACCGAGTTAGAATGTGGTATGCGTTGCGTTGGACATGGATCATGTGCGTCAGTCAATTACAAAACTTCTGGAATCGGTAAAGGTCTATGTGAACTCAACAATAAGACACTTCAAGACACACCCGATGGTGATGAGGAAACGAGCCCTGAATTCAACCACCTTTACGTCATTAAGCCAACATGTAAGTTCAAAATAAGTACGTTTTCGACAACACAGCCAACAGGTAAGTCTCGTACAATTTATCAAATGAAACTGATAGTACATTGCAACAGGTTTTTAACAATGATATCAGTTTACTTAACTAGCATAATCAATGTGATCCTTTTTATAGCAAAACCTACGACGAAAGAAACAGAAAGTTCGACAACTCAACCAACACTGAGTCTGAGTAAGTTTTTAGTGTCAATGAACGAAACTAAAATTGTTAAGTTCCTTTTTAAAAACAATAATATAATTCATGTTTGTAGTTGACTTACATAATTTGCAAGTCAAACTTGACAACTGCAACAGGTAACATCACAATAGACTAATATAAAACAGTTCCGGCCGACCAAGTTAAAATTACTTTTCAAATTAACTTGCATAATACAATTTTCCTTTATTATAGCAATTGAATCTACAACGACAAAAACAGATAGGTCTATAATTCAACCCGAGAGTAAGTTCATATTAAGCTATATTTTCCATGTTTAATCTGTAGTGTGATCTCCCTTATAGAAACAAAATATAACAAACAATAACCTTGTATTTAAACTGTTTGCGCAAAACCTTCCACTCTCAAAATAATAACACAGTTGTGAAAGATAAGAAAACCAAGAGAAACCCATGTATACTGACTAGACAAACAACCAACAGTCAAATATAACGGTACGGTTAACATTGCATAATGTTATCTTCTTTATAGCAAAATCTACACCGGGAAAAACAAGAAGTTCGACAATTCAACAACAAGTAAGCTCACATTGAACGAATGTGAAACTTTTCAGATTAATTTTCAAAATAACAACATAATGTTTGTGATTAACTTGCATATAATATAATCTTCTTTGTAGCAATCAAACCTACACTGACAAAAACAGACAGTTCGACATCTCAACCAACTGACAAGTTCACATTGAACAAAGGTAAAATTTTGCATGATGTGATTTTGCTGTCATTAATATAATGTCCTAACAACGAAGGTGCAGGGAGGTTCAACGAAGGAACTAATTAAAATTCAGTTTTGCCACTGAAGGACAAACTTTATACAATTATAATGAGAAGAAATGTTTACTCTTTTTCGTAGGTCAAGAACCTCTATCATCTTGTAAAGAACTACAGGAGAGAAATAGGTATGTAACTATCTATATATATTATATATCAATACTAGTATTGTGTGACATTATTTCTATACCTATCATAACGAAAAGCATTCGTCTTGAAATATCATTCTCAAACTCATTAATAATTCATGAACCAAAAACAAAGAGAATCATAAGTGTGGAAGATGGTTTGAAATCAGAGGAAGAAATTACATAAATTAAGTGAACTTTCACGTCGGTTTTCTCGCAAAATACACGTTCGTTTGAGAAGTAAGTTCAAACACTCGTAAGGAGGACTTCCTCTGATTTCTAAACACCTCGAAATTCGTTAAAATATACTCGGCTTCGCCTCGTATATTCAACTCTTCTCGGTGTTTAGAAATCGGAGGAAGTCCTCCTACTCGTGTTTGAACTATTACTTGAAGGGCATGAAAGGGTATAGTTGTTTCAACATTCCTAACTAAGGGACCTTACGAGGGAGAACATGAAGAACAGTTTAATTCCTCTACCGCATTGAAGGTAACTGAATAAAGGGGAGAGTAAGCAATCTTAACATGATATAAAATTTCTGACTGAATAGTGCATGATGTTTCGATGTCATCTTGCTAACATTCACATATATAATGGATTACTATGTAGATCATTAACCAATGGTGTTTACAAACTTAATTGTAAAACTCATTAATCATTCATGAAGAAAAGACAAAAGAAATCATTAGCGTGAAGGAGTTTGTATATCTGATACAGAATCATGCTGATTTACATAAACTTTAAGTTCAATTTTCTCACCAAATATCATTCATTTATTATAAATTGTTGAAGAATACGAATGTTCTCATCAAGACGTTTCACAAGCTATTTACAACATGAGCGGCAGTGTTGTATCGGATATACAACGCTCGCCTTCGGCTCGAGTTTGTATATCCGATACAACACTGCCGCTCATGTTGTAAATAGTACTTATAAAGATAAACTCGAACACTGTTTAGTTATAGTGTTACAACGTTACTTTCCCAACATTCACATAACTTCTTACTATTCAGCTCACTCTCCAATTGTGTTTATAAACTACGAAATAATGATTCACTTGAAGAATATTCAGTTTACTGTCACATGACTGAATTACGTGGTTGCGGGTCAGGAGGCTGGACACTAGTGATGAAATTGGATGGCAACAAGGTAAAGACAATGAATCTCAGTGTCAATTGACCTGATCAAAAATATTGGCAGTGAAACTTATATTTCCCTTAAATGGAAAATAGGATCCTTTTTCATTTTAAGTCCGAGCAGTTAGAGTCAACTACTGTAAACAGTCAAATATGTAGACGTTGAGCTTACTATAAATCAACAAGATTCTGCCATAATATAACACTAGATTGCGGCATGTCCATTTTTCATAACAATTTAATGGGGAGTGATGTCCCTATCCAGTCTTATTCTATACCTATTGTAAACACAAACATGAATAAATGCATCAGTAATCCACCGTTATCCTAAAGATGGTTACATTTCGAATTTATCATTCGCATGCCATCTGAGTTCTTCTTAATATGACAGATGCTATAGCACAATCGCAAATGTACAGAAATCGAACTAAGTAAACATTTTTTCTTAAAGAATAATTCCCGTTACGACTCTCCTTACTGGACAAGCAAGGAAGCCTACGCAGTTGAAGACGGACTTGAAGGCTTGACAGAAAAACAAACAAAACTGGCGTCTTACTGGAACACACCGTTTAACAAAATATGCCTCGGAATGAAAGTGAATGGTGTTACACGATGGATTGCGTCAGACTACACCGCAAGTTCGTTATACAATGTGATAGAAGACAGATCTTTTAAAAAGACAAGTATTGGAAAGAACGCATGGAAATCTCTTATCGATGATTCGTCTTTGCAGGAAAAGTGTAATAAAGAAGGATTTAAATATACAAAGACGACATAGCAGCTACCCCAAATATCACATCAATGTAAGGATTGGATTAGTGGCAAATAATCAACACGACTGCAATACTTGTGACTCGTGTATTGGCTTTGGTACTTCAGTAAGTGGATGCGGGGATGATGTGAGAAGCACAACCTGCGGTAATATGGCTGTTTGTGGAGTGTTGGGTAATAAGAACACTGCAGCATTTGGATACATACTTGTACAGTAGCGTTGCAACGATTTCTAGGAACGTGCTACACGAACAAAAATTACTATAAGATAAAAGTTATTAACACTTGTTATAATTGCATTTAGTATAGCTGTAGCGGTAGTTGAGAAAAATCCACCCATAGAAATATGTGGAATTATTCATTAAATGTCATTATTGACTTTAGGGCCGGGTTTCCATTGGTTGTTAGATTAATTATGTAATGGTGAATCAAAGATCGGAAATAGCGATGATGATATTTGACAGAAACTATTAGCACTTACACAATACATTAGGTTTGTTTAATTGTACACTATATCGTTATTGCAAATTGTAGTTGTCTTTCTTATGTTCTTTTTGCACGAAAAATCTTTCCCAATGTACAAGTGCACCAAAATAAAGTAGATTGATTTAATTATATTTCTGTGAATATTTCAAGACTGTACATTTTCAAGACCCTACATTTTCAAGATTGTACATTTTCAAGACTGTACATTTTCAAGACAGCACATTTTCAAGACTGTACATTTTCAAGACTGTACATTTTCAAGACTGTACATTTCCAAGACTGTACATTTTTAAGACTCAACATTTTCAAGACTGTACATTTTCAAGACTGTACATTTTCAAGACTGTACATTTTCAAGACTCTACATTTTCAAGACTGTACATTTTCAAGACTCTACATTTTCAAGACTGTACATTTTCAAGACTATACATTTTCAAGACTGTACATTTCCAAGACTGTACATTTTTAAGACTCAACATTTTCAAGACTGTACATTTTCAAGACAGCACATTTCCAAGACTGTACATTTTTAAGACTCAACATTTTCAAGAATGTACATTTTCAACACTGGTCATTTTCAAGACTGTACATTTTCAGGACTGTACATTTTCAACCATTCTACATTTTCAAAACTGTACATATTCAAGACTAGATAGCTAGATAGCTAGATAGCTAGATAGTTTAATTATCACACAATTTACAGTAATGTTACTGTATCACATGGTGATTAAAATTAGTGTTTAAAGATAAAAATTGAAATTACTTATTTGCTACTTTACTACTTATTTACAGATAAAATTAAATAAAAATGACTACTTATTTGCATTAAGACTACTTGCTATTAAAAAAGGAGTTTTTATACCGTTCTGTATTAAAATTTGGAATGTGAATTATTTTACCGTTTCTATGATCATGAGACGAAGGTAAGTCCACTTTTGATATAAATTTAGATAATTTGTTATTAGGGTCTTCTAAAATTTGATTTAAAAACTTCTTACAAGCCTTGTTTCTTCTCTCGTGGAGTGTTAATAACCCACTTTCCATTAGGGCGTCTTCGTATTTGAATCCTGGATATATAACTGAATGAGCACGTTTTTGGATCCGTTCTATGGTTTCACTGAGGTACTTTGGCAGGGACTGGTGGAACACGATGGATGCATACTCCAAAACTGGTCTAATTTATGTCTTCTAAAACTGTACAATATCATTCTTAGGGACTTTCGCCCCTGGCAATGAAATTAACACCATTGGAATCCTTACAAAACAAGACGCTCTATTGAGCGTTTAGTCGCTGGCTTTTTCGTAATTAACACATTTTGACAGTGCTACAGCTATAGGTCATTCGGCAAATAGTTTTCTGAGTGTGATTGTAACATACTTGGCATACATTCTTACACGAGCTCGACAGAAGTCACAAGCACGCAAATGCATTTGCGATTATCGTCGATTAATTATGATATATGAAAAACAGGTTTTATGTACTATTGTCTCTAATTATATACACGATGAAAACCCAAAATATAGTTGTTCACAGTAAACAAAACAGAATAAAAAACAACAATCAATGAAAGTAATATATTGAGTACTAAGCGCTTCAGTCACGACAAAAATATCTTATGTAGGGTATTTTACCCTGGGGAATTCATTCCGGCCACTTAAAAACCATAGCAACATGGTCTTTGGGCCTCTTCCGGTTGTTTTTGTCTGAAAGTCCAGTTTGGCCGCACGCTAAGATTTCAAATTTCGCCGTAACTTTGTCAATTTTTATTGCTTTTCTTTGAAAGTTGGTCAGTAGGTACTGTTTTTAAAGCTCTATGAAACGGTGTATTAGCGAAAATCACACGGTTTTATAATCGACCAAAGGTACTGAATATATAATTAGTTTACCGATATAATAAATATACCAGATTACTAAGGTTAAAACTCACGGAGATCTGTAAAACAATGTGTTTAGCGATTTGTTTGGCATTAGCCAAGAACAGTTTTTTTTGCTGAATCGATTGGTGGTATTTTCGTCGGTTTTGGATGAGGGGCGCCAAAGATACGAGCGCTCAAAGTCATCCTACGATATTCGACGGTCCCGATAGTAATGACGTAAGTCATTTTGTGGCTAACGAACATCCGACAAAAATGCTTGCCGAAACATAGAGTCGCTGTGGGCACAGTGCCCCAGCGACTAATAAGCTTTTTAACAGTGGGCTATTTTGCCGACTAAACATTACAGAATCAAAAATACTAAAAGTTTAATCCCAAACATACCTCCAGTCATACTCAGTTCAACTCAAACAATCTTTAATATCTTCTTTATAAGACCATTTTACGACAGACTTCTAACGGTCGAAATTTAGCTTTTTACTATTCATTTATTATGTAAAACTTTGCTTCGATACAGCGAGTAGAATTATTTATTTTGAATTTTTTTCTTATTTATCGGCTATTTTCCAGCATGCACGCGCTTGCCGTAGTTTGACTATATATGGTTTGCCCACGCGCTTCAGTCCCGACAAAAAGATCTTATATAGGGTATTGTACCCTGGGGAATTCATTCCGGCCACTTACAAAACCATAGCAACAGTCTTTGTTTGTCTTTGGGCCTTTTCCGGTTGTTTTTGTCTGAATTCCGGTTTAACCCGTACGCTACATTTCAAGTTTCGCCGTAACTTTGTCAATGTTTATTGTTTTTCTTTGAAAGTTGGTCAGTAAAACGGCGTACTAGCGAAAATCATACGGTTTTTAAAACAGAAGTTATAATCGACCAAAGGCACTGAATATATAATTAGTTTACGATAATAATAAATATCAGATTACAAAGGTGTTAAAACTCACGGAGATCTGTAAAACAATGTGTTTAGCGATTTGTTTGGCATTAGCCAAGAACAGGTGTGTGCTGTTGCTGAATCGATTCGTGGTATTTTGTCCGTTTTGGGTGAGGGGCGCCAAAGATACAAGCGCTCAAAGTCATCAACTTTTGGCGGTTGATATTCGACGCTGCCGTTAAAGTCAATTCTAAGCTCCTTGCATTTGTGGTCATGCAGACGAAATAAGTCAGTATCAGACCACTCTTGGATGTTATCAACAGAATTTTGGATCATGCTTGAGCTAAATTTAGACACTGTTCCCGATATTGTTAAATCGTCAACAAATTTAGCTTGATCAACTCCTGTTGGTCGTAGATCATTGATCATTATTATATATAGCCACGGTCCAAGTTTGGTGCATTAAGGTACTCCGGCACGGGAACATTTCCTCATTCAGAAAAACAATCGTTGGCCATTTTTACTCGTTGTTTACTATTATTGAGAAAGTCTATAATCCAATTTAGAATCGGCACAGGAAGGCGTAATAATTTAAGTTCTGATAAAAGAATGGTATGGTCGACATAGTCAAAGGCCTTTTGATAGTCAAAAATAATGACCCGAACGGAAGATCCATTTCCATCCGTTGCCTCAGTCGATTCATGAATCATTTTAATCAGCGCATGACTTATTGATGAGCCTGGGATAGCACCAAACTGATTATGATCCAGAATGTCCAGAACTGCAGGTTTTAAATACTCTCTAATTATAAATTCTTCAGCTAGTTTTGACAGAATGGGTGTCAAAGAAATTGGACGGAGATGTTGATTAACAGATTGTACTGCTGCGGTCTTGGGAATTGGGACTATGTTAGACATTTTCCATATTGAAGGTAAACGTTGTTCTTCGTATGAACTGTTCAAAATCTTGCTTACTGGTAAGGAAAGTAACTCGACAAACTCTTTTAGAATCTACGAAGACTGTACATTGTCAAGATTGTACATTTTCAAGACTCGGTATACTTTTTAAAACTATGTATTTTCAAGACTATACATTTTCAAAACTTTATATTTTCAAGACTGCATATTTTCAAGACCCTATATTTTCAAGACTCTACATAATTTAACCACTCTACATTATCAAAAACTCTATATTTTCAAGACTGTACATTTTCAAGACTCTACATTTTCAAGACTGTACATTTTTAAGATTCAACATTTTCAAGACTGTACATTTTCAAGACTCTACATTTTGAAGACTATACATTTTCAAGGTTCTATAGGTACATTTTCACGACTGTCAATTTTCAAGACTGTACATTTTCAACCACTCTAAATTTTCAAAACTGTACATATTCAAGGCTCTACGTTTTCAAGACTGTACATTTTCAAGACTGTATACTTTTTAAAACTATATTTTTTCAAGAGTCTACATTTTCAAAACTTTACATTTTCAAGACTGCACATTTTCAAGACCATGCATACATATATTTTTAAGACTCTACATTTTTAACCACTTTACATTATCAAAACTCTATATTTTCAAGACTGTACATTTTCAAGACTCTACATTTTCAAGACTGTACAATTTTAAGACTATACATTTTTCAAGACTCTACATTTTCAAGACTATACATTTTCAAGGTTCTATAGGTACATTTTCAAGAGTCTACATTTTCACGAATGTCAATTTTCGAGACTGTACATTTTCAAGACTGTACATTTTCAACCACTCTACATTTTCAAAACTGTACATTTTCAAGACTGTACATTTTCAAGATGGTATACTTTTTAAAACTATATATTTTCAGTGCTCTACATTTTCAAAACTTTATATTTTCAAGACTGCACATTTTCAAGACAATACATTTTCAAACTCTACATTTTCAACAACACTACATTATCAAAACTATATATTTTCAAGACTGTACATTTTCAAGAAAGCACATTTTTAACCACTCTACGTTTTCAACCACTCTACATTTTCAACCACTCAATATTATACACGGCTCTACATGATCAAAACTCTATATTTTCAAAATTGTACATTTTCAAGACTGTACACTTTCAAGACCCTACATTTTCAAGACTCTACATTTCCAAGACTGTACATTTTTAAGACTGTACATAATTAACCACTCTACATTTTCAACCACTCTACATTTTCAAGTCTGTACATTTTCAAGAGTATACATTTTCCAGACTGTACATTTTCAAGACTCTATATTTCCAAGACTGTGCATTTTTAAGACTGAACATTTTCAAAACTGTACATTTTTAACACTGTACATTTTTAAGACTGAACATTTTCAAAACTGTACATTTTCAACCACTCTACATTTCAAAACTGTACATATTCAAGACCGTACATTTTCAACACTGTACATTTTCAAGACCTGACTTTTTCAAGACTCTACATTTTTATCCACTCTATATTATCAAAACTCTATATTTTCAAGACTATACATTTTCAAGACTGTACATTTTCAAGACTGTACATTTTCAACAACTCCACATTTTCAAGACTATATATTTTCAAGACTCTACATTTTCAACAATATTTATTTTCAAGACTCTGAATTTTCACGACTCTACATTTCGCTACGCTTTTTGCTTAACATTTTGTTAAGGGAGCAGTCATTATTAATGCGAGGAGTGGGGCGGAAGATATTTGGAGGGGTCATTTGGGGATTATTTAGGGGGTCTGGCAAAAAATTGCTGACAAAATGGGGTGGGCTAGCAAAAATGTAAAGTATAATCGAACATTAAAAATAATTAACAATTCACATGCTAGTAAAGTAAACTTTAATATCAAACAGAAATGACACTAAAAAGACATAATGTTAGTGGTATTTACAGCATGGCTAGTATGTGCTAGTATATGTTTAAATGCCTCCAGAAACGACTAAAGAGCTGACAGAACACAGTCTAGGCTAGCTTCCCTACAATGACATGCATCTTCTTACTCATGTTCAACATGCAAATTGATCGGTTCGTGGTCGTCCTAGACTGCGCCTTATGCTATTATATACTATGATATGTATAGGTTATCACATGAGGGGTGAGGTGATATCAGTTTTATTGCTTGAGGGACGATATCATAATTGTCACGAGTGACCGCAGCAAACGAGGAACAAGTATGCTATCGTCACGAAAGTGATAAAACTGATATTACCGAGTCTCTCATGTGATAACCTGCGGTTTATTACACACTTGTCGTACTTGTCGCATTGCATACTGATCCTTTATCAGGCTTCAATAGAACATATAAGAAAATGAGCTTTGTTTGCCAAAGCTTTTCAGATTCTTTTGCTTGGCTTTAAGTGCTTCTCAGGCTTTGTTGAACAATATCAAGGGCGCCCCAACTCTTTGCTCTGGGGAGTCCTTTTCTTTTACGTACCGATTAATAGAAGCGAAAAAATTGTAAAGACAGAGGCTCGTACTTCGGTCTACTTCTCTATGTCTGGTTTTCTTACGTTGATGAAAAGCCATGAAATTGTCCATAACCTCTATACCGGAGAAATATACCTATAAACGGACTCCTAAAATATGCAATTTCAGGACTCTTTGAATATGCAGAGTGTAATGTAGAGCTAGTTTTTAATATGCAAAGTTAGGGAGCACTCATCAATGGCAGGGGGTGGGCCGGACGATATTTCACAATTGGTAAGAAACTCGGGCTTCTTTTACTTCAAAATATTTTTCATGGCACTCCCCTAAGGATATTGTCCCATGATTTAATGGGGCTTCGGTGGAGCAATCGTCAGAGCACGCGCCTTTCACCTCTGATATCGTGGGTTCGATTCCCGTTGGGGACGACTTATGATAGCTATGTGAAAAGAGTTAGTCAACGCTCTGCCGAAAGTCGTGGGTTTTCTCCGGGTACTTCGGTTTCCTCCCACAGGGAATGTTGACAGGGTGGGTTGGGTTTAATCCCTAACTTCCCCTTCCATCGTAGCTGTGCTCCGTGATAGCGAGGAAAAGATTAAAAAAAATACCATTGGAAAAAATCTCGACAAAAACACACAGACTGATATTGTTTACCTTGACTTTGCAAAAGCGTTTAATTCTGTTGATCATTCTATTCTTCTTCAAAAACTCAAATGTTATGGGAGTGACTGGAAACCTTCTAAACTGGTTTGCTGATTACCTTAACAATCGTCGTCAGAGAGTCGTTGTGGACGGTGTTGCGTCACGTTGGGCCTCTGTTACAACTGGAGTGCCGCAAGGGAGTATCTTGGGCCCTGTGTTATTTTTAATCTTTATCAACGATATTCCTGAAGTAACTGATGGAACATCTCCAGCGTTGTTTGCAGACGACACTAAGGTTTACAAGGACGTAAGATCGGTAACGGACTGTGAAAAGCTTCAGCAGACCTTAGATAAGTTAGATATTTGGAGTCAAGACAACAACATAACATTTAACCCTTCGAAATGTAAGGTACTATCTGTGACGCGTAAGAAAGCTCCAATTCCCTATCCCTACCACCTCGGTCGAAACGAATTGTTCAGAGTTGAAAAGGAGAAAGATCTTGGAGTAACCCTCTCCTACAAACTTCACTGGCAAACTCACGTTAATGAGATCGTTTCTAAAGCAAATAAACAACTTGGTGTGCTGAAAAGAACCTGCTTATCATTAACGGACATCAACATCAGACGTTCATTGTATCTGACACTAGTTAAATCACAACTCTCTTATGCATCACAAGTTTGGTCGTCAAATAATCACAGTCAACTCAACAGAAGAATTGAAAGAGTTCAAAGGAGAGCAACAAAATGGATTTTAAGAACAAAGACTGCAGGTGAAATACCTTACGAACAACGATTAATGGCATTGAAACTATTGCCTCTCACATACGACAGAGAAATCAAAGATCTCGTGTTCTTCTACAAGACGCTATACGGCCACATCGACCTTAATATGGACGGTTATGTTTCATTCATTGAACATGGACGTACTAGACTTAGTCAAGCCGCTAGTGTTACGCTTCAAACACCCTTGTGTAGAACAACGACCTTTCAATCGTCTTACTTCAACCGGATAGTTAAACCGTGGAACTATATATGTAAAGACATTCATCCAGATACATTTTCCAGTCCGATCTCCTTTAAAAACTATCTTAATTAAACGTAAATATACCCAACTTGTTAAGTCAGTCTACGATGTTGAGTTATCTTGTACGTGGTCACTGGTACGGGACTGTCCTTGCCACAGGAAATAATTAAGTCAGTTTGTCAACACGGCTTGCTGAAAATCTTTTAGCGAGTTTGAGTTCGTGATGTTCAATTAATTCTCATAATTACTATTTCGGAGGTGGAGGAGGAGCTTAGCTCTCAGCTGTGTCATTAGACGAGTTTATTTCTGAAATTAAAAATGCGAACACAAAAAGAAAAACGTCACGGTTAGATAATGGAGGGGTTTCACGTTAAATATAAACTCTTAAAATCCAGGTTATTGCGCTGATACTTTAGCAGGTTTTATCCATCATTATGAAGAACATTCCAGAAAAATATTACAGTGTTTTTAGTAATAGAAATTCCTGACGTCAGCATTATTTCAAAAGTCGTTACACGCTATTTTTAGGCACAACCTAGCTGTAATCTGGATCAGTAATCTGTTTCAAATTACAATTGTAGCATTTTCGCTGAAGCGCTTTGAAAGATTGGCATCACAATTTTTGGCCGCCATGTTGTTGGTCAGATTTGACCAACAACATGGCGGCCAAAATACAAATGTACAAGTATGACTATTTTTTCAAATAAAATATTCAAATTGAACTTACAAAAAGATAAGCCACATAATTTTTTATGAATAACCAAACTTTATGCATCAAATTACATTATACAAAATAGCTTTATCGGTCCTTTTTCTAGTATCATGCTGACGTCAGCAGCATATCAAAACTCTATAACTCAGGAAGGAATATTTGTATCGACCTAGAAATTTTGAATAAAACTCGGTGTAATTATCTGCAAAACATATAAAATAATCAGCTTTTCAGCTTTCGTTTTTAATATATAACAAATTTTGTGACGCTACATGAATCCCTCAGTAAAAACTACCTGAATATAAATTGAGAGATGTTTTAGTCTTTCGTTTGGCGGTTTCGCGTGCGTCAATCGATCACGTTTCGCACATAATTATTCTTACATGTCGCTAGGCATTTTGCAAATCACTACTACGTTTGCGAATTGCGACTTAATAGGGCAATGACTTATTAAAATCCATCCAATAGCCAGTCATATTGCCATAAGACACTGACTTTAAAATTGCTTGTTGAACACAGCCTGGTTGTTGAAGACCAAACAGCTTTAAATAAGTAATGAATACTGTTTGCATTTACTGTCACGCAATCAACAGTTGTTCAAAAACTATAATAGCAAATTATACCTGCGCATTAAAGTCAGAGGCTTTTTGCTCGTTCGACGACAATGACTGTCTTTTTAAGCATCTCCGCGTTAATTTTCGTCTTGAGAATACCCCAACCAAGCGAATGCTCAATCAAGCAAGCAGTGTTTCGTAAAAATGTACAAAAACATTTGTTGAATCATGTCATCGAAACAAAACAGGCAGGGAGCGAGCGCGAATGTGGTATGTATTGCGTTAGAGATGGATCATGTGCGTCAGTAAATTATAAAACTTCTGGAATTGGTAAGGGTCTATGTGAGCTGAACAGTAAGACACTTAAAGAGGCTTCCGATGTTGATGAGGAAACGAATCCTGAATTCAACCACCTTTATGTCATTAAAAAGGTTAGATATTACAAGAATTATTCTTTCCTGTATTTGCTTATATATATTGGCAAAGTGATGAGTGTATGTGCCTCGTTTCATTTCTTCGTGCAACCAGACTTAAGGCCATGTTACACGAGGCAATTTTTGCTGCCACTTGCAACGCAATATCGGACATAGAGCGATGGTAGGTAAAACGTTCATTCGCAGAGAAATTGCGAGCATGAATCTCGTTCAGTTTACTTTACCAGCTGTTAATTAGGTTGCATACAATTTCTGGTTACTTTAGCGTGCTTTATTCATTTATAGAACTTTCCGGAACAAGTTCCATCAAGAACTCCAAAGAAGTCACAAAATGTATCCACAAGTAAGATCTAAGTATTATATAGATTGTCAAATTTACAAAACTTTCTCTGCAAGGGTTTGTAATGATAATTTTCTAATGGTTTTGCTCAAAGTATACCAAGCCAGAAAAGTTCGTTCAATATATGTCAGCCAATTTACACTGTCGAATAAGTTCACATGAAATATAATTTTAAAATATCAGTCCCAATCAAATCCAGTGTTATGTTGCGAGCATGCAACATTGCAATATTGTCACGCAATTGCTCGGAGCAATTTGCAGCCGACGCGAACAAATTGCAAAATTCAAAAGTTTATAATGAAATTCACGATCTGGTTTGTAGAAAAATCCTCTGCATGATTGGCTACTGGCAAAAAAGAAGCCAATCAAATTTCAATTTTGTCGTTGATTACAATCAAAATTGCATACGATGTTGCTCGCAACAGAAACAGACCACCGGTTTGCCTGTAAATATACAAGTCCGTTGTACGGTCTTTTATT
The DNA here is from genome assembly GCA_016169945.1 of Trachythela sp. YZ-2020. Taxonomy (NCBI): domain Eukaryota; kingdom Metazoa; phylum Cnidaria; class Anthozoa; order Malacalcyonacea; family Clavulariidae; genus Trachythela; species Trachythela sp. YZ-2020. The sequence goes on along the minus strand of JADLSH010000386.1, from coordinate 3,712,765 downwards.
ATATGGCAAGTGCTTGTTTTGGTGAATCTCGCAATCTGATTGGTCGCTGACGAGGCAGGATTTTCCCGTATTGCCCACGGGCAATACGGTATTCTTATTGCCCTGCGACGACTTGAACACATTTCAAACCAATAAAAGCACTAAAAAATCCTTAAAAATAATTTAAAACAATGAAAAATAAACGGAAAATACGGAAAAAGGATAACTACAAGGGATAAAATCAAGTTTTGTTGGCTGAAGTCGAAATATTAAGGTAAATTTTACGATGTTTTTTAACTAAAACAGTCAAGAATATTTTTGTTTTTTCGAACATGCAAAGTTGTTTTTGTCCTTGATCCGATAGCTCAATATCACTATATTTTCTATTAATTTTATATTTTATTCTATAAATGGTACTGTAGAGTAGTTTTACTAAGCTAAGATTAGATAAATTTGTAAAAAACTAAGACACATTCGTATCATTGAAATTATTTTGACATTTGAAAATGACATTTGCCCTCGCGTGACCAATTTTTGGCAAAATGAATTGTTTTTTGTTGTCTGAAATGCCATATAATAAACAACTTACTAACTTCGACTGTTCGGTCTGTACGGTAAAATATCAAGCCTCGGTCTTGCTGTATTGACCTCGCTATCGCTCGGTCAATACAGCAAGACCTCAGCTTGATATTTTACCGTACAGACCTCACGCTCAGTTAGTAAGTAGTTAATATTCGAAAAACAACGGAAAATATTTTATTCAACACACGTAGCAAAATTATCGCGAGAGAAAGGGTTCCGGGTCAAGCGAACCATATAGTACCTTTGGCCTCGTTTGATCAAAATCTATGTCCGCTTTATGTAACTAAAGGAAACACCGCAGTCAAACGTCAATCGTACGCGCGAGCCTAAAAAAATTGCGTGGAAAATATTTGTGAAATATTGGAATACATACGAGAATAGAAACTGTTTACCCTTTTAGCAATTCAATATCCGCTATCATCTTGTAAGGAACTGCTGAAGAGAAACAGGTATGAAAATGCCCCACATTGTCAGTACTCTAACTGCGTAATATTTTCTATCTGATGCATGGCCAGTATGGTTTAGTTAGTGTTAAAACGTTATTTTCCAAACATTTACATAACTTTTTACCGGCCATTCAGCTCACTCTCCAATGGTGTTTACAAACTACGAAATAATGATTCACTCGAAGAATATTCAGTTTTCTGTCACATGACTGAAATACCTGGATGCGGGTTAGGAGCTTGGACACTAGTGATGAAAATGAATGGCAGCAAGGTAAAACCACTGATGAGTACAATTACTCCCAGTTCTAAATGAAGAACAATAGATAATAATTAATATATTTCACTTTGTAGAGTGAATTCAACTACAGTTCCCCTTTATGGACAAACAAGAAAACCTATGCAGTTGAAGATGGTCTTGAAGGTTTGACAGAAAAACAAACAAAACTGGCTTCTTACTGGAACACACCGTTTAACAAAATATGCCTCGGAATGAAAGTCAACAACCCTACAAAATGGATTCTGATTCACCACCAAGCAAGCTCGCTGTCCAATGTGATCGCAGGGGGAAATTACACAATAACAACAGCTGGAAAGAATGCATGGAAATCTCTTATCGATGGTTCGGTTTTCGAAGATAACTGTAACGAAGAAGGGTTTAATATAGAAAAGAAAAATGAACACTTTGATGAAACATACATGAATTTACGGATTGGATTTGTGGCAAATAATCAAAACGACTGCGATAGTTGTGACACGTGTCTTGGCTTCGGTATTACAACACGTGGGTGTGATGGAATGATGGGAAACACATCGTGTGGTAATGTGGCCTATTGTGATAAATTTGATAATCTCAACACTCCAGCATTCGCATATATACTTGTACAGTAACATCTAGGAACCAGATAAAAGTAGAAATTTCTAGGAACCTAAGATACACAACAACGGTCACTCCGAATATAGAAAGCATTTTTCTATTCCTTCTACGAAACGACTATATATTTTAGTGATTAACAGGAATGGTCCTAAGAACTAGCTCGGCTTTGTCGGTCTATCTGTCTATTGGTCGCATCTCGGTACCACCGATTCTTCATGCATTACATGCTGCTGCGCTAATAGTTTCAGAAGCTCTACTTCACTGAAAACCGAGAAAGCCGAGTTAGATCTCAAATTCCTATTATCCATTCCTGATGATGACTAGAAAGAAGAAATGAAAAATGCTTTCTATATTCGGAGTTACACTCAGTTACCGATGTTGTGTATTTTATGAAAATGCGCAGTGGTTCCCGTAATTAATTCTATGAACCTGCTATAGTCGAACCTGCTTTTGACGTATATTATATGATTGCGTTTAGTAGCTGGACATGTATTGGGCAAGTAATATTCAGATACTTAGAAAGAGATTAAATTAACCATTACATTGGTCATTATATATAATATAGGGTTTCATTTGATTGTTAAATTAATCGATTATGCAATAGTGGACGATATTATTGGGAATAGCGATGATTTTAACATTGTTAACATTGTTACTTCTTATTCTATAGATCTAGATTTCTTTCTTTAATTTATGTGTAAATGCAGTTCTTTGTGAAAATCTTTCCAAATTTATACTGTATAAGTGCATTAAAATAGAGTTGATTGATTTATTTATCTTTGTGTGAATATCTAATTTGTTATGTTTTGTGTTAAAAGTTTGGTGAATCTTTTTGAATTTTATGATTGTAGAAACAAGATCACTCTTCATTGTCAAGACCGTTCATTATCAGACCCTAGCATTTTAAAGACGGACCAGGCTTTGCATTTCAAAATTGTGCATTTTCAGGACTCTACATTTTCAAGACTCTACATTTTCAAGACTCTACATTTTACACACTATCTCCATTTTCGCGACTCTACTAAAAACAACCTGAATATAAGTTGACAGATGTTTTAGTCTTTAGATTTTCGCGACTCTACATGCTTTTTAATTTGCTCAACATTTTGAAAACTTTCCATTTTCAAGATTCCACATTTTCAAACAGAACATTTTCAAGACTCAGCATTTTAGTTTCTAGGCTCTAAGCTTTTAGGTATATCTCTCTTAACACAACCTGAATATAAGTTGACAGATGTTTTAGTCTTTCTTTGCCTTTGGCCATTTCGCGCGCGCTAATTGATCACGTTTCGCAAACAATTATTCTTAATATATGCATAGTAGTCCTGAACAGGTCGCTAGACATTTTGCAATTTTACAATTTGCAAGACGGACCAGACTGTACATTTTCAAGATTGTACATTTTCAAGACTGTACATTTTCAAGACTGTACATTTTCAAGACTGTACATTTTCAAGACTGTACATTTTCAAGACTGTACATTTTCAAGACAGCACAATTACAAGACAGCACATTTTCAACACTGCAAATTTTCAAGACTCTACATTATTTTAGGGAGATGTCCGTGTTAGAGAGGTGTCAAACAAAACTGATTTGTCATGTTCTGTGTTAAAAATCAGTATTTGGTGAATCTGTTTGAATTTTATGATTGTAGAAACAAGATCACTCTACATTTTTAAGATTATACATTTTCAAGGCTCTACATTTTTAAGACTGTACATTTTCAAGACTCTACATTTTCAAGACTGTACATTCTTTATTATATTCATTTTAAAATCTAAATAATTTTTTAAACCGGAAGCGGTATTTTATTAGTCTTTGTGTACAATTGACGTCGACACACATTGAGTGGATTTTTAGAAATAAAAACCGAAAAAGTAACTTTAAAATATCGTATACTTTACATGTAAATTGATAAACGTGTCATGTGATTTTGTGCGTTCAAACATCGACACTACGACGGATCATTCCATATTTTAATACCTTGTGGCTTTGTGTTCAGTTTTGGCTGTTGCTCAAATGAAACTTGTTTTTGTTGACATTTTGACAATGTTTCTTTCAAAATTTTGTTGATAATTTGGCCAGTATTATTTGTGAAAAATTCTTTGATATTCTTTTAAGTTTGACTCGCCTTTATGTTGATTTTTATGGGGAAAGACTGCAGTAATGCAGTCTAGAGTATTGACAATTTATGGTAAATAGATTTGGTCATTTGCCAGACTCACATTTTCTTTAAATTAATTGGCTAGTTGAATTCTATCATTCAATCTGATTGGTTGTTGTGGTGCAGAGCTTCAATCTGATTGGTTTAAAAATGATGCGATTAATACTCAAGATGGTGCGAGCAAAAGCTCAAAATAGTGCGATTTGGGAATTAATCGCACTATTTCTGACCAATCAGATTGCAAGAAATGCCATTGATTTCAAAATGAATATAATAAACAGTATAACTGGCGGATTCAAAAGGACTGACCTAAAAAATTGACAGTAATTAAATGATATTATTGATATGGTAAACAAATAGGTTCAGCGACGTTGTGAATCAACTTATTTTTAAGCATTATTTGATAATTTTGTTTGACTATAACTCGAACCCAAAGGGTCAAGGGGTTTACAATTGCTAAATAGCATTATACAAGTAAATGTAGTAATAAATAATATAAGTTGTAAATTGTATTGGTTGGGCAGTTGGGGGGGGGGGGGGGGGTATGAAAATAAATAATATCCTTGGGAGTGAGCGATGAAAAATATTTTGAAGTAAAAGAGGGGCTGTAAAAAAATTCTTACCAATTGTTGAACTATGAGTGCTCCCTAACTTTGCATATTCAAAACTAGCTCTACATAAACACTCTGCATACTCAAAGAGTCCTGAAATTGCATATTTCAGGAGTCAGTTTTATAGGTATATTTCTCTAAGTATCTGAATATAAATTGACAGATGTTTTAGTCTTTTGTTTGGCGGGTTCGCGTGCGCCAATCGATCACGTTTCGCACATAATTATTCTTACATGTCGCTAGGCATTTTGCAAATTACTACTACGTTTGCGAATTGCGACTTAATAGGGCAATGACTTATTAAAATCCATCCATGCAATAGCCAGTCATATTGCCATAAGACACTGACTTTAAAATTGTTGAACACCGCCTGGTTGTTGAAGACCAATATTAAAGCTTTAAATAAGTAATAAATGCTGTTTGCATTTACTGTCACGCAATCAACAGTTGTTTACAAAACTATAATAGCAAATTATAACTGCGCATTAAAGTCAGAGGCTTTTCACTCGTCCGACAATGACCGTCTTTTTAAGCATCTCCGCGTTAATTTTCGTCTTGAAAATACCCCAACCAAGCGAATGCTCAATCAAGCAAGCAAGCAGTGTTTCGTAAAAGTGTACCAAAACATTTGTCGATTCATGCATGTCATCGAAACAAAACAGGCAGGGAGCGAGCGCGAATGTGGTATGCATGTATTGCGTTAGAGATGGACAATGTGCGTCAGTATATTATAAAACTTCTGGAATCGGTAGGGGTCTATGCAGAGGAGGAATCGTCAGTATACCGTGATGCATTGCGGTGTTTTTTTTTCTCAATTGTGAATTTCGCGTGCGGTCGACGAAATAATTGAGAGTTTTCATCGAATTTTTTCTCGCTGAAAATCACGAAAGTTTTTAAGGTATTTATTAACAATATGTTCTTGGGTATTGAAATTTACTATATAAATATTTTATTTGGGTTATTTGATACTTTTAGGGCGAATAATTTGCATATGTTTTGACCTATTTTTCGGGTCACTGCACACGGCCGGAAATTAGCTTTAAAATATGATGGGGTCGTTTATAGTTTTAAATAGAAAAAGTCGAAAAAAATTGTACCAGTACATAGAAGAGAAGTTATTCTTTCAAATGATACCAAGAAATCAAAAACGACCCCTCAAACCGAGAAGTTCATGGCTTTTGAAAATGGGGTATTTGGTGCTTGATTTATTCAAACCAGATTGAAACTATGCGTAAATATGCGACATCCCGGTTTCCGCGCGAAATGGCGCGAAAACACAATGATATTCAATTCATCATGCAATGGCCTGCAATCATATTATTTTCAGTTTTGATATATAGGAACATGAAATCATACCCTTTATCAACTTTTCTTATCTATTTCCCATTATATTGATGAATAAGTAAGAGACAATAGCTCGTTTAAGACTGATATTTACATACTAAAAGCTATGTTGTTTGTGTTAACAATAGGATACGTGTGTATTTGCTATGAAATGGAATCTTGTGATGTTGCTGATGAGAATACTGCTAAGCGTGTATATGTTTCGAGTGGTAACACGCCAGGCAAGCCAGATAGGAAGACCAGAAGGCTTTCTCGTAATGCAACATCCAGTCGAGCTTTGTTCCAAAGTCCTGGAACATCACCCAAGGTAATGCTTTATGTATGTTTTACTGTGAATCCATGTTTATATTTATTGATAAATAACCCATCTGTTATTTGACCCATCTGTTATTTGACCAAATATATGTAAGGTTTATTGTGTACTGAAGTATGATCATTGTTTTTGTTTAGTTCCTCAGTAGAAAGATTTACAAACCTACAATGACAAAGTCCCCTGTGAAACATCATAAATGGACATTTAATGAGGATAAGGCATTTATTGAGTTTATTTCAATTGCCAAAACCGATCCTAACTATGGACAATGTACAACTTCTGTTCCTGAGTGGGCAGGATATAAGGAAAAGAACAGTTTTTGGAGTGATGGTGCTAAACATATTCAATGCAGCACTGGTTCTAACATTCTCCTTACTACTAGGTACTTTTTGTTTACTATATCTTAGCCAAAATAATAAATAGGTTTTCCCTGGTAAGGCATGAAGGAATTCTAATAGACACCACCAGTGGTGGGCTTAAATTATCAAGGCTTTTGTGGAAGTAGAATAATTAATATAGAACTTTTACACATAAAGTCAGGTATATGAGTATCATCAAGATGCTGTTAGAAATTATTGGGCAGGTGAGGGGGTGTGATCGCTATGCTTTCAGTTTGAAAGGGTAAGAGCCCCCTCCCAGAGTGTACTTTTGTTGAATGTCAGGAATAATGATGCTGCATGGATATGTCATTGACATCTTATGAACTTTATTCCCCAGCCCTAGCATTAGGTTGTGTTCTTGTCAAAATTATGCCATGAATGACCCCATAGTCATAATCACTTCATATTTCTCTATAATAAAATGGCCAATGTTCCATCAATACCTGATATATATTTCAGAACAGTACAATTAACTTGTTTCATTTTATCTTTCAGATAGTCGACTAAGGTCAAGGGTATACAATTCTTACAGAAAAAGATTTGTTTCCTTTGAGGATACAATGTGCAGTAAATTCTGTTTTGCAGCTTGCTTCAAAAATGCACCATGCTAATCACAATACAATTGAAAGCAATTACAAGGCTAAGCATAGATGCATCTCAATGATCTCATAATGCAGACTGCCCAGTAAAGCAATTATAATGCATGTTTTAAACTTTATTGATACTTCATCAGTTTTACATTATTTCACATTACACCATAGTATATATTATTGACATTACATGGGAGAAAAATAGTTTTTGTACATGCTGTGGTAATATGTAAAATCATAATTTTACAAACTAAATAAGTTAGGAAGTTAACATGTAAATATTATAAATTCTAGAGGTATAAATAATTTTATGACTAGATAATATTTTATGCAGTAGGTTTAGATAGGGGTAGGCACATTAAAAGCACTGTTTCCTGTTCTTCTAACCTTATACTTTCCATGTATTTTGGTTAAATGGAAATAGTGCAACATTTCATAAAATATGCTGTTTAAAATTTTAAGTGATATTTCTAACAATAAACTATTTTCAAAATCAATTGACTTGTGTCTTTATTCTGCTCATAACCAGTAACCATAGTGTACCAGAACTGTATGTGGCTGGACAGAGTTATATATTTTACCATTTATGGTTGTGTCTATTAGTTTAATTTGTCTGGTAGCATACCGGCATACACCTCAAATCTGGGTATAAAACCTCTGTCTCATCAATATCACATGTACCTCTTCATCATCTCATCTGTTGACTCTTAATGAGGTGGTAGATCTACCAAGCAGACATGATTGATATGTTGATGGTAGCAATTACATGGTGCTTGACGTTTTAAATTCAGTGGTGGGAGTACACTCAGTACAGCATCCAACTCTTGAGTTGATGGTGATGGTAGAATATCAAATTCCCACAAAATATTACATGTATTGAATATTCTCCTTGCCAGGGTCATCCAAGTCGAAGAACTACATACAAGATATACAAGAACAAATCAGTTTTATATATAGCCAGAATAACTTCAGGAGTTACTGTAAAGCTTCTACAAAGTCCTACATATATCCCATAAAAATTTAAAGTGGCTTCCAAACTAATTTTTAAGCCAAAACTTGTTATGATTTTCTATCTTTATCAGGATTTGAAGTTTCTGTGGTAAATATTAACATACCTTATACAGATGCATTGTCAGAAGTCGATATAAGTGGTGTTATATTTATTATATATGGCAATTTTATAATACTCTATTAAAACATGGCAAATTTGATATAAATCTTATATTATTGAGGCTGTGCTCGAATATCTATAACTTCAATATAACCTCTTACTGTGAAAAGCTCACCTTAAAAACACAACTAGAATGCATCATTCGGTAAACATTTGCGTAACTTTAACTCCATTCACAGTTGATAGAAAAATTGCATGGCTTCTGGCGTCCAACCTGTCTAAAAACTAACGCTAATCTTACGGCACTGCTCAACGCACGTTACTCCATCAGGGGCTAGATACAAAGGCTGTGAGGACACAACGAACATAAATCAGATGAGGTGCTTCCAAAACAGAAGCTTTATTCCCATACCCGGAGCGAAAAATATGCGCCATTTTCTAAAACGATAGATTTTCTGAGATGTGTTTACAACGACAGCTACCGAACAATGAGCGCGCTGTGCCGGCGAATTGATAATATGTATTAATTGTCCAAAACCGCAATGCATTGTGGTATACTGACGAGACCTCCTCTGGGGTCTATGTGAGCTGAACAGTAAGACACTTAAAGAGACATCCGATGTTGATGAGGAAACGAATCCTTAATTCAACCACCTTTATGTCATTAAAAAGGTAAGAAATTACAAGAATTATTCTTTCCTGTACTAGCTTATATATATTGGCAACGTGATTAGTGTAACTGCCTAGTTTCATTTCTGCATGAAACCAGACTTAAGTCCAGTACAGACGAGCAAGTTTTCCTTGACAAGTTCCTTGTCGAGTTTACGGCTTGTTCGTGTGTACGGCAAACAAGTCTTTTTACCATCAATTTTTCTCTGACAAGTTTTACGAGCCCATGTATTAACGATACATGTGAATACTTCATGTTTATAGCGTCAATGGCCGCTCGACTAGATCGAAGATAAGTGTGCAGTGGCGTACTGTGCATTTCTTTGTCAAGTTTTCATTGTCGGCCGTACACACAAACAATTTTCCATGTTCGAAAGCTGGCATGACCAGATCGGGAATAGCGATGATGATTTTTAACAGGAAACTACTACTAATGTATATATAAGCATTGAAACAAAGGAAAGTTGCAGATTGTATATCATTACTTCCTATTCTAGAACTAGTTTTCTTTCTTTAATTTGTGTGTACATGCAGTAATTTGGAAATCTTTCCTAATGTATACATAAGTGCATTAAAATAGAGTTGATTAATTTATTGATCTTTGTGTGAATGTCTAATTTGTCATGTTCTGTGTTAGAAATCAGTATATGGTGTATCTGTTTAAATCTTATGTTTAAACAAGATCACAAGAACTGTAGAAACAAGATCATCAGACTCTGGCATTTTGAAGACGGACCAGGCTTAGCATTTCACGATCGTACATGTGCAATTTCAGGACTTTCTATTCATGACTCTACATTTTCAAGACTCTACATCAATCTTCAATTTGAAGACTCTGACTTCACTCCGCTTTTTGCTCTACATTTTAAAATTTTCAAGATTCTACATTTTCAATAGACTCTACATTTTCAATACTGTACGAATAATATTGTACAAGACAGAAAATTTTCAAGATACATTTTCAAGCAAAGGTCGCGGAAGCATCTCAAAAGTAGGGGGCACTGCCTAAAAGGTGCACCTATCAGTGGTATACCCAGCGTCATTTTTGGAGGGGGGGGTGGAGTAAATAATCCTTATGGTACAATATAAGGAAGAACCATTCTAGGTGGGTTCGACGGGATACCCTTAAGAAAAATTCGGATTTCTCAGGTCTTTGCAACGCCATTTCCTGCATTCTGAGGCAACTTTTTTACCTAATCTAAACAGTTATAAGCACATGGATTTTGCCCATTGAGGGATTTCATGTAGCGTCACAAAATTTGTTATATATTAAAAACGAAAACTGAAAAGCTGATTATTTTATATGTTTTGTAGATCATTACACCGAGTTTTATTCAAAATTTCTAGGTCGATACAAATATTCCTTCCTGAGTTATAGAGTTTTGATATGCAGCTGCTGACGTCAGCATGATATTGGAAAGAGGACCGAAAAAGCTATTTTGTATAACGTAATTTGATGCATAAAGTTTGGTTATTCATCAAAAATTATGTAGCTTATCTTTTTGTAAGTTCAATTTGAATATTTTATTTGAAAAATAGTCATACTTGCACATTTGTATTTTGGCCGCCATGTTGTTGGTCAAATCTGACCAACAACATGGCGCCCAAAAATTGAGATGCCAATATTTCAAAGCGCTTCAGCGAAAATGGTACAATTGTAATTTGAAACAGATTACTGATCCAGATTACAGTTACGTTCTGCCTAAAAAATAGCGTGTAACGACTTTTGAAATAATGCTGACGTCAGCAATTTCTACTACTAAAAACTCTGTAATTCTGGAAAGAATAATTGCACAAACCTATTTTTTTTCTGGAATGTGCTTCTTAATGATGGATAAAACCTGCTAAAGTATCAGCGCAATAATATGGATTTTAAGAGTTTATATTTAACGTGAAACCCCTCCATTAAAGACGTCCTCTGCATTATGTTTTAATCTACCCATGACGTTTTTCTTTTTGTGTTTGCATTTTTAATTTCAGAAATAAACTCGTCTAATGACGCATCTTGAACATTTTTGGCGCGACAAAAATCGATATCACGGGACAAAAACCGATATCACGGGAAAATATCCTTGGGGGGTGAGCCATGAAAAATATTTTGAAATAAAAGAGGCGCCTTAATGCTCCAGGGTGGGACAAGGATCAGATGGGGTGGAGCAAAGTCGGATGGGGTGTTAACATCCCTAGGGGGGGGCGCATTATGTAATTAACATAAACATTCATTAATTATGCAACTCTTTGCTACTCCTTTGACATCTCTCAACCCTCATTAGTATGACGTCACAAATCACGCTGAATTTTGCTGAGTTCAGCGTTTTCCGTTTTTCCCAAACCTGATAATTCCATGAACATACTTTATAATAAAGTCCAAAATATTGAATGCTTATATTACAAATATATACCTCTTACAAGGACTTAAACGTTGAAGTTTCAAGCGTTTATCTAGTGAAGTCTACAGGCAAGCGAGATTTACAAGCATAGAGCGTTAGAAACATAAATATTTTGATGCATTTGTTGCTAATGTAAACTAAAGACACAATACCATTAACTCATTAAGGAATTAAGTCAAAAGGCTTGTTTGGGCGAAATAACCGTTTTATGCTTATTTGCATTTTTATTACAATAAGTTAGCGATAGGCAAGGTAATATTTTCGATTTATAAACTCCTTGTTAGTAATAAATATATTCTCGTATCTAGTAAACTGTAAATATAACTATTCAAAACGAGAAGATCTTAAAGTTTATAGGTATAGTAATCGTCGCTAAGGTCTTATACAGCAATACAAATATATGTTTGCCAAGCGAATGTATAAACATAGTTCTTAAAGGGATTTAAACCTTACAGGATTTAAGCGATTTAAGCGTTTATTTAGTAAAGTCTATATACAAGCGAGATTTACAAGCATACACACACATTGTCGTTTTGGCGTTAGAAACATAATATAATGTATGTTGCTAATGTAAACTATAACACGTGAAAAATATTCGGCTTCAACGAATAATAAGGTTATTAGGAGGTCATTAAATAACTGAATGACTGAGCACATTGTAGCAACTTTTACGATTTCCCCCCCTTAAATCCTATTTTATTGACTTAAAATATATATCGCTAGGATGGCCAAGTTGGTAAAGGCGTTAGACTTAAGATCTAGTGTACATTGCACTTCGAGGGTTCGATCCCCTCTCCTGGTAAAATACTTATTTCCCTAATGTTTTCATTTTGTGTTAGACAAGCATGGACCCAAGACTTAAAGCGTGTTTTTTGATTGCAGATTTCTGGGCCTTCTGGCTCAGGAAAAACTGTTTAGGTTACAAAATTTCTTGAGAATGTAGATAAAATGATCGAATGCGACGCTTAACCATTGGCATTGCGAACATTTGAGTGAAAGTCATTAAGGGACTAAGGCTAACAGCTGATTTGCATAGTACATTTTGTACTATAAGTCATTAAACAATTCTATTTCAGCGAGATAAACCTAAATATTATTTTATGTATAAGGGTTATTAGACATAAAACACAGTGTAGCTTTGCGGACAGCACACACACAAAATTCAGTTTTAAATCACATTTATTGATTAAAATTTATTTTACAGAGTGTCTTAAATGTCATCTTGGGAATATTCACTGTCCGAGTCATTTTCGTCGCTACTTTCATCATCCCTTATCCACCTTGTTGGTTTTCTATCCTCATCGTCTATATTGAAACACAGTCTTTTCCTTTTGATCTCAACAGAGCTTGTTGTTGAGTTGGATAAGAAGTACATAGGAGCTCTACAAATGATCTGTGCTTGGGAAGGTTAGTCATATCTGCTCGAAGGTCAACAACGTAATGAAGACCTTATTGAAAAACGTACATATATAAAGATATGGCACGGGCCTATACTTACATCTTAGAGCTCGGCTCGGAGTTATATTGTAGACTCTGCTCGGAGATATACACTAAGCTCGGCTCCGAGTTATCCTTACATCTTAGAGCTCGGCTCGGGCCTATCCGTACATCTTAGAGCTCGGCTCGACGCTAAGCTCGCTCGATTTGGAGATAAGCTCGCTCGATATGGAGCTAAGCTCGCTCGATACGGAGCAAAGCTCGCTCGATATGGAGCTAAGCTCGCTCGATATGGAGCTAAGCTCGCTCGATTTGGAGCTAAGCTCGCTCGATTTGGAGCTAAACTCGCTCGATTTGGAGCTAAACTCGCTCGATTTGGAGCTAATCTCGCTCGATTTGGAGTTAAACTGGCGCTCGATTTGGAGCTAAACTCGCTCAATTTGTAGCTAAGCTCGCTCGATATGGAGCTAAGCTCGCTCGATATGGAGCTAAGCTCGCTCGATTTGGAGCTAAGCTCGCTCGATTTGGAGCTAAACTCGCTCGATTTGGAGCTAAACTCGCTCGATTTGGAGCTAATCTCGCTCGATTTGGAGTTAAACTGGCGCTCGATTTGGAGCTAAACTCGCTCAATTTGTAGCTAAGCTCGCTCGATATGGAGCTAAGCTCGCTCGATATGATTTAATTTAATTTAATGTTCTGTTTATTAATCAATTGATTTGCAGTAAAAACTGAATTACACAATTGTTCCTAAGTTATCAACTAATTTACCTATTAACATTTTAACATTTTAACATATATATAGACGTTCCCCACTATAGATAGATATAAAATTATATTTACATAATTCCAACATACAGAGGACTAAACTAAGACAATTACGTATATTTAATGGTAATAAAGTTATCGAAACGGTTCTCACAGTTCGACAACTATTTGATCTACGTAAAAAATAATCATGTTCATTAGAGGACCAGAAGGGTCTGATTATATTATAGACTGGATTGTTTTTACATGCTCTCTTCCGGGTTGAGTTGATAAATCTCCGACATAACTCATCTCTTCGACATTCCAAGGTTTTGAGCTTTGAGGTCTGCAATGCTTCATAATAAGATATGTCGGGGTATATAATCTTAAGTGCTCTCTTTTGGACCGACTCGATATGAGAGGATAGGTAGTCAGGAAGAGCTGCCCATACTGGGGATGCATACTCAAGTATGGAGCGAATAACTGAGCAGTAGATGATTATAAGATCAGTGAGACTCAAGCCTGCTTTCTTCAATAATCGGAGGGCAAAGAGTCGGGAGTTAGCTTTCTTCAAGATATGGTCAACGTGGGCATTCCAGGTAAGATCTTCTGATAGGTAGACACCTAAGAGCTTAAAGCTGTGTACTCTTTCAACGCATTGTCCATTAATGAACATAGATTGACCACATGGAATTCGGTATTGAAGAACATTTATAATCATTTCTTTACATTTTTTGGGATTAAGCTCCATTCCACGAGCGGATGAGAATATGGAGATTTCTTCAACAACTAAAGGCAATACACTAGGAGAACACCTTGGAGCTAAGTTCGCTCGATTTGGAGCTAAGCTCGCTCCATATGGAGCTAAATATACTAGGCCCGGGGATATATATTCGGCTCGGTTCGGAAGTATATACTAGGCTTGGAGATATATACTCGGCTCGGTTCGGAGATATGTTTATAAGTCATAAAAGTTTAATCATTATATATCAGTCTTTCGTAGAGTAAACATGTCTCATCTGTGTCATATCTGTGGAAATCTACATCGACATCAGAGGACGGTCCATAGTCAAAAACCAACAGAGGATGCTCGCATATTAGTTGATGGATCTACAGTTCTGCAACACCCCTTTACTTGTATCGTAGCAGAATGTACACAAAGTGGCAAGACTGTATGTGTGAAAACTCTATTGGAGAACTCGCAGAAAACCATAAGTCCACCTCCTCAGCGTATCATCTGGTATTATGGTCAATGGAAGCCATCCTATTTTGATATGATAAGAACAATGCCTGGAATAGAATTCGATGAAGGAATACCTGAAGATATCGACAAAGCAGATTACCTAGATGTGTCTCAACGCAATTTTATCGCACTAAATGATCTTATGGCACAATCTGGCAAGGACAAACGTATAGCTGATCTTTTCACAAAAGGGAGCCATGACAGAAATTTGTCCGTCATCTACAATGTCCAAAATGTATTTCATCAGGGAAAAGAGATGAAGGATATTAGTCTCAACGCCCATTATATCGTGCTTTTTAAATCACCAAGAGATAGGCAACAAATCTCTATGCTTGCAAGACAAGTTCATCCTGGCAGAGTGCGAGAATTTATGAGCAGTTATGAAGAAGCTACGAGCCGTCCTCATGGGTATTTGATGTTGGATTTAAAACCTACAACGGATGATCAACAACGACTCAAAACAAATGTATTGCCAGGCGAGGCCTTAGTCGAATATGTACGGAAACAGTCCTATCGTCAACCACCCCTTGTAAATGCAATGTATAACACCGAGCAGCAAATGCAAGAGATTATTAAAGCACCACAGCTTACCGCGGTTGAAAAAACCAAGCTGTATTCTGACCAACTAAATCGATTTCTCACTTTTAAAAACAAGATGGATTTTCCGATGGCAATTGATAAAAGTAGAATAGTCGCGAATAGTACGAATAGTCGCGAATAGATGCGAATAGTGCGAATAGTCGACGAATAGTGCGAATAGTCGACGAATAGTCGCGAATAGTGCGAATAGTCGACGAATAGTGCGAATAGTCGACGAATTATGGCGCTTACATTCGCACATGTTTATGAGAGATTGCGGATGGTCCAAGGATGTCTTTTTAACCAGGTTTGTGGCTATTTTATGTCATTTTACATACCTCTTTCAACTGGCTCACCATTGGGTTGCCACAGGGCCAGCATTATGAGTGAAATTTTGATAAAAATTCGCCTATAAATTATTTATATACAGTAAAATAGTGTAAATTTATGCACTTAATAATTTATACAAACGAAGTCTAATGTTTGTTTTATACAAACTAATATTGTTTATTGTTTACACATGAATATATAGATTATCAATTATATATAAATACCATTTAATATTACTAAAAACCAGTAAAACCAGTTGTTGAGACAAATCCTATGCTATAATAGAGGTGCTCTAAAATTCATACCAAAAAGAAATATGTATTTTTATCTCCATTTATGATACAGACAATGGCAGACAGAGTGAAACAGGAGGTAAAATTATTGGGTGTGGGTTTTCAGTGTTTTAGGTCTGTGTAGCCTGTTTGGGTATTAGAAAATGCTGATATAATGGATTATTCTAAAAAATTTAATTAATATACTTTGTTTCAGAGTACTGAAGAAGTAATTATTATATCAAGTTCTGAGTCTGAACCCTCCCCAAAAAAGTTTTGCCCCAAAAAGTTAAGATTACCATTGTGCTGTAAGAGGGTCCTGTAATGGGGTCTCAATCCCAGTTCCCAGCTCAATTTTTGACCAAATCCCCATTTGAAGTTCAGTGGAAATTCATAATCCTATATTTTATTGTACTTTTCTCTGTAAATCCCAGTGCATGAAATCCCCATTCCTGTGCATAAAATTATATTTCCCAGCTCCTAAAAAATCCAAGCTCCTCAAAACCCTTAATTAATTAGCTAGTGCTTGAAAATGTCCAGCAGCACCACTGCCAGGAAATTTTACAAAATCTCTCTGCAGGAAATTTTCCTGCATCTTGCAGGGAATTTTGTCATCTTATAAATTGAAACACCATACAATTTGCAGCTTTGCTTGTTTTCCATGTTTAACAACAGAAAATAATATATAATCTTATTTCTTTCAACTATGTGTGCCATACACTTTGAGAGATCCGCCTTTGTGTCCTGTGAGATCCGCCTTTGCAGGAAGTTTTATATTTAGTTGCAAAGGAAATTTCTATTTTTGGATTTTGCTGTCAGGAATTCAAAGCATTTTTCTAGGCCTGATATGAGCTACAGTATTTAAATTAAAATATATGGTAATTGTCATTTTTGCCACTGATTTCCCATCATCAAGTTATTCAATAATAAAGCTACCCTATTTTCTGTTTAGTCAAAAGTCATATATGAGGTTGAAAGTGATGGTCCTGAAAGTCAGGATCCAGAAAGTCAGGCAACTCTAAAATTTGAAGATGTTGAGGACAGTTCAGATTTTCCTAGGTAATGTAACTAAAGTAACATTTGATGGTACTGGTGCTTCTATTTATTTCAAACAACTTGCTGTTGTTGTTGTGGGACTGATGTGCAAGATGAACTGTGCATCCTAAGTAGATATTTTAGAATAAATCATTATTAGCAACAGGATATTATACAGCATATTATATAACTTAAGTATCATTGGCATCAACATAATTAAGTGATTTCTTCATTTAGGCACATTCGTCTTCAGTCACAATTCCGTGGAAGTTATGTGCAATACCATAATGAAGACAATCAAACTCCGGTGCTTGAAACAGATTGTGCCACCCCATATCAACATGCCCTTGCAATGCAAATCTTGTTGGACAAAGCCGTGACTAATATGTATCCCACCTGCTCCAAAGTCCCTAAAGCCTGTACAAACAACAGTGTATTTCTAGTAGATACTAAAATGTTAAAATCTCCTAAAGATTTATTGGCAGATGATAATGGAAAGTGGAAATGGGGAGGACAAGCTAAAACCAGTTACATTGTACATGAACATGCAGAAAACATAGATATCACCTATCACGATTCAAAGCCAAAGGAAAGTGAGAGTGACAGTCCGAAGAACATATTTGTTCTGAAAAGATCGTATTGGAAACATAAAACAACAGATGGTAAAACGTCTTTTCGAAGATCGGTCACATGTGTGGAACGGGAGGGTAAACAGCTACCAGTAGTCATTGTTCACTATTACTACGAAGATGGCAACGAAGTTCCACTGGTTTTGTCTCCTCACAAAAACAGAAAATATGGAGTACAAGCTCATACCAGAACGCAGCACAGCACCTTGAAAGAGTTAGCAGCCTCCAAGAAAACGCCAAAAGAGACTTTCTCCAAAAGTTGGGCAGAGAAGGGTGGTATTACAGAAATCGAAAGCTTTTCAGAAGTTCCAAGAGACCAAAGGCAAATTTACAATGCTCGGAAAAACATTCAGAAAGGTGAACATTCCAGTGAGAATAGAGATGAAATTATGGATCTCATTGCCTTGGCGAAGGAACATGAAAGAAGACCAGATGGTGGGACCATCAGGAATCTCCTAATACACCCTGATTTGAGTTGTTTGATTGCGAGTAACCAACAACTCACCGATCTTGTGCGTTTCTGCACTAATCATGTCGATTCTACAGTTCTTGGAGTTGATTCTACCTTCAATATTGGAAAGTATGATGTAACATTTACAACATATAACAATTTGTTGCTAGAAACCCGGGTTCCTGACCATAATGGAAGACGACATTCGCCAGTCATGCTCGGACCATCCTATGTACACCACCGCAAAGACTTCACATCCTTCTACAACTTCGTCAGCAGTTTACGGTGTTTACGTAAAGACTTAGTTAATTTGATTGCTTTTGGAACAGATGGAGACGAGGCCCTCATCAATGCTCTTGTAGCAGCGTTTCCAAATGTAACTGGTCTTCGCTGTTTCCTCCACTCGATGCGAAATCTAAAAATGAAAATGTCTGAATTTAACCTGCAACCGATTCAAGCGCAGGTTCTCCTCGACATATTTGGCAAACAAGATGCGAAAGAAGTGATACTTGGTCTTCTCGGCGCCTTCGACGCACAAGAGTTTGACGAGAAACTCGCCATTTTAAAGAGTAAATGGGATCGACTGGAGACAACCCTTTGTCACAAGTCGTCTTTGGCTACATCATTCCACAGTTGGTTTAGCACATACCACGCTCCATACATGCGCGAGAGCATGACTACTTCAGTACGAGCTTGCGTTGGTATCAAAGGAAGTCCAACCCCGTGGTACACTACTAACAACAACGAGTGCATCAATAAAGTTTTCAAGAATGAAATATCAGCGAAACTCTCAATTGCCCAATGTGTTGAGAAAATAGAAGAGTTTCTCGAGGCACAGTCATGTCAAGTCGAGCTTGCTATCACAGGCGAAGGTCTTTACCAGTTTCATGAGAGCTACAAAGATTTGGAAATTCCGAAAGAAGTATGGATTAAGAAATCTAAAGATGACAAGAAAAAGCACGTCGCCAAAGTGATGGGGTGTCAAGTTAGGCCCGTTGCCAACAGTCAAAGTGATGCTTCTATGGAATCGCGAAAAACCAACGTTTCTGGCTTGAAAGAACTCGACCACACAATTTCGATTTCCCTTGCAGAATCAGGACTTTCCGAAGCGGTTTCACCAAATTCATTACGCAACATGTGGCTGAAGGCTGAGAGTATTTTAAACAATGACGAGATTTGCAGACCAGTTGGAAAATACCACGACGACGACAGTGCAAGACAAGTTGCCAGTGAATCCCACCCTCGCTTGCCTCACTTTGTCTATCAACACAAGACGGGAAGGTGGCGTGCGACGACTGCCCTTATACAAAGCATTTAAAGTCTGTCATCACTCGATAGCTGTTGCTGAGTCCCGTGGAGCGTTGTCCCAGTTTCTTAGTTGGAGAAAATCTCTGCCAAAAGGACAAAATTCAGCCGCAATCCTAACCAGGTCTTCGCTACCCATGAGTACAACTGGGAAGAAAAAGAATGAGAAGAAAAAGCCACCGAAGAAACGAGCTGTTAGTTCTACAACGACCCGGGCCTTCATTGATCCGTTGGACCACGCGGCGCTTGACGAAGAACTAGCTGTTGCTGATGAATCGTTGTCGTCTTCGTTCCCAATGACACAATCGTTGAACGCATCGTACAATAACACTAACAACCGAATGTCGTCGGCTACAATTCAGCCCACTTTTCATCCACAGGTACAGTGATTGAATTTTGAAGGTTTGTTTAGTTATAATTAAGAATATATTTAGTTATAATTAAGAATATATATATTTAACAATACTGTATGTTTTCTTTACCCAGCCGTGGACATCGCCAGCAACTCAATCCTTCGGTCAACAACACACAACTTTTCAGTCACAGGTAAACGTTGAGCACGATTGTCGTGTTCTACTGTTCTTTCACAAGAATTGCATTTAGCTCTAAAATGTGTTGCAATAAAACGATTTTCATGAAAAATAAATTAAACTTTAATTTTTAGTATGCGCAGCTACTGGGTGCTACCCAATCCCCAATTATCAACCAGCAAAGTCCTCCTGGAAGCACGTTAGGGACAAGATACAGCCAGATACACTCGACTTTCCAGACACAGGTATACTCTTACATACATATAGCCTACTTTCATTTACCTTTAACTTCAATGAGTGAAATTCACTTTAAATGTGTTACTCCTAATTACCGCCTTTTTTATTTAGTACCCGCCACTATTGTCTGCAGATCAACCGCCCGTTTTTAACCAACATCACCATCATGCAACTACGGCGAACCAAGGAATAGAACAACAGCCTCGCATGCCGTTTCAACCACAGGTTAAATGTTCTGTTGTGTAAACAAACACATATATTAAACAAGAGTATAGAAGTTATTGCTGAAGTTATTTCAAAATGTTGTTTTATCAATACATGAATAATATAGTTTAAATATATTTCTTCAACTTTCAGTATCCGCAAACGGCGACTGCACAATTACCGTTTAGTCGGTTTCCAACGTCAAGTACAACACCCCACTTGCAAGGAACCAACCAATGGTTTTCCAGTAATTCCCCATACCCATATGAGTTGGTGATGCTTAGTAATCGAGTGAAGAAGTGTTATGGTTGCGGTCAAGAATTTGCAGAATGCTACAGACGCGAGCCGAAGAATGTGGTCGTAAAGCACTTTGACAAACGTGTGAAAGGCAAAGACCAACATGGTAACTTAACCTACACTCAAGACTTTCAAGCTACATATTACCACCCCAGTCCAAGTCACATTTTGAGGAAAAATCACATGTTCAATGGACGTGTTTCAATGGCAAGCCAAATGTGGCAGAATCTCAGCGATGAGAGCAAAGCAATAATTAATTCGTCCGGGTTATATGTAAACTTAACCTGAACAAAGCTACATTTGTAGCTATATCGTCATCACTGAAAAAAGCCTTGGCCTACTATCTATTTGTTTAGAAGAATTCTGCGTAATGATATACCGAGAAAGTTTATCTTGGAAACGTTCACTTTTCACTTTTCATGTTAAAGTTTTGTTATGTTTGAAAGTTTCAATTTTCATGTCTTATAGTTATATAAAAGGACTGAATACGCTGACTGTCGATTATAAAATTGTCATTATATAATGGACAATTATAAATGATGCATTTTAATTGGTTGTTTTAACCAAATATGCCAGTTAATCAAATAGTATTTTCTATTTTTCAAGAACATTTGCAGACAATAATTATATTAATATAGTTTCCTTAAAGGCATGCCAGTTCGCGATACACTAGGTTTCTTGATCTTCTTCAAAGAACAATGATATTGATATAATTTGAATCGCTAGGATATGGCGAGTAATATCTCTACTTTTCTCGAGTTCATACACGCTATTTATATATTTAAAATAATTTGAATACATTTTTTAGATTTACTAAAAAAGATATACGAAACTCCACCCTCCCTAAGTAAATTGAAAAAAAACGAACCAGTTTTTTCAATTAAGTGTATCGCAAACTGCGCTTTTAACATTAATTTCCTCTAAGGCTATATGTGTATTGTGTATATTGAAACGTATTAATTTAATTCGCACGTTTTCAGGTTACAAATTGAGTTGTGTTTTCTCGAGGACTTTGGCGTGTTATAAAAACACCAGATTATAAAAAACACTAAAGATGTTTTTCTTGTTAATTATTTTACTGTATATAAATAATTTATAGGCGAATTTTTTATCAAAATTTCACTCATAATGCCAGGGACGTAGCTATACGCTTAATTGGGGGGGGGGGACGAATATTCATATATTCGAGTTCACATACCGCAAAAACAATCAGAATTCAAAAGAAATCAGTCTGGCACAAGATGAATATATGAATATTCGCCCCCCCCCTCCCCAATTAAGCGGCTAGCTACGTTCCTGCGTAATGCTGGCCCTGTGGCAACCCAATGGTGAACCACTTGAAAGAGGTATGTAAAATGACATAAAATAGCCACAAACCTGGTTAAAAAGACATCCTCATAACATGTGCGAATGTTAAGCGCCATAATTCGTCGACTATTCGCACTATTCGTCGACTATTCGCACTATTCGCGACTATTCGTCGACTATTCGCACTATTCGCGACTATTCGTCGACTATTCGCACTATTCGTCGACTATTCGCACTATTCGCGACTATTCTCCTTTTATCAATTGCCTTTTCCGATTCACCGTCCTGCAATTGTTGTCACCCGAAGACAGACAAGAATGTGAGAACTCTTTAAAGACTCCTAAACGATATGCTCTTAGGAGCAGACCTTACTAACGTTGTAAAATAAATTTTAATCAATAAATGTGTTTTAAAAATGAATTTTGTGTGTGTGCTGTCCGGAAAACTACGCTGCGTTTTATGTCTAATAACCCTTATACATAAAATAATATTTAGGTTTATCTCGCTGAAATAGAATTGTTTAATGACTTATAGTACAAAATGTACTATGTAAATAAGCTGTTAGCCTTAAGGCTCTTTTCCACTCATCGCAAAACCAGCTCGCAAACTCACTGCGAGTTCTTGCATGTAATTAAAATAAACTGTCGAGCATTGTGATTGGATGAAAGTACTCGCAGCGAGCTCGCGAGTTGGTTTTTGCGACGAGTGGAAAAGAGCCTTTAATCCCTTAATGACTTTCGCTCAAATGATATGTCTTGCTGTTTTTGTAGCATGTTAAATTTATTATTGTTCGCAATGCCAATGGTTAAGCGTCGCATTCGATCATTTTATCTACATTCTCAAGAAATTTTTTAACCTAAACAGTTTTGCCTGAGCCAGAAGGCCCAGAAATCTGCAAGCAAAAAACACGCTTTAAGTCTTGGGTCCATGCCTGTCTAACACAAAATGAAAACGTCTAATAATTTAAAGTCATTGGGGAAATAAGTATTTTACCAGGAGAGGGGATCGAACCCTCGAAGTGCAATGTACACTAGATCTTAAGTCTAACGCCTTTACCAACTCGGCCATCCTAGCGATATATATATATATTTTAAGGCAATAACATAGGATTTAAGGGGGGGAAATCGTAAAAGTTGCTACAATGTGTTCAGTCATGCAGTTATTTAATGACCTCTTAATAACCTTATGCTGATTATTGATATTCAAATTATATCATCCTATTAGCCACAATATTATTCGTTGAAGCCGAATATTTTTCACGTGTTATAGTTTACATTAGCAACATACGCATCAAAATATTATGTTTCTAACGCCAAAACAACAATTTCTGTATATGCTTGTAAATCTCGCTTGTATATACTTAGACTTTACTAAATAAACGCTTGAAACTTTGTAAGGTTTAAATCCCTGTAAGAACTCTGTTTATACATTCGCTTCGCAAACATATATTTGTATTGCTGTATAAGACCTTAGCGACGATTACTATACCTATAAACTTTAAGATCTTCTCGTTTTAGAAAGCTATATTTCTGCTTGTTATTACTTCGCATAAGGCAATAATATTTTACTAGGTTAAGCATCTCTATATTTGTTGTTTAAGCTGTTTCGTATAAAATACGCTGAACTCAGCAAATTTACTGTTTGTTCACCCAAACTTGCCTGGCCTTATTCGTCATATTAATGAGGTCTGAAAGGAATAGGACGCTAATGATGTGCTCACCCGCGGTCCCTCATATGCTAACGTGCTGCGGCCCCTCATATGCTAATGTTCATGCTTCCCCCCATATGCTAATGTACCATATGCTAATGATGTTTGAATTTTTAATGATGTGCTCCCCCTTTGCTCCTCCTCAAAAATAATGCTCGAAACTACTCCCCGCCATTAATGAGTGCTCCCTAACTTTGCATATTCAAAACTAGCTCTACATTACACTCTGCATATTCCGAAGAGTCCTGAAATTGCATATTTTAGGAGTCAGTTTTATAGGTATATTTCTCTAAAAACTACCTGAATATAAATTGACAGATGTTTTAGTCTTTCGTTTGGCTGTTTCGCGTGCGCCAATCGAGCACGTTTCGCACATAATTATTCTTACATGTCCCTTGGCATTTTGCAAATTACTACTACGTTTGCGAATTGCGACTTAATAGGGCAATGACTTATTAAAATCCATCCAATAGCCAGTCCTATTGCCATAAGACACTGACTTTAAAATTGCTTGTTGAACATGCACCGCCGGTTGTTGAAGACCATTATTAAAGCTTTAAATAAGTAATAAATGCTGTTTGCATTTACTGTCACGCAATCAACAGTTGTTCAAAAAAACTATAATAGCGAATTATAACTTCGCGTTAAAGTCAGAGACTTTTCGCTCGTCCGACAATGACTGTCTTTTTAAGCATCTCCGCGTTAATTTTCGTCTTGAGAATACCCCAACCAAGGTTTGTTCACCCTTCATGAGGTCTGAAAGGAATAGGACGCTAATGATGTGGTCACCCGCGACCCCTCATATGCCAACGTGCTGCGGCCCCTCATATGCTAATGTTCATGTCCCCTCATATGCTAATGTACCATATGCTATTGATGTTTGAATTTTTAATGATGTGCTCGCCCCTTGCTCCTCAAAAATAAGGCTCGAACGGCCTGTATATTACTACTCCCCGCCATTAATGAGTGCTCCCTAACTTTGCTTATTCAAAACTAGCTCTACATTACACTCTGCATATTCAAAGAGTTCTGAAATTGCATATTTTAGGAGTCAGTTTTATAGGTATATCTCTCTAAAAACTACCTGAATATAAATTGACAGATGTTTTAGTCTTTCGTTTGGCTGTTTCGCGTGCGCCAATCGAGCAAGGCATTTTGCAAATTACTACTACGTTTGCGAATTGCAACTTAATAGGGCAATGACTTATTAAAATCCATCCAATTGCCATAAGACACTGACTTTAAAATTGCTTGTTGACCAAAAAGCCAAAAGCTTTAAAGCTTTAAGCCAAAAAGCTTTAAATAAGAAATGAATGCTGTTTGCATTTACTGTCACGCAATCAACCGTTGTTCAAAAAACTATAATAGCAAATTATAACTGCGCATTAAAGTCAGAGGCTTTTCGCTCGTCCGACAATGACTGTCTTTTTAAGCATCTCCGCGTTAATTTTCGTCTTGAAAATACCCCAACCAAGCGAATGCTCAATCAAGCAAGCAGTGTTTCGTAAAAGCGTACAAAAACATTTGTTGAATCATGTCATCGAAACAAAACAGGCAGGGAGCGAGCGCGAATGCGGTATGTATTGCGTTAGAGATGGATCATGTGCGTCAGTAAATTATAAAACTTCTGGAATTGGTAAGGGTCTATGTGAGCTGAACAGTAAGACACTTAAAGAGGCTTCCGATAGTGATGAGGAAACGAATCCTGAATTCAACCACCTTTATGTCATTAAAAAGGTAAGAAATACTGTACTTGCTTATATATATATTGGCAAAGTGATTAGTGCCTAGTTTCATTTCTGCATGCAACCAGACTTAAGCCCCGTACAGACGAACAAATTTTCCTTGTCGCGTTTACTTGTTCGTGTGAACGGCGAACAAGTTTTATTACCATTTTCAGACAAGTTTTACGAGCCCATGTATTAACGACACAAGTGAATACTTCGTGTTTATAGCGTCAATGGCCGCTCGACTAGATCGAAAGTAAGTGTGCAGTGGCGTACTGCGTATTTCGTTGTCAAGTATTCCTTGTCGGCCGTACACACGAACAATTTTCCTTGTTCGAAAGCTGGCATGACCAGCTTTTGAACAAGGCTCCATGTCAAGGAAAACCTGCCCGTTTGTGGGGGCTTTAAGGCCATGTTTCACGAGGCAATTTTTGCTGCAACTTGCAACGCAATTTTGGACACAGAGCGATGTTAGGTAAAAAAACATTCATTCGCAGAGAAATTGCGAACATGAAAAAATCCCGATATTTTTCTTGCTACACATGCCCTGAAGGCAACAAAGAGGAAATGAATGAGAATGACAATATCGGTGAAGTGAAACACGGGCAATGTTCACTGTTTTTCTGTGCGTATATTTCTACATAACATGCATGGCTCTGTGCAGAAATTGCGTTGCAACGGTTGCAACAAAAATTGCTCCGTCTAACATGGCCTTTAAATCGTGTTTCCAGTTTGGGTGAGCCAAAATCCACCGGTTTATTAAAAATAATACGGTTTTCTGCATTGGTATACGTAGTTTAGGTAACCGCTCACTACATGATTCTACTAAGGAAAGCTATTAGGAGAAAGAATTGAGGTCCTGAATTGAATTTTTCTTCGAACTATTTCCAGGCATGTTTATTATAATAAAATGAGGTAGGAGAAGCTCTTTAGATCAAACATAGGCATTGTTAAGTTACTGTTTAATAAAAAAGTTTTATATTATCAAATTTTAAGTATATGTTTTAGTGCAGGTACAGTAAGCAACAAACATGCAGCTGCATGCTAAACTTGCTCATACAACACGCATGCATTTGCTAAGTAATTATTAATGTTTTAAGAAAACATATTAAGGGGCTATTTATATCGACCAGCCCGCTTAGCGATACCTCTCCGCGTAATTGATTTTATAGTGAAAATTATTGTGTGTGTATATGGAGAAACGGGCTGGTCTGGTTGCAGAGATCTTGAGGGAAAAGGCGAGATCTCGCTTACCGGGATGAAAATTTTCCCATATGGCAGTCACTGCTGGTTACCAGTATGAAAATTCAAAGAGACGGTGCCGCCAATTTGTCTGCCAGCTATATATATTAGCGTGTCTTGTGCTTATATTTCTCACGTATAAGCACAAGACAAATTCATCCCGCTTACCCGGCTTCCACATAAACAGCCCCTAAGAAACACCAGCTGTTAATTAGGTTGCACACACAATTTCTGGTTACTTTAGCGTGCTTAATTTATTTATAGAACTTTCCGGAACAGGTTCCATCAAGAACTCCAAAGAAATCACAAAATTTATCCACAAGTAAGTTCTAAGTATTACATAGATTGTCAAATTTGCAAAACTGTCGCTGCAAGGGTTTGCAATGATATTTTTCATAATGGTTTTGCTCAAAGTATACAAAGTCAGAAAAGTTCGTTCAATATACAGTGTATATCAGCCAATTTACATGCACTGTCGAATAAGTTTACATATCAGACCTAGTTAACTCCGGTGTTCTGATGCGAGCATGCAACATTGCAATATTGTCACGCAATATACTGCAGTTTTGATTGGCAGATTGCTCTGAGCAATTTGCAACCGATGCGAACAAATTGCAAAATTCAAAAGTTTATAATGAAATTCAGGACCAGGCTTGTAGACAAAGACTCTGCATTATTGGCGGGTACCAGGGTTCGTCCGCCCGATATTTTTTTTAATGGGGCGAGAACGGGCGGAGCCCTGGTAAAGGCTGGTCACGTGATAGCAAAATACTTCAAGAATCTTGGAGTATTTTTGCATATCATTGAAACTCCTATTGGAAGTCAGGGGAGAGCGAGTGATATAGATATCACAGAACTCCAAAATATGGCGGTAATTAAAGTTACGTTTTCGTATAAAATTTATGACGATTTTCATGGAGTAAAAGGTATGAATTTGAAAATATTGAATTACTTAACTATTTTATTGTTACAATTTAGTATTCTGGCAATGCGGTTGTCTTTGATTTGCTAAAATAAATTGAGTTAAAGAACTGTGTATTACTATATTTCGAAGGCTATACTAGAAATACATGTATGCAGAATCCCCTCGCCCATTAGAACCAAACAATTTACTCCCCAAAAGTTATTGTAACATGAACACTATATTTCTTCTATTTTTTGTACAAAATGGTAAATTAGTGATACGATTTGTACTTTTAACTATAAAATTATGAATTGCCCAACTAGTAGGTATGTTATTATGTACTCTTTTAGCTTTGATTTACTGTAAAATTCAACCTTATTCAACCTTATTCAACCTTAGATGTCTCACAAAACGTTTCGAATTTTTTATAAAACTTCAACTGTTTTTGATTAGTATAGAGATTTAATATGTTGTTTCTTAGTCTATAACGTTTTGAATTAATGCTAAAATACTTTTTAAGATTAATCAATGTTGTGTTGACCGCACAGAATGAACAACGCATTTTTAAATCCACAAACTATGCTGCATGACAATACGGCAAAAGCAAGTATGCAAAATAGACACTGGCCTGTTTAAAACGCTTTAAACTTGAAAATCTCGTCCTTTATCGGTCTTTTTACTGTCTTTTGAATTGATGTCCCGCCGACTCCCGACTACAAAACTTTGTTTGAAAAAAAGTTTGCAAAATGACAGTTAAGTTTTATTGTTTTTCTTTGAAAGTTGGTCAGTATGTACTGTTTTTAAAGCTCTATAAAACGGTGTATTAGCGAAAATCACACGGGTTTTAAAACAGAAGTTATAAACGACCAAAAGTACGGAATATATAATTAGTTTACGATATTAATAAATATCAGATTACAAAGGTGTTAAAACTCACGGAGATCTGTAAAACAATGTGTTTAGCGATTTGTTTGGCATTAGCCAAGAACAGGTGTGTTTGCTGAATCGATTGGTGGTATGTTCGTCCGTTTTGGGTGAGGGGCGCCAAAGATACAAGCACTCAAAGTCATCAACCTTTGACGGTTGATATTCGACGCTGCCGTTCAGAAAGAGTTAAAAAACAAATTTTTTGTTTTCGCCAATCATGAGGTTGCTAGTTACCAGTTTTCTCTCGGCCTAAACTCGCGCATGCGCATAACGTAGAAAACCACCCAAAAAATACGTCCAACGTCCGTGACATGGCGGACAACTGTGCATTCCGCTATGTTGTCACATACGCGGGTGTCAATATCCGAGCGGAATTAGTACCCTCGCACGGCGCTTCGCGCGGCTCGGGGATTTTATATATGTAGCCGAATTTTGAAGTTAACAAACACATGTGATGGCCTATAATGTAGTTATATTTGATCAGACTCTCACTAAAGCCAGTACACAAAGCCAGTACACAAAGCCAGTACACAAAGCCAGAAATATTACTCATTTATTTTGACTGCACTGCCACAGAAAGTGTGTTGCGAAGTGGAGTACGTCAAAATACAAATGAACAATTTGAATATAAATACAAACAAAATCAGCTAAAATCAAGCAATAAGCATTAGAACTATATGGTGCTAAACCACAGCATAATAAAAATTAAATCAGGGTTCGTACAAAACTTGAAAGTCCTTGAGTTTGAAAACAAAAATTCAAGCCCTTGACTCTTGGAAGTCCTTGAGTTTATAGAGGTGCTTGCATGAAAGTTATTGGATTCTACTTGCTTTAGTTTTTGAATACTGTATTTTCTAGTTGAACTGTATATACTTTTTACAGACTTCTAACACCTTCTTTTCAGCCCTAAATAGTCGTTGAATTTGCTGAAGCATGGCGTGGAAAGTCTGTAAAAATTCCTTAAATTTTATTCCTCCTGACCTGTATGAACCCTGTTAAATTTAAGCTAATACAGTGCCATCTCAATACCATCTTGCTGCTACCTGCCAGAGTTGACAAATAACAACTCTGCTGAATTTGCAGTTCTCAAACTGCTAGAATATTTAGTCAAACATTAACTTAATCAGTTTTTCCATATTCGGCTGGACTGGTTAGAATGACTTACAAGACTTGCCTATTTATCCATGACAGTAATAATTTGGGCCATGTAAGCTTGTTGCCATGTTTAGGACTGCATAAAGGAATTTATAACAAGAGAGGTATAGCTGATAACCACTTTCACACAAGGAATGATTGACTTTCTTCACATATGTTGTATCATGCAGAAGCTGATTTTGAAGACATTCTCTTGGCCAAACATGAACATGGAAAAGATTTTGTGTGAAATGCCGCTCGAACATTTATCAATTGCTGTTCAGGTTGTCTTGTGTAGTTTTTGTTCTTACATGTTTTGTCTGTTGTGTATAAGTAGAGTAATATGTTGTGTATTTTGTGTTGTTATTGACATTGGTGTTAAATGGATAGACTTAATGTGAGATCTCAGTCCTGTTGTCCAATCCTTCAATCCTATCTTTTTATGTTTTTTCTATTAAATAAATGTAATATGATTGTTAAGTTAATAAATAAATTTAAAAAAGTAAATAATTTCTGCATTTTGACCCCCTACCTTTCACCAGGATATTTTACTAAATTCATTGCATGATTTTGATACTTTCATATAAGTTATTGAAAAGGCATATATTCGGGTACAAGAAATTAGCCAAACCGGCTCAGTAAGACTGGGCAAGATGCAAATGACATAAAACAAGACCAGGTCATTGGAGGATGGTATTTCAACAATAAAAAAAATTCGTATCAAAGAACCATTGCAATGGATTATACCAGTATGCAAAGTATGCCAGACGGTCAAATGAATAATTGTCAAATTTTATTTAATATTATCAATAAATATACTAGTAGCTTTTGATAATACATATTTTAACAGTGTCATTTACACTAGTTACTTCAATTCAGGAGTACATATGCATATAGTTCTTGTTGACTGTCTTTAACACAGCTTTTGGAGTTGGAGGTCCAGTTCTTAGGTTTTCGTCCATCACACTTCTGTCTTATAGTGGTCATTTATATGTAACCAGGCTGGCCTAGTAAGTAAGGCAACCTGGCAAGAAAGACGAACGACTTGCTGGCTGGGCTGATTTAATTGTTTGAACGGGTTATAACATCTCTTTTATCCTGGCATCTGGGCCAGCCTGGTTAATGAGTATTTATATGGGGAATATTAATCTGGGCTGCTGAGTAGAGATCTTGCCTACTTTCAGTGGAGTTTCAGTGACCGGACCAGCCGGATTGATAAATGCAAAGTAATTTCTACTACAAAAATAACTAAACAGCAAGAGGTCACTTTGTGGGCTGTCCCAGTCGACTAAAGAGCCCAGCATGGCTTCCTATAAACAGCCCTAATAACTTAGGGAAAATCCAGTACGTAATATAGAAATGCATTACAATACCTTAAAAATTTTAGCAGGGTGATTTCATTCACATTTCATGTCTCGACAGTATTAAAATTCTAAACAATAACACAATAACGTGTACATACAAAAGTAACATAACCAATATAGGCAGTAAAAATCAAAATAGATAAGTGTACGCCATTCATCCACTGCTTCGAGTAAAATAACAGTACAAATCCGTACAACGAACGATATATCCATGTGTTATGAACGTCGCATACGAAGTTACGAACAGATATTACTGGATTTTTAGACATGAATTTCTGATCTGTCTAATCGATCGCCATAATTTTAGAAAAGCTTGAAACGCACAATCCACAAGGAAAATCGAAGATTTTCGAAGAAAACTTAAAAACAGTTAGTGCATGAGTAGCCTGCGAACAAGCTAGCTACGAGTTTCACCTCCAGCGTTCACCCCTCGGATTAGAAATCTAATAATTACGTAATGTCCAAAATTCTTGGATTCACGAGACCAGCCCATTGAACTAAATAGAACTGGAACGCTACCTCCAACCGGAAATGTGAAGCCAAACTTGAAAGATATTCCCAGTCTTTCCACGCAAGTGAAGAACGCGGTCAATCGGTCACGCATTCTTGAAAACCGGCTCAAAATTTGCAAAAAGAAACATTTTTACAATGTTCAAAGCTTTTTATTAATACTTTCATTCAGGGAAAACTTCCTAGTAGACTTTACTTGTATTTTTTCCATATTTTGTAATGGCTGAATGATCTTTTTCGATAAAGTGCCTAGGAGTGAGAGTTCGTTTTTTTGACTTTCTTCGGCTTGGATGTTTTGCGAATATTTTTTCGTTTTCCACACTGATTCTATACTCTGTTTATAAAGCCAATTTCACAGAAATAAACTGCTGTATGCCAGCGCTAAAACATACAACGATTATTGTAGGAAAGAGTGTTTCTTTTTTCCAGTTTAGCCATAATATAGAATATCAGAAACTTGCTGTAAAATATTTTGATCGGCCTCGAGACCAGTTTTTTATCGATCATGCATAGTTTGTATGCAAAATAAAATTGCGCTACCAATATAAAAAATCCATGGAACCTTTAACAAAATCTAAAATCAAAAGGAACTTTTCTACTTTCTTTATGTAAATCCTGCTAGCTTTGACATGCAATCCGACCTTTTTCAGCAAAAAGGCATGCTCATTGCTCACTCCCTGAAATGGTCTCGCGGGAAAGTCTCTCGACATAAACACGCGTGTTTTGACTTCCAGATACGCGTGTTTCTATGCAGGTAGCGTTCCAGTTCTATTTAGTACAATGGACCAGCCCTACCCAGGGCTCCGCTCGTTCTCGCCGCCATGTTAAAAAAAATCGGGAGGGCGGGGCCTGGGTACGAGGTTGGATTACAACATGCAATTTGTTCGCGTCGGTTGTAAATTGCTCAGAGCAATCTGCCAATCAAAATTGCATGCAATGTTGCTCGCAACTAAAACAGACCACCGGATTTGCCTGTAAATATACAAGAATGTTATACGGTGTTTTATTCGAAAAACAACGGGGAATATTTTCAACACACGTAGCAAAATTATCGCGAGAGAAAGGGTTCTGGGTCAAGCAAACCATATAGTACCTTTGGCCTCGTTTGATCAAAATTCTATGTCCGCTTTAAGGAAGCACCGCAGTCAAACGTCAAGCGCATGCGCGAGTCTATGAAATTGGCGGGAAAAATATCTGTGAAAATTGGAATACATACGAGAATAGAAAAACGTTTTCTTTGAAGAAAACGGCTCAAGGTCTAAGGTAGGGATTTCACAACAGAAGAGAAAGAAGTTATATTAAGTTTTTCTCCTTTCAAATGCTCTTTATCCAACTTGTTGGAGCCTCGTGAACAATATTATTTCTATAGTCTCTTGAATATAAGCAGTCAATATGCTCATGTTTGACTGTAGTGTTACTAAAGGACACATCCATACGATTTATATAGCAAGGAGAACTGTTTACCCTTTTAGCAATTCAATATCCGCTATCATCTTGTAAGGAACTGCTGAAGAGAAACAGGTATGAAAATGCCCCATATTTTCAGTACTTTAACTGCGTAATATTTTCTATCTGATGCATGACCGTTAGTGTACCTCCAGAGAAAACAGTTTAGATATAGCTTTGAAGTATTAATTTAATAAAGTTAGTTTAATTTTAGTTAGTGTTAAAACGTTATTTTCCAAACATTTACATAACTTCTTACCGACCATTCAGCTCACTCTCCAATGGTGTTTACAAACTACGAAATAATGATTCACTCGAAGAATATTCAGTTTTCTGTCACATGACTGAAATAACAGGATGCAGGTCAGGAGCTTGGACACTAGTGATGAAAATAAATGGCAGCAAGGTAAAACCACTGATGGGTAAAATTACTCCCAGTTCTAAATGAAGAACAATAGATAATAATAAATATATTTCACTTTGTAGAGTGAATTCAACTACAGTTCCCCTTTGTGGACAAACAAGAAAACCTATGCAGTTGAAGATGGTCTTGAAGGTTTGACAGAAAAACAAACAAAACTGGCTTCTTACTGGAACACACCGTTTAACAAAATATGCCTCGGAATGAAAGTCAACAACCCTACAAAATGGATTCTGATTCACCACCAAGCAAGCTCGCTGTTCAATGTGATCGCAGGGGGAAATTACACAATAACAACAGCTGGAAAGAACGCATGGAAATCTCTTATCGATGGTTCGGTTTTCCAAGATAACTGTAACGAAGAAGGGTTTAATATAGAAAAGAAAAATAAATACAATGATGAAACATACATGAATTTACGGATTGGATTTGTGGCAAATAATCAAAACGACTGCGATAGTTGTGACGCGTGTCTTGGCTTCGGTATTACAACACGTGGGTGTGATGGAATAATGAGAAACACATCGTGTGGTAATGTGGCCTATTGTGATAAATTTGATAATCTCAACACTCCAGCATTCGCATATATACTTGTACAGTAACATCTAGGAACCAGATAAAAGTAGAAATTTCTAGGAACCTAAGATACACAACAACGGTCACTCCGAATAGAGAAAGCATTTGTCTATTCCTTCAACGAAACTACTATATATTTTAGTGACTAACAGGAATGGTCCTAAGAACTAGCTCGGCTTTGTCGGTCTATCTGTCTATTGGTCGCATCTCGGTACCACTGATTCTTCATGCATTACATGCTGCTGCGCTAATAGTTTCAGAAGCTCTACTTCACTGAAAACCGAGAAAGCCGAGTTAGATCTCAAATTCCTGTTATTCATTCCTGATGATGACTAGAAAGAAGAAATGAAAAATGCTTTCTATATTCGGAGTTACACTCAGTTACCGATGTTGTGTATTTTATGAAAATGCGCAGTGGTTCCCGTAATTAATTCTATGAACCTGCTATAGTCGAACAAAAATTACTATTAGTTAAACGTTTTTCACGCATATCATATGATTGCATTTAGTAGCTGGACATGTATTAGGCAAGTAATATTCCGATACCTAGAAAGAGATAAATTAACCATTATATTGGTCATTATATATAATATAGGGTTTAATTTGATTGTTAAATTAATCGATTATGTAATAGTGGACGATATTATATGGGTAGCACGGATGGCGGAAGCGGTTAGCGCGCTGCCTATTACCACTGAGTTGAGCCTGTTTCACAACAGGTCGAGGTCACTGTTGGTACTCGCATGAGATCGGCAGTGTGCTCAAATAACTCATGTAAGTTGAGATTCTCTCCTGTGCTTCGAGGGTTTTCCCCGGGTACTCCGGTTTCCTCCCTCTAATACTAACCCTTAGGAACTAACAATGGGGCCACAGTAATTGGCTGACGCTGTTGTGGACTCCCTGCCATTGAGGCGAAGTTGAATAAAAATTAATTATACTTCTTATTCTATAGATCTAGTTTTCTTTCTTTAATTTATGTGTACATCCAGTTCTTTGCGTAAATCTTTCCAAATGTATGCTGTGTAAGTGCATTAAAGTAGAGTTGATTGATTTATTTGTCTTTGTGTGAATA
Organism: Trachythela sp. YZ-2020; assembly: GCA_016169945.1. NCBI lineage: Eukaryota > Metazoa > Cnidaria > Anthozoa > Malacalcyonacea > Clavulariidae > Trachythela > Trachythela sp. YZ-2020. Next base: position 3,677,680 of record JADLSH010000386.1, on the reverse strand, counting down.
TCTGATTTGTCATGTTCTGTGTTAAAAATCAGTATTTGGTGAATCTGTTTGAATTTTATGATTGTAGAAACAAGATCACTCTTCATTTTCAAGACCGTTCATTATCAGACCCTGGCATTTTAAAGACGGACCAGGCTTTGCATTTCAAGATTGTGCATTTTCAGGACTCTACATTTGCAAGACTCTACATTTTAGACTCTATTTTTTCAAGACTCTGCATTTTCATAAATCTTCATTTTCACGACTCTACATTTGACTCTGCTTTTTAATTTGCTCTACATTTTGAAAACTTTGCATTTTCAAGATTCCTCATTTTCAAGACAGAACATTTTCAAGACTCTGCATTTTCAAGACAGGGCATTTTAGACTGTACATTTTCAAGACTCAGCATTTTAGTTTTTAGGCCCTATGCTAAGGTATATTTCTCCTAAGACAACCTGAATATAAGCTGACAGATGTTTTAGTCTTTCTTTGCTTTGGCCGTTTCGCGTGCGCTAATTTGATCACGTTTCGCACGTTTCGCAAACAATTATTCTTAATATATGCATAGTAGTCCTGATCAGGTCGCTAGACCTGACAATTTGCAAGATGGACCAGGCTTTGCATTTCAAGACTCTACATTTTCAAGACTGTACATTTTCATGACTGTACATTTTCAAGACTGTACATTTTCATGACTGTACATTTTCACGACTTTACATTTTTCAAGACTCCACATTTTCTGTCTTTCATCAATCTTCATTTTCAAGATTCACGACCCTACATTTCACTCTGCTTTTTAATTTGCTCTAAATTTTGCCATAAGCTAAGGCATAACTTTGCATTTTCAAGACTCTGTTTATTCAAAAATTGACATTATCAAGACTCTTCATCTTCAAATTTCTACATTTTTTAATTATTAAGGATCCTAGCTTTTAAGTATATTTCTCTAAAAACAACCTGACAAATGACAAATGTTTTAGTCTTTCTTTGGCCGTTTCGCGTGCGCTAATTGATCACGTTTCGCAAACAATTATTCTTAATATATGCATAGTAGTCCTGAACAGGTCGCTAGACATTTTGCAATTTTACAATTTTCAAGACGGACAAGGCTTTGCATTTCAAGACTGTACATTTTCAAGACTCTACATTTCCAAGACTCTACATTTTCATGACTTTTCATTTTTCAAGACTCCACATTTTCAACACTGCAAATTTTCAAGACTCTACTCTACAGAGGTGTCCGTATTAGAGAGGTGTCCGTATTAGAGAGGTGTGCGTATTAGGGAGATGTCCGTATAGAGAGGTGTCCGTATTAGAGAGGTGTCCGTATTAGAGAGGTGTCCATATTAGAGATGTGTCCATGATAGAGAAGAGTCCAAATTAGAGATGTATCCGTGTTAGAGAGGTGTCCGTATAAGAGAGGGGTTCGTATTAGAGAGGTGTCCATATGAGAGATATGCCCGTATAAGAGATATATTCGTATTAGAGAGGTGTCCGTATTAGAGATGTGTCCATGTTAGAGAAGTGTCCGTTTTAGAGAAGTGTCCTTATTAGACAGGTGTCCGTATTAGAGAGGTGTCCGTATTAGAGATGTGTCCGTATTAGAGAGGTGTCCGAATTGTCCGTTTTAGAGAAGTGTCCGTATAAGAGATGGGTCGGTATTAAAGAGGTGTCCGTATTAGAGATGTGTCCGTTTTAGAGAGGTGTCCGTATAAGAGATGTGTTGGTATTAGAGAGGTGTCCGTATTAGAGATGTGTCCGTTTTGGAGAGGTATCCGTATTAGAGCGAGATGTGTTCGTATTAGAGAGGTGTCCGAATTAGAGAGGTGTCCATATTAGAGATATGCCCGTATTAGAGATATATCCGTATTAGAGAGGTGTCCGTAATCGAGATGTGTCCGTATTAGAGAAGTGTCCAAATTAGGGATGCATCCGTATTAAAGAGGTGTCCGTATAAGAGAGGTGTCCGTTTTAGAGAAGTGTCCGTATAAGAGAGGTGTCTATCTTAGAGATATGCCCGTATTAGAGATATATCCGTATTGGAGAATTGTCCGAATTAGAGATGCATCCGTATTAAAGAGGTGTCCGTATAAGAGAGGTGTCCGTTTTAGAGAAGTGTCCGTATAAGAAAGGTGTCCGTGTTAGAGATGTGTTCGTATTAGAGAGGTGTCCGAATTAGAGAGGTGTCCATATTACAGATACGCCCGTATTAGAGATATATTCGTATTAGAGAGGTGTCCGTATTAGAGATGTGTCCGTATCAGAGATGTGTCCGTATTAGAGAAGTGTCCGTATTAGAGATGTGTCCGTATTAGAGAAGTGTCCGAATTAGAGATGCATCCGTATTAGAGAGATGTCTATCCGTATAAGCGAGGTGTCCGTTTTAGAGAAGTGTCCGTTTTAGAGAGGTGTCCGTATTAGAGATGTGTTCGTATTAGGGAGGTGTCCGAATTAGAGATGTGTTCATATTAGAGAAGTGTCCGAATTAGAGATGTGTCCGTATTAGAGAAGTGTCCATATTAGAGAGGTGTCCGTTTTAGAGATGTGCCCGTATTAGAGAGGTGTCCGTATTAGAGAGGTGTCCGTATTAGAGAGGTGTCCGTATTAGAGATGTGTCCGTATTAGAGATGTGTCCGTATTAGAGATGTGTCCGTATTAGAGGTGTCCGAATTAGAGAGGTGTCCGTATTAGAGAAGTGTACATATTAGAGAGGTGTCCGTTTTAGAGATGTGCCCGTATTAGAGAGGTGTCCGTATTAGAGAGGTGTCCGTATTAGAGAGGTGTCCGTATTAGAGAGGTGTGCGTATTAGGGAGATGTCCGTATAGAGAGGTATCCATATCAGGGAAATATGTCCGTATTAGAGATATATGCCTATTAGAGAGGTGTCCGAATAAGAGAAGTGTCCCAATTAGAGATGTATCCGTATTAGAGAGGTGTCCGTTTTAAAGAGGTGTCCGTATAAGAGGGGTCCGTATTAGACTATAAGTGTCTGTTCAGTTATGAATATACAATGTGACGTTATAACGTGGTAGGAACAAAAGTGGCCCACAAGCGGCCGGGGGCAAATGTTTTGAGGCTTTGATGCGCAACGGGAAGATATTTACACGCCATTAGACGTGATCCATGAACTTAAAAAAGAACGAACGTCATTGGTCCGTGATGCTTCTGAAAGAGCTGTGATTGGCTTAAAGATATTACGCGTCACTGAAATGGCATATTTCGCGTGGTAGTCCATTAATAGAGTGACTCTCGACCAATGAAAAGGCAGATTGAACTCAGATTTTTATATAAACATAAATGAAGCCAATGGCGGCCATATTGAAGAGACCCGACATAAATCTTCGTTAGTAAATTGCTGGCATCTAAGAAGAGGCTCTCGTTATGTTGCATTTAATCTGTTTTGAAGACAGAAGACCTTCGCTGAAGAAGTTAAGAGGGTCGGTTATTAACTCTACCTTCATGGCATCATTTTGCCATCCGACAAGGCGGCCAAAAAACAAATGCTCAAGGAAAGATGTGTTTTATTACTCATATCCATAATCTGTTTAAAGTGATACCTCGACGAATTTTTCGACCTACTTTTTCAGTATGATAGTATATATTGCTTTTAAAAGCTAAATTGAACGCGTTAGGTTTGGAGAAAGCGTAACACAGCTTTAACAGCCACATTTATACGTTCCGCGTTAAATATTTTAGAATTTTGTCACGTGTGCTGCGATCCTCTATAGTCCACGAGAACAAACCCCCTCCCCTCCCGCCCCTTCTCTTTTATCGTGTTGCTTGTTTAGTCCCGTAGAGAATTAAAAAAAACAGCACAAAATTAAGTCAATCATCAACTAATGTGTTATATGTATAGAAATGCGTTTTTCACTGTATTCATTTCATACAAGCTCCAGCAAACTTTAAAATATTTACAGCATAATTTAAATATCTTATTTATAACAACATGAAATCTAAAATTGTCATAGCTACAACCAATATTATAGTATCTTAATATGAACTCATATCTTAAACATATTTTCAACTTATTTACTATTTACAGAACATAATATTCGTTAGTATGGAGTAATAAATACACATCCTTCAAAAGACGTTGAATAAAATTACATAAATATTAATCTTTGTGCAACGAATATTTTCAATAAAATTTTTCAATAATACTATACTGAATAATATTTCGTTCTGTTATAACATTTGAAGTTCGATTTAAAATGTCTTTATTAACTTGAAATATTTTAACTCTTAAGAAATCTTTAATCTTGTATCTTTCAATAATGAAAACGGTTTATAAATAATAAAATTTTCCCAATACACAACTTTGTATAACTAGGCATATATATGAGCCAAATTTCAGTGATGTGTTTAATAGCCGGGCAACGGGCCACTGGCCCGGTTGTGTTTCGTTCTGGGACCGGCTTTAAACTGCGCCAAAATGTAGGAGATTCTGGTGTAATAGTAATGTAAAAGATTTGTGTAGAAATCAGAGTAATGTCTCTGTAAGAAATCTGATCAGTCCTGAACAGAATAAAGCTACTAGCTTCAAAATATTTCAACATCCTTACCCAACACGCATCTACTTCGCAACTGCTCTTCAGAAGTTGTTGATTTAGGCTACAATGTGACATTAGAGCAATAGGTACCGTTATCCCCAATAGTCCCTAGGGTGTAATGATGACAAGGATGTAATCTTGTGAATTATTAATTCCAATGCATTTACAGTCAATAGACTAGCCAATGCTGTACATTGCTCTATGTGAAACGATGCTCTGCTTGGACATATAATTTCTTTATCAAACCATCACATGTTTGTACATGGCAGATTCTTTTCAGAGATTCAGTGAAAGATTTCCCTGGGGACTGGATTACGCCCGAGGAAACTCTATGTGTGGATAGATATGGTGCTCACTGATATGCCCACAGGACACCCTTAGTTGGTACTATGGGCCAATGGCCCCTCAATATTTAAAACTGGCCCTGCTACCTCATTGCTTTTCTACATCACTGAAATTTGTCTATTACACAAATGTAAAATTGGTATACGTTAAAGAGGAGTGTCAGGGTCACGCATTGCGTTGGCGGCCATTCTGTGAGACAACTAGATCTCACTATAACTGTCTTGTCAGGTTACTTTGTAATTCGAAATATATATTAAACATCCTTTGAGTATAATTTCTCTTTGGTTTTTGGAAACAATATGTTGAGTCCTTAGGCTATAGAGAGATAGATGTACTCGATGTTGAAGTGGAGCGGCAAAGCGGATTGAAAATCTTCACGCTTGGCACCTATAGAGCTCATGTTCAAACTGGTTCGCTCGTCCTGCGAGGAAAGCGACCGTTATGAAAAACAGCCTTTAACGACCCAAATATTCGATCGCTGAACGCGTAAAAGCAAAGACATGTCTACAACTGCTTAACCTATACGGAAAAAATTACACATATATGGATCTCGTTTTCCGTGTTAGACGCAAACAAAAACACAAGCGCAATAGATGACCCTGATACACTGGCTCCGCTCACAAGGGGCCGGATGAATTCAAAACCTTGCTCAAATTTGCACGATTTTGCATTTCGACTTCATACAAGACGCTTGAAACCGGACGAATTTGCGTACAGATAAGCGTACGAATTCCCGCGTGAACAAATGGAACCGCACGAATTTTGAGTACGGTTTTGAATTTGCTTTGTGCTGTCTCATCCTTCACATTTTTCAATTGTCTTACTTTACATATAGAACTCGTACAGATTTCTTTACTTCTGTCCCATCTTCCTTCTTGACGATCTGATAGTGATCCGAGTCCTTATTTGCACAACACAAGCACGCTTTGAGTTTCTTGTACCCTGTCTTCAGCTTGGACACAGTCATTTGACCGGAGTCGTTCTCGGGTCCCAGGACACTGCACAATGCTTGGAAAAAGAAGGTTGCATATACCCAACTCACAGACATAATGATCATCAGGAACTGTCCCAACTGAATGTAAGATAACACATTGGACTGTGAAGCGATGGCACCTGCAGAATTAAATGTTGTACATATAGGATTAAAGTTAAATGATGATCTATTTCTTCTGGTGTCTGTCTTAAAACTTTCTTCGTTCATATTTTCCTGTCTTCCTTTCTGCTATCTTGTATGTTTTCTATTATTTCTACCGTCCCATTCCCCCGTCTGTCTCCTGTCCTACTTTCCGTGTTTTCTTTCCATGCTTACCTCCTTCCTAACTTCCTTCCTTCCACTTTACGAATTTAAAACGGATTGTAGGAATTTTTGTGGAATTAGATAGTCATAAATTTGTGTTCTGTAATATGTATTGATGTCTGTATTAGTATTAGCTAGTTCACGATCACATTAGCAATCCTTCCTCCCATATTTCCTCCCCTATATTTCCCCTCTGTCCCAGTTTCTACCATCTCTCTCTTTTTCTCCTCTTCATTCCATTCATTTTTCCCTTCCTAACTCTTTCCCTCCTTTTCTACCTTATTTTCTTTACCTTTCTCACTTCCTGGTACCCCCCAGGAACATTTCACAGACGACGCGCTTTAGATTGACTGAAAATACAATCATGCCTGCCAATTAAGAGCAATCCATGAACAATTTTTTGACCGAATCAGTTTTTTCACAGAAAAAAGGAATAAATTGTCTACAATTGAATAAACTGTTATGGAAAAGTGACAAAACAAAGAACTTAAAGTTTCTACAATCTAAATTCAAACCTATATTTAAAATGTTATCACTGCAAACATTCGCTTTACCACTGCACGCTAAAATTATGCATGCTCTGTCTCTCTGTCTACATCCCTTTCTCCCACATGACGTCTATCCTATCTTATTTTCTTTATCCAATTTATCACGGAAATTCAACAGTTTCCCATTATTATACATTCAAAATTGTATCACCAAAGCCATTTACATACTAACCTGTAATAAAGGTAGTCAATGCTGCCATAGTGATAGCTGAACTCATTCCAGTCATAGAAAAGAACACTCTGGACTTTCTGTCAGTCTTATCCACAGCCAGCACGTATGCAACTCCGTAATGCAATGCAAAGTCGACAGATAAACCAACAGATACAGACAACGTAATGGATTCTAAGATATTCAACTTCCATCCCATAAGTACTAGCGACCCAACAGTGACACCTAGGGCACAAGTAATGGTAACAATAGCAAATACACTGATATATACATTTCCTGTGGTGAGCAACATCACTCCAAAAGCAATCGCAAGGGAGATACTCATTGACAAAAACGTTCCTTTGGATAAACTTTTCTGTAAATCGTAGAATTGTAACTCGCTTATAAACCAACCACTTGTTGACGACGGCGCTTTTTTAAACTCCTCAAGAGCCCAGTTTTCTGTTTCTTTCCAAAAACTGTCCGCTGGATCATAAGACCACGTGAATGGCACGTTGCTGTCGAACTTCAAAGAGATGGCCCTCAACCGGCCGTTGGCGTCGAAGAGTGGGGCCCCATCTGTTATGCTATGACTACTGAACTGAATCTCCTTTATTCTTTGACATTGCATCCGTAGCATGCATTCAGAGAATATGGTGGAATTGTACGGAGACGTCGAATCTTTGCAACAAAATTTATTGTTCTTCGTACAGTTCGTGTTCATGTACTCAAAGAACTCTTCGATGAAACATCTTTTGCCCAATTTTTGATCTTTGGCAAAAAATGGTTGCCCTTTCAATCGACTTATAAAGCTTACGATCCATTCTTGACCTTCTTCGCTAGCTATGTCAAAGTCGCTATCCCAGTTAAGGCTACCCGTGTCATATGGATCAAAGTGATCACCTGTATCAGTTGCCTTAATGCCCCAGAGTAAGTTGATCGGGAAACTAGACCTTTTGGTTGTCTCAAAGTGGAAATTCTTCTTCAACTTCAATGGGTATCTCTCTAGTACATGCGATTCGTGGAACATTTGGAAGTCCTGAGACGATGGTAATTGGAGTCCAGGCTTAACAGTCGAGATAACTATACCGCCTGCAGCGAGAAGGAACAAAACTACCAGCCAAAAATATCTTAATTTTATAACAATACGCGGGAGGAAATCGGTAAAAAATGTGCTATGCCATGCCATTAATTTGTCGATTATTGTCCTCATTCTGCAAGTACCTTTGCATACGGTTTCTTGTAGTTTCCCACAAAACGTGGAACAGCAACTGCAGCGAGAAAATACTGTCTGTTCGATTATTACAGCAGCCGGAAACCATGTTACCATAAGAAAAAACATACATAGAATAGAGAGACCAGAATAGAGACCGAACAATCGAATGGATGTAATGTCTGATGTCAGACTTGCAAAAAACGCTGAAGATGTCGTAAAACTCGTAACAAACATTGATAAGGATGCGTGTTTCATTGTGTCTACTGTAACACGTATCAACTCTTGATCGCGTTCCTCGTCGTTTAATGGCAGTCGTCCGCGTTTTGCTCTATGTTCGCGCGTGGACTGGCTCCAAATATCTATATACACAAAGGCATCGTCCGCAGCGATACCGACCAAGAACACGGAGGTAAGAATATTTAAAAACGGGAAAAACTTCATACCAAGCACTATAGTATAGATGAAATAAGCGATAACCAAACTTGACACCACAATAAGTCCGACAAGTGATGTGACGAGAAACGACCGAGTGTACAGCCAGAGAATGACCATTATCACAAACATCGCAATTGCAGCGAGATATAGATCCGCCAACATGCGTTCGTTGAATATTTCATACTTTAGTTTACTCAGTTCGTATCCAGACAGTACAACATTGCCATCGCTAATATCGCCATCTTTTAGACGCGATTTATAAATACTAACTTGGAAATGTTCGTTTTCTTTAACAGGCACGAGGACAAGGCTATAACGAAGGAATAGGCTCGAATCCGACCCACCAGACAAGAAATGTTTATCAGTTAGATAATGAAGTATATTGTAAACAGCATTAAACCTTGTACAAGAATCTGGAACTTGAGTGCATCTTCCTAATCCTTTTCGAGTCTTTTTAAAATCCCAACAATCAGGTTTCAATGTTCCGTTATGGTAGAATTTGGAGCACTTCTTTAGTAACCTACCGGCTTTTTCCACCTGAGCTTCATCTATACTTAAACATGAGGAAGTACCATTTAGAAGTGCAATGTAATATCCCACCGACCAACTTGGGCAGCAATGCCGCGTTCCATTCGCTTTGTGACAATGGTCATCAAAGTCATCGTACTTACGAACTATCTTGTCTTCTAAACGGCAAATGGATTTCAAGTTCTTCGCTGTCAGTAGGTTTCGTCCATTCTTTGTACCGAAAACAAGTTTCACTGTCAGTTTACCCTGATTCAATGTTTGTTCTTTAATGCATATTGCAGGGGCGTCTCCAATCTGTTGTTCACTTATAGGGTTTTTAATTCCACATCTAGCAGGAACTCTTGTAACTTCACCACTGTGTTCATCATGGAAAAGATTCATTTGACTTCGCCAACGATCACTGATTATCGTTCCACGTGCTTCAAATCCCTGGAAAGTAAATCGAAAATAATATATTCTAAACACGACTTTCCAGTGACAGATTTTCTAGAGGTGGTACGAACCTTCAACACTTATAAATTCCCCACAATATTTTTCAAAAACTTTCTAACAAACTCAGATCCCCAACCACTAACTCGCTAGGTGGGATCTCATTCAAGAGGGTTGAAATTTTTCATATTGACGTTTCTGGGAGATTTTGGCCTATTACTTCTATTTTACTATCATAAACGTGATCCTCGATCCTGTCAAGGGTCGTTTCCCCAGAACACTGCCCTGATGATAACCCTCTCTTGGTCGATAGTAGCGCCCCCACTCTATGACAAGCGCCCGCTCACAATTCCCCACCCCTTACTCTAGTTAGTCAATCAACATATGGTGTCGAAATTCGGCAAACTTCAAAGCGCCTATAAGCTACGACTATATATTTAGACGACTTAACAGTGTACAAATCTTTTGAAATTTTGCTTATTAATATTTCAACAACATGGTTGAGGTCATTGAGTGATTCGACGAGATAATACCAAAAACTTATTGTCTTCATAGTGGGCAAGTTTACATAAACATGAATAAAAAGATATAGAACAAAGAGTGCGGCTGAGTTTCCAGTGAGACCACATCTTGAGTGCCAATGGCAATGAAGAAGTATTTTTGGGAAGACGTACCTTAACAGGCTCATTGAAGTCTGGTAATGGCTGTGCTCCGAGCTGTGGAATAAGACTGACGATTCCAGATAATATCACCAACACTGAGATGAACATGAGAAGAAGATACGGGTGCTTCACAATAAACGTCGCATACCTAGGAGGGAATAACAGGTCTATATGAACTAATTTCAAACGTGGAGATTCAGTGTAAAGGTAGTATTCTACAAAACGCTGCCATGTTTTGGGTCTGAACTACCTAGAAACGATTAAAACACCTCGTCATTCCGAGGGAAGGGCTTAGTCGGGACGTTTGCGAGTCGAGGGCCTTGGCTCGAAATGTCAAAGTGTTTTTAATAGTCAGATAGTCCAGATCCACACTCACGTCAACTTTACGTTAGACAAAAGTTCATAATATTCAGTTGATTTGGAGGCAAGCCAAGAGCCATGAATGAATTAGCTACAGGCTAGAAATCCATTTTGCTGTATATAATCACATCTTCCTGTGATTTCTTTTATGAAACAATTTCAAACTTGATAAATATGTTTAGCGATGCAAAGCACAAGTTCATGGCTAATTAGGGATGAAATGAAGAAAAATAACTCTAGACTTTCCAGACTGTACATTTTCAAGACTGTACATTTTCAAGACTGTACATTTTCAAGACTCTATATTCTCAAGACTGTGCATTTTCCAGACTGTACATTTTCAAGACTGTACATTTTCAAGACTGCATATTTTCAAGACTCTACATTTTCAAGACTCTACATTTTCAAGACTCTACATTTTCAAGACTCTACATTTTCAAGACTCTACATTTTCAAGACTCTACATTTTCAAGACTCTACATTTTCAAGACTCTACATTTTCAAGACTGTACATTTTCAAGACTCTACATTTTCAAGACTCTACATTTTCAGGACTCTACATTTTCAAGACTCTACATTTTCAAGACTCTACATTTTCAAGACCTTACATTTTCAAGACTCTACATTTTCAAGACTCCGTCTACATTTTCAAGACTCTATATTTTCAAGACTCTAAATTTTCAAAACTCTGCGGTGACAATGATAGAAACGATTACTTAAAAGCATCATGTTAGCTTATATATATTGTATATTTCTTCTATAATTTGTGTTCATAGTACGATTAAATCAGTAAATACGTATAAGTAGAATGTGTGTCTACCATTATAATTTATAAGCTATTGCACGGGCCCAAAAAGAAATACAATATCAAATAAAAACTGCACGGGCAGTACATATTATAAAACTACTATAAAAGACGCCCACATGCAAGCAAACGTCATAAACGTTAAAAAGACAAAGAGTGTGAACAATGATATCGCGGCCTTTTCCAAATTCTAACTCAGAGATCCCAAGGATAATGCAAAGTTAATGGGGTAAAGTGCTGATCATTTAGGTAAAAGAATACGGTATGGATTTGGCAATATATGCACGCTTAGCAAAGAAGATCTGGTCAGAGTCATTTTCACACTAAACTATTTTTTCGAATTCAAATGCAAAATATTTATAGTTATAGAGCTTGATAAAGGTAACACAGCTGTAATTTCTTGCAACTCTTAAATATATTTGAATGACTGAATTATTCGCGCTTGTAATCCATTGTTCAGTGTGTTACTTTTATTGTTTTGTTCCAACAAATGCAATTCTTTTCGTTAGCACGCAGCTTGTGATTCCGTCAATTTCAGCACATGAGCGCTTTAATATTTATTATTTTATTCACGGCCACGGACTTATTAGAAAGCGAACGGAATATATTTCCTCGTATATTTCAATATGCTGGCCATAAATCAACTCTCTTGTACGATCGAGAGCACGTCTGTTCAACGGCTATAATTATGCTGCACGCAAATTATATTTTTATATCGGAAAAAATATCTATATGCCTTTATAGAGGATAGATAAGCTTTCACAAAATTCGTCTTTTCAATGTATACTCCAGAGTTGAAGTAAAACTTGAAGATGAATCAGTTGGACAAGCGAACAAAAAGCGAACTATATAACAACGAGGTTGACTATATAAATGCCCAATCAAATTGCATAACGTGTCTGACTGTAGATCATGATTTATAGCTAAATAATTTTAATAATTTTAATAAAATATCTCTCTAAAGAAAACAGATAGAATTAATACAAAATGCTTTATCTAGAGAATTAATGAGTATAAGTGCGATCCATGCGGATAAATTTGCGTATGAAGTGACAAGACCGCAAGACTACACTTCAGGACAGATTTAAAAAAATGTATCAAAAAAGTTTTTATTATAAACAGTGTTTAAATCTTCAAGAATAAAAATACCATTATTTTATAACATTTCTATCGCATTCGCATATTAAACAGATGTGTCAGAGTTTGATAAACTGCCAGTAGCTAGTAATACAACAAGAAAACTCTGTAGCGAACCAAATCAAATGAAATACAGCTTGTAGCTTGATTCGTGCATGCAAATATTCAATATATTTCATACAGATTTATAGAGTGGTCTCTATAAAATTGTATAAATGTACGCCAGAAACACGTCAGTAATATATGTTTATAAATTGTAGAAAACTTACCAAGTCTAATATAGTGCCGACAAAATCACACACAACATTTTCGACAGGTCTTGTTGTATATTTTGAAGTCGTCAACATCAATATTATTAAGACATGTTTATGGCGAAACTCGTGCCTCAGATTAATTGAGCATAGCCATAGACCATATATAGTCGTACACTGAAATAGAATATCGTTACAACTGCTACCCAATAATATATGCCAATCCTAAATCTCTTGTCCAAAAATTGTTCTCAATTTTCGGCACACATGCACTCATACGTCGCCATGTTTATTTATGCGCATTGATTTGTGTTCTCACAAAAATTCGTGTTACGGGGGGTGCCTAGCCCGAATCATCATTGGCGACAGGAAAATTCCATACGATATGAACTATATTATAGGGCCGATTAGGCCGGTAATTTATCAAACTTTTCCCAACGTTTCCATTAAACAGACAGAAAAACAATATGAAACGCGCAACTGTTATAGCTAAAAATAATAATGTTTCAATGTTTGAAAAAGTAATAATAAGCCCTTGAATTATATATAACCCAATACGCAATAGAGAACATCAAGTGCAAGCTCCCCCCGGATTGTTTACTCTATTCATTTATCCATCTATGCCTATCTGAGTCACTTGTGTGAATTTTTGCCCTGAAATCACAATAGTTGCAAAGTTTCACTTTGCACTAAAAACTAGATAAACACCGAAATTAAATATTCATTCAATATCATTCATATAATTATCAACATTTTTACAAGCGTACAAGCCGTACGGTGCATGGTGTTGTTAAAGACATTGTACGCTTTTTAAAATGTTGAACTATAGACCCACTACAGTGGAACCGCACCTTACGGCCACCCGGTTAATACGGTTACCTCGATAATACGGTCACTTTTTTGTCCCAGCAAAACACTAATACATTTTATAATAAAGTTACCCCGTTAATACGGCCAACGGCCATATTCTAGAGTCCCGAACTAAAGAAATCACCCCGTTAATACGGTCACTCTAAATAGTAAATGTGTTTACGGACGGAAATACAGTATAATTTAAGACACCTTGTGCAGAACACAACATCCAAGTTGCATGCATCATATTACTGATTGTATTGTTATTATAAAGTTGCGCACAGATGACTGCACAAAGCAAAAGAAAGAATACAAGGTTATTTAGCGTCGTTTAGCTTTTGAATTTTTACTCTTTTCAAGTTCTGCGTGTCTTTTTCTTGTTTCATTTCTGACAGATAAATTATTGTCGATGTACAAAAGTAGTTATTAATTGGTATTATGGTGTGGTATGGTGTTATTGTAATTTTCAAATAAATTTTTCTAACATAGCTTTAATGACGTCACAATTGAAATTTGATCTTACCCCGTTAATACGGCCATATTAATTCGGCCCGTTGGTGACCGTTTTAACGGGGTTCCACTGTATATAGTCATTCCTGAGATTCAACAATTAAGCGTACGCTCTGGGAGGGGGTCAGAAAAATAGGGTACTCTCTGTACACTTGTGAAAATGTTGATAATCATGGATGACCCCTAAGACCTCTGACCATCTGGCATTTATGTCATACGTTTCACAACACGATCACAAAATACATGTAGGTGCTGATGGTGAAAGATTAACGATTTTACTGTACATATATTTATGACTATATCTATATGAACCGTTGTCAAGTTGTATCTATAACGGCAGATATCCGTTTTTCTGAAAGACCTTTATAAAATGAACTTCTGGTAAGCCGCCATTTTAGAGCAGTGATGTATTCAATAGTCGGGCAACGGTATGTTACACTCTTGGACCGGCTTTAAACTGTGCTAATATCTAGAAAATTCAGGTATATTAGTGTAAAAGTTTGTGTGGAAATCGAAGTAATTGTCTCCATAAGAATTTAAATCAGATCGGTTGCTGAAAGTAAAGTTAAAGAATGAATAACGACGTCCAACACCCTGCATCCACATACTTCTTATTATAAGTTTTCGGCCAAATGTGGTAGGAATTTCCGCACGTAATACAAAAGTTACCAAATTTGCAAACTTTGCAAAGCTATATTTTCCGCATTTTACAACATTTCGCAACCAAACTTTGCAATTTTACTAATTTTAGTACGTTCTTTCCGGCAATACACTTTTTTTTGCCTAGATAAAAAAATTAGTCTATAATGCAAATTGTCTATTGATGCCATTATTTGATGCTGCGGCCTCTCTAGATTTCAGATTAGCCCGGCTACCCCATTTCTTATGTAGAGTAAGAAATTTATGTTTTAAATTTCTGTATGTAAATGAATGAATGAATGAAACTTTTATTTGAATAGGGTAATCCAATCAGTTTACAAAAAAACTGTTATCAATAGGAGCCCTATGCCTATGGTAGTACAATTAAAAAAAATACAACTTTCTAAAATAATTACAATTTACCCCATATATATAGTTCATATATATAGCATATATATACATGTACAAAATTTACGCTATATATATAGTATCTGTAGAGTAAGAAATTTATGAACACATGTTGATTAGATGCATTAACTGTCCTGAAAGTTCATCTTAGGCCAAAAAATGAAATAAAAACAAATTGAAAATTCCATAAAGTTAAAATATATGAACGGAGGTGAAAGTTTAAGACGAAAAATCAAAAATATATAGTTGGTCTCATGCAGGTTTCATGGCTATGTTTAATGTTTCTAAGGGTAGGTAGGTCGGAAGTATATATAGTAATACTGAATGTAATACGAAATTATAGATAAATGATTAACACGACTAGACATGATTAAGACAGACAGAATATCAAGAGGGAGATCTTTGCAATTATGTCAACAAAATGTTTATGGTCAATGACATATTTATTAATAGGTCGGTCGGAAACCTGACACCAACAATTATTCATATTTTTGGCCTAACCATGTTACAATAAGGTAAATCATACTTGTTAAAATAAATCAACTGTTACTCTGAATACACTGTATTGTGCATGTGTAATTTGAACCATCAGTCTCTACCATGTTTCAAGAATGTTATTATACCATTTTATACCTGATATTGTAGCGCTTACTGGCTAAATGAATAAATATGCTCTCACCCCTCTATCAAGCCCTTTCCCCAAAATGCCAACCCCCCTTCATAGTGCCTAAAATAAATAAGCCCCAGGGGGGAAGGGTGGAGGTAATACTTTATTTAAAATGAAAAAAGAAAACACGCTAGCCCCATCAACTCTAGACTGGTTTCCATGGGGGGCGTGTTTGAATATACAGAATTAAAATTATTGAAATAATACATAAATTAGACTAATACATATATAAATACTAACACACACACAAATACAATAGATACATATTAACTGAGATATTATAAGTATAAATATATAGAAACTAAAGAGCATGTCGTGATCCAATTATTGTTTTATATAATTTTTAAATGAATGAAGCGACCCGACTAATTTTGCTTCAACTGGGAGTTGATTCCAGAGCATAGCGCCGCTATATTTAAAACTTTTCTTTAGAAACTCTCTACTCGGTTTGGGAAGTGTAAGATCTGTAATATGGGTTAATAGAGGACTTGTGGCAATCTTTTCAAACCACGCTTTATATCACAAAAGGAAACGGAGGATGCATGTTGTCACTACTTAAATTTGACCCCCATATTGCATTTGTAGCTCTCCTCAGTCACAATACTCAGTGTTGATCAAGGGCACTTGGACAAATACCCTTGACCTTCTTAAAAGGTGAGCTCCGGTTAAAAATGAAATACACAAGGAACTTCTTTTTCAGTTTCAGCCGGAAACTTACGGAAATACGTAACACCATGAGTTCAAAATATAGTATTCTCGAAGGATTGTAGGTCTAACAACCTGAAAGTTATAAACAGATCTTCGATATTTCTAGAAAGGCCCTTCGCCTGGAAATTATAGTAGAATGGGTGGTGCTTTTATAGTGTGTACACACTGGAACAAAAAACTGTACACACTTATTTTTTTGTATATATTACGTAATATACGCGCTAAAAATTAATGAGTACAATGCCACTTGGGGTTTATGACTAAATTTCAAAATTTTAAATTTTTGATACGTTTCTCAATCGGCAACAAAACTTAAAAAGTATGTTTGGTGCATATAATCTATAAAATAATGCTTAAATAAAGACATTTTAGATGGTTATATTCGTCAAAGAGAAAACGAATTATATTAGTATTATATAATTATATATATATTTTTGAACATCTGCTAAATAATTCTGTTCGTCTCAAATGTCACATCTCTGATATGAGTAGAGGCTAAGAGGCGTATAAACAAAGTTCGAACTTCTCGAAACTCGCTACTATTTGACCAGACGTTACCGAATAATTGCACAGCAGACAGCACAACGAAATAATACATGTTCTTTTCGTTGGCAACCAGATCTTAGACAACCAGTGTTGGTTTGGCCTAAGCCTGGTTGCCATTTGGTCGTAACTGCCGTGAACAAGTCATGCTTAACGATGTAAAATAGTCTGGATCTATCTCATCCTTTGTGTGCTGTATGCAAATCAGTCTTTACTGACTGTAGAGATACAGAGATACTCTTGATTACATCGGTTACCTTGATATGTTCACGACAATTACGACTAAATGGAAACCAGACTGATGAGGAATGTCAGGGAAAATCCTTGTATATTTCGCGAGGGGTGTACAGTACTGTGCAGACATACATCGAACTGTGATCAGTATGCATGTTACTTCAGGTATGCGTGAAATTAATGTTAATCGCTCGAGTGAAACCGGTTAGTTCCTGTTTTTCAAACGGGTTTTCAAAATACACATCCATATCTTGAATATTTCATGTCTATGGCATAATGGCATCTGCCTTCTCTGCTACGCATTTATGGTATACAAACAAAGTAAAAATAATGTATATCGAATACTCTGGTTTTAATACTGTAATGGTTCACAATTTTAAGACAACATACGGTATATACCGTTACGAGGTCGTTAAGGCAGACGTACGTTCACGTGTTTCAGGCACACCTCCCGCTTGCCCACTGGTAATTGATACAACGTAAACAAACTATCTAAACACTAATCATAGCTATAGGCATAGGAGTAGGTCACCTCGCAACCTTTATATCACGAGAAAACGATTGAATTCTCGCTATTTCTCGCTAGGGGTATTATATAATTATATCTAACGGCTCTGCATGAGTAAAAATCGGCAGATTACACGAACAGCGATTGATATTTGATGTCACGAACGTGTGGCGCCAGTGTAGGTACAGTGTAGCGTCTATACAATAAGCTTCGGGTCTTTAGGATCAATCTACCTGAAAAATACAACAAGAACTTCGACGTTTCTAGCGAAGTTAGACGAAGGGCCTTTGCTCGAAACGTCGAAGTTCTTGTTGTATTTTTCAGGTAGATTGATCCGAAAGACCCGAAGTTATTGATATTTGATAATACCTGTGATAATACTATACTGTATCGACAAGATAACTATTAAAAATAATACTGTTTCTAAAAGATAGTTAATCATTGTTTTCCCTGTAAAAACGGTATTATGACCTATAATTTAGCAACTTTACAGAAGCTTAATTCTGTAGAAAAGCCAAAAGGCATCGAACCAAGTTTGAATTTGGATGAAGCATCGATATCTAACGGTACTGTCTTTGACTGTCTTTGTCATAACCACAGTCATAACGTACATCAGTACAATAAGGTTGAAATGTTACTGAGCTGCAAAAGCACATTAGTAAGCAACTAAATCCCTTATCGCTTATCAAGTTTGGTCAGTCTCAAGAAGGAAACAATTTTGGTCAATATTGAGACTCAAGTCACTAATAGCGAGTTGTCGTTTTAATTAATTTCATGTCCAAACTGACAAACACGAATGTCCGTCCTTTTCCAAACTTGGTAAAAATACCACACGATTTTGGATGTAAAATGGTCAATGTTGGCTAAGGGATATTCCTAAATCAACATTTATTAAGATTTCCTGTTTTTTTCTAAAATTCCTTGAGATACTGTAGAGAGTTATAGACTATAGTTGTAAAATTGCCAACATTATTTCCTGTTGCAGTCACCTATAATGCGGTCATTTCCCCTCGTTTTCAAAAGAACCATTTTACTATAATAATACAACAGTACCAGTTGATACCAGGAACACAGTATTATTTTCGCCTAGTCATGTTCGCCAAAAATATCCTACGGTTAAACCCTATAGGATAGATTTTAAAAACGCAATTTGTCAAAATGAAAGAAAAACCTGTGACCCGCGTGGGCTGCGAAGGTCTGAGTAAACCATCTTTGAAAACGAAAAAAAACACATTTGGCTTCAACACCAAATTGTTACAATTTCGCAACCAGTTACCAGAATTTCTAAGCGCTTGTTTATTTGTCAAAAACCTGGGAAACAACCCAAAATATACAACGTATTTGTATTACTACGCCATGGTCACGCTTGTGTGAATTTGCCAACAACATTTCTTTTGAAATTTACTATACGCGATGGGCAGAGCAAAGGTGTGTTGCCGGCATACTAGGAGTCTAAGATTTCTCGGTTAGAATTATCACGAAAGTCAACGAATGATTTGCTAGCAATTAGTTATTTTAGAGATAAAGTTTAAAGTCTTGGGGGCCTATATCTGAAGATTTAGTAACACTATCCAATGTTATATAAACTTAGAGCGCTGTAATAGAAGAATTAACTTCAGTAAAATGCTTTTGTATCTGTAGTGGTTACGCGACGTTTTGTTACATTAAATATTACTCAGTTTAATATAACTAACATTACTAAATATTAATAAGACTTTCATTTGGACGTCCAAAGTCCAAGCAGCACTGCCAGTGAATAGTATTTCTACAGCTAACATAAATATATACACTCAGACTTTCATATGATTTTATGTTATTGTTTAGACTGCCTGACTGAGTTTTAGACGACATAAGTATACCCAGCCTATATTTCAATGGAAAAGAATATATTTCAAACCTTGGCGACGACTTTTCCTCGGAGCAGCTGGAATCGCTAGATTCGGCCATAGACTCGACAATAATCTGTGTTTCCTCGTCTACGGGTACCGTATCTCTCGTTGACAGCCCTGTCGTACAACACGCCGTCGAAGACGCGCATTTTAGCTGATCTTCACTCATCCTAAATATGATATTCTATCGCTACTTGAAGACAAAATATACTCTTTCATACATATACATACAAACATGAACGGTCGAGAGGCGACACGCAGCTGCCGGTCATATTAAATGTTTCTCGTTCGTTTTCTTATGTTTATATGAATGATACATGAATGTCAAATGAGGTCCTTTGCTTTACGTCACAGGACCTTGAATAGCCGCGTGTGGCACCATAATTTATGACGACAGCATATATGAATTATAATGCAGTTCAATTATAACTGCATGGCAGAAGCAGTTAAGCCACGAAAAAGGGTAACAAGTAAAAGGGTATGATAAAAACTAGCTTTTGAGAGGACTTTTTTTTCATTTTTCACAGTAGTAAGAACTACATCACAGTAGTAAGAATTACTGTGATTGTTCAAAGAACGATTCAGTGCAACCCTGCATGGGTTAGAATTTAAAGTTCGTATTTTGGTGTGTGTATTCCTGCAAGTCAGTTTATTTCAAACTTGTGTGCTCTTTATGTAGCCCTACACAAAATGTATATTGACCCTAACCACAACCCTATGTACAACGCGGGTATGGCTACATAAAGAATCATCCAGGGGTGAAGTGGAGGGGGGCTCAGGGGGGCTGAACTTGCTAAGATTTCATGTTGATTCAATTATGATTTGGGGGGCTGATCCCCCTATATATTCTTGTACATTGCATACTCTGGAAAGTTATTTGGAACTGTACTGTTAAAATGATTTTAGTAATCTCCACTTGATCACTTTGATCATATACCATTAGATAATTTATGTGACTCTAGCATGAAGTAGACGGCGCCGTATGCCATAAGTTAGATCATTTCTTTATTTTAAAAACACGAATTGAGTAATTACTAGAACCAAAAATAGATGTTGGAGTTTTCAAAGTTTATCTTGCTGTGACACCCCCTTCCCTTGTCACATCTAACCGGCTTACCGTACGTCGAATACTGTACTCTGTAGCTCTTATATTGCAATAACTATATAAAATATTTATTAGGTTGATTGAAGGACGCAACTGCCTGAAAAATCCCCCAGAGTTTGTCAAGCACCAGCAACCAAACCGATCTTAATTCGCCGCCTATATTATCCTTGATCCTTCGTCCAACTTCCCCGCTTAAGATACTGTAAAAAATATCTTCTCAAACTGATAAAGTTTTTTTCCATATTATTATTATCAATGCCAATGGCTGAATCGTGTCTGACAGCGGAAATTTGCCAATATTTTTCAGTGACAAGTGGCAACTGAAAAAATACTGACAAAAATAGATATCTAAACTGTACAGTGATATTGACATTTTCAAAATATTTTACTGACAATTTTACAGTTCACGGAGACATGGATAACTCACAATTCAGTTGCACAATAAATTATGAGCACCGACGGATCGGAATTACCTTTTCAATCTAGGTTCGATATCAGTCGTAAAAAGGATGGGCTATACCGATCAAGATCGAAAGTTTTTATATTAGCCTTCCAGCACTCACTTATCTCCCATTTTTAGGCCGAGGATGAAATACTGTGATATTTCCAATTGCATCATAGATTGTGAGATATTTTTCTAACTCTCACGTTTGTAATCATTGCAGATGATTAATCTTCTCGATCACTCGTGATCCTGGGAGTATTTCCACCGGAAAGAGAACACCTAACACTGACAAACTGATAATCAGTAATTTGTGGCCTGGTCAAAATTTTTGAGCAAGGCCAAAGTCCACCTTTTCAAATTTAGATGGAACGGCACATGTGCCTAGCCGTAGAATATGCAAGGAATATATTTGCACCTGCTAGAGGCAGTCGAATATGCTTGTAAATATTTGCCTCGCCTTAATGCCGCCTATTTTAAGAGTTCGTCCGAGTGTTGGGGGAGGGAGCTTAAGAAAATAGGGACATAACTGGACGATGGTGAGCATGCGGGGAAACAGGAGATCCGGCCCTGTCCTCCTACAGCCGAATTTTTTTGTATTTTTTACTTTCTGGGGTTTGATTCCCAATATCAAAAGCCAGACTCATATTTCTATTCATAATTTTATATTTTCCAAGTATAGACAGACTTAACGCATTCAATGTATTCTACGATATCGTTAAGCCAAACCTACGTTATGAACGTCTGGAAAATGGCTAGCCATACAGTGAAACAGTTAAAAATACTAAGCTATTTAGATTCTAGAACACTGTTTTCGGCGGTTTTTGTAAGTTTTAAGGTGAAATATATGAAAGCTCTGAAATATATAACCACATAACATCTTGCGAACAATTTAACCATATTAAAACAATAATGCAACTAATGCCTGACCAAGAACCTAACATAACATGTATCACATCTGATTTTCTCTTTAATAACTGTAATATAATTGATAAAGCTGATCTTTAGCAATACGAAGATTGAAACCTGACCTTAACCACGGAACTAAAGCCTCTAAAGATCTTATAATATTTAACTAATGACCTTATATAGCATTTCTCATATTTCTTCACTTGTATAATATATAACTTTGATATGTAATAATCTTTTCATTCCTGAAGATGACTAAAACCTAGTCGAAACGTAGAATAAACCATTTTCAAAATGTTAACTATTTTTCGGAGTTTCTATTGTATTGTACTATGAAATTACATTCATACAATTTCGTTGGTATTAACGAGGTACCAAAACAGCCTTCTGAAATAGGTTATCTTAATATATTCTTATATTCTATTTAAATAAAGATCTTCAATGGAGAGGGTAAATGGCTTAAAGGGGCAGGGTTCTGCCCACGGCAGCGCCCAGCACTCGGCAGTGCCGCCCGGCCGGGACTCTCGCCAAAGCGGAAGTACGAAAACCACAATGTTATATTTTTTAATAGATATTTCATACAAGTATAATTTTGTATTCTTTATCTTTGGCGAATTTTGTTATTTAAACGTTAGTATTAGATTAAATTTAGCATCACAAGGCGCACAATATTAGTTACTGGTGATTCGGAGAAACTATGCGTTATCCCCCAAAAGCCACTGGAAAGACGTCTGATGAACGGCTCTGATCACTTTGATTATTGATGTCGCGCTTCAAGCTATTTTATAGTACCATGGCTGAGACCATTCCATCAAGTGTTAAAAGTTGTCGGCGGGGTGGGAGAGGGTCATGCCCTCGGGGCTGCCGAGATACCCGGCACTCACATGGTCATGGGCAGAACCCTTTGGGGTCCTATACATTACAGACCCATAGCCATACTCTGCGCGGTCAGTAAAGTACTCGAGCCGGTCATGTTCATAAGCATTTTTATCAGTTTCTCGTGAAACATAATTTATTACATCATGCTCAGTCTGGTTTTCGGAGGAATCATTCATGTGAAACGGCGTTATGCAAGCTTGTGAATATGTGGACATCCAATATGGGAACAGCCTTTTAAATGGGGTCGTATTTATATATTGATCTCCGTAAAGCGTTTGACATGGTTGATACAGATTTGTTACTACGAAAACTTGCAGTTTACAAATGTGATGATCTGACATTATCCTGGTTTAAGTCGTACTTACAGGAAAGGGACCAATGTGTACAATTCAGAGGAACTTTATCATCTAAGAAATCTAACCTGTATGGAGTCCCCCAAGGAAGTATTCTGGGTCCTTTATTATTCAGAACGTTTATCAATGATCTGCCACTGTATGTTAACTCCGACACAGATATATGTACTATGCTGATGATTCAACAATTCACGCTACTGCTAGAACAATTGAGGAACTCAATGTTTTTAACTGAGGATATGGCAAATGTTCATACATGCATGGTGTACCAATTAACAACAACATGGTGATCAATCATACTAAAACAAAAGCAATGACCATATTAACTTATCAATGTGCAACCACATTAAATTCAGACCTACAAGTTGAATTTAATGGAGTTCAACTAGAAAATACTGATTATCAGAAATTTTTTGGAGTTGTTATCAATAAACATTTATCTTGGAAACAACAGATTGACAAAGTAGCGAGGCAAGATTAGCTCTGCTAATTGTACCTTCTTTAAATAAAGTTTATTATTATTATTATTATAATAATAATAATAATTAATTGGACTTTGTTGAAATGTTGAAAGATCTGAAGTTTGATGAGCAGTGTAGAAAGTACTCCATTAGGAAAATGGAATGCCCAACTTTATTATTGGTTGAGCCGGAAATTATACTTGCCAGTTTGAACGGTTTGCCAAAACTTGTCCTCCTTTTCCGGTTGGAACGTTTCAAACACTGATACTTTCGCACCTATTTCGTAGATTTTCTATCAATTTCGAAATTTTCGTAAATTTATACAACTTTTCAATTCTTTAATACATTTTCACCACAATCAGTTTTGGTCGGTCAGTTTGTCAATCAGTCTGACCTTTAGGATCTTAAAAAAGATATTCAGGGCTTACAAACTTATTCATGACAGGTCTTATAAATTCATTCAGGTCTTACACTTTGTAAACTATTACATTCATGTTTCGTAGAGCACGTGGGCTCGTAGCGTTTCGTGCATTGCGCGGTAATTTAGTTTATTTGACATACCAAACGCTTGCCAAAAGATGTGGCTTTTGAGCGAAGACGCTTTAACGAGCAACATTGTCATTGACCTTGAGTGTCGCTCACACGACTTGAACAGAAGACAACACGTCTATTTGTCCACGTACACTGACGTGGGATATTGCAGGCTTTTATATGACTTCCGGTATCAAAATTAAGTTTATCTACTGACTCGAAAAGAACTTGCGAAACTATAACGTTGTTATTATTTCGCAAGGAGTGGGACCGAGTGGCGACACCGTCAATTTGTTTGTAAAGTTGGCCATCTTAAAACTTTGGTCTTTGCATATGCAATATATTTTCTCGTTTTTGAGATATTAAAGTTGGTTTGAAATGTAAATAAGATGACGTCGATGACATTGATTGCGATTGATGATTTTTCTGTTTCATATTCTCGTGATTGCATATTATTTACTGTTGACTTTTACCTGAAATTTAGTGAAAGTTTATTTCGGTTTATTACTTACTGGGTTCATAGCATTCAAAATGTAAACATCCAAATCAATACTGTTGTACAAAATCTTGAATGATTACACCGGACCTAATTTGAAAGAGACATTGATAAGAAAAAATCTGATAAAACTAATTATGACCTCAGAAATGGTCACACTGATTTAGCCCTTGCACTTCCCCTCGATACTAAGCTAGCCGAATCATTTTACTCTTATAAGAATCTATTGAAACAGAATGTTAACCAGACACTCGTACTGTAATATTTTACAATCCTATGGGTCACACCAAAATATTACTTACTATTGTATATATTTATGTATATATTTTGCAAATAACTTTCTATTGTTCTCTTCTCTTTGTAATTTTTAAACTGTTTGACGAGTGTAAACATCGCTAAAGAAATTCGACGTTCCGAGCGAGGCCCTGTCAATGACGTCATTGATTCAACATTTACATATGCCAAACAAACTTAACTATTTTGAAAGACAGATACCATAATCGATATTGGTTTTCGCAGTATATTAATTCATTTCCTTGGACGAAACAAGAAAAGTGACAGGGTAACGAAGTGACATGGAAATAGAATTCATTAAAATTCATTGACTATATAGTAAACTAATTATACAGCAAGACTAAAATATTAAACTGACATATTTCGCTCAGTCACAGTAGTCAGTTTATAGTTTCATGATTTAAACTAACCATGATTTTTTGCATGGTCATTGCGGCATGGAAAAACTGGGCATATTATCAATTCCCTGTAGGTTCAGTGAATGGCAATGTCTCAAACTAATTAATAATTTATGAGCTGCGCAAATTAGCCAATCATATTGCTTTATTTTGCTAACATGATGATACTTCATTACCTGGTGAAGTTTATAAATTGATAAATATCAATTCTGTTTTAGTGCTGGATCAAAATTAATTCACTGAGAAAACTAGTGGCATATTTAATTCAAATGAAATGTCATTAATTCAAAATAATTTCATAGGAGATGTTATTTGATTAATTCAAAACATAAAATTCGGACTGGACGGGATTAAAATTTGCAAACATGTCGTTGTCCTCCCCTTTTTTTTTTTTTTTTTTGAATATAAATATATAATTCAATATTTTGGGTTTTTTAGATTTTGGTATATTTTTTTTTTTCTTATTTTGATTTTGTAGATTTCATTTCGATCATTTTTTCATTATTTTATCATAGCTTTGTGTGGAAATTCATAGCTTTGGAAATAATCGTTCATAAATTCCAAATGCCATTGAACAAAAATTCTGGAAATTAAATCCATTGAAAATCGGTATATTTGAAAATTTTTTCCAATAGTTTTTAGTTTGAAATCATTAAATAAATTCAATAAATTTTAGAAACTCATGGAAATGCATAATGAAACAAGTAAGAAACCCTCCAAGTAAATACACTGAAAAAATGAAAATATGAAAAAAAAACTGATGAACTGAAAACTGAAAAAACATCAAAAAAAAACAAAAAACATCACAAAATAATATCACAACAACAGAAAAACAACAACAGTGTATATAGAACACAAAATATAAAAGATATAAAATACAAAAAAAGATAAAAATAAAAGGCTAAATAACTAACACCAGCATGCAGTCTCCCATGAGAAATATATGTCCAAAATAGTCCAAAAAAAAAAAAAATGTCCAAAAAAAAAAATGGCTCTATAAATAGTTATGGAGCATGTACACGTTTAACGTTCACATTTCATTTCATTTATAGACACTTCCCGCATTCGAATAGGGTCTTTTCGGTCTAAGCGTAGGTGGTTTGGTGCGTTTTGCCCGACGCGTTGTAAGTGGTGTCTATTTATCCAGTGCCGCGTGCCAGCGAGAATGCGCAGGTATCGAGTGCCGAAAGCACGAGGGCACTAGGGGTATGCAGGCATGCTCCCCCGAAAAAAAAATGAAATCTAGAGTCTCTGAAACGCCACTTCATGCACTTTGGGGGAAGACTTTACATAATTCTGATAATCAGAACATGCCGTATACGCAAAAGTGGGGGGATAATTACATATTGATCTCCCTCTGCCCAAAGAGTGGGGGGATCCGTCCCCCCATCCATCCAGGATTGACGCCCTTGTATATGTCCATTCATTAACACAATTAAACGTTAATTAATGTGAAAGTTTATGTATAGAATACTAATGAACGTATAATTTTATTTAAAATTTTAAGCTATTTAGTAAATAGTAATTCCAAAAGTTGTTTGACCCGTATTAGAACGCATCTTTCCTTGAGCATTTGTTTTTGGCCGCCATGTTGGATGGGAGATGGATGCCAGAAGAATTAAGTCACGTGATGGTGCAAAACCAAGATTTTCAACTAGTGAGAATTCTAAGATATTCTAAATTTATGGCATCTCACTCGATAGAACTGAGCGTTGACGGTGTTTGTATTTGAAATGTTGATTCAGTTCTACCAAGCGAGATGTCCAAAAATTAGAATATTTACCCTTATAACATATCATCCTAGTATATATACATGAACTAGTTGTGGTTAGCTGACTCTGTAGCTCAGTTGGCAGCTGAGCGCTGACCTATAGTTGTATTTTTCGCAACTGCTCCTGCATGGTTAGGTCTAAAAACATGTGTATAATTTCCGCTCGAAATTTCTATCTACAAACACCATCAGAATTCGAAGATAGCCATGGCGTGTAAACCATTCGGTTGATCATGAGGCATTGCACCATATACATTACAGACACAGAGTTCTTAAAAGACATGTTAAATGCCATTTTTAGAACAATAAAATTCTATACAGGCTACAACTCCGTTATAGATGTGTAAGACTAGCTCAAAAGGTGAAATGAAGGAATGAAGACATATATTTTTCGCACGTACCTATTACATTGCGAATTGAAGCCCACACATATTAGCGCTTAATGATCAAATGCTCTTGTGAATTCGTCTTTGGTTCAAACTTTTCTTCCAAACACTTGGAAAGTTTTATCCCAAAGCTTGCACAGTCTAGCACTAGAGCTCTAAACTGTCTGGCTACACGAAGCATGTCCATGCACGAGGCAATTGATTTGCATGTTGAACAAAATAAAGTGGGTGTAATATGCATCTGAAGTTTTATTACTATTGAAGAACATCATCTGAGTCGACTTCAAATCTAAGTCGAAAATGTTCATCTAAGAACTTCAAATCTAAGTCGAAATAAAGGTCTCTATTGTTTGGAAGCTAACTCAACCGTTCTGCAGACAATAGAAATACAAAATGCTTAAACACACATACAGGTCCCCAAAAAAGTCCCCCTTTAGAAATCACTCTTGTGCGTTATTATACCTTTCGGAATTTAATTTAATTGTACATGAACGGCGCAAGTATTTACAACTTACTTCCCTTCGTCCAAATAATTTAACGCGACGTATAAGTTGTTACGACAAATAGTCGTTGCTCTGTAGTCAGTTGAACCATTCTTACTCGAACTGACGGTAAGACGAATTTGTAATTTGACATTTTTGTGTTGCTGTTCGTTTTAGAAGCTATTTTAAATTCCCAGAGGTATAACAACGCAAAAGAGTGATTTCTATAGGGGGACTTTTTTGGGGACACCCTGTAGAAGTCAATCTTTTGTACAGTAGTTTGAAGCTATTAAAAATATCCCTTTTTAGCGTTTTGTCGTATCTAAAATGCTACGCCCTCGCATTTTAAATATCATCAATTGCTGCTAGTCGTGCTTTACATACTACCTAGCAGTCCAAATGCACACACGTAAAAATCTCAGATCTTGTCAACAAGATGTGTTCGCAACAGACTTATAGCAAGCTTGTTAACAAGGTGTAACAATGTTGTCATTTTATGAAGTTACTACAAGGTTGTCACTCACAACTTGTTACCAAGTTTTTGAATTACAGGACGACAAACAAGTTGTTGGAACAACTTTTAACAAGTCTGTTGACTGTGTTGAGTCGACAATCTTGTAGCAAGTCGTCAACAAGTCGATAACAACTTGTCAACAAAATGGGAACAAGCAGTGGGAACATATCATGTTCAATGATAAGGTGGCTGCTTATGAAGATCTGCTGAGTAAAGCTAATCTACCAAGCTTACAGAATAGGAGATTGTAGGATATAGCAATTCTGATGTAAAAGGCAAAACATAACCTTTGCCCAGAACATATATCTGACCTCTTTAGCAGTAAAAATATCCTTTTTAATTTGAGAAATGCGGACATAAGTATTCCACGATTTAACACTGTGACCTATGGAAAGCACTCGCTTAAACGCTGATTTTCATTCAGTGCAAAATGCAACCTCGTAGAGGAAAAAGCCTGGGTACGAGGTTGTGCAAAATGTCGCGCGATCGACCTTTTGCGATCATTTTCCTTTGAATTATGAGCCCTCGACCGGATCCGTTCCAGTCGAGGGCTCATAATTCAAAAGAAAACGATCGCAAAAAGTCGATCGCGCGACATTTTGCATGCACTGAATGGAAATCAGCCTTAAGATACCTAGGTGCTAAATTATGGAGCAAGTTAGATGCAGGGATAAAAAGCAGCGCAACATTGGAGATTTTTAAAGCAAAAATTAGAAAAATTAATTTAGAATATCTTATGACTGAAAATTGTCGGAACTGTGCATTATGTAGTAATTAATAATTAGAAGGTATTGCATGCTTTATATTTTAGATTATGTATATAACTGTATATATCTGTATAAAACTAAATAGTGTCCTCAATTAGTAGACTATATGTCGGCTAGTATTCTTGACACTGAAATAAAGTTATCATCATCATCAACTGCATTGGTACAAATCTGCTGCAGGTTTCAAGTTTGTTACAACTTGCGCGTCTTTACGTGTGCAAACTCACTATCATGTTCATATGACCTTCATGTTATAAAGAGACATTTATAGTGAGTGATGTTTATGTAAACAATAGTCTTGATGATAATTTCGTGTAATTTAACAACAGAATGCATGTAATATTGGCTACCAACAATTCGTAAAAAGCAAACCATCCAAAACCAGACTGAATTTATCTTGTAACAAACAAAATTTGAGGGGGGGGGCTTGTTTCGGGGCTAGCAGGTACTATCTGGGTCCTGCACAGAACCCTGCTTCACATTTCTGTCACATTCAAAACAGAACTTTTGAATGATATGGTACAATATATATTCGACTTTACACAGATTATATACTAATAATGTATATTGGTTCAACCCACCATTTAGCAAGAGTGTTAGCACAAACATAGACCACTTTCATAATTCAGATGAGTTTAAATATTCTTTTATGTGCATTTAGATATGCCTTATTGCCTCGTTAAAATTAATAAATTCTTTTCAATTTCATGCACAGAAACGAGGCTGGTATCTATAGGACGTAATTTCCTTAGTCTAATCACAAACATTTTCCACCGCACCACAAGCTCCATAAAATTTTTAACAGAAATACAGTTAAAGTAAGTTACAGCTACATGAACAATGTCAAGTCAGTAATCACTAAACACAATGCACGCATATCTAGGAATAACAAGCCACAGGACAGGGACACTGCCAATTGCAGTTGTAGAAAACACCATTTGCCCGCTTCAAAAACAATGCATGACTAGGGACATAGTATACAAAGCAACAGTCACAGTAAGCAACACAAACACGATCAAAAATTACATTGGCATGCATGACTGCAACCACATTCAAAGAGCGATTGGCCAACCACACTAAATCTTTTCAGCATAAAAAGCACGCAAACGACACAGAACTTTCGAAATATATTTGGACATTGAAAGAAAACAATAAGGATTTCAGTATTAATTGGCAACTTTTAAAACATTATATTTCGTACACAGGAGGATCAAAACGATGCAATTTATGTTTAGAAGAAAAATTTTGTATTTTGAAAGAAAAAAACAAGAATTGTTTACTCAACAAAAGAGCTGAAATAATTTCACGGTGTCGTCATCGTAACAAAAGTGACTTTAAGATATGCTAAATCTACGACGCGGACTTGACGAAAAACAGTCGCTATTCTCACAGTTTCAGCTACACGGGTAAAGAGTATGGACTCAGGTTGTAAACAAAGTCGGAGACGCGAGAAAAACAAATTAAAACTGGTTTCCAAACATTAGTGACTGTTTTTGGTCACGTCCGCGTCGTAGATTAGGCATATCTTAAAGTCTCCAAATTTCGCGTAAACAACGCAAACAAAGCCATGCATGCACACATTGTCTCCCACATACACCCCCACGTTCCGGCAGGAAGCATATAAGCGGTTCACTATTATACAGTTCAGGGGTACAACAACACAACAACACAATTTTTAATTCACTTTGTGTTTTTATTTTGATAGTACTGCACGTGGAAACGTATTTTTCAAATCCCAGAAGCGTAATTATTTGCCCATTGAAATTCTAAAATAATGTATGATCTGCCTACAAATGTTAGTATTTGTTTTTTTATACACCCTGTATGCCACCGAAACCTAAGCACACTAAACACTAGAAATGAACTTATTTCGTCGTGCAGACACAGAAAGAAATACTTGCTACACGCGTAAAAACGCACAAATTGTAACAAGTCTGCAAACAAGTTGTTACAAATCTGTTCACAAGCTGTCAACAAGTTGTCTTCGCACTGCTTGTTCCCAGTTGTCGTAACAAGTTTGGAACAAGCTGTTAACAACTTGTAACAAGCTTGATGGCATTATCAGACTTGTTATAAGGTTGTTCTAACAGGTCTGTCACAGCCATGATACAACAAGAATGTTACAAGGTTGACAACTCAAGGTTGTAACAATATTGTTATATCAAGCATGTAACGGACTTGTTGGAACAACCTTGTAACATGTCTGATAATGCCATCAAGCTTGTTACTTGTTAATATATATATTAGTTTTCGCTTACCTCAAGGTATCACATATTAAACCACGATACGGTCATGACTTTTCTTTGTGTTTTCCTCATGAATTATTAATGAGTTTTTTTTAAATATATATATAATTTGATTAAAGTTTCAGACGTTCTCTGGTTTAAAATATTTATTATTTACGAGCTTTCGGCTGCCAGTCTGCAGTCTTCAACGGGTTGATTAAAATGAATAATAACAAATAACAGTGGTTTACAATTACACAAAACAAATAGACTGACAAAAGACACAGTGACAGTTCCGCCTACGTGAAAAGATGAATAATTATTTACATTGATGTAGTATATATAGATATAGTTTTAAATGTTTTTAAGTAAGAACCTATATTGTTCTGGTAAGTGTTAACAATATAGGTTCTGGTAACAATATAGGTTCTTACTTAAAAACATTTAAAACTATATCTATATATACTACATCAATGTAAATAATTATTCATCTTTTCACGTAGGCGGAATTGTCACTGTGTCTTTTGTCAGTGTATTTGTTTTGTGTAATTGTAAACCACTGTTATTTGTTATTATTCATTTTAATCAACCCGTTGAAGACTACAGACTGGCAGCCGAAAGCTCGTAAATAATAAATATTTTAAACCAGAGAACGTCTGAAACTTTAATCATGAATCCTGGTTTCGCCTCTTCCATATTTAAATATATAATTTGGTTTCGTTGATTATAAAAACTTGTGCTCAATGGATATCCAGAGCAGAATTATATTGAGGTTCAACTACTTAGGCATCTTTATTACCATTTAGTTTCGTACCGCAAGATGTGGCACTCGTCAGATAAATTAGCCTAATCAAGGCTAATTAATTAAATTAGGCTAATTTATCTGATGAGTGCAACATTTGGGGGTACGAAACTAAATACTATATGTTGAGGTTGAGAGGTTCAACTACTCGACAAATTTTACTAGGCATCTTTATTACTATTTATTATATATATATATTACATTGTAAATTGGTTAGCTTTTACAGAATTAGACTTCATTTTACAACTATTTTATTGCTGTTGTTGTATTGTTCTGTTTACAATATTTGTTCTTTACATCCCATTATTCAGGCTGGATGATATAAATATTATAGATTTCTTATTCTGTTCCTTACTAATTTCAATTGAGGGGTGCTTTGTCATTGTGTGCCTTGAGAATAGTATTTTGTCACAACCAGGGCCACCAAAAAGGGGTGGGGGAGCAGAGGGAAGGAGTGGGGGAGCAGAGGGAAGGGGTGGGGGAGCAGGGGTGGAGAAGCAGGGGAAGGGGTGGAGAAGCAGGGGAAGGGGTGAGCTCTGCAGCCAATGTATTTAAGGAGCGAAAAATTTAGCCCCACACCTGTACATATGGGGTGCTACAGTATTGTTCCACCACCCCTTCCTACTAATCACTCATTGGCCCTGGTCTGTGGCCACTATCTAAAGGCATGTGTAACCATTGTGATTTGTCAGGCCAATTTCAGGTTTTGCCAAATCATATTGACGAATACGTTCGGTTGATGAGTTGTCAGATGACGATTACCTTGCAATTTTCAAATATCATAAAAGTGGACCTGAGATCACAATGCACAAAGCTTGAACTATCATCTGCCATGCAGATACTATTTAACTATATATAAGAATCTTGTCATTAAGTATTTACAAGCATTAAGATCTGTTAAAAAGCCAAACAGCACTCTCAGGGTAAAACTCAGGACACATACAATATCACTTGATTATTACACACCAAGGTATTGTCGCACCTAGGGTATAAAAAAGAAATCAACTGAGACACTATTCATATAGCCTCTTAAGTTCTATTAACCGTGATATAGCGTACTGCGTGTAGAATAATAAGAGACTACAGTATTTCCGAATAATGGTAGCGTGGCCTTCCCAGATGGTGCTATGGTGTGATATACAAGTGTCAAAGATTCCAGCTTTTAATTGGAGAAAAGGCTGTACATGGACAAAATACAATTGCTGAAAGTTTAGGCTACTTTTACTCTGTTGCTTTATCTTAGCTGCAATTTTAATTTAAGATTTTAGGGGAACAATTTGAAACATCAAATTCCCCTTGGGAAACAAGGCAGCATATTTTCTGGTCCTTAACTTGGCCTCGGCCAACAACTGTGCTCTAGGAGCCACAAAACATATTGTTTAATTCCCACATAAATAGGTGCAAATTATTATACCACTCAGACTCTAAATTTTCCCTCAAAACAAAGAACAATTAAAGGAACTAAATTTGTGTGACACAGTTTGAGGTGCTTATTTTCTCTTATGGTAAATTTCCTAATGGTAAATCATTTGTAAACTGATACTTACCATGATAACATGCATTTGAGAGAGAACAACAGTTATTGCTAAAGTTGCAGGACCGACATAATTTACTAGAACAACCCATCTCTAAAATAAACAATATTGGCATTATTAGAAACATTGCTCACCATAAGGATGATGCATTGCTTCTCAATGCGTTAACATTGGGGTGTTGTGGTATATCAATAATTATTCATACTTTTTCAATATGTTATTATATATTGTATGTTAAAAATATCAATATATCAAAAAAATATTGATATACTGTACTGTAATGATAATATAACCATATTTTCTGTATTCGGCAATGCCGACCTGCAGATAGCATCTCAAAAAGCTGTCGTGTTTGTTCGTGTCTCTGTGACTTCTGCATGACTTTGTCAGACTTTGTAATTACTAGTTTGTGCAGCTGCTCGGTGCAGACCTGGGTCAGATTTAGGTCGGCATTTGTTTGCAGACTTCGATTTTGAGGGCTGAATAT
The DNA here is from genome assembly GCA_016169945.1 of Trachythela sp. YZ-2020. NCBI lineage: Eukaryota > Metazoa > Cnidaria > Anthozoa > Malacalcyonacea > Clavulariidae > Trachythela > Trachythela sp. YZ-2020. The sequence continues at coordinate 3,643,191 of JADLSH010000386.1, read as the reverse complement.
AACTTGTACTGTAATACTTACCCATAACTTGTCAAAAAATATAGCTACAATGGTGAGTTCTAAAAAGATATCTGCCGCACACAACTTCCAAAGCCACAACACTGCCCAGGTACTATGGAAACTTAACGCTTCAGCTTGTAATACCTATAAAAGCAAAAAGTAAACAAAGGACTTACATTTAGGAAATTTACAACAACGGTATGTTACATGCGAATAAAGATATCTAAGTGTTTCCTATGTATGTTACTTTCTCATAATATAAAAGCCATACTACAATATTACATAACTTAAGTTAGCCCTTTTTGTGAATACAACCTCAGGAAAACAGTGTGTTTTCTGGCCCCTCGTTGTTGTCCTGAATGGCTTCGCCTCTGGCAACACCGGCGGTATCGGTCAGGTCCACAAAACACACTGTTTCCCTCGGCTTCAGTCAATAAGTGATTTGTTATATGCTAAGTGACAAAAGATTTGTTGCTTTAAATTTTGAAATTTCGATTAAAATATAGAAAAACAGTAAAAACCAGGCGTCTTCACTTCCAGCCGTTATTTTGAGCCATGTCAATTAATGAATCCGAGTTTTAGTTTCACAGGTACAATCCAACAAAGCACAACCACAGAATTTATAAATGTTTATATACAATCATTTCCTGGATGTTGAAATATAGCCTTATACACCCACCAATTTCAGTTGATCAGTACAATATGTTGCAGATGCTTTAGGTTTTGAAGCAAACAGATACAGGAAGTGAAATACATACATTTGATGCTCAACGTTTTCCAGAGTTTCAAAACTTGTTTTTACCAGATTAAAGACAAAATACTGTATGTGTACATCTGTGATTCTGTCTGTTTATTTCATTGATAATATAGAAAATATGGATATTTAATGCATTTTAACCAACAATTACTTGGTATCCAGTTAGGATATACTAAGGTTTTGACATTTGGTTACTAGGATACTGCAAATCTCAAACCCTGGCGAACCAGCCTATCAATTGTCTTATGATTTACGGTTTGCCAATTGATAATTCATTTCCTCACTTTGACAAATTCCTTCAAATGTTCCTAACTTCCTGTTTGAATTGCTCACTAAAAACATGTAATTCTAATTGGTCAATTCAAACAGGAAGTAAGGAACATTTGAAGGAATTTGTCAAAGTGAGGAAATGAATTGGTCAACATTTGGCACAACTGTAAACTTAGAACTGCTCCTAGTAATAGGTCTAAAATATATGTATATACTTCATCTACAAACACCTTCAACTATGAAATTTGTCTTTGTCAAGTTAGGTAAGCAGTCCGGACTGGCTTGCCTTCGATAGACATTGTTTACCACAAGCATGGTTGACTGGTTAGTAATTAGGCCTAGAATAGATCAATGTAATTTTCTAGATTTTTCCAGTCTGAAACCAGACATCTGGCTGGTTGAAATGATTTGCAGTTAGATATTTCTAATTAACACAAAACTGATATATATTTGCCCAGTATGCTAAGGGATAATATATAATTAACAGATATAATAAATATTTGACAACATATTAAAATAGCGAAAATATTGGAACATAAATTATTTATATTAACTGTAATTATAAATTTATATCGTAAAATTTCAATAAGACGCTCGGATTTGAAAACTGTTGACAAATAATAGTCCTCAAATCTCCAAAATATGTAAACTGTGGAGTTCTAGCATATGCAATGTTATGTAATAAAGTCGGAAATTATTGAAATCCTATTTGCAGTCTTTTGAAAAATTTGAAATTCAAATGCAAATGAACTGAAACGAAAGCAGACAATAGCTTGTCTGTATGTGCTCCTGTGTACTAAGTGGCGTAATGGCTTCTAAAATACGCAAATTTGGGGGGCCAACAGTATTAATGTGACAGTAAATAGGAAAAATATTTAAAGATTATATATAGAAGCGATATTTCGCACTTACCGGTGAGATGGCATCGGATTTCACTTCGAGAAGAGTATGATATTCGTGTAAGAAATGATCCCAAAAGAACGACCGGGCTGATATTTGTATGCCATATGCTATCATCATTATTAATATTTTCTTTTTGCTTTCAAAAAATACAATAACCTTTTCCTTATACTGGCTGTTCGATTTGCCATGATAGTCAATCAATAATGCCATTTCGGCGTCATCGTTCGGGTACTCTTTGCGTTTCACTGGCGGGCACTTCAGAAAATACAAAATACACGCGCTCAACACTAAAACACAGCCTATAAAATCAGCTGCGGCGTCTATAAAATACCCATACGTTCCCCAACCGTTCACAAATGATGTTTTCATGTTTGATTGGGCTCTATAAATAACCCCGTCGAAAATGTCCAAAAAGCATCGAAACTCAAACACAATACAGCCGATGCGTCTGATCCAAATGTTTCCCTCGTACATTAATCTGCCCGAAATTATGGCAACCGTGAGATGTAGGCCGCTTATAAGGTTCGGGCTAACCCAAGACCACTTTGAGATCTCGTATTTCGCATCAACATGCTCAGATAAAGGCAGCCAAACGTAGTGGCTTATATGATCTTGCATTCGAAGTTTCACAGACTTGATGGGAAACCTTGAATTTGCTGTTTTCGCGACCGTAGAATTCGCAATCAAACCTTGTTCTTGCATTTCGCCAAAGAAACTCATATCCATCCATACAAAAAATGTCAAAGAAGCAAATACAAAGTAGAATACGGCGTTATCCTCCCAGCCCATTGTACAATGAACTATTCTTAAATATCGTCTTCTAAATGTTTGAATATTCAAATCAACGCCTGTCAAACTGCAAAGGTTTCAAATCACATACGTTTCGAAATACATCCACACAAACGCGACTTGCTTCAATAAACACCCCAAAATGTTTCCCCCGTATAAACATTAAAATATCCTCAATAAATTCAATCAATGCTTCGTCTATACGCGTGCAAATTTAAAAATCGACAAGGCATTGAAGCCACAGTCCAAAGTCAGGCCATTGTCACACCACTTGTGTTTTGTGAAGGAAGCGTCACCATTGGTCAGTTTTCACGCTGTTGTTTCGTTACTTCCGTCGCGTCGCAGGGAAAAACACCTGGCTTACTGCCCACGGAAACCACAGACCCCCATTATGACAAAGGGGGTAGTTCTAATTTCATGCTTTCTCTTTGAACGTTTATCCTTCAAAATCAGGGATTCTTTCATAGTTTTAAAGATCGTTGGAAGGAATTTATATTTCCAAATTACATATAGTAGCTAATTAATGGACTTGATATCTGATATCACAGGTCCTAATATAACTGATCTGCAGTGCCTCAAATTGAGTGCAGGAAATGACGTTGTGACTCCAAAAGTTTCAACAATTTCCGAGTTTGAGTGCCCGGCCCTCGGGATAGATGGTATGGGGCCAGTAGCGAGCATTCAATGTAAAAGCACAGCGCTGCACTGGAAATCGCGGTGCCTACATATAAAGTTGCATTTTTTTGCAACTGCTCGTGGTTACATGTAAAGGTGAGGTAAAGTCCCGATGTAAACAAACCGGCAACGTCCGTTTGTTTACATTTTAAACACGCTATATTGAAAAAATTACGATGTGTTCTGGTTCGCTATGCTTTAAATAAATACAGATTCGAGTTTCTGATTTAGAAGATGTCGAATTTTAGTCGAAACAACGCGAAATTTGGGCATTGTTTACATCGTGGGACCCCCCATGGCACATGCGCAGAACGGACTTTACATGGTCTTTAAGTCTTCAATGTTTATAGATTTTCGCCCGAAATTTCCATCCACAAAAAAACCCTTAACCTACATTAATCATAGACTAAACGGGCGGAACCGACTATGATCATTACCCCGATACCCTCCCCAATTAGAGTTGTAAAAAGTTGCGGGTATGCGGGTACGACCCGGATGGTTTTAATACTAGCATCTTGGAAACCGGATTCATGTAGTCCCCGCGAGGAGCGTGCGGTCCCTCTGGAACGCTCGTTCTTGACTTTTGTACCATTAACATATTTTATCCCTACTTAAACCATGAATCTGACTGGTGTTCTTTCCGTGCGGTGCCCCTCTACATATTCGAGATGCTTCCGCGGTTTCTGAGTTTAAGCTTCTTATGAAAAAGGACAGACCGAAAACTGGGATGGTTATGGACATGCCCTAGAACACGAAAGAGCTCAGTTCGTTAGAGCGCTGCACCGGGATCGCAGGGCCGCAGATTCGATTCCTGCCAGAGGGCCTAAAGTCGCATTTTTCGCAACTGCTCCTGGCTAGGTCTAAAAAATTTATATAATTAAATTTTCGTTCGAATATTCCATCTAAAAGCTTGTTTAAGTCAACTGTAATTGTATCTTATAATTTCATAAACTCTAATATTAGTGTTTCTGTGACTGTGTTCTGTACGTGGCGGTGGACTCGTAGCATTTGGTGCGATGTACGATAATTTTTCTTGTTATTAAGTAAACAAGTTATTTTAGTTTAGTTTATTATGTTTACCACTCTGATGTGGACGGAAAGCTTCAACAGGTTTTGCAACCCAACTGACAAGGGTTCCGAGGGTTAGTTTGTGGTTAGTGCCTGCAGAGGGTTAGTTTTTAGCGAGGGAGGAAAACCGAAGTACCCGGAGAAAAACCCTCGAAGCACAGGAGAGAACCAACCAATCTCAACTTGCATGAGTTAATCAAGCACAATTTGACATACCAAACATTGCCAGAAAATGGTACCATAAACGACGATTTAACATAGGTTAATATTATAACCTATTTGTAATACGCCCATAGCATGCTCTTAATAGCATGCTCAATCAAAGTTACTTCTTACCAATTAATTTCTTAGTTGAACACGATTACGCAAAATTTGTCCATTTGATAATTCCAGTTTGACGTGTAAACAAGCCTTATAAAGTGTTTGTCTATTTCCCAATTTGGTTACGTACGTGTATAAAAATAAATATTATTAATATTTCCTAAAGTGACATTACACATTCTGCGGAACATAATACATTCCAAGCATTCAAATTAATTCAAAAACACGCTATTTCCTACACTCCTAGTCAAAATGAATTATTTCGTTTGTTGAACGTTGCTTATTGTTTGCAAACTAGACTTGCTCGTGTTTCCTTTAAATTCTGCTGACAATGTATCAATTTTAAGTCCAATTTCTTCGACTTGACGTTTCAGTGAAGCGTTTTCATCGAGTCGTGCTTTCTCTTTCCTCGCCTCTTTCAACTTGCCGCGACGGTACTCGACACAAATGAGTGCCATGCAAATACTGAGAACAATCGCTTCGCCAAGAGCTTCTGCTCCTAGTTCAACCGCACTGCGTTCGTTTAAAGGTTTAATCTCAGGAATTCCCTTGTGGCCAAGGAATCGCATTTTCACGCTCATTTCCATCCAGTGGTAAGCTAAATGAGTTAACAAGGGAAGCTCAATTTTAGAGTTCGACCGCTACAATCATTAACCCATAAACTGGCAGTACTCTACCACTGATGAGTAAAATCGTCTGGCGTTAGACAGAGTAAAATCGTCTGCCGTTAGACAGAGTAAAATACTAAAGTAGGGCGCATCTGGGCGCATTGCAAGCTAACGGGTTAACAAGAGACACCAGGGTCTTTTTTAACTAATGTACTGGAGGGCCCAAAGCACATTAAGCACCCCCATGTTGGCCCCCCAGTAAGCTATTTTGGCCACCCCAGTGAAGGTCCCTTTTGTCCAAAGTATAAGCAAAAAAAGGGGGGGGGGCTGAGTTTAGAGGAAAGTTATGGTATTCTCACAACAAAACCTGTCTCCGTTTAGATGGGATATATCAAAAATTGTCTCTGAAAATGCAGGAAATCAAGCCACAGAGACTCAAGAATACAAAAAAGTTTCCCCAGACCCCCCTTCACCTTCCCACACCTGTAATACACCACCTACTTGTTACGTTCCCTTTCGATGATGGCCTCGCCCCCACTAACGATTTCTTTAAAAAGGCCCTGAGAGACACTGGCAGATTTTTGTTAACCCATTAACTGGCAGCATCCTACCACCGACAAGTAAATTCGTCTGGCGTTAGCCAGAGTAAAATACTAAAGAAGGGCACATCTAGGCGCATTGCAAGCTAACGGGTTAACCAGAGACACTGGCAGTGGCAGATAACTTTGTTAACCCAATAACTGGCAGTACCTTACCACTGACGAGTAAAATACTAAAGTAGGGCACATCTGGGCGCATTGCAAGCTAATGGATTAAATTAATTTACGACCAGAAGATATGTACAGCTAAATATCTACTCGAACCGACTTGATCTCGTAGCTTAGTTGGTAGAGCATTCAAGCAATTTTCAAATGCCTTTACCATATGCCTTTCACCTTGTGATTAGTGTTTGATTCCTGGAGTATGCAATTGCCTGATTATAATTTCTCCTAATTATCCATTTTAAGCCAGACAAAATTTCATTAATTAATCATTTTGTCCAACACTTTGCCCTTGACAAGTAAAATCATCAAGTATATACAGGGTTCTGCCCATGGTTTGCGGCATGCACTAGGCGGTGCAAGGTGCCCAGCCAGTGCCCAGACTCATCATTGCAATCCAGCACTTACACCAAAGCGGACTCATCTTCCAGCAATTCAAAACATATTTGGACATCTAATGTGGACTTTGTTTATGTAAACATATTGTTGATTATATGGTGTATACAATATACAGCAGAGTGCATGCAATATTGGCTACTGTAGCTATTTGACAAAAAGCAATATCCACTCTCTTCCTCCCTGCAGGTGCCACTGTTACCAAGGGAAGCGTGTCTCTGTGGTAGCCATTACTCAATTGGTCCTGGGCAGAACCTAATGGTGTATTTTGCAGAATGACAAACAACTAGCCTGCGGGAAGTCCCAGTTTGGCAATGTCATGGGACTGCTCGCAGGCTACAAACAACCTGCACATTATTGTCAGCGGCTTATATTATATATTTTAGACAATAGGTAATTTATCATCTGATGTAAGATGGTAGGGGTGTGGTGGAGGAACTCTGGGGGGCAGAGTCCTCTTGGCCTTTGGAGGCCCAGCCCCCCCCTATATACTTTTGCAGATTGCATAATCTGGAGAAAGGGTTCTTTGAAACTGTACTCTGTATTAAAATGATTTTAGTAATCTCTATTTGATCACTTTGATCCTACCATTATATAGGTTATGTGGCTCCAGCATGAAAAGCTTGGCTTGTGTATAAAAATATATATTCGAATTTTCCAAGTTAAACTTTATATCTTCTTGCCTGACCCGCCACATTTAATCATCCCCACCTCACATGGCTTTTCATGCCATTCATGAGAGAGAGCCCTCCTTGTTAACCCATTAGCTTGCAACGTGCCCAAATTTAGTATTTTACTCTGACTGTCTTTAAACGCCAGACGATTTTACTTATCAGTGGTAGGGTGTCTGCCTGCCAGTTCATGGGTTAACAAAACTATCTGCAAGTGTCGCTTGTTTAACCCATTAGCTTCAGCAATGTGCCCAGATGCACCCCACTTTAGTATTTTACTCTGTCTAAAGCCAGATGAATATACTTACTGCCAGTTAATGTTAAAACAAATAGCATAGACTCACAAATCATAATGAAAGAATTAATGAAAGGGCTAAGACTCTGAAAATGCCATTTCTGATGATCTAGAGACTTCAAATTTTAAAACCATGCTGGCACAACCACTGTTCAGTAAAATGCATCTGGACACATATACAAACATGACTCCCCATATAATGGATTAATATATGTCATGGTCATTGGTAAGACCCATGATCTGCCAACTAAATAAAATATGGTGTAATATGCTGTTGCTAATTGCCAAATAAACTAAAATCAACAAATTTATTGACTTTCTATCAAATATTACAGAGTGTGAAAACTAAAAACTTGTTTATATTTGGTCTGAAATAGGAAAGGGTAAATCAATAGCCTGGCAGATAACCACCACCACAATTTTGAGGCATACCCGGATTAGCCATTAGTCTCTTTCATTCTTTTCACATTGATATTTCATATGTTATGTAATGTTAGGTGTTATTACGTCCATGCTACGTACAGTATATCAAGGCAATGACACCTAACACTTTGCCTCAAGAGTAAAATCATCTGGTGTTAGACAGAATTTGGTCATTAGTAGCAAGGTCAATATAAATTAACTGATTGGGGGTGGTATGAAATGCTCATTTGAATGCCCTGTGAGACATTGAGGTCAGTGACAAGACCTGTTGACTTACACTGTCAGACTTTGAAGCTATGCAGACTGACAAAGTAGGGCATATTGAAGCAACACATTGCATGGCTTGGCAATTTAACTACTCATTTTGTGCTAAAACGTCATCAAATAGACCTTTAAGCTGTTTGTTTTGATACTTTGTTTTTGTCAAGCTCTGACTGGATTCCAGGCCCCTCCCGTCAAAGAAATAATCAACTGACTTTTGGCAGCTCATTTTGGCATCTGTTAACTTTTTGCAGCATGGTGGCATGGTGCAGGCCTTTTTGGTAATGGAAAATGGTGGACGAAACAGTCATTATACAGTGTATCAACAGGGTTTCACAATTTTCTAGTGAAAGCATGCTTTTGGCTCCAAACACCCTTCATAAATCAGGAAAATATACCCCTAGCTTTTCTCAAAGGTGTAGGGAGTTGGGACTTGATATTTACTAGTAAATATATGACCAAATATTATTAATGTCCCTTGGTCTGCATGGACATTTAGTAAAGTATTTATATAGCCATGAATATTTAATTACATTAACCAATCAAGCTATAAGATAAACAAGATATTTAACACTCACTTTGCGCTGGCAAAACACAAACATACTTTCTGAAGATAGCATTTTTCCTTGCCAAAGACTTGATACCCTTGGCGACTGGCTTCGCAGTTTGTCGCATCACCAAAGTGAGAAGCTTCGCCAAAGGAAATGGGGCCACCATATTACGTCAAGATTTGATCTTCAACGAATTAAATTTCTAGTATTCACTTCAGCAATTCAAATAATAAGTTAACAATCCCCAAACATATTATTTGTGTTTAGATTTCGATGTTGTTGACAGGGCAGCCAAATGAGCTATTAAATGCCCACTATTAATTAGAATTCAGATATGTAACAGTTTAATAGTGCATAAGCTCGGTCCAGTGGAGTGTTCTAGTCGAGTATTCTATAAAAGTGACGATCGTCGGTGCCGAACAACAAACGGTGTATTCCGAAACCAGAGTTTCTGCCTTGTAGGAATAAAACGCGGATGCGGACCTGAGGAATGACGGCATTGTGGAGCCGGAAGACACGAAAAATACCTCACGTATTCCTTGATTTATATATATCAACGTCCTCAGGTATTCCTCGTCGATGGCTCCGGTATTTTCCTCATCTATTCTTTTTATATTTTTCTACCTCCTCATGTTTTGCACACGAATATATTTCTCTTTGATCCTACTCAATCACACCTTTTACCCGAAAATCTATGTTCGTTCAAGAAACATAAGGATATATAAAGTCATACAACCTTACTCTCGGAGGGTCAATTTCCATACTTGCCTATGTGGTTCAAGTCTAGGTAGCGATGACCAATATACTTTAAAGGTGATGTAAAGTCCCGATGTAAACAAACCGGCAACGTCCGTTTGTTTACATTTTAAACACGTTATATTTAAAAAAAAATGAAGTGTTCTGGTTCGCTATGCTTTAAATAAATACAGATTCGAGTTCCTGATTTAGAAGATGTCGAATTTTAGTCGAAACAACGCGAAATTTGGGCATTGTTTACATCGCGGGACCCCCCATGGCACATGCGCAGAACGGACTTTACATGGTCTTTTAGGATTACAGGATCAAACTACCTGAAAAATATTACAAGAATTTCGACGTTTTGAGCAAAGTCCCTTCAAAACTGCTTGTTATATTTTGCATGTCGTTTGTCCTGTAATCCTTCGAGTTTGTCATTTCCATACTAACCTCAATTCAAATACAGCGAGACAGCGATTTCTTACGTTTATTAAGGCCTCTCTCTTTCCCCACTTCATAAGTGTGCATTGATTAGATGAAAGTATATTGATTAGATTTATTAATTGTGCTAATTGAAGTTTATGTTTTTCTTTACCTTATACCGTTTTCGGTTAAACAAATTAACCCCACTGTATGTTAGGCAGGTCTGGGTTTACGGGCCCAAATTTTTAGGGAGGGGGGGAAGGGGGTGGCAGACAACATTTTCCCCAACTAACACTGAAAATGCTCTAATTTTAATTCAACCTTACTCCAACCCCACCCACACAGAGACTAGATTGCTTTGATTACTTTTTTCTTTTCCATTAATTTCCCCCCATATTTTTTGCCCGACTTGGGTTGAAAATTTGCCCAACTTGTCCTACCCCCCCCCCCCCCGCCCGCCTGGTATGCCTATGGCTGAAGCTGAATTCAAACAGCCGTGCTTTACATGAACTGCACCAAATGCGTAAATTATATAATAACGTATGATTTTAAAATTTTGTATCAGGTATGTAAGCTCCCTCTACAATAGACCAATTCATGTCGACTGCGCATCCAAATGACACGTTCTGCCTCGGATTCAACTGCAATTTTAACCGGATCCCGACGCAGAACGCGACATTTAGATGCGCGTGCAATCGACATTACGAATTGGTCTAAAAACGCCTCCCAAAAGCTGCTTGGAATCGACGTGGAATATGCAGTGGCGTAGCCAGGGTGTTGACTTTGGAGGGGCGAAACATACATAGATTCGGAACACGAGCGCCAATGGCGCGAGAATCTTAGGGTGGGGGGGGGGTCCGTCCGTCGGGGGGCATGCTTCCCCGGAGAAATTTTGAATTTTAATTTAGTGTCTCTAAAACATCATTTCACGCATTCTGAGACGAGTGCTGAAGGAAAATAATAACCAAGAGAAAGGCTATTTTTATCGTTATTCCAGACATTGCACACACCCCCTCCCCTTCCTTCCCGGATTTCAACTTTTCACAATAACAGTTTTAGAAATCATTGGGGGGACACCCCTGGCTACGCCACTGGGAGTATGACGGAAACAATTAACAGGGATGAACTTTTATAACATGTTTCCAAGTATACTACAACAGTCTCATAAATGAACGATACAAATATTATCTTCAGTTTATTACAAAAGGTTGACAAATTGACTATTTTAATTCATCATATCTAAAGTCTATTATCGAACTACAATTACCAAGCATCACACTGTCGGATGTCTTATCTCTACAATTTAATGTCAATATTATTTACATATCTATACTCTCGCCATGTTTGAAGCAATTTCTTTAACTTCTTTCTTAGTACAAGTGTCTATGTAAAAATTGTACGTATAATCGAAGTATTATACCGACTTTATACCTCGGCCGGAGCCATTCAAAATAGAATTAGTTCGTCGTCTTTGCTTTGGGAACAATACATGGTTCTGTTTGTGGAAAACACCGCAGTTTTAATATTTAGCAAGGAATTCTATCAGAAGCCCAGATGATGATGATCATCATCATCATCATCATCATCATCATCATCGTCATCGTCATCATCATCATCATCATCATCATCAAACAAATTGTATTTTATCAATGGAAATGACTGTCGCAAATTGCTGCAAAAACTGACGGGAGTTCTGGTCGGAAAATGTGGACGCTAAAATTGTCAAAACTGTGTCTTCACATCATTGGCGGCATTGCTGATCTAAAAAGTGATATAGCGAAGCAGCGAAACCTTTAACAGTGGACGGTCCGCCGACCATCGTAAGCTGAAAGTATAGTCTGTTCTATCCTCCCCCGCAGGCATCTCATATCTACATTTTTCAGGTAATTTAACCGGTTTTCCACTAGGTGAATTTGTTCAAAGCACATTGCCGAAATTTGTTTTTCGCTTCGCGCGAATATTAAGTTCTCCTTGTGGAAAAACGGCTTTAGATCCTTCAAGCATCGTGAATAAAGAACATATTATTCGCACTGTTGATGAACCAGGCTCGGATGGAAAACTTGCGAAATAAATAGACGCGATGTTTTCACAAACAGAAAAGAAGCGTTCACATATGTAAAAATCATCACATCCAGTTGAAGTTCCCATAATCCGATCTGTTCGGTAAATCTGTGTGGTTTTGTGAACTTGCTTTTCCATCAACACAAGATGCTTTCGACATGTAAGTTATGCTTTCACAAATTTCCACATTCTACATTTTACAATCACTAGCTTTACAAAAACTGTCAACAGTACATTGATAACCACCACCATCATTACCACCGTCAAACACCGAATCATCATCACCATCATCGTCTCACCACCATTATCACCTCGTAACCACTTCTAACACTACAATCTAACAATCTTAACAACCACCACCATTATTGCTAATGACACACTGTAAATCCATCAGCATCATCACCACTATTATCACCATCTCAGTCACATTACCACCATTCACCCCACCATCATCGCAATTATCCCCACCACAATTATCACCATCATCACTAACATCATTATCAGTAACAGTAATAATAACCAGTAATCATCACCAACACCATCAAAACAAGTTTTTCACGGTCGAGAGAATCATTAGAAACTGTAACCCTAGTTAGGGGGGCAGGGGAGTATTATCACTTGCCCAAGGCGAACTCCCAGACAAGCGGAGGGAAGGAGATGTCTTACTTCTCCAATCTAGACTGGCTCCAAGCCACATCTAGCCGCTGCCCAAATATCATGAGCTTGACGACGACTTCGAACTCCTTCTTTTCGCTAGTGCGTGCTCTATCATTTTGAGCAGGCTTGGAGTACCGTATTCTAATATATTGAACTGTTTCTTAAAGTTATCCCATTCAATAGCTGCCTTATCTTTAAAACTGGACAACATAGAGGTTTGCGGAATAGACAGTCGAAGAAATTCCATATCACCATTTATCTTAGGAAAGGCTAGCGCAGTCCCGTCTGGGGAAAGTCTTGTTTGCGTTAGAGAATTCCTTGTCAAATACCGTTGAAAGGAGGACTCGAGAAGCGCGCCGGTGTCCATGTCAAAAAACTGTATAAAACGACGAGACGCAATGATAACAACTTTGTCGTTCTGAAGACAAAATAGCTTGGAATAAATATTACCACGATCAAACGTTACAACTTTGTGATTACCGATATCAAGGTCAACAATTTGAGGCTGTAAATACGATCGAAATTTCTTGTCCAAAACAACAGCGACTTTAGAATCGTTACTGAAGCAACATACGAACTCGCAGGGAAGAGTTGTACACGGTTCAGTTAAATAGACTTCATACACATCTGTTTCCTCTGCATTTCTTTTCCAAATGTAATACTTATCTTTACCACCACCAAAGACAAAGGAAGCACCAGGCGAAACTTCAATTTTCATCATAGGCTCAATACCAGGTAAGCTCACCATTCGTGGCCCCGCGACTCCGTTCATATCGATAATTTTTACAGATTTCGTCTCTGCACATTCGAAAATGAGAAAGCCCTCAGAAAATTCAACGATTGCTGATAAGGGTAGGAACTCGTCCACTAAATGACAAAGCGACACTTGTTGGCTCTGATAGAATAGGTTCTTTAAGTCAGCATCCATCGGGTATTTCGACAAGCTGGAAAACCTGTCACAGAAGCCAAACAACACGAACAAGAACTCTTTCGACCACCAGCAAGCAAACGACGATTCGCCCTGATTTGACTTGAAACGTTGGTCAATTTGGCTCGTATCGACATTCCATATGTTGATATATCCATCTGAAGTACAGGTTGCAAGTCGGGAGCCATCTGGAGAAAACGAACTCGAAAGAATGCGTGTCGGACGTGGCAGGAAAGAAGATTGTTTTTGTGTTGGGGCTAATGTTCTAAAGACAATTAGGTTTCCGACATCTGCGTAAAGCCACATATCATCTTCAATCGTTGCTATTTTCCTGTAAGATTTACGGTTGAAGTGACTGTATGGAGCAAACAAGTTCCAAGCAGCAAGCGTTGTCAAATGAGTATTTTCTATAATGCTGAAAGATTCCTCGCCTAAAACAAAAATACACTGCTCGCCATTGTAGATCCCTGTAGACCAGGCTTTGCATGGTATTTCTGAAGAGTATTTCGACGGCATACATGATTCGATCTCTAACCTTTTAGAAGATTCTAATTTCTCAAATCCTGGTCGAAAACACCGTTTGCATAGCTTACTTTTTAACGCTTTTCCTTCCAAATGCTTTAGTTCACGTAAGGTTCGATCATCACTCCTTTCCAATGTAATGGCGTTCCAAACGCAAAACGAATTTTCCGCGTCAAATTGCACGTTTTCGATGTCAGAATGTTCTGCGTCAAATTTGCATAGCTTAGTCTTAAATATTAGTTCATGTAAGGGTGGAGCCCTGATGAAAAGGTGATCCAAATATTTCCTGTCGTTTTCGATGTCAGAATGTTCTGCGTCAAATTTGTCCCCACTATTAGAATGCTCTGCGTCAAATTTCAAGTCTCCGGTGTTAAAATGCTCTGCGTCAAATTTCAAGTCTCCGGTGTTAGAATGCTCTGCGTCAAATTTCAAGTCTCCGGTGTTAAAATGCTCTGCATCAAATTTAAAGTCAGCAGTGTTAGAATGCTCTGCATCAAATTTAAAGTAAGCAGTGTTAGAATGCTCTGCGTCAAATATCAAGTCTCCGGAGTTAGAATGCTCTGCATCAAATTTCAAGTCTCCGATGTTAGAATACTCTGCATCAAATTTCAAGTCTCCGGAGTTAGAATGCTCTACGTCAAATTTCAAGTCTCCGGTGTTAGAATGTTCTGCATCAAATTTCAAGTCTCCGGTGTTAGAATGCTCTGCATCAACTTTCAAGTCTCCGCTGTTAGAATGTTCTGCATCAAATTTCAAGTCTCCGGTGTTAGAATGTTCGGCATCAAATTTCAAGTCTCCGTTGTTAGAATTCTCTGCATCAAATTTCAAGTCTCCGGTGTTAGAATGTTCGGCATCAAATTTCAAGTCTCCGTTGTTAGAATTCTCTGCATCAAATTTCAAGTCTCCGGTGTTAGAATGTTCTGCATCAAATTTCAAGTCTCCGGTGTTAGAATGTTCTGCATCAAATTTCAAGTCTCCGGTGTTGGAATGCTCTGCATCAAATTTCAAGTCTCCGGTGTTAGAATGTTCTGCATCAAATTTCAAGTCTCCGGTGTTAGAATGATCTGCATCAAATTTCAAGTCTCCGGTGTTAGAATGATCTGCATCAAATTTCAAGTCTCGGGTGTTAGAATGATCTGCATCAAATTTCAAGTCTCCGCTGTTAGAATGCTCTGCATCAAATTTGAAGTCTCCGGTGTTAGAATGCTCGGCATCAAATTTCAAGTCTCCGGTGTTAGAATCCTCTGCATCAAATTTCAAGTCTCCGGTGTTAGAATGCTCTGCATCAAATTTCAAGTCTCCGGTGTTAGAATGATCTGCATCAAATTTCAAGTCTCCGGTGTTAGAATGATCTGCATCAAATTTCAAGTCTCCGGTGTTAGAATGCTCTGCATCAAATTTCAAGTCTCCGGTGTTAGAATGATCTGCATCAAATTTCAAGTCTCCGGTGTTAGAATGCTCTGCATCAAATTTCAAGTCTCCGTTGTTAGAATGATCTGCATCAAATTTCAAGTCTCCGGTGTTAGAATGCTCTGCATCAACTTTCAAGTCTCCGGTGTTAGAATGATCTGCATCAAATTTCAAGTCTCCGGTGTTAGAATGCTCTGCATCAAATTTCAAGTCTCCGGTGTTAGAATGCTCTGCGTCAAATTTCAAGTCTCCGGTGTTAGAATGATCTGCATCAAATTTCAAGTCTCCGCTGTTAGAATGCTCTGCATCAAATTTCAAGTCAGCAGTGTTAGAATGCTCTGCGTCAAATTTCAAGTCACCGGTGTCAGAATGTTCTGAGTCAATGTTACTCATTGTATAGTTTGCGCCAAATTCCCACTCATTATTCGTTGAATCGGCTGCGTCAGAACCCGATGGTCGAAAACACCGTTTGAATACCTTACTTTGTAATGCCTTACTTTGTAATTTTCCTTCCTTATACTTTAGTTCACGTGAGGTTGGATAACCCGTTAACGATTCAATCCAGTTAAGAAGGCGATTTTCGTTGCCACCTTGCACGTTTTCGATGTCAGAATGTTCTGCGTCAAATTTCAAGTCAGCAGTGTTAGAATGATCTGCATCAAATTTCAAGTCACCGGTGTCAGAATGTTTTGGGTCAATGTTACTCATTGTATCGTCTGCGTCAAATTCCCAGTCATTATTCGTTGAATCGGATGCGTCAGAATTCCAGCTATTAACGATAGAAACGTCAGCGTAAGATTCCCAGTTTTCAATAACAGAATCATCAGCGTGAGATTGCCAATCTTCAATTATACGATATTCTGCGTCAGACTCTGCAATAATACACAACCCAGTGCTGCTAAAAGAGCATAGATTTATAGGAACTTCAGCACAGAGGAACGAAAGCAAGCTTTGCTTAGCAACGTCCCATAACTTAACGACGCTTGAGCCGTTGCTAGTTACCAGCCTCTTTCCGTTCGGGGAAAATGCACAAGACGTGAACGTCTCTTTATATCTGTGGAAAAATGGCACTTCTTTTCTCCTAGCAATGCTAAGTACAGCTTCCAGTTTTCCAAATAGAACGAACGAATCGTCTGGAGCAAATTTACAACATGAAATATCTTCGCATTCAGTTGAATAAAGCCAATGCTCAACCAAACTTGGTAAACATACCAGAATGATTCTTCCATTCCTTTGTGCAATCACTGCCATTGTTTTATCAAAGGACACATCAACAGCTCTAATCTCTGAAGCTGAAGGGGGACGTCTGACTGCAAGTGGCATAACTTCTACTTTATAAAAATTGAACTCGACAAACCGTGGGACCTTTGATAAAAGCGACTCTGCAATTTTCTTCTCGTTATCACTGAAATAGTCTTTTGGAGAATGTGTAAGAACACTTTGTAAGTAATAGAAATGTGAATCCAATAATAGAGGCACTCGCCTTCCAGGTTCGTAGTTAGGCATAAAATTGATTTCAGTGATATGCCATGAAATTCGAGCTCGAAGTTCGTCGCTTATGACCACAGCACCTTGAAGAATTTCTACCCAAAGGTCCAATATTGACTTAACAATTCCATAATCTCCGCTATTTTGGGGGAAAATAGTTAAAAGAACGTGTACGATTACAACATCCACCAACCAAGAAAGATTTTTCTTCAAAGTGCATTTTATAAGATGTTGAAAGCCATGACACAGAGCGTAGTTCACGTCATTAGTTAAGTTAAGGTCATGTCCGGAGCAAACATTTTCCTTAATTTCTTCAAAAATCTGTTCGCATATTAACCAAAGCGCCTTATTTCCATCACTGACGTTGACAGTGTATTCGTGATCTTGGTAGCCTCTCGCGAGAAGCCAATCAATAACAGATTTGTGGAAAACAGTCACCAGATCATCAGAAACGTACAACAAGCACGATACCGTTTCATTGACTTTGTTAATGATGACTTTTGTTTGGCGACAATCTGGAGCCAAACCAAGAGCCTGAGCAACAAAATTGAGGGGAAGAGGTCCTTCAGAAACAACTAGCATTTCCAAGACTCTCAACACATCAATATTCTCCTGCACTATGGCTTTAAGTTCAACGTCGAGGCGTCGAAAATATGCTTGGTAGAGAGAATCCAGGCCTTCTGGAAGAAACTCAATAATCTCATCATACGTCATCTTATGAAGATCACCGCGTTTTCGCAGCTCAGACTGAGCGTAAAAGGCATACAGAAATGAACCCTCACACTTTCTAGCAAGCGTTGAAAACACAAAAGAACCCTCATAAGAAATATTCATATTTGCTTTCCTGTTAGCTATATGTGGAAGGCAAGCTTTAAGGTAACATTCAAGATCTAATTCATTCTTGGCATCATTGTGTTCAATATCGATCTTTTCAGGAACAGTTAATTTTGCCAAAGAAATCGCCGGCCTGCTCGTCACCAGGACCTTTATACACTCGGGAAGATCAGGAAAATAATCAGCAATCAAATTCACAATTTCATTCTTATCATCTGCTGCACTTTCATCCAAGCCATCGATCACGACTAAACTGGGTTCTTCTACTTCCAATTCATCAAGGGGGTTTTGCAAGTATATTCCAAAGGCATCCTTCAGGTGTGGATTTCATGAGGTCGTTTTAACTGATCAAGAAGCTTCTCTTTAAAACCTGCGACATTTTCACACATTTGACTCGCGAGAGACTGTAGCATCATCATAGGATTTCTTAGGTTTGAATCACTAAAGTCACAAAAGTGACAAGCAGCCAACTTTCCCTTCTTCTTAAAATTTTCACAGACTTTAGCTGCAAACACACTTTTGCCAAACCCAGGTCCAGCTGTTAATAACAATATTCCCGATTCGTGCTCATTTCCAATAAACCACTCGTCCACTTCCTTTAATAGCCACTCTCTTGTGCCAGGCTGGAAAAACTTGACTTTACCTCTAATTTTACTCTTGAAATTATGCTTTGCGAGTTTTCGCAAGAGATCTTCATCATTCTCATTGCTGCGGTTTCCATCGCGGTTTTCTTCAGTAATCTGTGTCAAACGATTTATAGAACTTTCGATGGATTTAACATCATTACTTAGGCCCTCTAGCACTTTTAGACACTCTTCTTCTTGTAATTTCCAATCTTTAAGTATTTCCACATATATTTCTTCTTCAGGCCATAACGGAGATGTTTTTAAATCGTCGACATCATTTTGTGGAATGTTCAATTCAACCAAAGCCTGCGAAATTTTCTGCCATAAAGATTCAAATGTTGCATTATCCACTCGAGTTGACGTCACATGTGCATAAACTTCATTTCTTAACGACTTGATTCTTACGATATTTGCTTGCACAGACCTATCTGTGTCCACAGGCATTGCACCCCATCCTGTTGATGGTAAGCCACAAATGTTCCGGAAGAGAACTGTAAGTAATGTAACATCAAAGGTTTTGGAAGCTGGCGGGTTGCCGGATGGAGGGTATAGTAAATCCCACTGGAAATCATTAATAACTCGAGGCTTTAACTTTAGAAGGGATGTTCTGTTGGCAGTAAGCACCGCAGGTAAACTGGCGGGAGAATGAATACCGTCAAATATTTTTCTCAAAGCATCAGTTCCTTTGTCAACTAATAATCTACTGAGTCTTGCAAAATTTGCCTTTTCTTGAAGTTCGACAGAAGCCATAAGATATGAATTTACTAAAACAAACAGGATAATGAATATCTTGGATAAAATTTCTTCTGGGCAAAATGCCGGGGCAGGGGTTTTCTACTAAAACTATTCCAGTCACGCTGTCGCATAAAAGCCAGAGCGGAGATAAGCTGCCTGCAATCAAAATCAGCATTATCTCACATCTCACAGAACCTATTATCTTTAATCTTTCTAGAATTTCACATTAAATAGTAAATACTAAATACTAATTTACAATGTGAATTACATTTAAACTGTATAAAAAAATATACTAAGACTAATGTTAAGAGTTAATATTTACAAGTAATCTTAAATAAAATTTGAAAATTTTTTGATAGAATTCGATAAATTTACTTCGACTCCAGCGTTCGGTTAAAACATTCAATCCCATACACAATTGGGCTATTTTTAAATCGTTCAGTTCGATATCTAAAATTATACAGTTTTTCTCCATTTGATCTAGTTTGTCTCTGTCTTATCTGATTAACTGTTTCTGGCAATAAACTGTGTAATCTATGTCTAGGGTCTGTCATTGTTTTTATAAGGTTTCCGCACATCTCTTCTCTGCGAGCCTTTAATGTTTTAAGGTTACAGTCCAGTAATGCTTCTTCATAAGTCAGACCAGGACAAATTATCCTAAGCGCACGCTTTTGAACTCGTTCTATGTCAGTAGACTGTTCCTTGGTTAAGTTTCCGTGCCAAATTTTAGCACAATATTCAAGTGTCGATCTTATGACAGCCATATAAAAGGCTTTTAAATCCTGCTTTGGTGCACCATAACCTTTTAACATCTTCAGAAAATACAGTCTTTTTACCGCTTTTTTAACAATATAGCATGTGTTAGTTGACCACTTCAAATTGTCATCAATCCATAAACCAAGTAATTTGTAACATTTAACCCTTTCAAATACATGTCTATTGATTTCTAGCGGTGGAATAACAGTTACATTTTTTCGAAAGTCAATTATCATTTCTTTGCATTTCGTTTGATTTAACTCCATCATATCTTCTTCAGTAAACCTTAAAACGCTCTTAACTTTACTTTCAGCACCACCCAGTTGCTTCCCAGAAATATGGTGGCTGACATCTAGTACCTCGTATAATGTAGTGTCATCCATAAACATTAATGTATCATGTTCAAGTATAACATTAGTTTCCATGTTGGTTGATATCATGAGTTGGATTTCTTCTTTTATTACAGAGGGAAGTTTATCAATCTTTATTACAAAGGCAATTGGTCCGAGTTTACTTCCTTGTGGCACTCCGCCATTGATATATGCATAATCAGACGTATCATTCCCAAATTTAGTAAAATGGGATCTTTTATTGAGGTATGTTCCAAACCATTGGATTAAGGCCAATCTAACTCCCATCTCTTTCATATTTCTTAGCAGTATATTATGATTAATTAGATCGAACGCTTTTCTAAAGTCAAGAAAAATTATTCGTATTACTCTTTGTGGCTCGTCCATTGCTCTATACCAGTTGTGGAGTAGATTTAGAAGGGCATACAAAGTCGAAGATCCTGGGAGCCCTCCATATTGGGAATTGGAAATTTTCCCATTTATATCTTCATTTATCCACTTGTTGGTAAAGGATTCCTGAACTTTGATAAAACACTGGTTAATGCAATCGGTCTAAGGTTTTCAGCGATTGTACATGGTGTGATCTTAGGAATCCCAGTTACTTTGTATTTTTTCCAAGTTTCAGGAAATTTCTTTGTCTGAAATGACTCATTAAAAATTTCAGCAAGGGGAACGGCAAACAATTTCGAAAACATTTTCAGAATCTTCAAAGGTGGATCATTTGGCCCAGGTGCCTTGTTAACATTAATTGCATTCAATTCTCTAGCAACTTCTTCAACACTGATTAACGGTAGATCATCCGGGCATTGCATTTCTAGCCACTCGTTTGATATATGTGGATAATTTATCGTTAAATTAGCAAAGAAGTTATTAATTGAATCTGCCGATTGTTTATCGTTCATTTGGAGATTTGTCTCGGAGTCTACTAGAGTCACAGCGTTTTTCCTTGATCCAATTAATCTTTTAACTTGCTTCCACCATGCTTTTGGGCATGAACTATGGTTTGGTCTTACCTTTTTATCATAAAACTGCATTATGGACCCTCAAGGAACCCCTGGTTTTATATTACACTGGTTTTAAGTCCATCTCTATCTGTTCCGAAAATCCTTTTATAGACTGCCTTGAAACAAAATCATTGAGTTTTCCCTGGAGGAGGAGTAAAATTTTCTGCTTTAGAACAAAGTAAAAATTGGGGTATTATGTCTAAAACTTGTGGTAAAAAGGATGCTTTTCATTAGATTTGTAACTCTAACCCCATACCCTTCCAACCCTAATTTGCCCACTCCTTTTAAAATGTTCATCTCCTTGAACAATGTTTTTTGGCAGTCAGATATTTTAACCTGATCCGCATCCAAAACGGGTTGGGATAAAACACGGATACGGATGGCACGGATACGGATAAGGGGATAAAACACGGATATGGGGATAAAACACGGATGAGGGGATAAAACACGGATGAGGGGATAAAACACGGATGGGGGGATAAAACACGGATGAGGGGATAAAACACGGATGAGGGGATAAAACACGGATGAGGGGATAAAACACGGATGGGGGGATAAAACACGGATGCGGGGATAAAACACGGATGGGGGGATAAAACACGGATATGGGGATAAAACACGGATGAGGGGATAAAATACGGATGAGGGGATAAAACACGGATGAGGGGATAAAACACGGATGAGGGGATAAAACACGGATGAGGGGATAAAACACGGATGGGGGGATAAAACACGGATGAGGGGATAAAACACGGATGGGGGGATAAAACACGGATGAGTGGATAAAACACGGATGAGGGGATAAAACACGGATGAGGGGATAAAACACGGATGAGGGGGTAAAACACGGATATGGGGATAAAATAATTGCCCAACATTTTTTAGTATTTAAATGTACTGACAAATAAAACGTTGATACTCTCTTCTAAAACTGGAACCCGTGGACTAGCATAGAAGTAAAGTTTCTAAAAGCTGATATACGTAGACTGCGCATTCAATAAGTGCGAACTTCTGCACGCATTTGTTGGAAGAAGATAAGGTAATACTTTTTGTTTAATATACTTTTGAGAATAACAGATAACCGATGGAGATTTGTTTCTTGTCAGATGAGTTTCCATTTACGCGGATCTGATTATAACTGTGAAGTGGTTTGTTTCCACTGTTTAAGCGGTAGATTATTTTTATAATGCAACATGAATTTTGCTTGTATAAGGATAACACTTTTTTGTTAACCTTAAAATTAAACTTGCCACACTCTCATGAGGTTGTATTCCCACGCTTATATATATACAACATAATAATCTACGCCATAACACGCGCGCCGGCAGATCACAAGGCGAATTTATAGTTTCATAACCACAAAAAGTACGCGTTTGTCATTTAATTTATGTTACCGGGTTAAATGTTTTCTTATAATAAATTTTCACATAACTTTAACGTTTGCAATACCTGAATATGTAATATCAAATAAATGTCAAAACAAAATTAGTAATGAATTACTGGAAATTTCAACTTGTGGACATGGTCATGGAAATGTTTTATTTTATACAACTGAGGCTGCACTCAAATACTGCATTTTTCATACGTACGTACGTACACGGAAAACTTTAATTCCTTCTAATTTTTATTTAGCTACTAGAAATACATTCATGCAGAACCCCCTCGCCCATTAGAACCAAGCAATTAAACTCCCCAAAAGCTATTGTAACATGAAGTACTGAGTTGATCACTGTAACCATGGTAACACGCAACCGGTCGTATATTTATTTTATTTTTTTGTACAAAATGGAAAAATAGTGATAAGGTTTGCACTTTTCACTGTAAAATTATCAATTGCCCAACTATATAAAGTAGCTATGTCATTACGTACTCTTTTAGAACGTCTCAGAAAACCTTTCAAAATTGCCATAAAACTTCAACTGTTTTTTGAACAGTATTTTTAAACTATGAAGGTTTTGAGATTAAATATGTTGTTTCTTATTCTATAACGCATTTGAATTAATATTAAAACACTTTTTAAGATTAATCAATGTTGTATTGACCACACAGAATGAACCACGCATTTTGAAAACCACAAACTATAGTGCATGCCAATTGACGGCAAAACTGCAAAAGCAAGTATGCAAAATAGACACTTACGCGTTTTAAAACTCGAAAACCTTGTCCTTTCTCGGTCTTTTGACTGATTTCTTTTCCTGTTGACTTTAGTAAGTGAAAGTCCTGTACAAAATGTTCATTTATCTTTGTTTTGTCTGTGTTATTTCCCGACTCATGAGCACAAAAGAATGAACAAAACTATATTTGAAAAAAGTTTTTTCTCGGCCTAAACTCGCGCATGCGCATAAAGTAGAAAACCATGTTCGTCCCAGTGAACTCAATTTGTTAACCTGGAACGATAACTGGCGGAAACTGGCGGGTGAAAAGTGAAGCCAAAATAACAGTGCCTACGCCATCAAACGTGATTGATTTCACAACGGCCAAAGTTCAAAATAAGTTCACGAAAATAGAAAAAAAACTTGAATATCTGTTAAAACCTGCACGATAGCTTATCTTATCCCATATTTTTATGGCTTTCATAAACTTTTTGCACAAACTAGCTTATACGCCTTGTACGACTGACAAAAAACAAAATATTTTCGCTGTTTGAACAAAAACACTGAGAAAACTTGCTTTAATGAACTTACTTCAGTGACAAAGATATAGACGACCGGCCAAGCTTGAAAAAAGTGTCTAGAAAACACTGTCGATGGCATTTTTTGTTACAAGCATGAAAATACGCAAAATGTCTCAGGATAGTGTTTACTTTGAGGGTGAGAGTGGTTGCCAACCGTATTTTTTTATCTATGTGCTAAAATTTGAAGGTTTTTTCTAAAACATTTCGAAGGATGGGATTTTTTTCGAATGCTGTGTTTTATATCAGTGTTTTATTTTAATTGGCTGACTATCTAATTAACATTTGTAAAATTTGGATAATCTTCTTTCGTATAATTCAAAATGATATGCTAATAAGAAACATGGCGCAAATACATCAAAACACGACCTTTCAAAAGAAGCCACAACAATATGTTTTTGTTGTGTTACAGACAGGCAACAATCACATATGTTTAGATTACATACGAATCGGTACTACACGCCCGGTTGCCACCCGTGTAACACAATATACTTCTGTTGAGCCAGTCGAGTTTTGGAATGTAAATGGTTGAAAAACAGCATGTTGGCGCAAACACGTAGTTTCACTATAACACATAGACCTTCAAAATCGGTAAATATTCGAAATAAAACGCAATAATTTACGAATTTAAGCCTTTGGGTAACCACTCGTTCTAATAAATCCATCTTTATAATGAAACTTGCCTCCACACAGGTATTTTAACAAGTGCCAGTAATACCATGTTTCTCATTAGCATGTCACTTTGAGTTATGACAATTAAGAAAAGGAGAAATTTGCACATGCTAATTAGGCAGTGAACCAATTACAATAAATCCATGATATCGAAAACTGCTTTTAAATGGAATCCCATCTATCGAAATGTCGTTATAAAAACCTTCCAATTTCGCTACATAAATAGAATAATTACGGAGGGCAACCACTTTCACCGTCAAAGTGAACACACTCCGATGACATTTAGTGTGGTTTCCTGCTTGTAACAAAAAATGCCATCGACAGTCACTTTTTTCGAGGCTGGCTGGCCGTCTAATATGTTTTCCTCCTAGTTTTCCTTCTGTAATCTTTTTTAGCCAGTTACAAAGGGGAAACTACTTCGATTTGCAAAAAAACTGTTGTTTTTTTCAAAAAAATAATACAAAAATAGAGTTTACGTACGGACCGCGCAGTAAATAAGTTGTGGGAGACTGAAACTGACGTCCAGAACCGCGCAACAAAAATAGGGGACTGAAACTGACGTCCAGAACCGCGCAACAAATAGTAGGGGACTGAAACTGACGTCCAGAACCGCGCAACAATGATGGCGTATAGGGGACTGAAACTGACGTACGATAACGAATTGATGGCGACGACGATGGCGTTGTGGCCTGACGCCAGAGGTCAAGGCTTCACTTTTTCCCGTACGAAATGACTGAAGTTATCGTTCCAGATAGATATATATTGAGTTCACTGGTTCGTCCATGACATAATGGCGGACAACTTTGGAATCAGCTATGTTCTCACATACCCGGGTGTAAATATCCGAGCGGAATTAGTACCCTCGCACGGCGCTTCGCACCGGCTCGGGGATAAAATACGTGAACAAATAGATATTCCCCGAGCCGGCGCGAAGCGCCGTGCGAGGGTACTAATTCCGCTCGGATATTTACACCCGGGTATGTGAGAACATAGCGGATTCCAAAGTTGTCCGCCATTATGTCATGGACGAACATGTTTTCTACTTTATGCGCATGCGCGAGATTAGGTCGAGAAAAAACTTTTTTTCAAATATAGTTTTGTACATTCTTTTGTGCTCATGAGTCGGGAAATAATACAGACAAAACAAAGATAAATGAAAATTTTGTAGAGGACTTTCACTTACTAAAGTCAACTGGAAAAGAAATCAGTCAAACGACCGAGAAAGGACAAGGTTTTCGAGTTTTAAAACGCGCAAGTGTCTATTTTGCATACTTGCTTTTGCAGTTTTTGCCGTCAATTGGCATGCACTATAGTTTGTGGTTTTCAAAATACGTAGTTCATCCTGTGTGATCAATACAATATTGATTAATCTTAAAAAGTGTTTTAATATTAATTCAAATGCGTTATAGAATAAGAAACAAGATATTTAATCTCAAAACCTTCATAGTTTAAAAATACTGTTCAAAAAACAGTTGAAGTTTTATGACAATTTTGAAACGTTTTCTGAGACGTCTCAGATTAAATTTTAGACTAAATCAAAGCTAAAATAGTACGTAATAACATAGTTACTTTATATAGTTGGGCAATTGATATTTTTACAGTGAAAAGTACAAACCTTATCACTATTTTTCCATTTTGTACAAAAAAATAAAAGAAATATACGATCGGTTGCGTGCACTGATCTGAAAATATAGTACCATATTTTCAGATCAGTGGTTGCGTGTTACCATGGCACAGATTAATTATATACAGATAGGGAACACGCGGCAAATCATGTCCCCATTTTTTTAATGCGCATGCGCGACCCTCTGGCAAGTGTAAGCACATTTTTTATTAGGAAAGAGATAGGAAAATGGAAAATTTTGGCAATAAAACGGCGATTTTAAGCGCAGTAACCGATCGATCTTCATTTTCTGGACGAATTTTGCAAATAAATGGCACACTGCGTCTTCTTAGCAAGAAGGAATTCAACGAATACCATTTTTAACGGCGAAAATGAGAAAAGTGAGAATTTCTGGCAATCTGATGATTCGATTCAGTACTTTGAACTCGAAGTGGAACTTGGCAACTTTATATGTGAGTTTTTTTGCTCTAGCTCATATATATCAAATTTTGTATCAAAGGGTTGTCGTTAATTTACTGTAAACACTTTTTTGCGAATCAAGAACATTGCATAAAACAGCATTCAGATACGAAAATGAACATCAACATTCAACATGGACTGATGGAATCATGGGCATGGAGCCAGAGTACTCAAAAGTACTCATATAGACTTTAACTTATATATTGACCCAATGGTGGGGGATTAGTCAAATTTAGTGATTTCCCTAGGATAGTGCATTGGTCAAATGAATGGTGTTTCCTCAAGGGTGGTAAGCATTATTGTGACCCCATGCATGATGGGGGCATTTGCAAGGACAGCATTTTGTTGGCTCTCAAAGGTCAATTTTATAGGCTTACGAGAACCAAAACCAAGAGATGCAGCATGCCAAGTTACTGTAACTATAGTATGTTTAATAATCTAATCTGTTTATTTATTTTATTGTTTATTTTGCTTTTCTAGATTGCCAATCAATCCTGTTGGACTGAAGTATTCTTTCATTACTGTACACTGAATCAGATGCAGAATCTTACAACTATGGTTATATAATTTGTTCACCTGATTGGGAAAAACCTGAGAGTATTTGATCTGAATGCCTAACAATTTTACATACTAGAGACACTGTCCCCCTGAGAGAGTGACCCTACTGCCAGGGTCACCCCTTTAGGCAAGACAAGTTCAAAACTTTCCATGTCAACACTTGCTATACTAGTATAGGGGCAAAACCTGAGACTATTTGATCTTATTTGAATGCCTACCAATTTTGCATAGCCTCGGGCAATGTTTATATAGTTCGAGTACTAGAGATGCTGTCCCACCTGAGAGAGTGACCCAGCCTACTGCCAGGGTCACCCCACTAGGCAAGACAGGTTCAAAACTTTCCATGTAAACACTTGCATGGCAGTAGCTATAGATGATAGTATATGAATATAATTTTGCCTTGCCAGTGGCTCAGGGGTAGGATGTCCCTAGTACACGAGATCATATAAACAGGCCTTCAGATTATTGTAATGGTTTAATTGAGGGTTCAAAAAAGCAGCCCCTATTTAGAATATAGTAATATTCATTGACATTGAACACATATTTATTTAGTTTTTGAATTTAAGTACTTAAATGTATATAAATGTGAAATAAATATTTATTAAAATAAACTTTGTATTTTTAAACCCCAATTACCAATGTACCAAATCCCCCAGCAAGAATTGGTGTGAAATGCAGACTTGTGCAAAGGAAAGAAACGTCGGATGTTACATGTACAACTAGGGAGCATATTTTACAAACCGTTCAATTTGCATATTTTACTAGCATCATTTATGTAGCTATTAATAGCATATTTAAATGAACTTTAATATTCTAGACAAGAAAACGTTTGACTCCAACAACACACAACAAAATTCTGCAAATGAAGGTATAAACACAACATTTACAACACACTGGCACAGTAGCAGCATTTTAAATATGTGTAAACTATTCCAATAATTTTAATAGGTTTTGACTTCATCACCACGCCAGTTCCAGCAGCAACTTTCAGCCTGCAAACGGAAAATAATGAACAAGTTACGCTATCAGAAAAAGATATTGAAGGTGAACAGCTAAGCTCATTACTCTAGTTATATTCATCGAGTTGTACACATGCAGGGATGAATTTACTGACCCAGAACCTGTGTCCCCCCTATGCATGCCTGCATAGTTATCCCCCTAAAGTGGGTACTGCAGGGGTAGCAATCTGCAATAGGAAAGGGGTGTGTATGTGAGGTACACCACCTCTATAACCAATTAACCACCAGCACTGACAAGTAAAATGATCTGGTGCTAAACAGAGTAAATACTAAAGTAGGGCGCATTTGGGCATATTGCACGCTAATGGGTTAAACAAAGTTCAGCTTGGCACCGGGGTTACCCTTACCTTGGTACTAACTACATTGATTGATTGATATAGAAAGTAACTTTAATACATTATTAAATTTCATGAAAATAGTATATATATATAAAATTATTTCAAAATTCAAATGCTTAAGTTTTAAAGTAAAAACATGGCTGCTTGAGCAATGAGCAGTTACTGCACTGCCACTGGTATTTTCAATGTGTATTTTGGGCTATTAATAACTGATGAATAACTGACTGACAGTCCTCCTCAACACGTCGAAAAGCACCATCAAATATTCAAATTCGATTGTTGTTTATTGCAAATCGGCACCCATGCTTTCTTACTAATTTAAAAGACAGGAAAGCAATACGTTTGGCCATTAATTTAGCGAAATGGGCATCTGCTTCTCTTTGACCATAGACTATGGTCAAATGGATAGTCTATGCTTTGACGAAGCGGCAGAACTTCACAACTCACAAGTCTCACAAGCACCGAGATTGTAAAATATGGCCATGCGGTACAAAGTTTTTATTGATTTTTTCTTTGTATTTAGCCTATAAACGTATATCTTTTGACATAAAAATAACCACTTACCATTTATGTTTCAAATTTGAATCCCAAAATGAAGATCGGTGGAGCAACTTCGCAAAAATATTTATTTTTCTACTTTCGAACGGCGTTTTCCTATGCTTTTGACTGGAAATTCGGCGAACGACACTTGCCAGAGCAGTTTGCGTGGCGCGTGGAAATGGCGTCAGCATGGGGAGCATTGGGGACACAAACATCAAAGGTTCCGACGCGTGTTCCCTATCTGTATACAGTGAGCTCTATATATATATATCTGGAGTGAGAACTTATGTCCAAAAAGTGAAGCCAAAGATGGCGGAAATTGACGTCCAGTGCCAATCCCTTTCTATTGTTTTCGACCGCGCGGTTTGCACAAGCCGGCAAGGAGTGTGCCGAAATTTCGTGTTTTTACTCCGATGTAAACAATAACATCATGATTTTATGAACTAATAACTTGATTAGCGATGCGATCTGTTAGTATAAACTGGAATTAGCTAGAAAAATGGTATGAAAACTGTTTATGACCTTCATGAGTTTGGACGTCAATTGCCGCCATCTTTGGCTTCACTTGGCCTATTGGCCGAACATTAGAAGTTCTTACTCCAGATATATATATGGAGCTCACTGTCTGTATATAATTAATCTGTGACCATGGTTACAGTGATCAACTCAGTACTTCATGTTACAATAACTTTTGGGGAGTTTAATTGCTTGGTTCCACTGATCTAATAGTAGATCAGTGCTTGGTTCTAATTGGCGAGGGGGTTTTGCATGAATGTATTTCTAGTAAATCATTCAAAGTACGTACTAAATACTACACAGTCATTCATGTGGCTGTTCGGCTGTTCCATAAATAACATGAACTCGATTTAGACTTTCTTGTGTAGACATACGTTTGAAAAACGCAGCACTGGAATTAACTAAATTCTTAACCCTTTATTAACTAAATAACAATATTATTAAAGTTCATATATATTATCTACATACTTTGACAAGGTTAATAAAGTCTATACCCATAGATCGTATAACTCAACAGCACTACAAATGTTATGCAAATGTTAGCAAAATTTATGTTAAAATCTTAGCTAAAAATTATGGATACATTCAATGCATTGTCTAAATTTATTAAATGCATTTTTGGTAAGCCGACAATAAATGCCGACCGCGTCAATTTAAACCAAGGGCAACAAAACAACTTGTCAGGTAGAACATGAGAAGCCTTTAATTTGCAACACTTGTCATGAGAAGCCTTTGCAACATTTGTCATGAGAAGCCTTTGCACTAACACTTCACATGAGAAGCCTTTGCAACACTCCCATGTTTTGGCATTTATTCAAAATCACCTTATTCTGGCTATGATTTGTATCAAATATATAAAATATCTTGTCGTAGACTGTATACAAAAAAACAATAAATAACATCGCGTACTTTTTGTGTTTTATCCCCTCATCCGTGTTTTATCCCCTCATCCGTGTTTTATCCCCATATCCGTGTTTTATCCCCTCATCCGTGTTTTATCCCCTCATCCGTGTTTTATCCCCTCATCCGTGTTTTATCCCCTCATCCGTGTTTTATCCCCTCATCCGTGTTTTATCATCCCCTCATCCGTGTTTTATCCCCTCATCCGTGTTTTATCCCCTCATCCGTGTTTTATCATCCCCTCATCCGTGTTTTATCCCCTCATCCGTGTTTTATCCCCCCATCCGTGTTTTATCCCCTCATCCGTGTTTTATCCCCTCATCCGTGTTTTATCCCCATATCCGTGTTTTACCCCCCCCATCCGTGTTTTATCCCCTCATCCGTGTTTTATCCCCATATCCGTGTTTTATCCCCTCATCCGTGTTTTGATCGTGTTTTATCCCCCCATCCGTGTTTTATCCCCTCATCCGTGTTTTATCCCCATATCCGTGTTTTATCCCCTCATCCGTATCCGTATCCGTGCCATCCGTATCCGTGTTTTATCCCAACCCATCCAAAACAGCCCTCACCATTTACCCTATCCCCTGAGCATATTCCGGTCGCTCACTACGGGACCACGTGATCACTTCCTCCAACTCACTTTTCACAGCTGCGAGCTAGAATGCCGTCAAACTTATCTTATTAAAACTGATTGGCCAGGTATTCTAAAGCTTAGCCATAATATCAGTACACTGCTAGGTAATAAAAGTAAAAAGGTCATAAGAACAACAAATATGAATAATGTGAGATATGAATCCTTTTAGATTTCACTATAGAACAAACATGCAAACCGTTTCTAAGAGAATTCCTTTACATTAATTAACGCACATGCGTATTATCACGGATTTGGCATTGGGTTACAAGATCGTCAATAATTATAAGTTCAAATCGTATGACGTATTTCAAGAAAACGATTTTGTTTTCAACTGCTTAGTCCAATTTTGAGGGAAATTGAACTTTAGTTCATTGCCCCGAGTAGAAACCTCCTGTAGAAAACCTAGAACTGGTTTCTATATATGTTACATGAAGGTATATTTCGAATTTCGAGGAGTGGGAATTTTTCAAAGTGAAACGAAAATTGAAAAAACGAATCTGCATGGTTTTGGAAGTGACAACAGGGAGAAATGTGAAAGACGAGTAAACATTTATATATTTTGAAATTTGGACGTCCTGAGATGTCGGACGAAATTGAACCATAAACGATAATCGACCAAAGAATACGGAAACCTATGTAAGGTCAGTGTTATCAACAACAAGGCCAAAGAAAACCAGAATCTGAAGCAAAACCGTTTTCTGTATATATAGATATAACACCAAATGCAAATGCCATTCAAATTTACATGATATGAATATGCACTTCGTCTAAACCGCTTAGTTAAGTTTATACAGACCGAGGAAATTACATCATAGTCATATAATACCATCCTTATTATTTATACAAGACACGAGACGTTTTCATTATTCATTTCTGTTATTCATTATTTTCAGTAATATAGTTTGGTGATTACTTCAGGGGTCTTAAAAACAAAGCTCTAAATTCTATAGTCGATATTTCAAAAATGTCGACTGCATGAGATATGAGTTATTTAGACTCTTGAAAGGGTCTGTTCTGAAGTATTTTGGTTTGCAGTTTGCTATTCTAAAACTCAAAGTGAAAAAACTGACAATTGATAGACTTGATAATAGCCTCTCAAGACCCTCAAGCAAAGGCCACATGCAGATGTGTTCTCCTAAGACTGCGAGTGAAAATCGAAAGGATGTCCCTTCCTATCACTTGCCCTAATTGGGAGACGTCTCCAAAAACTTCAAGATCATGGGTTTTCCTCGTTGTGGGTTAACAGCTCCGGTTTGGAAATCCCAACCTTGTCACCCACTGCTACTGGATTTATATGTATAGCCAGTACAGTTCTTCTTCTCCATCTATACATCCGATTTTTAAAATACATCAACTGTATGTAACTAGTTCTTCCAATGTTA
The DNA here is from genome assembly GCA_016169945.1 of Trachythela sp. YZ-2020. Taxonomy (NCBI): domain Eukaryota; kingdom Metazoa; phylum Cnidaria; class Anthozoa; order Malacalcyonacea; family Clavulariidae; genus Trachythela; species Trachythela sp. YZ-2020. The sequence goes on along the minus strand of JADLSH010000386.1, from coordinate 3,610,600 downwards.
TTCAGCGAATGCTGTAATATTGGTTTTGAAATAGATTATTGTTAGTATTACTATTACAAGTATTATTAGTTCTTCAGCGCATACTGTACTACCGTATTCAGGCCCTCTGACACGTCAAGAGAAAGTTCATTACTTGACTCATCTTTAATGAGCAGGTTGGCTACTATCAGCCGATTTTATTCAGAGGCTGACATTTCACAAGGCGTTTAATAAATGACACAGTAGCTCCTTTGCACACTCATCATCTTAGGAAATCATAAAAATGAACTAATGAACGGTCACCATCATTGGTACACTACACTCGAAATGCAACAAAACTTGTATACGGAACGAACGTTTAAAACACATTATAAAGATACAAGGAATTGATATTTGGACTAACCTTTTGCTAAATCTTCAAATGAAAAATAGTCAATCATAATATAAATGCAAAGTTCATGTTAAGAATTTATATTTGTAAATATATTCAAAATTACAATTTAATGTCAAATATGTGCTATAATTAAAGTACAATAAAAAAACTGTTTTGTTATAGCATCGTACTATAATTCCTCTATTAAAAGCGAACTAATTACCAAACTATAACTAAATTTGATATCTTACCTATACAATTTAATATTAATATTGCTTATACGTGTACTCCCGCCATGTTGGAAGCCATTTCTTATTACAAGCACTAGTTGATGTAAAAGTTTGCGTGTAAATAACGATGAAACGAAATATTAAACCGATTTTATATCTCTGCATAGTTTTTGTACTGGAATTTACTCTCTCATGAATGACTTCAACAGATATCATGCTTTTACACTTTTCTGGTTTCAGTTGAAGGATAATTACCAACGATGACTGATTATTGAGGTGATAATACAGGTGAACGTCACCACACAACTGCTTGAATAAATATTCTTCACCATTTAGTACATGCACAACATTATAATTATAACTTTTCTCACCATTATCATTGTCATTAGCACCACAACAATCATCAGCGCTACCATTATAACATTAGTCATTAGCACCATCATCATCTAACCATCGTTATCATCATTACTATCTTAACCATCAAAACTATTTTCTTAACCACCACCATCATAACACCAATCATAAGCACAATCGCCATGCATGATCACAATGACCATCACAAATGTCAACAGTATATTAATAGCCTCCACCATCACGACCGCTACCATGACTACCACCGTCATAACACCAATCACTACCCTCATTATCCGACCACCATTATCACCTGGTAACCACTACCAACACAACAATCATAATCACCACCATTATTGCTAATATCACTATTATCAGTAACATTCAGCACAATCACCACTATTATCACAATCGTAATCACCATTATCACAACCCTGCAATTATAACCACCACTGTCATTTCGATCACAATTTTCCCTACCATCATCACAAACATCGCAATCATCATCATTACCAATTAGTATTATTACCATCAATAACAGCAGAGTAGGGAATTGCCACCATGATTACGAATATGTTCATCACCAACACCATCATACCACTGGCAACTGATCGCAGTATTTCGATGACTTGTTTCTTTCAAAAGTACAGTGCTCCGTAAGCTTTTCATAGTCAAGACTCCATGATTAGACACTGTAACCCTAGTTAGGGAGGCAAGGGAGTACTATCACTTGCCCAAGGTGAACTCCCAGACAAGCGGAGAGAAGGAAGTGTCTTACTTCTCCATTCTAGACCAGCTCAAATCAAATTCTAGCCGCTACCCAAATACCATGTGCTAATTGACGATGACTTCGTATTTTTGCAAACTATCAACAACTTTTCGCTTGAAGAAACTTTAGATAACACCGTTATGTGCTGAACTGAACGTTCATATCAAGAAATCGACGAGGGAGTCAGTCATCACAATCAATGAACAAGCTCGCTCTAGCATTATCCCATTTGATAGCTGCCTTACGTTTAATGTCCCACAGCAAAGGGTTTTGTGGTATAGACAGACGAAGAAATTCCATATCTCCATTTATCTTAGGAAAAGCTAGCATAGTTTCGTTTGGGGAAAGTTTTGTATGGATTTTGAAGTCACCTGTCAAGTAGCGTTGAAAGGAAGACTGGAGAAGCGCACCGGAGTCCATGTCAAGAAAAAGCAGAAACTCATCAGATACAGCGATAAAAACTCTGTCCTTGTTAATACAAAACAGCCTGGAATTTGAACTAGAATAACTAAACGATACATTTTCGTGATTACCAGTATCTAAGTCAATAATCATGTTATCCACATACACACGACCATATAAGACGTACGAAACAACAGCAACTTTAGAATCGTTACTGAAGCAAGATACAAAATTGTTGGAATACTTCCGTAGTATACCCGGTTGATGAGTAAAAAAGACTTCATATACAGCAGCTTCTTTTCCGTTTCTTTTCCAAATGTAAAACATATATTTCCCACCACCAAAGACAAAGAAACCATCAGGAGAAACTGTAATACTCATCATAGGCTCAATTCCAGGTAAGCTGACCATTCGCGGTCCTCCGACTCCGTTGACATCGAGAACTTTAACTGGTTTCGTTTCGTCGCACTCGAAGCAGAGTAAGCCCCCCGACCAATCAACCACCTCTGATAAGGAAATGAACTCGTTCACTAAATGACCTAGTGACACTTGTTGGCTCTGAGTAAACAGGATCTTTAAATTGGCATCCACCGAATATTTCGATAAGCTGGGAATCCTGTCAAAAAGATCAAATACGAACAAGAACTTTTCCGACCACCAACAAACAAATGGCGGTTTACCTTGATTTTTCTTGAAACGTTGCTCAACTTGTCTCGTATCGACATTCCATATGTTGATACATCCATCTGAGGTACAAGTTGCAAGTCGGGAACCATCTGGAGAGAACGAACTCCAAAGAACAGTCGTGGGGCATGTTGGGACTAATGTTCTAAAGACAATTACGTTTGTCGCATCTACGTAGAGCCACTGATTGTTTCCAATCCCAACTATTTCTCTGGATATATTACTGCACACATCATCGTAGTCATCATCGTAGTCATCATCGTCTACGATGGGAAAATCATCGATAAAACAGTTCCAAACAGCAAGCGTGGTGAAATGAGTGGTTTCTATAACACTCAAAGAGTGATTGTCCAAAGCAAAGCTACACTCGACGCCATTGTAGATTCCTGTAGACACACTATCTCCGCATGGTATTTTCCAGTGTTGCCATGATCTACCAGGTATTTTACATCTTTTATACATCGGTAGTATTTCAAATCCTGGTCGAAAACAACGTTTACATAGCTTACTATGTAATGCATTTCCTTCCTTAACCTCCGGTAAGAGTCGCTTATCACTTCGTTGCAATGTAAATACGTTCCAAACACAAAACGAATCTTCTGCGCCAAATTTTCCAATGTCAGAACATTCCGCGTCCAATTCTGAGTCTACAACCGGAGAAAAGTATGCGTCAAATTCCCAGTTTTCAATGACAGAATCCTCTGCGGGATATTTCCAGTAAACATTGATAGAATCATCTGTGTAATATTTCCTGTATCCAATGATAAACAGCCCTGTCCTGTTAAAACAGCACCAATTAACAGAAACTCCAGCACGAAGAAGTGAAATCAAGCTTTGCTTAGCAACGTCCCATAACTTAATTGTGCTTGAACCGTTGCTAGTTATCAGCCTTTTGCCGTTTGGGGAAAATGCACACGACACGAATGTCCCTCTATTTCTGTGAAAAAATGGTACTTCTTTTCTTTCAGCAATGCTAAGCGCAGTTCCCAGTTTTCCAAATAGAAGAAACGAACCATCTGGAGCAAATGTACAACACGAAATACCTTCGTACTCAGTTGAATATTGCAATAGCTCAAGCAATCTTGGTACAGATATCACAAAGATTCTTCCATTTTTCTGTGCAACGGCTGCCATTGTTTTATCCTTGGACACACCAACAGCTTTAATCGTTCTCATCATTATGATAGGTACAGTCCACAAACCGTAGAACTTTTGATAAAAACGACTGAGCAATCTTTTTCTCTTCATCACTGAAATGGCCTTTTGGAGAATGTGTAAGAACACTTTGTAAATAATAGAAAGGTGGATTTATGCGAGGACTCAGACAAGAATTGGAAGATATTCTCCTGGGAATGAATTCAATTTCAACGATATGCCACGAAATTCTCGCTCGCAGTTCGTCGCTTATGCCCGTGTTAACACGAAGAATATTATTCCAAAGGTACAACATAATCCTTATCTCCCTGATTTCATCGCAGGAGGTAATTAAAAGGACATATACTATAACTACATCCACAAACCAAGAAAAACATTTTCGAGTCACAAAAATCGAAAATTCGCACAAAATCGGCCGCGCTGGCCGTACGTGCAAGTGCTCTGTGACTTGAAAATGATCGCTAATCTTGACCGTCGCGGCTAATTTTTTGTACGTATGACAGTAGAACTGTATTCTACTTTCTGTGCGGCCGTCAAGTTTTTAACCAATCAAATTTCACGACAGTATAAACAAATACGTGCGTGCAATTGTGCGCACGTACGTGCAAGTGGAGGCCGGCCTTTACCAGGGCCTTTTTTAACTAATGTACTGGAGGGGCAAAAGCCCCCCCCCAGTAAGCTATTTTGGCCCCCCCAGTGAAGGTCCCTTTTGTCCAAAGTATAAGCCAAAAATGGAAAAAAACTGAGTTTAGAGGAAAGTTATTGTATTCTCACAACAAAATCTGGCTCCGTTTAGATGGGATATATCAAAATTGTCTCTGAAAACGCAGGAAATCAAGCCACAGAAACTCAAGAATACAAACATTTTCTGGGGGAGGACCCCGAGACCCCCCTTCGCCTTCCCACACATATAATACACCAGCTACTTGTTACGTCCCCTTTCGATGATGCCCCCCACTGATGATTTCTTAAAAAAGGCCCTGGCCTTTACACGATACGACTAGTCGTATACGATTGTCATTCTGGTGTATGAAAACGACTGCTGACGCCACTATTCCAGTTCACCTTTACACGCATTTATTCGAATACATACGCCAGGATAAGAATCGTATGCGACTAGTCGTTTCGTGTAGATGGGCCCTTATAGCACCATAAGACAAGAGCGAAGATAAGCTGCCCGCTATCAAAATATGCATTATATTAAAAACTATATAGCCATGGCTATGGCATTTTTGTTCATTAGCTTGTACAGCCTGGGACCACATATCTTTTTGGCTGAAGCAACCATTTATGTCATTATTTAATGACATAAATGAGATATTGCTTTTTGGTCATTTTTCAAAACTCTTTACAATACTTCTACAACACTATGATTATTCATAGTATCAAAAGCGACATGGCTAGAATTTTTCAGAGCCCATTTGATGTCCTCTGCATTGTGAAACCCCCAGTATGCCACGCCCAAGACCACGGGATATGTGCAAGAACCTTGGTAAGGAAGTCAGACTAAATGGGGTGGGGGGGGGGGGGCAGGGGACGTGGAGCATATGGTATCGAGCACTCTCTAATATTGCGTGAACCAAAACACACTTATATATATGATTGTGATATAAGTTATAGAAAGTATAGTATACTATAGATTATAGTTTCACTTACCTCAAGCATCGACTCAAGGTTTCACTACCGTCGGTTTCATCCAATATAGGAAGATTCCTTTAATATGAAACAATAAGTTTTTAGGCTCTATATATAATAGATAACTAAGTCTATGAATATATTATATAAGAAACACATTCTGTATATATATGGTAAATCAGATCATATTGCATATGTTTACCAGCTTAACAAGCATTGGTCCATATATGGACTTCATGGAAGATTCCATGGAACTGTGCAAATTGCTAAATTATTCGCTTGTGTTTTGAGTAGCGAATGAATACGACTATAGCACAGAGGAGATACAGAGGTCACACCTCATGTAAAACGCTAATGTTTGAGTGTAACCGATCCCTAGCCAGTGCGCTAAGTAGAGGCTGTCACCCCCGAAACAATCAAAATGGTGGACATTTTTAGAAGTAAAACTATTTATTGTTGGTAATCACAACTTCAGTCAAGGTAAACCGTTAAAGAAAATAACAAGGGTTTCTTATGCCTGGGGGGGGGGTGTGAATACCTCTCGTTACCGCACTGGCTAGGAACATGGCGGCCGGCCGAAAAATTTAAGAAAATAAAGAAGAAAACAAACAAATTCCGGAGAATAATGTCATTTTGAAATTCAAAATATGAATACAACAAGACGAGTTTGAGAGACTGTAAATTTCCCACTCTATTTTAAAGTCATCATCAGACAAAATAGCAACAGAATAGCGACCGGTTATGCATTTTGTCTGAAATGAGACCTCTGGCTGTATATCTATAGCCTGTCTATTAAACGTCCCACTCTATTTTAAAGTCATCATCAGACAAAATAGCAACAGAATAGCGACCGGTTATGCATTTTGTCTGAAATGAGACCTCTGGCTGTATATCTATAGCCTGTCTATTAAACGTCCACGTTACCTGTGAGAATTCATTTCAACTTTCTTGACCTAAACATTGTCGAAAATCAAAATTCTACAGGTACCAACGAGAACGACGCGCGCTCGCAACTTTAACGATTTGCCTAAATAGCGTTTAAATTCGACTGCATGTCTCCACATTAGTTATTAGTGCAAATATTTCTGCCTTTCAGCGCCTAAAATGCTAGTGTAACACGTATATATCTTCCACCTTTGTTGAAAATATAAATTATCGACACGAAAGTCGCTGTTCACCAAATAAATAAATTAAATGCCGAGCAAATAACATTGCCATTGGAGTTTGCGTTGAGTCGTAAACATTCGTTTATTATGACAAATGTTTTGACGCCACTGTCTAATAGCACTTATGCAGGTTTTCCCTAAGGCTATTGTCTTCACCACCAAGCCTCAGTGTAGTGTAAAGAGAACGTATTGCGTCAATGTGAGGCTTGGTGGTCAAGACAATAGCCTTAGGAAAAACCTGCATAAGTGCTATTGTTAATAATTAATTCGCACTTGACACGATACTTCAACACCAATAAAAAGCTAGCTAAGAATACTAGAAATGCACACTGCTAATTTTGTATACTGTCTTCGATATAAAATGGAAAATTAGGCCCGGTTTAGGCAACGTACTTTTCATTTGATAGCGTACACTTCAGCCGAACTTCGTGCAATTAATTATTCAGTAAATGTAAAAAATGGCGTCTGAATAAATTACACACTTCGCCTCGTTCAGGCGTGCTACACGGCTACATTTTTCTACTTTTATAAATTATTGGCCAGATTTCGAGCAGAATCGGAAGCACTAAGTCACAGAGACTAAGTAGCCTAACTACGGCTCATGATGAGCACACGCCCGTGTCAATCAAACGTAAAAATACGCCTATTTCAAGTTCGCTTCGTGAAAAGGACGTTGTGAATCAAATAACATTTCAACGCACCTTAATTGTTCAAATCGTGAAGGTGATGTTCCAAATTAGCAAGGATTAGCGACGCATAGATATGATATAAATTCACATAAATGGGAACAAACCAAGACGGAAATCCACTATCATCATGATATTGTCTATATTTCTACTGGAGCCTGCCGGTTATTTCCATTTTGGCTGGATTACAGATTTCCCGACCTTAAAAATGCCGGCCATCGGTATCAGTTATCCTATATGTCGTATTTTTCTCGTTCGACCATATTTTAAAAAGAACTAGACTACTGGTACTTTTTGCCAAGCGAGAAGCCCAAAAATATCGAATGAAGAAAAGCTGTGCGAGAATATAGTCAGGATTATGTACAGGCTGCTAAACCTGTTAAACCTGCTGGAAAACAGGTGGAAACATGGCCTAAGAAAACTAAATCACGTGCAGCTTTAATTTGCAATCATCTATACTCTTTTACATTGGACGTACATGTCGCTGCATGATATTAATATATACAGATTGGATTATTTAAAGGATGTGCATCATCGAAGTACAGTCGAGTAGATTTAAAGTGAACACTTTTTTGTTTAAAAATGCAGTGTTTACTTTTTTCACTCCTTTACTCCAGGAAATCCTGGACCGTGGTCGCCAACTGATAGGATTCCGCACCCACAACCAAGTTGAATTGTAAAAAACCCTGCTGACAGTATACTATACTATACTATACACACTGTAGACACGAAGGAAAAGGTCATTCTCTTATTTTTGTTGTTCTTTGCATTCTGAGAAGGGTCATTGTTAAGAGAAAATTTTTGTGTGTCACGTAGCACGTGCTCAAAACTCGAATATATGACTGAACTGATGCGTTTCTCAATCGGCAAAATGTATGTTGACGGCACAATCTATAAATTAATACCAAAATATAGAGATTTTGGATTGTACGCCAAAAAGGAAATGATGTTTGAACTCGATTGAATAATAATTGAAGGTTTTGTAGATGGAAAATTATTGAGTGTAAATTATAGGCCTATACATTTATTAGACCTAACCAGGAACGTGTGAGATGCCAACAAAAAATCTAGATATTTACCCACAACTTAACATGGCAGTACCCTAGTTATATACATGAACTTGTGGTTAGAGCTCGACAACTGGACTCTGTAGCTCAGTTGGTTAGAGCGCTGCACCGGAATCGCAGGGCCGCAGGTTCGATTCCTGCCAGGGACCTATAGTTGCATTTTTCGCAGCTGTTCCTGGTTAGGTCTAATAAATGTATATAATTTACACTCAATAATTTTCCATCTACAAAACCTTCAATTACTTCCATTATATACTATAGCGATAGTGGAAAACTATAAATTCCCATCTATATAACAGCTCTTCCATGGATATATTATTAAACAATTATTGGATGAGGCTGAGCATGATATCAAGAATTGATCAGACCGAGGGCGAGGTCAATGTTATCTGCCGAAGCGAATCTGATCGAAGTTCGATCCAAAAACACTATTATTCCACGCTGATGACGTCGCCAGCGGAAGTAACGTGAGAACTACCGGATATATTGAGAATTATCCAGGGCTTTTTTTCCCCATTCCACGTGTTTTCTTTTCCTATTTCAAATATAATTTTTAATTAACTTTCTTATTTAAGTTTTAGCTCACATAGGGGACTATTTATATAGCGAAGCCTTGGTGCGTTTATTAGCTCGGCAACACGGTTAGTTAAATGTAAATTTATTATTTATGTTGCGTTTACATATAAAATTTCATCCAGCTTGGCGGATTGTTTTAGTTGTTTGTATAGTTTCTACATCATATATCGCGGCGTCTCTTTGTACTTTAATTTGAGGCTCAAATAAACGAGCAATATAAAGTGTCCTCAATATTGTTATTTCTTGTATATAATTGAGGAAATAAAACTTGTCACGGAGAACTTTTCAAATAGACATGAATTGCTGCGTGGTTTAAACCTACAATAATACATACTTGTCGATTGTTCTTTTTGAATTTGCCACATTATGAAAAAGTATTATTCCTATAACATGCTGATGTTGAAATACTATTTGTCATGAATTTTTAATTTAAATTTGTTTATTCAAATTTACCATAACATGCCAATTGTTATTTTTTGTCTATACAAATACTAATTTTTAGATGTCCAACCACTTATAATACACAATTATGACGTTCTAAAACGTATACGGTGTTACAGGTGGAAATTTTGCATATAAACGGTCACGCTTTTTGAATTTTATCTATATGACCGTGCTTTTCACGGTAAGAACAAGTGACTAGTATGTATATCTGTTGAAACGACACTGTCTGTCTACAACAGTACAAGTATTGACGGGATACAGAATCTATTAAGCGAGTTTGAACCAAGACAAGGAATATACAGTCTGAACCGTCTGGACACCTGTTCAACAGAGTCGATATGGCAAAAAAAAATTATCGTGAGTCTTGCAATCTCTTGAATTGGCAAGCAGTGCGTTTTGCTCCTGTCCTTCTGACTTTTTGGTCGCTGATATTTTTGAATTTGCAAACTTTTGGAGAAGGGCTCGACTTTTGTTTTGACGGAACAAAAGAAGGTATAGGTTTTAATAAACCGAAAGTGTTTAAGAAGACGTATGTTTAAGTCTGTTAATCTTTCCACCTGATAACGTGTAGAAATTAACCATCACTACATATAAGATCAAACAGCGACAATTAACTCGCCAATACACAATACAACATTGATCAACGAACACTATTAGAGCTAAAGCGACATTTTTAGGGTCATAGTACATTACAGATTAGCGTCGAGCAGATGTTGTATCGTAGGATAGTTAAAGTTCACGCGTGAAATAGGCAAAAGGTGGAGCAACAACAACAACACTACTACAACAAACAAAAAATACTACAAAAGCAAAAACAACAAAGCCATCACCAAAAAAAATAATATTAAAATAATCATATTGTGTATTTTGAAATTGAAAAATTCGAATCTTTTCCAATTCCTGGATCTAATTGTCTTACCGATTTTTACTTTCTTCCTGTGTAGTATGTATACATATAGTCCTCTTTCTAATTTAAATTCTATTATTTTCCCACCATTTTAAAGGTTACCGTTTGAACAGTGATGTGATCAAGTACGTTCACGCCAAATCTGGGGTGGAATGCATCTTACAATGCATGCTTCAGGACAAATCATGCAGATCGGCTAATTTCAGAACAACCTCAGTTGACGATATTCGAAATTGTGAGTTACTCAGAGATGTCGATTCAGAAAGTCCACAACCTTTATACAAAGATGAAAATTTTGATTACTATGTACTACTTCAACCCAATAGAGTAAGTATAATTCCCAAGGGCAAAAATCCATCTCAAAAAGTGGGGGGGATGGGACCTCCTGACAGTTCTGGAGGCATGTAACACATTTAGTTGTTTTCAGGGCATTTCAGCATCAATTATAGACATCTCGCGACGAAAGCGTAACTTGGGTCTAAGCGTTAGGGGTATAGGTATGGTTTGCCCGACGACCTGACAAGAATGCAGGTATCGAGTTCCGAAAGCTTGAAGGCTGTAGGGGGTATAGGGCATGCTTCTCCAGAAACATTTTGAAATCTAGAGTCTCTGAAATGCCATTTCATGCACTTTGGGGGAAGACTTTACAGAATTCTGATGATGAGAACATGTCGTATAAGCAAAAGTGGGGGGATAATTACATATTGATCCGCCTCTGCCCAAAAAGTGGGGGGGATTCGTCTCCCCCATCCCCCCAGGATTGATGCCCTTGATAATTCCTTTCTAGAAAAAAACGGTTTTCGTATTTTTCCATGCAAACTATATACACCAAAAAAATTAAAGAATGAACGGAAAAGGGAATAAATGAATTAATAAAACCTGACCGACCCTAGTGCATTTTGTTCAAAAGAGACACTGTGTTTTTGAACCATTTAGTGTATTATGATAACCATTTATTTGCTAGGCTAGTGAGGTGAGCTGTCACAAAGAAACATGCTCATCCGCATGCACCACTATAACATAAAACTTGTTAATCCTTTGCTGTATAGGCTCATTGAAATATAGAATGATGTCCTGTTTTCGAGTACATTTTATTAGTTTATTAATCTCCTTTGCTGTATAGACTCGTTGAAATATAGAATGATGTCCTGTTTTCCTACTTTTTATTAGTACATTCTGCAGATATTTAGATAACGTGAACAACTATAACGAAACACATACAGATTCAACGTTTTCCTAGTGGTGATGACCTTATGGGTAGCACACCACAAATTTCATTTATAGAAAATAATCCAATGATCGGAATGATCCATTGTGTTTTTCATTCTACTGTTTTCCATGCCACTCAGTCACTCAATGTTTTGCCATATTTTTAACTTTATGCAAAGCGCCAGCTATTATCGCATAATTGGTGTGTTAATATACATACTCTTTACGAGCGTGCAATTATAGTGACCTCGTCACTATAACGTTACTACATGGCAGGCATGCAATGCTAGACACTTTTATACTTGTCAATGCATCGGGTATATCTTATAGAAATAACCATTATAAAATGGTTAATATCTAGCTATCTGTACATGGGTTTATTCGAAATGTAAACTATAGAACGTAACATTTGCGTTTCAAGGGCCGGCCTGGTTCCACGTAATTAACTTTATGCAAATACATGGCCATATTTATTGATGAATTTGTCTTCTCTATAAACCAATTGCAGCTTACCATAAAACGAGCTAATGCATGGCATCTTGAGAACAACTCGAGACGAATTCCTACTTAATATATATAAGGAAAAAATTTGCCATGGGTCAATAGGGCCATTTATACGGGAGAAAATAAGTCGTGACTTATATAAGACGCGAACACACTCGTACAGTATAAATGGTCAAATTCTAATAAGTCGCGACTTATTGTGGAATAGCCTGAACCCTTGTTCTTATTTAAGTCGCGACTTACTTGAATTTGATCATTTACACGAGTGTGTTCGCGTCTTATATAAGACACGTCTTGTGTAAGTCGCGACTTATTTTCTCCCGTATAAATGGCTCTAATAAGTGCAAGGCCAAGAGTTCTATTACTTGAATATATTGCAAATTGCATTACAATTAAACCTATCAGAAGTAAAAGTTTTGACTGTTTTGAGACTTTTTGTCACTCATAAACAGGCTACTATTATTGAAAGTTTTTGTACGCTAGAAATCCGGTAAATAACTGGTCGGACTGTTGCTAGGGTTTTGTGTAATGAGAATATATATTCTAATCGGGGTGCAACTCGAAACCCTCGCACTTCGGGCTCGTTCTTCCACTGATCAATTTCTCACTTCTCCCAAACGCCCACGCATGTTTCCAATTTCTATAACTCGGTGGAAATAGACATGCACAGAAGTTAAATTTTGGTATATTATAATCGGAATGAAATAAAATCCCAAATAATCCCACATCTATGTCAATGAGACTATGATTTGAGCTCATTCACGATCAGCGAGAATTAGAATATCGAGAATCATTCTTTCATGTTACACGAGGCAATTTTTGCTGCAACATGCAATGCAATTTCGGACACAGAGCGATGTTAGGTAAAACGTATATTCGCAGAGAAATTGTGAGCATAAATCTCGTTTTACTTTGCCTGTATTTTTCTTACTAAACATGCCCAGAAACAACAAAGAAATGAATGAGAATGACAATATTTGTGAAGTAAAACGCGGGCCATGTTCATTGCTTTTCTGTGCATACATTTCCACATAAATATGTCTCTGTGCAGAAATTGCGTTGCAAGTTGCAGCACAAACTGCCCCGTGTAACATGGCCTTAAGTAAAATGTTATTTTGTTTAGAAACCTCCAGATTCTGTACCATCAATCTCTCCGCCAAAGACGGCAGAAACATTTTCAACAAGTAAGACACTATATTAATAAAATGCGATAAGAATCTAAGCAATTAATTTTTACAACATAATTTTACTTTTTGTGCTTGTAGCAAAAACTACAGCGAAAACAACACAAGGTTCAACAACTGAACTACCTGCAAGTAAGTTAAAAATGAACCAATGTAGAATTTTTCAATTTTTAAAAATTACAATAATTTTTGCATGTAAAATTTTCATCTTTGTTCACTTTATTGACTTCTGATTATTTTCAAATTTTATTCATGCCATTATTGAATTAAAATAATAGGAAAGGTTTATATATAACTTATATATATACCAAAGTTATACCTTTTGTACCTTGAATAATTCAATAAAATTTTAAAATAAATTTCATGTGACCTTTCTTATACCAAAATCTAAACGGTTTGGTGGAAAACGCGGACTGCGGACTGCGGACTGCGGACTGCGGACTGCGGACTGCGGACTGCGGACTGCGGACTGCGGACTGTCTCTTCATTTATAGAAAATATTTTGCCTTTGGGTTGTGGGAGAAATATTGTCGCACTACTGCGCATGCCCATCTCGAAGTTTATGAAAAATACGATATTGTTATTAAATAATTTATAATATAAAAAGCTTTAAATGTTCAACCTTCCATTAGCTCTCTCTTCAAATCGCCGGTACGCTAGTGTAGTTGTCTATACCCACATATCTTAACTGACCTAACATATGCACGCAACTAACTGATTGACGATTGTGTTGTTGTTCTTTACCCATTCAGTCCTTGAAACTCCCGAAAGCGATAATTCTCAATCTAGGTCGGCAAATATTTTCCGAAAACAAATAGACAATAATCCAAACGAAAATTTTATTTGCTTGCTGCAAATACGCAACAAAATGTATGAACTCCAATCGAACAGTGCATGTACATATAGCATGACCATGAGCAAGCAAATTCCATTGACAGCCAATGACAAGATCGTGAGCGCTAAAATATTTGCCTATTCACGGGAGTCATGTCTATTTGCCTATTCACGGGAGTCTAAGGTCTTGTTGTTGTTGTTGTATATTTAGTCATTACATGTTAAGATTACAGTACTTTTACATAATACTTGAAGTGTCAATGGCCAATGTCTGGAAAATCTTGCACGCTACTCAAACACTTGCAGTAACAAGGTACTCACTAGACACTACAATTAAGCATTTTTTCCCTAAAACAATGCTTATTTTAAACCTGTAGACTATAAATACGCAAAAACAGTTGCGCTGAAAAATGGGGAAAACCCACTGGGAAAACCCCTGCACGAAAATATGTATTTGCTTGTGCGTAAACATGTCAATCAATGGTGATTTAATTAAATTTGATACTCGCAAAGCGTATTTTGTTACGCAAGCTAATGATCAAAACCTGATAATTAAAACATCATCGTTGAAAATGCGTATGTGAAAGATGCCGAGACGTATTTGAAAGTAGGTAGGCAAAATTTTGCCGACCTAAATCTACACATATCGCTTTGCAGGTCGGCATTTAGGCCGGCATTGCCGAATGCCGACCTGAGTTTCAAGGACTACCCATTATATGCTTTTGTTGATCTGTAGTGAACAAATACGTTGAATTACCCTGCGATTAACATTTTGAAAAACATGATGGCAAGAGTTTTTACTTTCTTAACATGTACTCTTGAACGCAATCAACGTCATTTTTAAATGTATGGTGTTTTATCACAATTACCAGCACAATTTTTACAACCAATACCACCATCTGTACAGGGAGCAGTACAGTTTCAGCCACCACCACCGCAGAGAGTTGCACTACAACCGTTACAGCCTCAACCAACGCCACAGCATTGTCCTATAATTACACATAATTCTTACATAGCAAACAACGGCTTCGCGCAACAGCTACGCCAGCAACCTGCATATTCTTCCGCCACTGCATAATAGTACGTGTTAAGATATATGTTCATTGAATCACAATATCCATGTGAAAAACATGATTGTTAAAGAAAAACATCGTGTATTTAAACATCCCAATCTCAGAGAAGATCCGCGATTTTGTCTCTTTTATTGCATGAATATATGTAAAAGGAAAAATATTGATAATCTTTATCGGTGTGCTTATAATTCATTTGACATGTGTTTTTACAAATTTTATCATAACGCGTAAAAAGGAGCATTCCCAAGCAAACATTTGAACAATAAACATCAGACAAACTTTGAACAATAAACATTTAAAAATAGTGACGTTGATTGCGTTCAAGAGTACATGTTAAGAAAGTAAAAACTCTTGCCATCATGTTTTTCAAAATGTTAATCGCAGGGTAATTCAACGTATTTGTCAGTTCACTACAGATCAACAAAAGCATATAATGGGTAAAGAACAACAACACAATCGTCAATCAGTAAGTTGCGTGCATATGTTAGGTTCAGATACGTGGTATAGAGTATAAAAAGCGAGTGTATAGACAACTACACTAGCGTACCGGCGATTTGAAGAGAGAGCTAATGAAAGGTTGAACATTTAAAGCTTTTATTATAAATTATTTAATAACAATATCGTATTTTTCATAAATTTCGAGATGGGCATGCGCAGTAGTGCGACAATATTTCTCCCACAACCCAACCGCAAAATATTTTCTATAAATATCCGCATAAACTTCGAGATGGGCATGCGCAGTAGTGCGACAGTATTTCTCCCACAACCCAAAGGCAAAATATTTTCTATAAATAAAGAGGCAGTCCGCAGTCCGCAGTCCGCAGTCCGCAGTCCGCAGTCCGCAGTCCGCAGTCCGCAGTCCGCAGTCCGCAGTCCGCAGTCCGCAGTCCGCAGTCCGCAGTCCGCAGTTTCCACCAAACCAATCTAAACTGAAAACAACAGGAAATTCAACTACTCAAACAACAAGTATGTTAACAGTTATGGGCATGCAAATGTAAAATTTAAACCATGTTGCCTTTCATTTCATACAATGTGATCTTCTTTATAGCAACATCTACACCGAGAATAACAGAAATTTCTTCATCTCAACCAACATGTAAGTTCATGCAATATCAATGGACAAATATTAGCTTTCTATAAAAATGTTTATTATTATACTCTCACATTCTTTCACATGAATATAGCTACGATTGACCAATCATATGTCCTCAATTGCTCGTTTGCAATCGACGCCATCTTGGTTGATTTTCGTGGCAACTAAAAATCTATATTCTTCATTCTTTGTCGTATTGTGCCAGAAATCGTATACTATTCATAATACAGTAAGATGTTTTCAAAATAAACCAAAAATATTAAACGGCTGGACAAAACTTTAAAATCAACCAAGATGGCGCCGTAGACATGACACGTAGTGACGTCATGTGCAAGCAAAGAATAAGGTCACGTGCCTGTCCGACATTTTACGATGTAGGACAGGAGTATATTGGAGTAGCTTATCGCCGCTTTTTTCCTTGTTCATTTGTATACAACTAGGTCAAATCGTTTTAAATAGACTGCAAAGTTAAGGCACACTTTTGCTTTCTATAAAACTAGTTTATTCACTTTTTGTTTTCGTAATTTAAGCAAATTCGCGGACGATTTGCCACACAAGTTTTCGCTGTAGTTTTATCGCATCGTTGCAGTTGCATTGCTCTCGTTTACACCGTGTTTTTGTTGTAAATGTTTTGTTCGATATAATAAAATTCCTGTTGGATTCATCTTCGCCCAATCTGGCAAAATATTAAGTCTCCACTTAATATTTTGCCATATTGTATGGACTCAGAATCCAATAAGATATGTTGTTCTATTATTTGCATAATGTGACGATATTAAGATATTTACAGCAAAATCTACACCGAGCC
Source organism: Trachythela sp. YZ-2020 (assembly GCA_016169945.1). NCBI lineage: Eukaryota > Metazoa > Cnidaria > Anthozoa > Malacalcyonacea > Clavulariidae > Trachythela > Trachythela sp. YZ-2020. The sequence goes on along the minus strand of JADLSH010000386.1, from coordinate 3,593,471 downwards.
CGAGAACAACAGAAAGTTCGACAACTCAATCAACAAGTAAGTTAGCGCTGCATGAGCATGCAAATGTACAATTTTACCGCTTATTTAAATATTTATATAAATTTGTAATATTAAACACAAACTAAATAATTAAATTTTCTTTAAAATTTGAATCTTTATACACAATTCAACCTGCCTTTGCATTGGTTGAGAGCCAATATTTTTCGCTGACCCAATATCTTGAAGTTTATTACAGCCCTCTCAAATGTATCACGAACCAATGGCGTGCGTTGTTTTATAATAGGGAGTTTACGATCTACGACGCGTTCACCTCGACGACGCCACGTCAATTTATGCTTGACATAAGCCACAGCCATAACTATACTGCTTTAATTTAGGGTAGCACGGGTGGCGGAAGCGGTTAGCGCGCTGCCTCTTACCACTGAGTTGAGCCTGTTTCACAACAGGTCGAGGTCACTGTTGGTACTCGCATGAGATCGGCAGTGTGCTCAAATAACTCATGTAAGTTGAGATTCTCTCCTGTGCTTCGAGGGTTTTCCCCGGGTACTCCGGTTTCCTCCCTCTAATACTAACCCTTAGGAACTAACAATGGGGCCACAGTAATTGGCTGACGCTGTTGTGGACTCCCTGCCATTGAGGTGAAGTTGAATAAAATAATTGTCTAAAGCATGTTTTAACAACCTTACAAACGTTTAAATTAGGCTAAAAAACTCCGATGTTTAGCTGATATTTGTCGTTCGCCCAAAAACGTTTCCGTACGAGATTAGTTTAGCTACTTTTTGTATTATTAATATAAAACAAACAGATAATTTTGTCCTTGTTTGTTCAGTTATAGATACACAGAAGACGATATAACGACTAGCCCCGGCGGCCAATTTTTTCATTACCACGTCATGATACTCATGTGTATCTATAACTGAATGGATCATGTACAAAATGTCATTTATCTTTTCGAACTCAATTTATAAGCTTTCATTGTCACATCTTTAACTTTAGTACATGACATCACAACAATAAGTACAGATATCAGTTTTATCGCTCGAGCCGTCGAGGGACGATATAATATCGTCAAGAGAGTGATGAAACTGATATTACCAAGCCTCTCATGTGATAACCTTTTTATTACATACTTGTGGCTTTATCAGGCTTCAAATATGGGACATATATTAAAAATGAGCTTCCTTTACCAAGGCTTTTCAGATCATTTTGCTTGGCTTTAAGTGCTTCTCTTTAATTAGTGTTGAACAAGGTCAAGGGGACTTAACTCGTTGCTCAGCCGGGGCAGTCCTTTTCTTGTGCGTATCGATTAAAAGGGGCGAAGGTATCCGTAGAGACAGAGGTTTGTACTTCTCTAGCTCCGTCCGGTTTTCGTATGTTGATGAAAAGCCATGAAATTGTCCATAACCTCCGGTCTTATGACTTCTAAGACGACATCTGTATTATGTATTTCCTGTAATATTCTACCCTTGACGTTCTTCTTTTGGTATTTTAATTTTAATTTTCAGCAATAAACTCGTCTACTGACATGCACATTCATACATCTCAGAGGCGGCGGCCATCTTGAATGTTTTGAACGGGACAAAAAACGATATCACGGGACAAAAAACGATATCCGGGACATATCGTTTTTACAGTATGTCCACCTGTTATCAACCTGATAAAGACACAATATGTGATGAGTCAATTCATATCATTATTGTGATCCCATGCAAACGGCAGATAATAAACATACAACTTACAAAGTTAGCTGCAATTATTAATAGCTATACCGCCATACATATATAAACATTCAACAGCATACAAAAAACATACAAAAGATTTGGAGGTTTATTTGTTATTGGTTTGTTCTAACCATGTTTACTATCCCCTATTTCTGCCTTAGAAAACAAGGCTACAATGATCATAGTAAGATACATACATACATGTTGTGAAAAATATATATAAATACATCTTGAAAAGCAGATCGTGAGCTTTGTGCTCTAGTGCATGTGTTTTTCATGTTCTCGAATGTTCCCAATATTGAAGTCTCGACTTAATATTTTGCCATATTGGGCTCAGAAGAATCCAATAAGATATAATGTACAGCGAGTAGCTCAGCCAATCAGATTGCAGAAATGGGTCATATACGGTGGATGATTATATTACAATATACTATACTATATATGCATGAATTCAGTAACTTATAAACAACTAATATTTTACCCTCTTTAAAGCAGTTCAAGGACCGTTATCATCATGTACAGAACTACTGAGGCGAAACACGTATGTTAATGCATGAACTTTTCTGTAGATACTGTTGCTGTATATAAATTATTTCGTTTGTACCACTGATCACGAATCTAGACTATAATTGAGCTTCTAATGAGCCAATATGGGACCAGAATATTTAAAGTGAGAAGAGTCACGAGATAATAAAATCGTCCTTTTTTTTCACCAATCGGATGGTTAAATGTTTCAGTCGGTTTATTATCAAGCAAATGTCGTTTCCTACTATACGTGTTTGGCTATTTCCTCCAGTAGTAACACTGAATAATAAAGAGTTCCTGGGATTTTAAAGAAGACAGAATAGAACTGGTTGAGCTGTCAAAAATAAATAAAGTCAATTAATTAGCATTAGATCATCACCTCTTCTACCTTACTGAATATATTGTACATCATGTTCCGACCTTTGCTTACTATGTAGATCATTATCAAATGCTAGTGGTGTTTACAACCTACAAGATGAATCATTTCAAAACTTTCAAGTTTATTGTCACATGACTGAAATACCTGTATGCGGACCAGGAGGCTGGACACTAGTAATGAAAATGGATGGAAACAAGGTATGGAAACAAACACCATTCTCGTCCCCAGCCCAGAGCCATTTTCACTCGGTTCCTCGTTGAAAATTAGGCTCTGAAATAGACGGCCAAAAGAGATCTGATTGGCTGTTCAATAGAACCGCTAATGACATGCAATGTACTATTTCTTGTGTGATTTCCGGTGTAAATAGCAATTGGCGGGGAGTGTAAATATATACGATGGCTGATCATACTAAAAAACAACAAAAGTACATCTAGGCGCTATCAATACACTCTATAACTTTAAACAAAAACACTTTATAACTTTAATAAGCTACGTCGACTCTTTCGCTTCTCACATGAAATCAACATTTTACAATAACAAAACTGTTAGTGAATAACAACAGTGTAATTATTACCATATGAGGTCACGATGGAACTAAATTTAGCAGTCGAACTAAATTTATCAGAATTCAATACACAGGCATGCGCACTATAAACAACTGCAGGTTTTCTTGCACTTCCGGTTCGGTGTTGTTCCAGGGCCTATAAAGGACGCGCGCGACCGAAAGGCCCTGGGGTCGAGGATGGGTAAAGCACATCATATACGTACAATAATGATAATGTACAATCAGAAAATCCTATTTTAGACTACTGAATTTAGTTTAGTCTCATTTATCTATTCATTCAATTTGCCAGACACAAAAATACAAACGTATACATCCATTTGTACCTGCAACAGCCTTAGGTTTTGTATTATATTTTCCGTGACAGGATGATTTCAAGTATGACTCTCCTTACTGGACCAACAAGGAAACCTACGCAGTTGACGACGGGCTTGAAGGTTTGACAGAAAAACAAACAAAACTGCCTTCTTACTGGAACACACCGTTTAAAAAAATATGCCTTGGAATGAACGTCAACAACGTTACAAAATGGATTGCGTTAGACTACGAGGCAAGGTCGCTGTACGATGTGATTGCAGGGGGAACTTTTACAAGTACGAGCTCGGGAAAGGAAGCATGGAAATCTCTTATCGATGGTTCGTCTTTGCAACAAAACTGTAATAAAGAAGGGTTTAATTTCTATCAATGGAGAAACCAAAATAGATACGTATTGGTAAGGATCGGAATAGTTGCGAACAATGAAAACCACTGCGAGACTTGTGACTCGTTTATCGGATTTGGTGTCTCATTCCATTCATGTAACGTGAAGAGCACAATAACATGCGGTAATATAGCTATTTGTAATGGAGGGCAAAAAGCACATTGCAGCATTCGGATATATTCTTGTACAATAACAGCGCAACCATTGTCATGATTTAATGTACATAATTCACGCACGTAATTATTTCACGCACGTAATTATTCCATGATTAACTCCGTAATATATTTCATAATTAATGCACATAATTAACGCACATGATGGTCACTTTCTATTGACCACTTTCACAATAGTGACTAATTTGAATATTCTTTTATGTGCATTTTAATAAGCCTTTCTGGCCTCGTTTGTGTACCTGTAATTCAAAAGAATCTTTGCTTGATAACGAGGCAAGAAAGGCTCATTTAGATGCACATAAAAGAATATCTAAAACGGTGGCCATTATGAAAGTGGTCTACGAAACGACCATTACTCATAACAAATGACAATCGTTTATAAATTAATATACTACTACCACCACTTTTGTTAAATTTGAATAAATTTGTAAAAAGCCACACAATCTCGAAGGTTTGTATTTCATACATAATTATCTAATATTCCGCTCATACCCATGAACATTTACTTTATAGCCGTTACTGGATACTATAAAAATTGTTTCAAAATAGTTGTTTTAGTTTTGACCCTTGATAAAATCAAACATCGAAAATATTTTGGACACCTTGTATAAGTAAAGCATAAGATATTATTGAACTTATGCCTATACTTAGCACTCTAATCCTTCTTGGTGCTGTTAACCTAACATTAAACATAACCTAAGATATATTATTAGACGCATGCTCGCGCCTCTATAAAAGGGTATATATGTTTGTCCGTCAGTAGGTCAGTGTACACGCCAGCCGTGTGAATAATTCTGGCAGTTTGTGCGCGTGAGACACACTCGCTGAAAGCTGCGATCCCTAAGTTTTTTGAATAAAATTCGATCCGATCTGTTCCGGAAAAAATAAGAACAAAATCCGATCCGAGAAGAAAATGAACCAAATCCGATCCGAATGCATGAAAGTTTATTCCGATTCGGACCCGGAACGGCATCGCACATTGCAGGAACTATAAATTTTGATACATACTTCAACCACATTTAAAGTTTAGTCGGATTTGGACCCGGAGCGGAATCGCACACCTTTACTCTGCAATCAGCTGTAGTCCCCAAGCTTCTCTTAACTCGCCACGAAACGATTTTGAAGACGTTGAAAAGATTCGCATGCTTTGTTTTGAAATGTCGAAAAACAGTTAGCGCTCGTGCTTTTCAACATGTAGATTAGTCAATCTTTCTATATTTACGTAACGGTTACGTAAGACATCATGTAAAGGCTTCTTAAGTCCATTTCTTACGAATATACACTGTAGGTTTCCTTCTACACGCGTAAAAACGCACAAATTGTAACAAGTCTGCAAACAAGTTGTTACAAATCTGTTCACAAGCTGTCAACAAGTTGTCTTCGCACTGCTTGTTCCCAGTTGTTGTAACAAGTTTGGAACAAGCTGTTAACAACTTGTAACAAGCTTGATGGCATTATCAGACTAACAACAAGGTTGTTCTAACAGGTCTGTCACAGCCATGATACACCAAGAATGTTACAAGGTTGACAACTCAAGGTTGTAAAAATATTGTTATATCAAGCATGTAACGGACTTGTTGGAACAACCTTGTAACAAGTCTGATAATGCCATCAAGCTTGTTACAATTTGTTAACAAGTTGTTCCATACTTGTTGACAACTTGGGACAAGCAGTGCGATGAAAACTTGTTGACGGCTTGTTGGCAGACTTGTTACAAGTTGTGAGATTTATCAGTTATAGTATAAACAGGAAATTCTCATACCGGTATTCTCATACCTCGGCCTAATGAACGAACTGTCATCTCAGAGGTAATCCAAGAGCTTTGTACAGAAATGCATAAATAAAAGCAGCCTAAAATAAAAAATATATCTATAATGACAGACCAATACGTTATAACAATGGAACACACCGTAACACATAAAATTTTTCGCTCAGTGCGTTTAGATATTATATCAGAAGGATATATTTCGATCTTTTTAAACCAAGCGGTTGAATAGAAGCTTTAGCTGGTGGGGAGAGGAGGCGGGCAGCACACCTTAGTTAAATAGAATCATAAATAATCTAATATATATTATCAAGTTTTCTGACCTTCTATTTTACCAGAAGCTGGAGGTAATAATTTACACTGCCCACGCCCATAAAAAATATGCTCTCAGATGAGCCTGGATGAATGGTGTTACTAACCCCTTGTCCTCTTGCCCGGGACAACTTAAATTTTTCATGGGCAAGTGCAGATACAGGAAACAACACCCATCTGAGAGATAATTCTCACAAATTCTATTGTTGTCACCGAGTGAACTATATAAATCAGTTATTCAGTTTTTTGAACATTAGGTGGCCAAAAATCGTAACTTTATTTCGGTGTAACACTGGAGAACCTGCCGATGATGTATTGTATCACAATTGTTGTAAAAATAGATAATGTAGGCTACGTACATAATATAGGTAAGCGAGATACTTGATGTAATCGGTCACGGAAAAGCCCCAACGGGGAGTGAGCTGAATAATGTATGTATGTATGTATGTATTGCAACTGAAAAAAAGAAGATACAGTGAAGTTCCTGTTGCCAGGAGCATATCTAAGATCCAACACTAAAATATTGCTACGACCACCATTCACCTATGTTATGGCCACCATTGATTTATTATGCTTGGCTGATCCAGTACTAGTTTTTAGATGAGTGACCAGTGACAAGTAAATTCTCTGGTAAAATAGGCAAAGTTACATCACTGTTGGATCCAGCATGCAGTTTTCTGTTATAGTTCCTGCAAATGCGTAAACACCATACCTCTTCATATGTGCCTGTACCAAAGTGGCCACTTTCAAAATCTGTTTTAAGCAGGATCATGCTTTGTGGACTAAAATATTCCTTGATGGAGTTCAGATGGCGAAGTTTTGATACATACTTTAACGACATCCAGTATGGAACTCTGACGTCATTTATCGATGACATGAAAAGCATGCTGGGATAGTTCTGAAGAGAAAATGACAAATCATATTTTTCCCAGGCGTACGTAATCAACGGAATTATATTTCTCATGGAATACAAGAAACTTTTAAAGTAGTTTAGTATGTCTTTGTTATAGATATCTAAAATAGTACGGTTTTAAATGCGGGCATTGCCATTTTCTCCATATTATTCAACTTTATGGTGCCATTCTTTCCGGTGAAACTTTTTCGGGTACCATTGTTACCGATTTCAAAAGTTGAAAAATAGAGACCTTCACGCGTTTCTTCTGCAGTAATGCCAGTCAGCTCGCACACAGTCGCACATAAATAACTAGAAGGCACTCGGAACTGCATATCTCCGCCATCATGTTAAGTCAAGTTTTCACTTCTTGCCTTGTTTACGTTTTACTGTCAGGCAAAAGGTTTTTAAATCACAATGGAGCACGTCGTATTTTGTATACTCGGAATACTCCTGCCAGCAACATGTAAACAAGGCAAGGGGTTTATTCGTGCGTAAATTATACATGCACGTTCAGGGGCTTCGGTGGCGCAATTGTCAGAGCACGCGCCTTTCACCTCTGATATCGTGGGTTCAAGTCCCGTTGGGGACGACTTATGATAGCTATGTGAAAAGAGTTAGTCAACGCTCTGCCGAAAGTCGTGGGTTTTCTCCGGGTACTCAGGTTTCCTCCCACAGGGAATGTTGACAGGGTGGGTTGGGTTTAACCCGTAACTGTCCCTTCCACCGTAGCTGTGCTCCGTGATGGCGAGCAAAAGGTGGCTGCCATATGCGCCCTAGAAAGCCTTCGACTTGGTCACGTTGAGCTGTGTCCTTCGCAATTCAGCTTAGCTCTCAGCTGCAAGTAAGGATAATAAGCACCCCTGCTTACTTACTTACTAATTACGCAATCATATCTGTTCAGCCGGGGAAAGAAAGACAAACTTTTGTAAATTTCTCATCCCGTTTTCATCCGTACAGAACCAAAATTTAATCGATTTATCCTATCGCCATTAACTCCACAAATTTTGTACCAAATTTTTTGATATTTTTTAGTTATCATGCTCACAGACAAACACAGGCATACATACAAACAAACCCAATTCCTAACTGATTTCGATTTTTTGGTCTCCATACAATTCGTTTATGGTCAGAAGTTCCAAGGGGGGGCAGTATTTCTGGATCTTCGTAAAACTTATGTATGTCCGTAATAATTAGGTCCAACACGGCATTACCCCTGGTTGGTGTTTTTACTATTTGTTTTATGTGGCACACGCCAATGCCACATAAAACAAATAGTAAAAACACCAACCAGGGGTAATGCCGTGTTGGACCTAATTATTACGGACATACCTCGGTTTTACGAAGATCAAATCTGCCCCCTGAACTTCTGACCATAAACGAATTGTATGGAGACCAAAAATCGAAATCAATTAGAAAACAAAAAGGAAAAGAACAGTAACTGTAAGGCCGCTGAGAGACTCATCTATACTTCAATTTGAGCAGTTCATTAGAGAATATAATTGGTCATTTGTATTTAACGCTGCTGAAGTCGATGATGGGGTGCGTTTATTTCTTGAGGCAACTAATAACATGTTTGATACCTTCTGCCCCTGTAAATCAATCAAAGTGTATGAGGACGATAAACCATATATCACTGGAAGAATCAAGGAAATGATGCATAATCGCGATAAAGCATACCAACGTGGACAAGCCGAACGCTTTAAGTATCTACGAAATAAAATTGTATCTGAGATTCGGAAAGAGAAAAATAAATTTTATGAAAAGAGAATTAAACCGATATGCAGCCATAACCCAAAGCAATGGTGGAAACAGATAAAGAAAGTTGTTGGAACTAAGAAGGATTCAGTCTCTATTATAGATCCGGAAACTGAAAATCCACTAAGCGCAAAAGAGTCCGCTGAGTTTATTAACACCTTTTTCACAGACCTAACTAAGAACTACCCAGAAGTGGCTGATGAGTGGCTGACGATTACAGCAGATGAGACTCTGCCTCAAATCTCTGTGACGAATCTCATAAAGAAATTAAAAGGCATAGATGCCAATAAAGCACATGGGCCATTTGATCCTGTTTAAAGATAATAAAGTTATTCGCTGAATATTTTGCGGTACCTTTAGTACATATTTTTAATCAATCCTTCCAAACTATGAAATTCCCGGAAGTTTGGAAAATTTCTAACGTCTGTGCTATCCCCAAAACAACCCCATGCAATAGAGTGGAGGAGTTAAGACCGATTTCCTTACTAGCGTACTCTCCAAAGTGCAAGAATCGTATGCTGTTGAATGGATCCTTGAGGACGTTCAAGAAGAAATTAGTGATTCTCAATTTGGTGGCCTGGCAGGATCTTCAGCTGTTTTGACGTTAGTGTATTTGATACATAATTGGTATAAGTGCATGGAAAACACGGGAAAAGTTGTAAGAATCTCCTTTTGGACTTTCGTAAAGCCTATGATTTGATCAACCATAACATTTGTTAGGAAATTTTATGGACATTGGTGTGCGCCCTTCGTTAGTAAGATGGTTTGCGACGTATTTACAAGGTAGACTACAAATGTGTACGTTTAGAAACCACACATCAGAGTGTAAAAGTATAAGAGGAGGGATCCACAAGGAAGTAAATTGGGGCCCTGGCCTTCATTATAAAGATTAACCAGCTGGCCAATGTTGTTGAAACACCAAATGATGATCAGAATGGAGGTTCTGACCAAGACGACATTGTTATTTTTATGGATGACACTACTTTATCCGAGGTGATTGATGTCACTGATCATGTATCTGGAAATTGTATCGGAAATAGTCAAAATAATATTGATAACATAATTCGGTTCACGGAAAATGAGCAAATGGAATTAAACGCCAAGAAATGCAATGAAATGGTAGTAGATTTTAGAAAGATTAAGACTGTAATCCTCCTGTCTGCATTGGGCAACAACCAATGTCTAGAGTCAAAACGTACAAGTTATTGGGACTCTGGATAGACGATGATTTAAATTGGGAATCAAATACAGAGTACATTATTAAGAAAGCGACCAAACGTCTATATTTTTTGAAGGTTCTTAAGGGTTATGGCGCACCAAAAAATGACCTCAAGACCTTTTATTGCTGTGTAATCAGATCAACTTTGGAGTATGGTGCCCAGGTATGGAACGGCAACTTGACGCAAGCACAGCGTAATGATATTGAAAGAGTACAGAAACGAGCTTTGAGGATAATTGTTCCTGAATATGAGTACAATCGTGCGCTTCAGGAATGTGAACTAAAAACGTTACAGGAACGTAGAGATGATTTATGTGTTCGTCTCATCAAGCAGATGTCAGAGCCATCACATAAATTACATTCATTGCTTCCTAGGAAATGCTCTGAGGTAAAAGGAAGAGAAACTCGAACAAATCCGAACAAATTTTATAACTTCTTCTACAGAACCGAAAGATTTAAACACAGTCCGTTAGTATATGCAATAGATAAATACAACGATAGGCTAAAACTGTAGTTTTTAATTTGAGAACGTTCTATATATATAGTCGTATATTTTAGTCGTATTTTAGATATAAATTTGTATATACATGTAATATTTTAGAATTAGTTGTAATCTTAACTAGTAGTTGAACCAATTTGTAAACACATTATAATTTAGCGTATCCGCTATTGAAATGTGGGAAATAAAGCCATTATTATTATTATTATAAACATAACCTCCTGGCGGAAGTAGTTAAATTCAAATGCTTTTGTTTAGGGTTAAATAGTTAGAGAAAAACCTTCAGTTCATCGTAGGTTTGCATGCAGCAAGTTCACCTATATTTGGCAAACCCGTGCAAATTGGTTATACATAATCTTTGCACTGTTGTTGTCCCTGGCTTCCGGATCAAACAATAGCGAACAGATGATGATTTCGGAAAATATAAAAACAATTTTTCTTTGACTAAAACAGAAAAGTACTACGTTCATATCACAAACCTGCTTTGAAATGTTCATATAAGGGCAAAATGATTTCAAATTATTGAAATCCTTCACGTCAAGTCTAAAAATGAAATATCATTTGTCACAATTATATTCAGCAAACAGAGAGCACACAATATAGAATTTGTACTCTAGGTAACTCATATAGAATAATTTAGAGAGATGCGGCAATAAATCTTATTTCCACTAATTGAAAGAACTTTTAAAATATGTGCAAAAATTGATCCAAGATGGCGGACAGCTCGTTGCTTTCAAAGATTTCAAAAGATTTCAAGAAACAAGCAAGATATGGAGTTTTATATATAATTTTAAAAGTTCTTTCAAATGAGACGAACTAAATTTCTGTTGCCATATCCCTTTACGTATCAAACACTAAAAGATTTACCGCGGATTTCCGAATTCTTCGTATTCTTGAGCTGTAAGTGGCAACGCTTCATCTAACATTGCAGTCATCAAATCTACAAAAGGAACCTAAGAACGCAAAGAATGTTGACATATAATAATCGTAACTGTAAAACACAACGCAACGCAATACAACACAACGTAACACAACACAACACAACACAACACAACGCAACGCAACACAACACAACACAATTACAAAGCAAAATACAAATTAACTAAATCACAGGTATATCTCTACAACTAAATCCACACAACAGAATGACGTTTCTCTCAATTTTCTGTTGCTAAAACACATCGAATACCTTCAATACTGCGGCTTTCACCAGATGTGGTGCATTATTACAGAGCACTGCCACAGGTAGTCCGCCAGCACTAGTTCCAATAACAGCAGTTAAGTGAGAGGAAGAGTATCCTTGTTCATGAATGGCTTTCACACAAGCTTCAAAATCCTTAAAATACATCAAGAGGATGAGAGTTGACAAGCGAGAGTTTGCATGAGACTTTTCCCAACTCTCATTCCCCGGTCAAACGAGAACAAAGAGTTGCATTAAAGTTGACTGGATATTACCAGCGTAACGATCAAATGAATAAAAACTCTCATCGATCAACTCTCATTAAAATTTTAACGATTTGAATTGATTTGAGCTCAAAGTTGATGAGAGTTGGCGGTCAAACGCGAGAGAGTTGCAAGTCTCATTAATTCTCATTCTTGTTTGCTTAACTCATCCTAAATTTGGGATGGGGAAATCCATATGACGTTTTAGACGGGTAAGCGGACGATATTGATAGTGAAAAATGAGCTAGGGTACGGGAATAAGAGTAGGTTATATATAATGCAAAATGGCGTCGTTCCTACAACCGAGAATATTTTTTTAGCAAAAGAACTAACAGCTAGAAAATAAACCCTGCGAAACGGTTCCTGTATGCAGACCTTTTCCTTGCAAAATGTGCGAAATGATAGAGCCATGAACGCTCTGAAATAAACCACAGTTGTATGTTTCCGGCCAAACCTGTTTTCCTTGTTTATTGAGTTGTTTTTCTCCTTCACTTTCGATGTGTATATACATAACTTTCCTATCTAAACGTACATGCAGGTATGAGATTTCGTTTCATAAATACTTAAACAAACTTCTAAATACCTCAGAAGTTTTATTCTTATTCTTTCTTCTTCCCATATGATACCATTTCCTACCTAGTTCCCCTCCGCCTCTGAAAATATAAAGCAAATAAAAGTAAAATAACAATGCAATGTCTAACAAATGATTATCAAGGTCTCCACCAGGGTTGTCAGTCTTCGGCTTCGACTGATAACGCTTACCTTCCCCTTGATAAACCTCATTCAACAATTGTTTATTACGCTGGCAAGCGACAGAAGGGGGAGCCATTTTGTTTTCCTTCGCATTTCCACATTATATGACGTCACGTCCGCCAATAATTATTTCTATATGGCAACATTGAGATCACAACCCCATTTTTGGCTATTGAGATGGCATGGAGTCTTCACGGTTGGCTATTATTTGCCAATCAGACAGCATAAATCCATGATCCTTTTCAATATTAAATAATAGAAAGTGTTTTTGAATTTTCGTGATTATCTAAAGGTAATATCCCTGGTCTATTACTACATTACCTAACATGACAGTATGCCAATATCCAGCCTTCTGTGAGAAGTTGAAGTTTCTCAGGAGAAAAGTCCATGTTTACATTCATTCCATAAGACCCTTAGTATGACGATAAAAAATAGGGTTTAGTGAAACGAACGATGTCAATTTGTTGATAAAGCTCAGACATGGGACCTGCACCCATAAGCACCAGAATGCTACCATACATACTGCCGGTTCAGCTACCATTACATACCAATACCATGCATAGGTACATTTACCCGTTAAGTTGTACATTCATGCGCTCTTTTAAATCACCTTGGATCATCAATGATTTGAATATTAAACTTATAGTATGTATTTACCATAAACATGCGCCAAGACAGGATGTTGACCGTTCAACTCAATGTTCTTCTTGTGAAATATTGTTACTGGAACTTTCGTACCATCCTTAAAAATACAAGACGGATTGTTTACCCATGATTTTATGGTAATAGAATAATTAATTGCATATAGCTATTATTAAAATCGCAATTTTATCATTTCCAAACTCTGATATTTTATACAATTTAATGTACCACGATGAGGTAAGGGAGCACTGCAGTTTGCTGTGGGTTACTTTGACGCCTGCTGACGAGGCGGGGCTTTGGCCCTCGAACTTAAAAGATGCTCTGAATTAAGCGTTTCTGTATGGTCATTCTGGTGTTAGAAACGGGGGCTCAATAATAGTAATCGTATGATGAAAATCAATGCATAATATACGTAAAAGAGCCATCACAAAATGAAATTTTAAGAGGCAATTTTTTTCCATGTCGCGTATTCCTGATAGAAAGCGTTCAAAACCTAAACGTTTCTTCATTTTAGCATTATTTTCTAGTTTATACAGTAAGCTACCTTTTTAAATGCATCTGGCAGTTGAGAGTCATAAAAAATAGTAAAAATTTGTAAATTAATGGTGCTATAAAATTGATGCCATATTTATTAGCAAACCTACTAAATTTCAAGCATCATTTTCTCTCTGGCGTACCATCTAAAATTTCTTTATTTTAGCATTATTCTCTAGTTTATGCACTAAACACACATTTTAAGTTTGTTTGCCGATTGAGAAACGTATTAAAAGTTAAAATTTTCAAATGCAGTCATTAAACAAGTGGCACTTTACTCATTAGTTTTGAGCGCGTGTTACGTAACATACAAAAAAATGTCCTCTTAAATAGATTTATTAAGGAACTAACGTTTCGACTTTAGCTCAAGACATCTTCAGAGTTAATGAATTAAGATATAAATTTACAAAATCCTTAACTCTGAAGATGCCTTAAGTAAAAGATCAAACGTTAGTTCCTTAATAAGTCTTCTTAAAAATTCATTTTGTAATGGCTCTTACGTATATTATGCATGCTGGACATTGATTTTCATTATACGATTACGATTACCCTTCTCTAAAATTTATCATCCCCTCCACACGAAAAGTCCGACTCGAACAATACCTTTTGTATATTACTCTGCTCTCCTTTCAAGAGGTCAAACCAAACCTCTTCATTCATGCATTTACAGTGTACTTACCTTACTTACTGCTGTTAATTTTGAACGACACAAAGGTGCACCCGAGAGGTTTTCTTGTTCTTCTGAGGACTTTTTGGATAAATTCCTCTGCAACAGAAGGACAGACTTGGAAAATTTTTCAATCTAGTTGGAAATACAGTAGAATCCCGCTTAATTTCGAATTCGCTTATCTCAAACTCCCCGCTATCTCAAACTTAAACCCACAGTCCCATTGAATTGCCCTTCACTATTTCCATCATTTTTACTCGGCTATCTCGAACTCGGTTAACCCGAACTTCGCTTCCCTTGACCGAATTTACCCCGTTATCTCGAACTTTAATGACTTCAGTTCGTTGTTTCCATGGCAATATTGGAGAATACATGCACGCATTTGATTTTGCAGCGTAACCATGTACGTAAAACGGACTATAATAGAGAATGCACTGTTGAATATACTGTATTGACAGTGTTTATTGTATATTTCTAAAATAATAGTCGTATACGTGGTTAGTTGGATCAGCCATGTTAATTTAAATTAATTTAATAATTATTATAATTATATATTTTTGTAATCGTTTCCCTTGTGTGTTGCTCTGTGTGCTGTTTTGCGACCTATTTATCTATTTGTTTATTCCATATTTAATGTGCACTAAACTGACTCTTTAACTGGCCTCTAGGCATTTTTAGCCCTGCGGTTATTTCTAGTGGCCAGTGATAATTCCTATGAATCTTTTTAAAATAATTTGTAAATAGAATATTTGATTGTAAATGGGATAAGTAAATAAAAAATTGTATTGATACATTGTATTCGAGATAGCGGGGTTCTACTGCAGTGTCAAAATGGCAACTGGTATGATTCAACTGCAATTTTATCCCGACGCAGAACGCGCCATTTGAATGCGCAGTCGACACTATGAATTGGCTTACACTAAAAATGTTTTTTATTTTTTTGTACAATTTACAAAAATACAGTACCATCTTCCCTGACTCTAAATCTAGTTCCATCAACATGGGTGGATTGATCAGTGATGAGATTGTAAACTGAACGACAGATGAATCAAAATTCTATTAAAAATAATAACATTTAAAGATCTTAAGGATAAGTGCAACATCTCAAAACGCTGATATATACAGAGATAGATTTACAGGAAACTTTTTCGCTATGTTTGTTATACATGTTATTATTCGTAATAGTTTGGCATATAATCCGGTAGTATTTTACGAGTTCGACTGTGCTATATGCCGAAACGACTACTTTGGGTATACTCTGGTGCCTCCTGCAGCAACACTAGACCACTAATGGTTCTTATAAAAACTGAAATAACAACATGACAAATTAATGAAAAGTGGCTCGGCCGAGCTAGAATCTAACTGCATGAGTCTTCTATAGTTGCCAGGAAAACGCCTTAATAGGAATAATAAAACGAATGCAATTCCCAAAAGTAAGTGTTTTAGAATCATACTATGATAAATAAAAACACCTCTTAAGATTTTCCCAATCATATTGATATCTATTTTTCGATTCTCCTAACGCGAAAAATTCACCTAGATGCTAGTGGCCAACAGGTTTAAGGCTTCTTCTGATCGCGGCAACTATAAAACCCGATTACCCGAATCGAATTCTCGGTTGAACCATGCATGTCCATGATCATGTTTTTGTGTATTTCAGTCGCCAATATACCTTGAAAATTCTATTTTGACTCCGGAAAATTGACAAATTGCGAAGTCAGAATAAAGCTAGCACCTTTGTCACCTTCAATATAACATTGAATTAATACGGTTTATAAATTTCGGTTTAGTCTTTTCATACCATTAATAACATTAATAGTGGGGCAAAAACACTTTGTGATATCTGATATTAGTGTTAATCGTAATTTAGCTCTTACCATGCATTTGCAATTGCAAATATTGAAATCTTGATCTATTCTATTCGATTTTCAATTTTTACTTTTAGAACAGTCAATTTGTTCGCAAGCTGCTACTAGATTAGCCTTTATCGGATTAAAAGCTAATGGTATAAATATACGCCGCAAGCTATATTCCAAATTTATGTTCACCCTCGGATTACAGACAAAACTGACACAATTTATTAGACTTTTACAAACATGTAATACATAATCACGTGACCATAATTAATGTTAATTTATACTAATTTATAATATATTAATAATGCTAGTTAATATTAATTCTGAATACTACAAAATTGACTGTAAATTACACGAGTCCTACGCGGCTTTATGGCTATGGCTCCGCATGTCGCGTTGTCTTTGCCTCCTTCGCAAGCCACTTGCTCTATTAAATTGCATATAACTCTGCCTTTCGAGTTTTGACTCGAATATTGGCCGACTTGGGTTTTTTTGGAATAATTTTGGATTAATTTAATTAATGTGCCGCGTATTTATACACTTAAAGGCGGTTTAGTTATTAACCGAGGCTAATGTTGCCCGCATATTGACCATTTTGCCATACTTTTCAATAGACAAATCTTTTAACAACTAAAATTCAATTTTTACCGTATGTTTACAAAGTATATAGATTTTGAATATTTCGTTTGGGGGACTTCAGATTTGAAAGGAATGTTTTACCTTTCGCCCTCGGTTAGACAGAGAGAAGAAAAGATTTCAGTCATTTGTGTCATTAATGGGAGTAATAAATAACGAGAATTAAGAGTTAATTATTAATATGAAATAATTAAGTTAGGCCACGAAAGGTAAAAAGAACAATTGTTACAAATTGTTCTTCATTAATGAAGAAGACAAGGCCGCGCGACGTTTACTGCTATGTTACCATAGCAACGAGCAAACATATATATTAAAGCAGGAGTGTTTCCTTACACTGGCAGTTGGTGAGTTTTGTCACAGCAGAAAAGATCTGGTAAAATTGTTTGCAAAAATAATTGCAAATTGTCATGTTTGGCAATATATTTCCACATAGCATTTTGCTGTTTTTCCTTCTCGTGCAAAGTTCAGCGAGTTTTGGTCAAACTTGCAATACATGCGGTCAAATAGATTTCAACGTTGAACAGGGAGTGCATATGACAGATTCTTGGACGATGACCGAAGACTGGAGATTCAGCCTGGATGTCATTACTATGATTTCCCCGCGTTTGAGGTAAGTCCATCAAAATATATATAGAAAAACCCAAATTGTATCATACGCGTTTCCGAGATACCGACAAAACACACGCGGACAATATCCCCAATGACAAAATCCCCGGCGAAAACGCCAAACTACTGAATTCAGACGAAAACCCCTGAGAAGACATTCAATAGTCAGACACTCTCGATTTCTTTATCTGCAGTGGCAAATTTCGAATTTCATTTGCATTTGCAATTTTCAACTTTGTTCCTTCACACTGATATATGGAGAAATATTGAAAATATTGAAAAGTTGGTTTTGTTCAGATTTTAGGTTTGTTGGGAGTGTTTTATGTATAAGATGACTTCAGTAATATAAATATGATTTTAAAAATATTTTTTATAATATACTACTATGTGTACCATTCAACTTTAACCTTGCAACTTCTTACTTTCCAGAGTACGTGTGATTCCTTACTTAGTCCAGCAAGACATTGCTGCTTGCCTGCATGCGTCTCCATTATGCTATAACGGGGCTACCTGTGTTGTCAACGTCACTGACACCACCAGCAGATTCAAATGCCAGTGTCCTACTGGTTACTATGGAAACCAATGTCAAATCAAAGAACCGAAAACATGTTTAGATTACTGGACTGGCCAAGTTAAACCGATATCCGGAAAGTATACAATAATGTAGACTCGACCAAAAAATCGTTTGAAGTCTTTTGTGATTTCGACTCCGTGGAAGGCATGGCGTGGACCCTTTTTGAATCGTTTGATCTGGAACATGAGAATTACCTAAAGGAAGTTCCGTTTACACAGGACTTTCCGCTAAACGAAACTGATCTCAATTGGGAACTTTTTCGCCTTCCGAATTCCGCAATGTCAGAAATCTCGTCACGTTCGACATTTTGGAGGACAACATGTTCCTACTCTCTGTATGGTGTTGACTTTAGAGACTACATCAGAGTACGATTATCGATACTGGATCCCTTAAAGTACTTACGTTTCCTTCCAATACAATGTTTGCTGTGGATTATTTCGATATAAAAGGAACAAATTGCAAAAATATATTTTCCAAATAATGGGTAAAACTCGCCATATTCGATGCATTCTAATATCTTCCACATATGAGAAACAAGTTCTCGTCAAGGTGCAAAGATGGCGAACTATACAATCTTGCGAGGGAGCTAAAATCTTCACTGCCCCTCCCACTTCTTTGCTTGCAGCAAACGCCCCCTAACCTCCCCCCCCCTTCCAATGTTGATGAAAATATAGTGGTTATATACTGATGAATAGTAAAATAGAACAATGCATGCACGTGGGTTAAATTCCTAAACATATTTACAGCTACAGTACGCGCTCGTCCACAGAGATTATGCCATTCTGTTATGCGGAAAATTAAATTATCTAATATAAAGCATTGATATCAAGAGCAATAATTCAGGAGCAATAAATAATAATTATTTAAAACAATGATTCCGGATTCCGGATTGAAAGGTTCCCAAATAAATAATGTTGTCTTTCCAACACACCTTATACATATTACTTAAAATAAAATGAATAATTCTCATGAATTAATGTTTAATCAATAGCTGTAAATCTGATACAGATTTCTTCCTGATTTACATAAATTTTAGCTTCGATTAGCTTCAAATAAGTTGCTAAACTTAATAATGCTTTTGTATTTGAAGTAGTATAAAGCTTTCACATCCAGTCTTTATTATATAAGTATAGAGAGTTCCGTGCATGCAGTAAAAAGGTGGAATAAAAATCGTATTCTCACGGCGGACGATATTTTTCACATGTGAAATTTATCGTCCGAGCGTTCTGATTGGCTATTGTTTTCGCGCTCAAAATTGTAAACATTGGGCCGGGTGTTAGCGAAATCAAACTATATTTCAATCAAGAAAAGCACTCAAGGCTAAAAATACTTAAGATAAATCTGTTTGATTAGAATTTCAGCAAGAAAATGAAGAAATAAGCGGTAAGAAATCTGTTTTTGAAGCTAGATCTACTTCGCTTGCGTGTTGTTTGCTGTGAGTCTGTCAGTGTCACATATTACTGTCATTTACGATAATACACAGTGCATTTATGTATGCACGACCACATAACTGTATGCACGACCACAACAGCTTTGCTGCAACTTAATTTATCGTGTTGAAATAAATGTTATTATTATTATTAATTATATCTATATATACCTATATATACACCAAGTGTCAAAGTTCAATTTTCCTGTTTGCCGATTGGACAAAACCATATCACGTGCCGGTCCACAAAACGTCATGTTCGGCAACCTGAACGGAAGTGGGGCGCGAGCTGCTCGCGTCTGCCGGTCGGTTTGCAAGTCGTTCAGAAGAAGATATTAATCTATTATTAAGAGATAAAGACGGAATACCAGGTGAATTATTGAGACTTTGACACTTGCTATATAATAAAACACTTATTTGCTGAGACCTCGGGAAAACAGCGTGTTTTGTGGCCCCGAGACCGCCGTTGTTGCCCGAGGCGAAGCCGAGGCAAACAACGGTGGTCTCCGGGCCACAAAACACGCTGTTTCCCTCGGTCTCAGTTAATAAGTGATAATTATTACATCATTCTACTTCCCATTGTTCCTTCTGATAGCACCAAACCAAAACTCAGTTGTAGACGTTGCATTCTCGCTGCATCGGTGCTTCGGGTCTGAACACCAAAAATAGCAGCCAAGAAGACGTGCATTTCTCTGTTTACATTCATGTTCGGCCTTTGATGTATCAAAATTGCATTCCTTATTTACACGACTGTACTGGGGCCAGATACAAAGCATTTGAGTACTGCGTTGAATAAAAACTTGTGTGCAATTTCCGCAATTCATGCCTTTTATATCGAAGTAATCCACAGCCAAACATTTTGTTCCACTCTCACTAATGTATGTCAAGGGATTCATTATCGATAACCGTAATCTGATGTAGTCTCTAAAGTCAACGCCATATAGAGAGTAGGAACATGTTGCCCTCCAAAATGTCGAACGTGACGAGATTTCTGACATTGCGGAATTCGGAAGGCGAAAAAGTTCCCAGTTGAGATCAGTTTCGTTTAGCGGAAAATCCTGTGTAAACGGAACTTCCTTTAGGTAATTCTCATGTTCCAGATCAAACGATCCAAAAAGGGTCCACGCCATGCTTTCCGCGTCGAGCGAGGCATGGTGCATAATCACTACGGGTTGCACTGGGGAAAACATCTCCTTGTAGGGATGGTAGGGTCCAACAGCCTAGCAGGTGATAAGGGTGGCGGGATCTTAGAGTCTATGCTTTTCAGTTTTGAAAAATAGGTTGCCTAGATTGTCAGAATCTCAAAGAGGCCTCCAAAGGCACAAAAATAGCCGAAATATAATAATAAATGCGGATATATTGGATTTGGCAAGGAAATTGACATCCCATATGAATGAATTAAATCCATATAAACAAGAGTTAAAGTTATGAAAAGGTTTAAAGGGCATTGTAGGGCCATAAGAGTTAAAATTACTCCATCTGGCAATAATAAGAATTAACCCAATATTTTCGATACGATATACTGCCCAAATATCAAATAATGCGTAAAAGTCGATCATTCACAGTGTATTCTGCATCGTCCACATATGAAAAACAAATTCTCATATATTTTTTAATTATTGTCACATTTGCTTCACTGATATTATATCTCGCAAATCGCAAAATAATTCGCGAGATAATTAAAAGTTCGTTGTCGTTGTTGTTAAGAATTCCTTATGTCGTGAATTTGCATGGGGTGCACCCAGCATCTGACCAAGAAATGAATTAACACTAAATATGAATGATTTTCCCCAAATGATAATACGATATTATAGTCCAGACAAATATATTAGAAAGAGTCATGGAAATTTTCAATGAATAACAAAACCTTATTCGACTTTTAAAATTGTTTGCGTGAACTGCAGCGGACTAAATAATTTCCTCTTGTCTGTAAAGCAATATGCAAAAACTTGTCAAGGAAATAGAGGAGTTCAACTTTCATGTTTGTTTCTTGTAGGCTTTAGACCTTCTGCGATTCAAAAGGTATACTGATTATTATTTTGCAAGATGTCATATAATGAATATGCTTTTGCTATCGTAAGATTATTTATTTTCAGACATACATTTTTAAAGCCCCGTACAGACGAGTATACGTCTTCCTTGTCCTTGACAAGTTCATTGACGAGTTTATTTGTTCCTGTGTACGGCAAACAAGTTTTTCGATCAATTTTTCCTGGGCAATCACAGCCGCATAATTATTAACGACACCAATGTATACTTCAAGCCTTCACACCTTGCCAAGTTTTCATTGTAGGCCGTACAGTTTACGTTGCTCAAAAGCTGATCAGCTATAGATCAGCATAAATCAGATACCGATAAGTTGCTCAATACATGCTCATTATATATTTGTCACTACAATTTATCATATCTTTTAGACTTACCATAATAATTACTATTAGGTAATTTACCAAACGTATTTTTTACATTACATTTAACGAAATACATAGAAATTTTGGTTTAAGTTCTTTACACATGTTAAATAATATTATGAAGTCTTCCATATTTCGTCACAGATATACATTTTATATCTATATATTTACGATCATCACGAGCAGTTTATGCTAGGAAAATTCGATTTCTGTTTTAAACTGACCTTAAATTTACATTACTTCAATCGTTATCAAATGTATTCCATGCATAGAATGTAATATGTATATAAGTACTCCATTACAATGTAAATTTAGAAGTTGAATAAAATAGACTGAATCATTCTACCCATTGTTCTCTCTGATAGTACCAAACCAAAATTCAGTTGTAGACGTTGCTTTCTCACTACATCGGTGGTTCGGGTCTGAACACAGGTAATAGAAGCCAAGAAGTCGTGCATCTGAGCCTCCACATTTATGTTCAACTTTTGATGTGTCAAAACTACATTTCTTATTGAAACGACTGACCCGAGGACAGAGGTGGAGCATTTCAGTACTGCGTTGAATAAAAAATTGTGTGCAATTTAGGCAATTCGTGCCTTTTATATCGAAGTAATCCACAGCCAAACATTCTGTTCCACTCTCACTAGTGTATGTCAAGGGATTCATTATCGATAACCGTACTCTGATGTAGTCTCTAAAGTCAACACCATACAGAGAGTAGGAACATGTTGCCCTCCAAAATGTCGAACGTGACGAGATTTCTGACATTGCGGACTTCGGAAGGCGAAAAAGTTCCCAATTGAGATCAGTTTCATTTAGCGGAAAATCCTGTGTAAACGGAACTTCCTTTAGGTAATTCTCATGTTCCAGATCAAACGATTCAAAAAGGGTCCACGCCAAGCCTTCCTCGGAGTCGAAATCACAAAAGACTTCAAACGATTTTTTGGTCGAGTCTACAATTGTATACTTTCCGGATATCGGTTTAACTTGGCCAGTCCAATAATCCAAACATGTTTTCGGTTCTTTGATTTGACATTGGTTTCCATAATAACCAGTAGGACACTGGCACTTGAATCTTCTGGTGGTGTCAGTGACGTTGACAACACAGGTAGCCCCATTATAACACAATGGAAATACAGGCAAGCAGCAAAGTCTGGACAAGGAATCACATGTACTCTGGAAAGTAAAAAATTGCAAGACTATAATTATAGCGAATGGTAGACGCATTTATTAAGACGCGTGTTGTTCAGACAGTAGGTTAGAATTTTAAAAGGGGGAAAGAAAGAGATATGCTGGGTCAATTCATGTTTACAGCATTAATTTAAAACTGATATAGTACAAGGCAAAATTTCGTTTCATATTAAATACCTTAAACTTTAAATGATAATAGTGTATTTGCGGGTTGCATGTACGTGACAAAGAAGTTTTGAGCCTCCTTAGAAACGCCTATGAAAATGGGTTTGGTAGATGGGCTTACCTCAAACGCGAGAAAATCATAGTAACGACATCCAGGCTTAAGTCGCAGTGAATTTCCCACCAACTTTCGACTTCCAGCATCCAAGTGGCATGACTTCCCACAAACAGTGAACGACATGCAACGACAGTCTAACGAGCATTCTACTAAACATTCCGTGTCGCTTTTGACCATTTGACTCTTCAGGTTTCGGCCATCGTCCAAGAATCTGTCCTGCACTCGTTGAAGTTCGACGTTGAAATTTATTAGACCGCATGTATTGCAAGTTTGATCAAAACCCACTGAAATTTGCACCAGAATGAAAAACAGCACAACGCTATCTGTAAATATATTTCCAAACATGACTTCCTTTTTAAAAGGACTTTAATTTTGCAAACAATTCTACCAGTTCTGTTTGAAGTGACAAACATCACAAGCTGCCAGTGTAGGGGAACGTTCTAGTACATAATATATAGGGTTCTCGTTGCTATGGTAACGTAGTAGTAAACATTGTGTCTTCACAACATACTAATCATTTACTAATCACTACTCTTTAATGACTCAAACGAATAAAACTAAAAGACTGAAGAATGTCAGGCCATCGGTTGAAAATTGAAAACTTTATAATTCCAAAAATGAAATTTCAATTTACATTTAACATTTTGAATTTAGATATACATATTAAGACTAAAAGTATCACATATGAAATAGTGCTTTTGGGGCTATTGATCTTAATGGAATAGATTAATTGTACTGTTTATTATATCCTTCATTAAACCATATTTGATGTTATACCGAAAGTAATAAAGAAGTTATTTGTAATAACTCTATTTCGACTCTGAAAGTTAATAAGTTTTTATTAGAAGTAAATTTAGAACGCTCCATAATTTCTTAATATTTAGCAGATGCAAGAAGTCGACCGAAACGTCCTGAATCTTGTTAATAAACCAGACCAGAGGCTGAGTATATATGTACAATGCAAATTAAAAATCTAACTATATATATTACAGTAAAAAATAATATATGGCAGTTTCCATTTATCATTTCTTTTTTAACAATATTTATTTGGAAATCAATAGAATTGATCAAGTTAAAGTACTTGAATTGACAAGTTACGACATGTTTTATAGCAGTGCAAATATGTCAGAGCACAAAACTAATTCTCCCTGTTTCCTTTAACAAGAATTGAACAGAAATATCTTCCATTTAAGATATTTACTAAATATTCAATATTGCATTATCATAGTCAGACTCACTGCTAATTTCAAGCCGTTATTTTTACTCCACCATAAGAGTTAAAATTACTCCCTTTGCGAGAGTAAAGATTTTGGAGTAAAATCTACTTCAAAAATGGAGTTAAAACTACTCCATTTCGGTACGCATTCCAAGACTTGCTCCACTGAGAGTCATTTTAACTCCACCGAGACTGAGTAAAATTTACTCCAGCAATAGCAATAATAATTAGTGCATGCACTCATGCTGTTTTCGGAGTACTTTAATATCACTGACATACAATACATAATTTCTCATATACTTTTTAATCATTTTCTCATCTGTTGAACTGTTAATTTATACTCTATCTCACAAGTTGCATAATTAAAAGTACGTTATTGTTAAGCATTTTTCATACTGTAAATTCCTCATCTGCATGTACAGCTTTATATAAAATAAGCTTCAATTTAATGCAAAATTCGACCTTTACCTTTCCTATAATACGTTTCGAAATGTTCATGACATGCAAATATTTATACCTTTGTCGACAAATTGTGAAATCAGTCCTCGCAATTTTCGGCGGCAAAAGGCAATTGCCGCCGATAATGCCGCCGAAGATTAAATTATCGGCGGCAATTTTTTGCCGCCGACGAATTTTTGTGTCAGTGATGATGCTTAATCACTGCCTTCTCAATTCGATTAATTCTTCCAAGTATGAACATATGATTATGATTTTAATTATTTGTAGTTCACTTCACAGAAAATAATTCGGGAAAGTGAACTATTCTTTTGTGAACACTTTTATTTTTGTGGCTTATTTTAAAATACATCGAAAGTAGTTCTGATATACTTCATGTAACTTCAAGTTCCACCAAACATACACACCGCTGGCCACGTGTAACGACGGGTTAATCAGTAGAGTCAACAGAATACTATAAAATAATTCAGTTCTCTGTCAAAGTCAGTGTCATTTTATAAGAGACAAAAAAATTGCCGCCGAACTGCCGCCGAACTTCGAAATATCGGCGGCAATTTTTTCCCGCCGAAGATTTATCAAAATTGCGAGGACTGGAAATTGAATCACACACGTAGTAAATCACACTGTCTAGTTCTAAATGATAGACACGATAAGAAAACACAAACTGCCGACTAAATATAGCTGAGCCGAACATACACTCCCATAAAAACATCACATTGCCATTGAACAATAGTCTGAACATTTCACAAACTTCCACAAAAATACAACGCTAAGCTTTATATTATACATCAAGAACAAATCGAAAATTATACACTTTAAAAATATATCCTACGGCTACACAGTGCCAATAGCAGGCCCAGCTCTGCATCACTGTTTTTTGCTGAAAAATATCAAATAATGCGTAAAAGTCGACCATTCAATGTATTCTGCATCGTCCACATATGAAAAACAAATTCTCATATATTTTTTAATTATTGTCACATTTGCTTCACTGATAATATATCTCGCAAATCGCAAAATAATTCGCGAGATAATTAAAACTTCGTTGACGTTGTTGGTATGAATTCCTTATATCGTGAATTTGCATGGGGTGCACCCAGCATGTGACCAAGAAATGAATTAACACTAAATATGAATGATTTTCCCCAAATGATAATACGATATTATAGTCCAGACAAATATATTAGAAAGAGTCATGCAAATTTTCAATGAAAAACAAAAACTTATTCGACTTTTAAAATTGTTTGCGTGAACTGCAGCGGACTAAATAATTTCCTCGTGTCTGTAAAGCAATATGCAAAAACTTGTCAAGGAAATAGAGGAGTTCAACTTTCATGTTTGTTTCTTGTATAATAGCTTATGAGATTATTATTTTGCAAGATTTCATATAATGAATATGCTTTTGCTATAGTAAGATTATTTATTTTCAGACATACATTTTTAAAGCCCCGTACAGACGAGTATACGTCTTCCTTGTCCTTGACAAGTTCCTTGACGAGTTTATTTGTTCCTGTGTACGGCAAACAAGTTTTTCGATCAATTTTTCCTGGGCAATCACAGCCGCATAATTATTAACGACACCAATGTATACTTCAAGCCTTCACACCTTGCCAAGTTTTCATTGTAGGCCGTACACACGAACAGTTTACGTTGCTCAAAAGCTGATCAGCTATAGATCAGCATAAATCAGATACCGATAAGTTGCTCATGCTCATTATATATTTGTCACTACAATTTATCATATCTTTTAGACTTACCATAATAATTACTATTAGGTAATTTACCAAACGTATTTTTTACATTACATTTAACGCAATACATAGAAATTTTGGTTTAAGTTCTTTATACACGTTAAATAATATTATGAAGTCTTCCATATTTCGTCACAGATATACATTTTATATCTATATATTTACGATCATCACGAGCAGTTTATGCTAGGAAAATTCGATTTCTGTTTTAAACTGACCTTAAATTTACATTACTTCAATCGTTATCAAATGTATTCCATGCATAGAATGTAATATGTATATAAGTACTCCATTACAATGTAAATTTAGAAGTTGAATAAAATAGACTGAATCATTCTACTTCCCATTGTTCTCTGATAGTACCAAACCAAAATTCAGATGTAGACGTTGCTTTCGCTACATCGGTGGTTCGGGTCTGAACACAGGTAATAGAAGCCAAGAAGTCGTGCATCTGAGCCTCCACATTTATGTTCAACTTTTGATGTGTCAAAATTACATTTCTTATTGAAACGACTGACCCGAGGACAGAGGTGGAGCATTTCAGTACTGCGTTGAATAAAAAATTGTGTGCAATTTAGGCAATTCGTGCCTTTTATATCGAAGTAATCCACAGCCAAACATTTTGTTCCATTCTCACTAATGTATGTCAAGGGATTCATTATCGATAACCGTACTCTGATGTAGTCTCTAAAGTCAACACCATACAGAGAGTAGGAACATGTTGCCCTCCAAAATGTCGAACGTGACGAGATTTCTGACATTGCGGACTTCGGAAGGCGAAAAAGTTCCCAATTGAGATCAGTTTCATTTAGCGGAAAATCCTGTGTAAACGGAACTTCCTTTAGGTAATTCTCATGTTCCAGATCAAACGATTCAAAAAGGGTCCACGCCAAGCCTTCCTCGGAGTCGAAATCACAAAAGACTTCAAACGATTTTTTGGTCGAGTCTACAATTGTATACTTTCCGGATATCGGTTTAACTTGGCCAGTCCAATAATCCAAACATGTTTTCGGTTCTTTGATTTGACATTGGTTTCCATAATAACCAGTAGGACACTGGCACTTGAATCTTCTGGTGGTGTCAGTGACGTTGACAACACAGGTAGCCCCATTATAACACAATGGAAATACAGGCAAGCAGCAAAGTCTGGACAAGGAATCACATGTACTCTGGAAAGTAAAAAATTGCAAGACTATAATTATAGCGAATGGTAGACGCATTTATTAAGACGCGTGTTGTTCAGACAGTAGGTTAGAATTTTAAAAGGGGGAAAGAAAGAGATATGCTGGGTCAATTCATGTTTACAGCATTAATTTAAAACTGATATAGTACAAGGCAAAATTTCGTTTCATATTAAATACCTTAAACTTTAAATGATAATAGTGTATTTGCGGGTTGCATGTACGTGACAAAGAAGTTTTGAGCCTCCTTAGAAACGCCTATGAAAATGGGTTTGGTAGATGGGCTTACCTCAAACGCGAGAAAATCATAGTAACGACATCCAGGCTTAAGTCGCAGTGAATTTCCCACCAACTTTCGACTTCCAGCATCCAAGTGGCATGACTTCCCACAAACAGTGAACGACATGCAACGACAGTCTAACGAGCATTCTACTAAACATTCCGTGTCGCTTTTGACCATTTGACTCTTCAGGTTTCGGCCATCGTCCAAGAATCTGTCCTGCACTCGTTGAAGTTCGACGTTGAAATTTATTAGACCGCATGTATTGCAAGTTTGATCAAAACCCACTGAAATTTGCACCAGAATGAAAACAGCACAACGCTATCTGTAAATATATTTCCAAACATGACTTCCTTTTTAAAAGGACTTCTTAATTTTGCAAACAATTCTACCAGTTCTGTTTGAAGTGACAAACATCACAAGCTGCCAGTGTAGGGGAACGTTCTAGTACATAATATATAGGGTTCTCGTTGCTATGGTAACGTAGTAGTAAACATTGTGTCTTCACAACATACTAATCATTTACTAATCACTACTCCTTTAATGACTCAAACGAATAAAATTAAAAGACTGAAGAAAGTCAGGCCATCGGTTGAAAATTGAAAACTTTATAATTCCAAAAATGAAATTTCAATTTACATTTAACATTTTGAATTTAGATATACATATTAAGACTAAAAGTATCACATATGAAATAGTGCTTTTGGGGCTATTGATCTTAATGGAATAGATTAATTGTACTGTTTATTATATCCTTCATTAAACCATATTTGATGTTATACCGAAAGTAATAAAGAAGTTATTTGTAATAACTCTATTTCGACTCTGAAAGTTAATAAGTTTTTATTAGAAGTAAATTTAGAACGCTCCATAATTTCTTAATATTTAGCAGATGCAAGAAGTCGACCGAAACGTCCTGAATCTTGTTAATAAACCAGACCAGAGGCTGAGTATATATGTACAATGCAAATTAAAAATCTAACTATATATATTACAGTAAAAAATAATATATGGCAGTTTCCATTTATCATTTCTTTTTTAACAATATTTATTTGGAAATCAATAGAATTGATCAAGTTAAAGTACTTGAATTGACAAGTTACGACATGTTTTATAGCAGTGCAAATATGTCAGAGCACAAAACTAATTCTCCTGTTTCTTTAACAAGAATTGAACAGAAATATCTTCCATTTAAGATATTTACTAAATATTCAATATTGCATTATCATAGTCAGACTCACTGCTAATTTCAAGCCGTTATTTTTACTCCACCATAAGAGTTAAAATTACTCCTTTATGAGAGTAAAGATTTTGGAGTAAAATCTACTTCAAAAATGGAGTTAAAACTACTCCATTTCGGTACGCATTCCAAGACTTGCTCCACTGAGAGTCATTTTAACTCCACCGAGACTGAGTAAAATTTACTCCAGCAATAGCAATAATAATTAGTGCATGCACTCATGCTGTTTTCGGAGTACTTTAATATCACTGACATACAATACATAATTTCTCATATACTTTTTAATCATTTTCTCATCTGTTGAACTGTTAATTTATACTCTATCTCACAAGTTGCATAATTAAAAGTACGTTATTGTTAAGCATTTTTCATACTGTAAATTCCTCATCTGCATGTACAGCTTTATATAAAATAAGCTTCAATTTAATGCAAAATTCGACCTTTACCTTTCCTATAATACGTTTCGAAATGTTCATGACATGCAAATATTTATACCTTTGTCGACAAATTGTGAAATCAGTCCTCGCAATTTTCGGCGGCAAAAGGCAATTGCCGCCGATAATGCCGCCGAAGATTAAATTATCGGCGGCAATTTTTTGCCGCCGACGAATTTTTGTGTCAGTGATGATGCTTAATCACTGCCTTCTCAATTCGATTAATTCTTCCAAGTATGAACATATGATTATGATTTTAATTATTTGTAGTTCACTTCACAGAAAATAATTCGGGAAAGTGAACTATTCTTTTGTGAACACTTTTATTTTTGTGGCTTATTTTAAAATACATCGAAAGTAGTTCTGATATACTTCATGTAACTTCAAGTTCCACCAAACATACACACCGCTGGCCACGTGTAACGACGGGTTAATCAGTAGAGTCAACAGAATACTATAAAATAATTCAGTTCTCTGTCAAAGTCAGTGTCATTTTATAAGAGACAAAAAAATTGCCGCCGAACTGCCGCCGAACTTCGAAATATCGGCGGCAATTTTTTCCCGCCGAAGATTTATCAAAATTGCGAGGACTGGAAATTGAATCACACACGTAGTAAATCACACTGTCTAGTTCTAAATGATAGACACGATAAGAAAACACAAACTGCCGACTAAATATAGCTGAGCCGAACATACACTCCCATAAAAACATCACATTGCCATTGAACAATAGTCTGAACATTTCACAAACTTCCACAAAAATACAACGCTAAGCTTTATATTATACATCAAGAACAAATCGAAAATTATACACTTTAAAAATATATCCTACGGCTACACAGTGCCAATAGCAGGCCCAGCTCTGCATCACTGTTTTTTGCTGAAAAATATCAAATAATGCGTAAAAGTCGACCATTCAATGTATTCTGCATCGTCCACATATGAAAACAAATTCTCATATATTTTTTAATTATTGTCACATTTGCTTCACTGATAATATATCTGCAAATCGCAAAATAATTCATGAGATAATTAAAACTTCGTTGACGTTGTTGGTATGAATTCCTTATATCGTGAATTTGCATGGGGTGCACCCAGCATGTGACCAAGAAATGAATTAACACTAAATATGAATGATTTTCCCCAAATGATAATACGATATTATAGTCCAGACAAATATATTAGAAAGAGTCATGCAAATTTTCAATGAAAAACAAAACTTATTCGACTTTTAAAATTGTTTGCGTGAACTGCAGCGGACTAAATAATTTCCTCGTGTCTGTAAAGCAATATGCAAAAACTTGTCAAGGAAATAGAGGAGTTCAACTTTCATGTTTGTTTCTTGTATAATAGCTTATGAGATTATTATTTTGCAAGATTTCATATAATGAATATGCTTTTGCTATAGTAAGATTATTTATTTTCAGACATACATTTTTAAAGCCCCGTACAGACGAGTATACGTCTTCCTTGTCCTTGACAAGTTCCTTGACGAGTTTATTTGTTCCTGTGTACGGCAAACAAGTTTTCGATCAATTTTTCCTGGGCAATCACAGCCGCATAATTATTAACGACACCAATGTATACTTCAAGCCTTCACACCTTGCCAAGTTTTCATTGTAGGCCGTACACACGAACAGTTTACGTTGCTCAAAAGCTGATCAGCTATAGATCAGCATAAATCAGATACCGATAAGTTGCTCATGCTCATTATATATTTGTCACTACAATTTATCATATCTTTTAGACTTACCATAATAATTACTATTAGGTAATTTACCAAACGTATTTTTTACATTACATTTAACGCAATACATAGAAATTTTGGTTTAAGTTCTTTATACACGTTAAATAATATTATGAAGTCTTCCATATTTCGTCACAGATATACATTTTATATCTATATATTTACGATCATCACGAGCAGTTTATGCTAGGAAAATTCGATTTCTGTTTTAAACTGACCTTAAATTTACATTACTTCAATCGTTATCAAATGTATTCCATGCATAGAATGTAATATGTATATAAGTACTCCATTACAATGTAAATTTAGAAGTTGAATAAAATAGACTGAATCATTCTACTTCCCATTGTTCTCTCTGATAGTACCAAACCAAAATTCAGTTGTAGACGTTGCTTTCTCGCTACATCGGTGGTTCGGGTCTGAACACAGGTAATAGAAGCCAAGAAGTCGTGCATCTGAGCCTCCACATTTATGTTCAACTTTTGATGTGTCAAAATTACATTTCTTATTGAAACGACTGACCCGAGGACAGAGGTGGAGCATTTCAGTACTGCGTTGAATAAAAAATTGTGTGCAATTTAGGCAATTCGTGCCTTTTATATCGAAGTAATCCACAGCCAAACATTTTGTTCCATTCTCACTAATGTATGTCAAGGGATTCATTATCGATAACCGTACTCTGATGTAGTCTCTAAAGTCAACACCATACAGAGAGTAGGAACATGTTGCCCTCCAAAATGTCGAACGTGACGAGATTTCTGACATTGCGGACTTCGGAAGGCGAAAAAGTTCCCAATTGAGATCAGTTTCATTTAGCGGAAAATCCTGTGTAAACGGAACTTCCTTTAGGTAATTCTCATGTTCCAGATCAAACGATTCAAAAAGGGTCCACGCCAAGCCTTCCTCGGAGTCGAAATCACAAAAGACTTCAAACGATTTTTTGGTCGAGTCTACAATTGTATACTTTCCGGATATCGGTTTAACTTGGCCAGTCCAATAATCCAAACATGTTTTCGGTTCTTTGATTTGACATTGGTTTCCATAATAACCAGTAGGACACTGGCACTTGAATCTTCTGGTGGTGTCAGTGACGTTGACAACACAGGTAGCCCCATTATAACACAATGGAAATACAGGCAAGCAGCAAAGTCTGGACAAGGAATCACATGTACTCTGGAAAGTAAAAAATTGCAAGACTATAATTATAGCGAATGGTAGACGCATTTATTAAGACGCGTGTTGTTCAGACAGTAGGTTAGAATTTTAAAAGGGGGAAAGAAAGAGATATGCTGGGTCAATTCATGTTTACAGCATTAATTTAAAACTGATATAGTACAAGGCAAAATTTCGTTTCATATTAAATACCTTAAACTTTAAATGATAATAGTGTATTTGCGGGTTGCATGTACGTGACAAAGAAGTTTTGAGCCTCCTTAGAAACGCCTATGAAAATGGGTTTGGTAGATGGGCTTACCTCAAACGCGAGAAAATCATAGTAACGACATCCAGGCTTAAGTCGCAGTGAATTTCCCACCAACTTTCGACTTCCAGCATCCAAGTGGCATGACTTCCCACAAACAGTGAACGACATGCAACGACAGTCTAACGAGCATTCTACTAAACATTCCGTGTCGCTTTTGACCATTTGACTCTTCAGGTTTCGGCCATCGTCCAAGAATCTGTCCTGCACTCGTTGAAGTTCGACGTTGAAATTTATTAGACCGCATGTATTGCAAGTTTGATCAAAACCCACTGAAATTTGCACCAGAATGAAAAACAGCACAACGCTATCTGTAAATATATTTCCAAACATGACTTCCTTTTTAAAAGGACTTCTTAATTTTGCAAACAATTCTACCAGTTCTGTTTGAAGTGACAAACATCACAAGCTGCCAGTGTAGGGGAACGTTCTAGTACATAATATATAGGGTTCTCGTTGCTATGGTAACGTAGTAGTAAACATTGTGTCTTCACAACATACTAATCATTTACTAATCACTACTCTTTAATGACTCAAACGAATAAAACTAAAAGACTGAAGAATGTCAGGCCATCGGTTGAAAATTGAAAACTTTATAATTCCAAAAATGAAATTTCAATTTACATTTAACATTTTGAATTTAGATATACATATTAAGACTAAAAGTATCACATATGAAATAGTGCTTTTGGGGCTATTGATCTTAATGGAATAGATTAATTGAACTGTTTATTATATCCTTCATTAAACCATATTTGATGTTATACCGAAAGTAATAAAGAAGTTTTCGACTCTGAAAGTTAATAAGTTTTTATTACAACTAAATTTAGAACACTCCATAATTTCTTAATATTTAGCAGATGAAGTCGACCGAAACGTCCTGAATCTTGTTAATAAACCAGACCAGAGGCTGAGTATATATGTACAATGCAAATTAAAAATCTAACTATATATATTACAGTAAAAAATAATATATGGCAGTTTTTATTTATCATTTCTTTTTTAACAATATTTATTTGGAAATCAATAGAATTGATCAAGTTAAAGTACTTGAATTGACAAGTTACGACATGTCTTATAGCAGTGCAAATATGTCAGAGCACAAAACCAATTCTCCCTGTTTTCTTTAACAAGAATTTAACAGAAATATCTTCCATTTAAGATATTTACTAAATATTCAATATGGCAATATCATAGTCAGACTGCTAATTTCAAGCCGTTATTTTTACTCCACAATAAGAGTTAAAATTACTTCCTTTGCGAAAGTAAAGATTTTGGAGTAAAATCTACTTCAAAAATGGAGTTAAAACTACTCCATTTCGGTACGCATTGCAAGACTTACTCCACTGAGAGTCATTTTAACTCCACCGAGACTGAGTAAAATTTACTCCAGCAATAGTAATAATAATGAGTGCATGCACTAATGCTGTTTTCGGAGTACTTTAATATCACTGACATACAATACATAATTTCTCATATACTTTTTACTCATTTTCTCATCTGTTGAACTGTTAATTTACACTCTATCTCACAAGTTGCATAATTAAAAGTACGTTATTGTTAAGCATTTTTCATACTGTAAATTCCTCATCTGCATGTACAGCTTTATATAAAATAAGCTTCAATTTAATGCAAAATTCGACCTTTACTTTTCCTATAATACGTTTTGAAATGTTCATAACGTGCAAATATTTATACCTTTGCCGACAAATTGTGAAATTGAATCACACACGTAGTAAATCACACTGTCTAGTTCTAAACGATAGACACGATAAGAAACACAAACTGCCGACTAAATAGCTGAGCCGAACATACACTCCCATAAAAACATCACATTGCCATTGAACAATAGTCTGAACATTTCACAAACTTCCACAAAAATACAACGCTAAGCTTTATATTATACATCAAGAACAAATCGAAAATTATATACTTTAAAAATATATCCTACGGCTACACAGTGCCAATAGCAGGCCCAGCTCTGCATCACTGTTTTTTGCTGAAAAATATCAAATAATGCGTAAAAGTCGACCATTCAATGTATTCTGCATCGTCCACATATGAAAAACAAATTCTCATATATTTTTTACTTATTGTCACATTTGCTTCACTGATAATATATCTCGCAAATCGCAAAATAATTCGCGAGATAATTAAAACTTCGTTGACGTTGTTGGTATGAATTCCTTATATATATCGTGAATTTGCATGGGGTGCACCCAGCATGTGACCAAGAAATGAATTAACACTAAATATGAATGATTTTCCCCAAATGATAATACGATATTATAGTCCAGACAAATATATTAGAAAGAGTCATGCAAATTTTCAATGAAAAACAAAAACTTATTCGACTTTTAAAATTGTTTGCGTGAACTGCAGCGGACTAAATAATTTCCTCGTGTCTGTAAAGCAATATGCAAAAACTTGTCAAGGAAATAGAGGAGTTCAACTTTCATGTTTGTTTCTTGTATAATAGCTTATGAGATTATTATTTTGCAAGATTTCATATAATGAATATGCTTTTGCTATAGTAAGATTATTTATTTTCAGACATACATTTTTAAAGCCCCGTACAGACGAGTATACGTCTTCCTTGTCCTTGACAAGTTCCTTGACGAGTTTATTTGTTCCTGTGTACGGCAAACAAGTTTTTCGATCAATTTTTCCTGGGCAATCACAGCCGCATAATTATTAACGACACCAATGTATACTTCAAGCCTTCACACCTTGCCAAGTTTTCATTGTAGGCCGTACACACGAACAGTTTACGTTGCTCAAAAGCTGATCAGCTATAGATCAGCATAAATCAGATACCGATAAGTTGCTCATGCTCATTATATATTTGTCACTACAATTTATCATATCTTTTAGACTTACCATAATAATTACTGTTAGGTAATTTACCAAACGTATTTTTTACATTACATTTAACGAAATACATAGAAATTTTGGTTTAAGTTCTTTAGACATGTTAAATAATATTATGAAGTCTTCCATATTTCGTCAAAGATATACATTTTACATCTATATATTTACGATCATCACGAACAGTTTATGCTAGGAAAATTCGATTTCTGTTTTAAACTGACCTTAAATTTACATTACTTCAATCGTTATCAAATGTATGCCATGCATAGAATGTAATATGTATATAAGTACTCCATTACAATGTAAATTTAGAAGTTGAATAAAATAGACTGAATCATTCTACTTCCCATTGTTCTCTCTGATAGTACCAAACCAAAATTCAGTTGTAGACGTTGCTTTCTCACTACATCGGTGGTTCGGGTCTGAACACAGGTAATAGAAACCAAGAAGTCGTGCATATGAGCCTCCACATTTATGTTCAACTTTTGATGTGTCAAAACTACATTGCTTATTGAAACGACTGACCCGAGGACAGAGGTGGAGCATTTCAGTACTGCGTTGAAAAAAAATTTGTGTGCAATTTAGGCAATTCGTGCCTTTTATATCGAAGTAATCCACAGCCAAACATTTTGTTCCATTCTCACTAATGTATGTCAAGGGATTCATTATCGATAACCGTACTCTGATGTAGTCTCTAAAGTCAACACCATACAGAGAGTAGGAACATGTTGCCCTCCAAAATGTCGAACGTGACGAGATTTCTGACATTGCGGACTTCGGAAGGCGAAAAAGTTCCCAATTGAGATCAGTTTCATTTAGCGGAAAATCCTGTGTAAACGGAACTTCCTTTAGGTAATTCTTACGTTCCAGATCAAACGATTCAAAAAGGGTCCACGCCATGCCTTCCTCGGAGTCGAAATCACAAAAGACTTCAAACGATTTTTTGGTCGAGTCTACAATTGTATACTTTCCGGATATCGGTTTAACTTGGCCAGTCCAATAATCCAAACATGTTTTCGGTTCTTTGATTTGACATTGGTTTCCATATAATAACCAGTAGGACACTGGCACTTGAATCTTCTGGTGGTGTCAGTGACGTTGACAACACAGGTAGCCCCATTATAACACAATGGAAATACAGGCAAGCAGCAAAGTCTTGCTGGACTGGACAAGGAATCACATGTACTCTGGAAAGTAAAAAATTGCAAGACTATAATTATAGCGAATGGTAGACGCATTTATTAAGACGCGTGTTGTTCAGACAGTAGGTTAGAATTTTAAAAGGGGGAAAGAAAGAGATATGCTGGGTCAGTTCATGTTTACAGCATTAATTTAAAACTGATTTTGTACAAGGCAAAATTTCGTTTCATATTAAATACCTTAAACTTTAAATGATAATAGTGTATTTGCGGGTTGCATGTACGTGACAAAGAAGTTTTGAGCCTCCTTAGAAACGCCTATGAAAATGGGTTTGGTAGATGGGCTTACCTCAAACGCGAGAAAATCATAGTAACGACATCCAGGCTTAAGTCGCAGTGAATTTCCCACCAACTTTCGACTTCCAGCATCCAAGTGGCATGACTTCCCACAAACAGTGAACGACATGCAACGACAGTCTAACGAGCATTCTACGAAACATTCCGTGTCGCTTTTGACCATTTGACTCTTCAGGTTTCGGCCATCGTCCAAGAATCTGTCCTGCACTCGTTGAAGTTCGACGTTGAAATTTATTAGACCGCATGTATTGCAAGTTTGATCAAAACCCACTGAAATTTGCACCAGAATGAAAAACAGCACAACGCTATCTGTAAATATATTTCCAAACATGACTTCCTTTTTAAAAGGACTTCTTAATTTTGCAAACAATTCTACCAGTTCTGTTTGAAGTGACAAACATCACAAGCTGCCAGTGTAGGGGAACGTTCTAGTACATAATATATAGGGTTCTCGTTGCTATGGTAACGTAGTAGTAAACATTGTGTCTTCACAACATACTAATCATTTACTAATCACTACTCTTTAATGACTCAAACGAATAAAACTAAAAGACTGAAGAATGTCAGGCCATCGGTTGAAAATTGAAAACTTTATAATTCCAAAAATGAAATTTACATTTACATTTAACATTTTGAAGTTAGATATACATATTAAGACTAAAAGTATCACATATGAAATAGTGCTTTTGGGGCTATTGATCTTAATGGAATAGATTAATTGAAGTGTTTATTATATCCTTCATTAAACCATATTTGATGTTATACCGAAAGTAATAAAGAAGTTTTCGACTCTGAAAGTTAATAAGTTTTTATTAGAACTAAATTTAGAATACTCCATAATTTCTTAATATTTAGCAGATGCAAGAAGTCGACCGAAACGTCCTGAATCTTGTTAATAAACCAGACCAGAGGCTGAGTATATATGTACAATGCAAATTAAAAATCTAACTATATATATTACAGTAAAAAATAATATATGGCAGTTTTTATTTATCATTTCTTTTTTAACAATATTTATTTGGAAATCAATAGAATTGATCAAGTTAAACTACTTGAATTGACAAGTTACGACATGTCTTATAGCAGTGCAAATATGTCAGAGCACAAAACTAATTCTCCCTGTTTCCTTTAACAAGAATTTAACAGAAATATCTTCCATTTAAGATATTTACTAAATATTCAATATGGCAATATCATAGTCAGACTGCTAATTTCAAGCCGTTATTTTTACTCCACAATAAGAGTTAAAATTACTTCCTTTGCGAAAGTAAAGATTTTGGAGTAAAATCTACTTCAAAAATGGAGTTAAAACTACTCCATTTCGGTACGCATTGCAAGACTTACTCCACTGAGAGTCATTTTAACTCCACCGAGACTGAGTAAAATTTACTCCAGCAATAGTAATAATAATGAGTGCATGCACTAATGCTGTTTTCGGAGTACTTTAATATCACTGACATACAATACATAATTTCTCATATACTTTTTACTCATTTTCTCATCTGTTGAACTGTTAATTTACACTCTATCTCACAAGTTGCATAATTAAAAGTACGTTATTGTTAAGCATTTTTCATACTGTAAATTCCTCATCTGCATGTACAGCTTTATATAAAATAAGCTTCAATTTAATGCAAAATTCGACCTTTATTTTTCCTATAATACGTTTTGAAATGTTCATAACATGAAAATATTTATACCTTTGCCGACAAATTGTGAAATTGAATCACACACGTAGTAAATCACACTGTCTAGTTCTAAATGATAGACACGATAAGAAAACACAAACTGCCGACTAAATATAGCTGAGCCGAACATACACTCCCATAAAAACATCACATTACCATTGAGCAATAGTCTGAACATTTCACAAACTTCCACAAAAATACAACGCTAAGCTTTATATTATACATCAAGAACAAATCGAAAATTATATACTTTAAAAATATATCCTACGGCTACACAGTGCCAATAGCAGGCCCAGCTCTGCATCACTGTTTTTTGCTGAAAAAATTTATATTGTCGGTAAATGTACGCAATTTCAAAACTTACAGTTAAAGTTACTACAATCGTTTATATAAAAAATTAAAGCTTTTCATCAAAACATATATAGAGAGAGTATATAGAGATATGATTTTGCTTTCCAAGATAGACATTAAAATATTAAAACTGATAACCAAAGTTTCAAAATCAATCCTACGAAACATCCACACTATATAGTCCACGCACTTTCCATGCACGCGATTGTTCCGGCACCAAAAAATGTGGCCACAAATTCTGAAGTCGCATTTTCTGACAATTTATATCATGTAGGTACCTGTACTAATATCGCATTGGAGATTACCAGTCTCATCCTGCAGCTCGCCTCAGGTAAGAAAATTATGTAAAGTTAACATACACAACTTACCACATTGTAGCCAGGAGTAAGCAAAGTTATAACATCATCAAACTAGAAAAGAGAACGGATAGACGTCTGTTATCATAAATCCTGTGATAGACGCCTTTCTCTATTAAATACTCCTCTATACAGCGGCGTTTACTGGATCCAATTAAACATATATTTGAGTAAACGCTTTTTAAATTATTACTGCTGGGACATAAGTGTACTGGAGTGTAAGAAGTATGAAAGTTGAAGAGATTTGACTTTTGTTCACATTGCAAACTGCTGAAACGTGTTGTTTAAGCAGCACAAAATCGCCATATATATGAATAAACGGCCCCTCCCGTAATAGTCGCCTCTTAATCAATAATCACCCCCCTCCCAAATTACTATCTCATATGTGGAATTGGAACAGTTCGCATGTGAAAAGGAATTTTTACATGTAAAATCATATGTGAAATATTCGTAAGGGTTAAGGGATCGTTAATTGATTCTTTATCTGGGAGGGAATAGGTGGTGGAAATAGGTGGTGGCCTTAAAAGGATTACCTTAAAAGGTTTGGCCACGCGAAAAAACGATACAATGTTTCGTTGTTCTGTTTGCAAGAATGTCACCCTGAAAGCGCACGAAATGGCCATTCTGGGCTACTAAAATTCCAAATTTCCTCCGGACCCCCCAACAAATGCAAGACCCAACAGAATGACTACGCAATTGGGCTCAACCTTCCAACTTCAATACCAGGGCGTTTATTATATCATTTAATACGGTATGTAAAAATTAGAAGTGCATAAGGCCATTCGAATTCTGGCATTTCAACAATACATATTGCAAGCATTAATTTTCACCATACACTGTCAGGTCAATTCTTTCTCTATTTCGAGCCCTGAAAAATCTTATTATTAGCAAAATCTCACCTTTATAGTATATTGATTCTTTGGTCCAAAAAATGGTAATACCCTTAACCTTGGAGTTAAATCTTCTTTTTCATAAAGAATTAAATACTTAGAAAATATGTCCATGTCATCCAGAATGACCTAAAAAATCAAAAATACTGTGTTTGTCTTGTTTGAATTTAGCATCCGAATATCCTTGCCTCCGAGTCTGTGGCTTATATTCGCTCGTAAGCATTTTTGATGGACGTATACATATACGGAAGTGGTCAAAATTTCCAGGGTGGGGGTGCACGGTTTGGAATTTGTGCTAGTATTCTACATATAGTTACATTTATTTTGAAACATCGCAAAAAAACATTTCCATAAAATAATAAGTAATGTTTCAAATCCGAGGATTTAAGGTCCCAGCAGTTTGTTACTTTTCAGACTGGAGCTAACTGCAACAGTGAAAACCCGTCATGTCGAATTTGCTGTGTGAAAATGACATCTCATTCCCCCAAATCATTACTAAGATTTGACCCTGTCCTAATGCCCCGTACAGACGACAGACGAGCAAGTTTTCCTTGATCAAATAAACCCGTCAACGAACTTGTCAAGGAATCAAATGAGGGGGGGGGGGTAAAATTCATCAATTAATAAGTTAACAAAAAAAGGAAAAATTACATTGAGCATTACATTATTTGAATTTTGCACAACTGATTTCCACTTCGTTTGACATAAATCTTTTTCACTTGCTGACATCACCTTAAATATATATTTAAATGTTTTATGTTTTGTTTATATAACTTCAACTGAGTACAGATAATGGGTGGGCAGACGGAGCATGGCCCCAATTGAATCTCCTTATCCCTACCCCTATTACTAAATGATATTACATGAACAATTACAAAAGAATGAAAGGAACCTATTATATAAAAAATAAAGCGTCACAGGACGCATCATGTACATATGAAGACAAACAACATTTTTGAACAACTTTAATATGAGACGCAAATATGGTGTATGCATGCAGGTTTAAATTTGTTTTCCAGTGGCGAGCAATATAGTTAGGTCCAAAAAGTACATTAATTTCTCCTGTTACGTCATCTTATTAACATATTGAAGTTAAAAACCGTTTAATTCAGCAATCCCTCATTCAAGTTAAGAAAGAAATTAGCATTAAGCCCTGGTCAAAGAGTGGCAACTCTCGCTCGCGTTTCATCGCCAACTCTCATCAACACTCATCAACTCGTATCAATTCTCATCAACTTTGAGCTGGTTCAAGTCTCATGAAAGTTGATGAGAGTTTTCCCTCGTTTGACCGCTACGCATGGTCATATGCAGTCGACTCTCATGCAACTCTTGTTCTCGTTTGACCGGAGAATGAGAGTTGATGAAACGAGTTGTATGATTCAGAATTAAAAGCAAAGCCCTGGGCAAGTAGTGAGATCTTATTTGTGGAGAAATTTTCTTCAAAAATTGAAGATCTATTGAAAGAAACTGAACAAATAACACAGGATGTTCAACATGTCATGAGTCAACTACAAAAAAAGATTTGATAAGTGTTCAGTTGAAAGCAGTGAGAGAAAAAGGAAAGCGAGGAGAACAATTGAGCAGAAGTCGAAGTAAAAAAAGGAAAGGTGATATTGAAGGAAAAGCAAAAAAAGCAAATCTGACAGTAGCAGTGATGAGGATATGCCAATTGACATGTTAACCGATGATGACCTTTCAGTGGAATAAACTTTATATATGTAGCATATATAGATATTCAAACAATTTACTAGCATAAAATTTTGTTTACCCAACTTTTTCCAATAGAATAATTTTTTTAACCAACCTAAAACAGGCTATTTATTTCATTTACCCAACCATTTTCTCATCTTCCCTAAACTCTCGCTTTCTAACTCTCATCGATACTCATCCTCGTTTAACCAGGGGTTTAGTCTATTTACCTGATAATGGATCAGTTCCGAAATCATTAATTGAAGGATGAGTAAAGGTACTTTAAATGAGTAAAACAATAAATTACAAGAAAGAATTACGTACTTGATAATTGCCACCGTCTGGATAATTCGTTAATATATAAAACAAATCATGACAGTGTTCTATGTAATATTCGATACCAGGCTCCCTTCCTCGTACGAGTTGCGCTGAAGCTTTGACATCGCCAGAATCTAGTATGTAAACCTGAAATATAAATGTGAACGAATTATTCCTTTGGACAGGGTGAAAAAAATGCTATAAAATAAGTTAAAGGAAAGAGAAGAACCATCGAAGGACAAGACAAAACAAATACAGGATGCAATAAAATAGTGCACCAGAAAAAAATACAACAGCACGTAAAAGAGCCATCATAAAATGCAGTTTTCAAAAATGTATTAAACAGCTAATGTTTCGTTTTTAACTTTCTCACCTTTCCCTTTTATTGTAAAGCGGGAGAAATCAAGACATGACATTCAGGTTACTTTAATTTAAGACTTGTTCAGAGCGAGTGAATTAAGGTATACTGATTCAGTTTATTTGTGTTTCCACGATTGGAAACACTTTTAAAGTGGATGAACTTGATAATAAAATGCGACTATATGCTAATTGACAATTAATTTTACAACAAGAAATACTGGGAGATGGTAGATAATGAGGTAAGAGTAAAGAGAAGAACTGCCTTGTTTATTCAGGATAAACAAATAATATGTATGAGTATAGACTTTCACGGATGAAAGTTCATCAGAGGAAGAACAGGATGAAATAATTTCAAAGCTATTA
Organism: Trachythela sp. YZ-2020; assembly: GCA_016169945.1. Taxonomy (NCBI): domain Eukaryota; kingdom Metazoa; phylum Cnidaria; class Anthozoa; order Malacalcyonacea; family Clavulariidae; genus Trachythela; species Trachythela sp. YZ-2020. The sequence continues at coordinate 3,549,780 of JADLSH010000386.1, read as the reverse complement.
AGGGAAGCAGTGCTACTATAATTAAATACCATGTAAAGTCCGTTCTGCGCATGTGCTATGGGGGGTCCCGCGATGTAAACAATGCCCAAATTTCGCGTTGTTTCGACTAAAATTCGACATCTTCTAAATCAGAAACTCGAATCTGTATTTATTTAAAGCATAGCGAACCAGAACACATCATAATTTTTTAAATATAGCGTGTTTAAAATGTAGACAAACGGACGTTGCCGGTTTGTTTACATCGGGACTTTACATCACCTTTAAGATGTGAAAGAATTATTATTATTAAAGGTTTATTAAAAAACACATTTTGGCACCCGAAGGTGAATTGCGATATGTTTACAAAAACATAATAAGGATAAATATCGATAAAATAAATATAGATATATCATATATGTACAGTTGTTAAAATACTACAAATTATTTATTATTAAAATTAGCAGTCATTGCTGGAATAAAACTAGTTTTATAACGTTCAGTTCTACATTTAGTTAAAGTAAAGTTAGAATTGTTTCGTAAGTCCAGTTCATGTGATTCTTCACGGAGTGGGGGTAAGAGGTGGTTGAGGTGAGCATCGGGTTTTAAGATCTTTTTGAAAGTTTTAGCACATAACTCTTGACGTCTGTCGTCAAGACGCTTGCATTGAGCGGTTTTGACAGCATCTTCGTAATCTGTCGTCGGATAAATAATACGAAAAGCTCTTTTTGGACTTTTTCAATTTTATCCCCAAACACTTAGGTAACATGGTGTGCCAGACAGGACAGGCATATTCTAAGATAGAGAGTACCATAGAAAAATAGACTAATAGGAGGTCGTTGGGTGGAAGACCACAGCGCTGTAGAACACGGATAATGTATAAGCGTTTTGAGGCTTAATTAACTAACGCTTCAGTGTTATCTTGCCATTTCAATTTATTGTTCATAGTTAAGCCCAAAATTTTGAATAAAGGAACTAAGTCTAGAGGCAAACCATCAATGAGGAGCCGGGGATGTCGTTCTCGGTACGGGCGAAACTCACTATCATTTCTTTGCATTTATTGCCGTTTAATTTCATGTTATTATTAACAGTCCATCTTTCAATTGTGTTAAGATCAGACTGTAGGGCTGAGACTTCATTTTCTTTAAGGACTCCGATATTGTTACATCGTCCACATATTTCCAATGGCCAGTGCTAGAGGATGCCAGTTCCAGATCGTTGATCATGATTATGAATAAAATAGGGCCCAACTTAGTCCCTTGAGGACACCAGCGTTAATGATGCCCCAATCAGATTGGAAATTGTCGATCTTTACCGATTGACGGCGATTTGAGAGGAAGCTGCATATCCATGGAATAAGCGACAATCTGACACCAAGGGCCAGCAACTTTGGGACCAGGATATTATGGTCGATGCGATCGAAGGCTTTACTAAAGTCGAGGAAAACGATCCGCAGGTAGCTCGATTTATCATCCAATGTTCTTAGCCAATTGTTGATCATGTCGATCAAGCAAAACGTTGTAGAGGTTCCTTTGAGGCAACCAAATTGTTGCGGGTTGATTTTATGTTTCACGTCATCCACCATCCAATTGACCACAAAGTCCTCAAGAATTTTGGACAAACAGGCTGAGATTGGGCGCAACTCCTCCTCACAGGATACGGATGGCGCTTTGGGAATTGGAGTAATTAACGCATCTTTCCATATGTTAGGAATTCACTGGTGTACAGAGATGTATTAAAGATGTGACATACAGGTTCGGCCAATTCGTACGCGAAATCCTTAATAATCCGGTTAGGAATATTGTCAGGGCCGCTGGACTTGAAAACTTTTGTATTAAGCATCTTAGTACAAACTTCGTCGGGGAAAATTTTTGGTACAGGCCTAGGTGCAGGGAGATAGGCAGGTAACAGGAGAGGATTCAGTGGTGGTAGGTCATTACTCACGCTTAAGAAATAGGTGTTAAGTGATTGGGCGAGGTCTTTACCAGATAGGGTGGTACCATTCTTAACGATCTTGATGTTATTGGTTGCAGATCTTTTTTTCCCGGACATCTGGTTGACACAGTCCCACCATTTTCTGGAGTCACTGAATTTTAGGTGTTGCACCTTGTTCGTATAATATGCACGCTTTTTCACTCCTATGTCGTTTCGGACTTTGAGTCTGTAGTGACGCCAGAGGTCAAGGTTGCCAGAATGAAAGGCTTTGCCTTTGGTAAATCAGTTTTTAAAGCAGGCGTCATCCATGGTTTGTCAGAGTTATGAATTCTAATAACCTTAGACGGGAATAACCTATCAACAGCAGAATTTAACTCGTTGGTAAAGGAGGACGCTAGAGCGGTCGCAGAGTTTTTGCTTTCGGCATCAGAGAACCACTCACGTGAGCAGCACCATCTTCCAAAAGCTGCACGTGCCGACATGGGGAAGGAACGTATGGTTTTCTTAATTGTTTTATTAACTGTTCTTAAAACGTTAGTTTTCATGGACCATTTAACAATGTTGTGGTCTGATGAGCCGAGCGGTGCTATAATCACAGGCTTAGAATACAAGGCTTCTAGGTTAGTAACAATTAGATCCAGGATGTTACCTTCACGCGTTGGGGTGTCAACTATTTGCGTAAGATTGTGATGGCACAGGAGATCACTGATATCTAAATTGTTGAAATCACCGAGTAAGACAACGCCGCAGTCGGGGTGGGTACATCTAACTCGGTCAATTTGATCAATGAGATAGGCCGTTAATTCCTTTTGCTCATTGACTGGTGTATCAGGTGGGTTATAAAGGACACAGCAGATTAATCCAGTTAGGTGTCTTGGGAGGCGGTGGGGTCGTAGCCATAACCATAAGCATTCATAAGAGGGGTTTTCAAGGTCCATTCTTCTTTTAGCTGGGATATTTGTCGAGATGAAAGCGCAGACACCCCCACCACGGCTGTAAGATCTATCATTGCGAAAAATGTTGTAATTATTTATGTTGGTTAATGCTGGTTAATTAAGGATTGATATAATATTTAACTTTATTTATTAAAACTTTTTTGTGTGGTAAAATTCCATTAAAAACCATGAATTTTGACAGTAAGATGATAACAAACTGCATGAGTACATATCAGGGACAAGAGGAGTAAACACAGCTGGGAACAATATAATATGCGCACAAATTATAATGCAATATACGTACTTCCGATGTCGTCTTCGAACTTGAATTGATGGTTACGAAACGACGATCTTTTGTACAGCTAACATCAACAAAAAACCTAGAAGATATAAATAGGAAGAAATAGGATATTTTTAATCACTGCAAAGAATGTGTAAATTTACACATGTTTTCGCGTAAATAAAATATTTTCCTTGTGTAAATTTACCATCGATTTTTTGTGTAACTTTTACACAACGGATGTGTAAAGTAAAATTTTACATAAAATGTTGTGTTGCTGTGGATGAATTTTTTAATTCTTCTTTGTGTAAATTTACCAATATTTTTGAGTAACATTAATTTACACATCTAAATGTGTTGCTGTGGACGCGAATTTTACTCAACTTTTGTGTAAAATTTACACATAATTTTTTGCAGTTTAGAACAAGAATAATAAAGGACAGGGATGTAGTGTAAAAAGGTTTAAAAAACAGGGGTGGGGCATGTTTTGCATTAGTAGTATATTTGCCAATGACACGTTTGGATATTTTAGTCAGGCTATTGGCTGAATATATCCTCTTTATGGTCGTCGGCCATATCGAGTTGAGAGTAGAAATGGTTACAGACTTTTTGGATCATTATTTAAATGTGTGTTGTTCTGTATTTTTGTTGAAATCAGTTATGCTGTTTAAATATGTTGCTGTTGTTGTCGCTGTTGCTGTCACTGTCATTGTTGCTGTTGCTGTTGCTGTTGTTGTCGCTGTCGCTGTCGTTGTCGTTGTTGTTGTTGTTGTTGTTGTTGTTGTTGTTGTTGTTGCTGTTGCTGTTGTTGTTGCTGTCACTGTCACTGTCGTTGTTGTTGTTGCTGTCGCTGTTGTTGTTGTTGTTCATTTATGTGTAAATTTGGAAATACTAACATTGCATCGTTTTCTTCAAAAATCAATTCGTCCTTCGATGAATTCTGACCGATTTCATGCATCCATACTTTGTTGGCTCGGTGTAAGTTATTGAACGTAGTATAATACAAAACGCTATCAACACCAGTCCATTCTAGAAAATGTAAGAACAAACTTAGATATTTTCTTGATATATTATACCAAACGTGTGGGTTAGAGCCCAAAATAACGTGTCGCGTTTTCCCATCAAAACATTTGTCACTCGAAATCACGTTTGTAAATAGTATATATCTTGCCAGTTTGCATGCAAGCCACTGCTGAAATTGAAAAAAATGCATTTGAAATATATTTTTAAACAATATATAATATGTAGCTAACATTTTTTACTCCTTTATCCATAGATAGCCCAGACACACAGTGCGATTCATATTTAATCCTGAGGTGAACAGCATTTTATATCCCCTGCGGTACTGACTTAAATAATAGTAATAATTAGATGAACATTACAATATTCTGATTTTTAACAGTAGAATATGCTCATAATCAATACTTATCGTTGAAGGAAACTGGCCTAAGTATTGTGCAGGCTTTAGGCTTTATAGCAAAAATTTATAGATTATACCCTCAAAATAGCCACTTTAAATCAAGCTTTAACATGAACTGACATTGCAGGCGAAGCGGCGGAGAGCGCGGCTGAGGGCGCGGCTGAGGGCGCGGCTGAGGGCGCGGCGGAGGGCGCGGCGGAGGGCGCGGCTGAGGGCGCGGCTGAGGGCGCGGCTGAGGGCGCGGCTGAGGGCGCGGCTGAGGGCGCGGCTGAGGGCGCGGCTGAGGGCGCGGCTGAGGCGCGGCTGAGGGCGCGGCTGAGGGCGCGGCTGAGGGCGCGGCTGAGTGGCGCGGCTGAGGGCGCGGCTGAGGGCGCGGCTGAGGGCGCGGCTGAGGCGCGGCTGAGGGCGCGGCTGAGGCGCGGCTGAGGGCGCGGCTGAGGGCGCGGCTGAGGGCGCGGCTGAGGGCGCGGCTGAGGGCGCGGCTGAGGGCGCGGCTGAGGGCGCGGCTGAGGGCGCGGCTGAGGGCGCGGCTGAGGGCGCGGCTGAGGGCGCGGCGGAGGGCGCGGCGGAGGGCGCGGCGGAGGGCGGCGGAGGGCGCGGCGGAGGCGCGGCGGAGGGCGCGGCGGAGGGCGCGGCGGAGGGCGCGGCGGCGGGCGATCCGACGCGTACATCTTATATACTGTATTCGAAAAACATTTCTCTCATGATCTTAGCTTTACATTTGACTGTCATTAATAAAAAAGTCATAATCAAGATAATCTGTATCAGATTTACAGACATCGATTAAACATTCATTTCTTTTGAAATTTCTTGATGAATCATTAATGAGTTTGATAAGAAATATTTTTTCCTTACCTAAATTAACACATGGTAACTGTTCCAATATCTGTCCTGGTTTTTTCAAAGTGTCAATTACAATGCCACAATATGTATCATTTCCTGATGTATCCACTATGAATGCAACAAACTGGAAACAAAAAGAGAATAAGTGCAGAGATCAATTTTACAGTCGCCGGAGCTTATACAAAGCCAAAGATTTAAAAATCCCAAACAAAATTTCAAGAACATTTTTTCCACTTCGTCCTCCCTTGCATCTTTCAAACCCCTCATAATAATATTGTGCAAAAAGCGGTTGTATGCAAAAGATTTGAAATTTTTGCATCGAAGTCGACAAATAACTTAATAATTACCTTTTGAGACGGTGATATTTTCATAGTTCTTACTTCAAAATAATTCCAGTAACTAGCAATATTCGCCTCGTCTAATAATATTTCTTCATCAACGCCTTGACACAGAAAGAAACGAATTTATTATCAAGACAATAATTATAGAGGTAAGGGAATAAGGTAATTAATCTTTTATAAAGACATTATTGTAGAATATTAGGGAAATTACATAGAAAAAGGAACGTTTGTTATTCAAACTAAGTAACTATGATTAAAAATGAGAAAATCATAAAATCGTTCAAAACTTTGGGAAACCAGTGATAATATAATAACAGTCTACCATTTTGCCGTCTTCTACAATGCAGCAAGAGGTTTGGATTTTTCGATCTTTTTGTGTAATACAGAAAGTCACCAAAGCTCTAGGATTAAAGAATACATTAGCCAACAACAAGACAGTCAAAGAATATAAATTAGTCAATCAAGATATGCTCTATAAATTCGTATATTCGTATACATTTGTAGATTTTGTAGATCACGGTGAAGACATGCAATGCATGACTTTTTGGTGATAATGAGTAATCACCCAATGGCTTAATCTTGTCGAATCACTCAACCGTGCTATTGAATTTGAAATATTAATATTAAGTCTTGAAGAAAAACTTCAAAATATATCTGCATTGTGGAGTCATCTCAAGATAGAATCATTTAATAGAATCTTTGAAGTTTGTCGAGTTTCTAGACGATGGGGCGGTTGTTCAAAACTCGGTTAGCACTTAAACCTTGGATTAAAGTTTAAAAACCCCGCTGTTTGAACTCGAGTCGTATATGAGCTGATAGCCGATGAGGCGCGATAGCGCCGAGTCGGCTATCAGTTATATACGACGAGAGTGAGTAGAATAACTGTTTTATTATATACACAGGCTCTGGATCTGGATATTTACTTTTTTCAAGTAAAACTTGAGTTTCCCCTTCATTTAATTGTCCAAATCTGCCAGCCATTTTTCTACTTTTCTCTACTAGCAGGATATGAGCTAATATCCTGCTAGTAGAGAACCAATCAGATTGCAGAATACCTCATATCCAGAGCTTGTGTATATAATAAATGCACATATTCATCCACCATTTTTGTTATTTTTTATACTTTGTATTCTGTGTTCAAGCGATTGACTTAATTGAGCAATGCATTGCTCTGCGTATATAATTTTACACTGACATTGTATTCAAAACAAATATCGATATTTTATTTTGTTTACCACTGGCACTGATGAATTATCTTCTAGGTAACTACCACTTCGATGAGCTATACTTTCAAATTTCCCCACAAGACCTCTCTGAAAGAGTACATAGTCGCTCATCACCTTGTCGGTAAATCTAAACACATACAGATACACTAAAATCAAGATACCGAACGCAGTGCCCAAAATTTCTCAACCATTAGAAAAATTTGGCTAACACTTGTTTAAACCATCAATGATATAGTGATAATGAAGTTTAAAAAACTCGATGGTATATATTAAGCCTCTCCTCAAGGGTATATATTTCATGGCCAAAAAAAAAAATAATCCAGAGATTGGAATTAATTAATTCTTCCTCTAAAAAGGTGGGGCATAATAGAGAGGGGGGCATTTTTGAGAGGAGGACTTAATAGAGGATATACAATTAAAAGGGCTGTAAAAAATAGTCGAGCGTGCGTGTACTTGCTCGCAGGAATTTCAAACAGCTTGCCCCAGGAGGTTGAAGAATGTGTCCTATTATGGTGCATGGTCTGCAGGAACTTATTATCTTCAGGCTCACAGGAAGACAATTATTTTTCCACACCACCTGGTACAATATTTTTCTTAATATATTTACAGTTTAAATTAAGCATTCTTTATCTTTAGATTGACTTTAAAACTTAATTGGTGATGTCCTTTAACTGAGGTGGTTGGGGTACTTTTAGCCATTGGTTTATCATAATTACAATTACAGTACATTTTAACTTACCATAACTACACTGACCTGTTCTCGTTTTTCACTATTTTCTTGACTTTCTACATACAAAAAAAAAACATGAAAAAAAAACATTTCAAAGTAAATGTCTCAATATACTTCATAATTATCAGGAAATATATTAACTAGTAAAATAATGCTTTGTTAAAAATAAGGTCTTATGTGGGGCTGTTGGTGATACATTTCTGCCACATGGGTTTGATTCAGAATCCTGCAGTAAATGTCTTGTATAAAATTATATATTTGACTTAATTATATACAGTAAGAGGAAAGTGTTTCTAGTTTCACTGTACATGCAGTAGTACTTAGTAGAAATAGAGTTGCAGTGTGTTGTGCAGTTATCTTCCGTTGTCTCTTGTTAATCCACCAAGGCACACAGCAATATGCCCTGATGCACACCACTCGGTCTAATGCCATACAAAATCTTTAGACAAGTAGCCAGCATGGCAGACAGACTCTACCCATGAGGCAGAACACCCAAGAGGCTGGCGAAGGTGAAGGAGGACGAAGGTGAAGGAGGCCAAAGACAGTCTGTCAGGTTTGGCTATGTTTCTATATACCCATCCACCAGTGGATTGATATTAATTAACCTTACTTGTACCGTATTTAAATTTGTGCAGTATTAGAAATTTAGAATTCATGCCAACCATAGGTGCACAAAATTAACTCAGAGCGAAAAATTTAAGACCAATCGAAAATTAGTAAACCACACAAATTTAGGTACAAGTAAGGTAAATAGATAAGTAATCCATCAATTCCATCAATTTGTCAAGGAGCCTTTCATACTAATCAATCAATGGAATATGGCTGATGGAATGGAGTCAAGGGGGTAGGGAGACAAAATATATGAGGCACAAAAGCACCAGCTGTTATTGTGCCTCAGGGCATCCATGGACTTTAAAGTACATAATCTGAATCAGCCCTGGACTTGTTCCGTACTTGTTTTAACCCTCTCCCCCTACCTTATTGCAGATCAGTCAACAACCAGTTTGCTCACAAAAGTCAGTTTTTGTCCCATTTATCCTGTGTTCCAGGTTGAAGTGAAACACTCATGCAATGTTTAACAGTGCAGATATTTTAGGGAATTTCTTTGTCTAACAACATTTTAAATGCAGTTTGGGATTATTTTCACTACAGTTTTTGACCAAAGTAGGAATTGTGAATTCTGCAATTGCATATTCTTAGCTACCCGTAACACCTTTCCCCTCTACCCCTTAGCAGAACAAGTCTAAAATCATGTGCAAGATCTATTTGTCAACAGATGGGCAACGTTTTCATACGTGGAACAATTTCATACATTTAATAGACCATTTGCAGAATTACTGGAGTGTAGTACCATTAATGCACACATAGCCTTTCATTATTTTGAAAACAGACAGAAATTCCAAACATTAAGTAAGACTGAATAAAATTCAATGCAATGCGTGTATATTAAAATAGTACGCTCCGGTATATAAATTCTGCAAATGGTCTATATGCATAAAAGTACCAAAGTATGTACATTTTATATTAAATATGTAAGTCAAACTCACAGAGTATTTTATATCTTGCAACCAGGATAAGTCATCTTGTATAATCTGTCCATGAACATGAGTTTCAATACCAGTTTGAGGCAATACAACCGGACATGAATGCTTGCCTCTATTCTGGATGTAGCAACTTCGCTCCAAGAAATTCGATTGAAGAATTTTGGTCAAATTAGATCGCCGACTAAATACAACGCCAAAGCGATCGGAGTTTAACATAACCCTCGTTAGAAAATACATCTCGGTTAAATACTTATCTTGTTAATAATAAAGAAATAACGAATATTCATTCTAATTCCACTCCTGAATTTCAAAATTGACCTGGCGTTGAAAATACCGTAAATGCTCGTTTTAGCGCCGCTCCCGGTTAAGGTGGCTCCCTACAATTTTTTTGAAATGTGGAAAATTTACGATTTAGATCATTTTTGAATAATTTTTACTTGTTACAAAACAAAAATTGTATGACTTATATTGAGCAACATTCTAAGGGTTGAAAATTGTTATAAAAAATGACGTCATTACTGTTGCTATGGTAACAATGACGTTTCAATATGGCCGACATCTTGGCTTTTAACGCACTTTACTCTAAACGCCTGGTTACCCCCATTTTTTATTTTATGAAACGTTTTCCTGTAGAAAGGTAGATTATCTGAACGAGTTTAAAAAAATTCTGTACAGCCAAAAAATATTTATAACGATAAATCATGTTTATTAATTTTTTAAAAATTTAGCTTTACAGAATTTTTTTTAAACTTGTTCAGATAATCTATTGTACTAGACGAAAATTTTTTATGAAATAAAAAATGGGGGTAACCAGGCGTTTTTTCGAGTAAATTGCGTTAAAAGCTAAAATGTCGGCCATATTGAAACGTCATTGCTACCATAGAAACGGTAATGACGTCATTTTTGTGAACAATATCGGACTCTTAGAATATTGCTCGATATATGTGGTACTATTTTTGCTTTACAACAAGCAACAGTACTTCAATTCAAAAAAATTCAATCTAAATCATAAATTTACCATATTTCAAAAATTGTAGGGAGCCACCTTAAGCACCGCTCCCGGTTAAGCGCCGCACCTAGGATTAAAATAATTTAATAAGCGCCGCTCCCGATTTAGCGCCGCACCTGTCGTCTAACTATAGTGCGGCGCTTAATCGGGGTAATACAGAGTTTAAGCTTAATTGACGTTTACCGCAATCGGCTAGCGCGGCGCAGGATACACAAATAATCGCACTATTTAGGCAATAAAAATTTTTAGGGTGATTATTTAATAAGCGTCGCTCCCGATTAAGCGCCGCACTCAGGATCAGAAATATTTAATAAGCGCTAAAACGAGCATTTACCGGGTAGACGCGCCTGGGTCTGGAATCTCCTTCAATGGAATCTGCCAGTTCCTAACCATAGCAACAATGACGAGTCATGCTCTGTGGTCACGCTATATGTTTTCTCGCCCTGACACACACAGTAACCCATTACCCATGGTGATGCCTGCGTAGGAGGCTATTACGGAATTACACGTCCCCATGCAATCAGCTCAATTTTAACGCTAACCAAATCCAAATCCTTGTTAATAAAGGCTCAGTTAGTTACCACGCCAGCTAGACTGCAATGCATCACGATACAAAATTGTATCGCTATTGTTGAAGAGGTCAATTGATCTATTAATACCAGTACGCATGAGAAAATGCCGCAACTTTTAATTAAGATTCTAATATCACTACAAGTAAGAAAACATTGAAAGCAAAGCAGTTTCGTTTTATTTGTTAAGCAAAAAGTTGACACGATTTCTCTAATAAAAGTATCTTTCTACATGGACTTTCAGTTTCATGGGCATGCAAATGAATTAAGTTCAATTAACAAGTCGAGAACTATCATGCTATAGGAAGTGGAGCCAAGCCTGGACAGCACGGCAGCTTAATGATTAATTCAGTAGCTTCGATGGAAAAGTCGTTGAAAGCCTTGTAGTTTCCCTGCGCGAGCGAACCACAGTCCTTTGCGAGACGTGTTATCTCGAGTGGACAAAGAGCTCTGTTCCAAACATTGACTTCGGTCAGGTTACCCATAAAAGAATCACTGGGTTTAAAACCACCTCCGATAAAATCTTGGTCTTGACCTATTACCCATGTTCCACCAGCTGTGATTTCTTTTCCAGTCTTGACGTTGGACACTGTGCCAGCCAAATCACCGTCCTTGTATACCTCGAGATTGCCACTTGATGATTCCCACGTGACGCACACATGATGAAGCTTACCGTCAGCAAGGTGCACGCCAGTTCTATTAAAATAAACTCTACATTAGAAAATGTAAAGTATGAGCGAAGCAGTTACCGCGCTGCATTTCAAGCTCACGTGTGAAGGTACAGAAGGGCTAGAGTAAAAAACCCCGGTCAAAGAAGCACCATTTTTTGGCGAAATGATGATCAGTGGATCTTATTTACTAAACAGGTACTTAGTATGGAATCAGGCAGGATTGGTTCTTAAGTGTCTTAAGTAGTGTTCTAATCCACTCTCCTCCGCAGAGGCTGTGAGCTATTAAAAATAGTTAGTCGTTTTTAATAGTTCAAAACTTCGTGTAAGACTAATGAAACTGCTTGCTCGAGACCTCACTATTAAAAACGACTAATTATTTTTAATAGCTCACAGCCTCTACGGAGGAGAGTGGTTCTAATCCATATACCAGTGTTTACATTGTCATTGATAATTGCCTTTTAAAAGCCGCGGCCGGATTTGATAAAATGCATTTCGCAAACGAGTGATAGAAATGCGATTTAGTGCATGGAAAGTTGTTAAATGTCACTATGTTCAAGAAACCGATCTAAAAAATTAGGCATGTTGTAAAACGCGGACTGGACTTGTAAAACGGCGTAATACATATACCCTCCTATATTTCCGTCTATTAAGTTAAGGACCGTTTTGGGACATAAAATTCCGCCCGGTGGGTTTGGGAAGCTGCGAGCCTCCCTCGGTGCGTCAATCCTGGACGAACCTTCCTGCACGTGTGTTTGTTAAATTGGTATTGCAAGTTCCTCACCCAATATTTCAAATTTGGAAACGCAATTGGGAATGCTCAAAACGAGCTTGGGAATCGCGCGTTGAATAGTGAGCTGAAATCGACAAAGAGTAATCTTTACGTGATACCTGTATAGACGATTTTTCATCCGCACCCGCAAAAGTGGGTGTAGTAATACTGTAAACTCGTTACCATATCTCGATCCTTCAGCGGCATAAGATAACACTGTTGGGCTACGCTTTTTAGCATATACGCTTCAGGGACAGACATCCAAAAACACGCAGTGATAGATTCCAATGCCTGTGGAGATCCCTCGGATATGCCATATTGATTTGTGTCATAACCGGGGAAATGTAATCCAGCAGAGCCTACAGTAGTAGAGAGTTTGGGGTAGGTAAAATAGTTTAGAGAGTTTGGCTTTATCAGATAAAATGCAAAACATGCAACGATCGTGTTGACAACAACGACCGGCTCACCAGAATTAACTTAAAACCATTGGCGGAACGCAGACAACAACTTTGCTACAAACTGTATAAGTCAATTATCCAAAATAAGTCAACTAATAAACTGTACGAGCTTCTACCCGAACCTATAAGGAACACTCATATTCCTCACGTGATCCAAGATTTCTACCGTTGATTAACGCTAAAACTGACAGGTTCGCGAAATCGTTTATCTGCCAAGCAGTGAAACTCTATGACAATTGTACGTTGGAGTGATCTAATTATTTAGTGATATTAATCTAATAGTTTTTAGCTTATAAGAACGTAATTAAATATTTAAATTTTAAACTCTCTCTAGAATTTTACTAAGGTTGAATTATTGTAAATACTAGTAAAGTAGTATACGTGTTTATAGTCTATTTTATGTAAAATCAAGGTTTTTTTGTCCCTATATTTAGGTGACAAACAAGTTGATTCTTCTAATAAAATCTAAAATCCGAATATGTATAGAATAATCTTCTAGTTGTGACAAAATAAATGCTGAGAATATTTCAACTTTTAAGTTTTAAGGCCATGTTTCACGAGGCAATTTTTGCTGCAACTTTTAATTGCAACGCAATTTTGGACATAGAGCGATGTTAGTTAAAACGTTCATTCGAAGAGAAATTGTGAGCATGAATCTCGTTTTACTTTGCCGATATTTTTCTTGCTAAACATGCCCAGAATGCAACAAAGAAATGAAAGAGAAATTTTTTTATATTGCATGGTGGAGTGAAACGCGGGCAATGTTCACTGTTTTTCAGTGCGTATATTTCTACATAACATAGCAAATTAAAATTTATCCGGGTTATGTTAACCTTTACTTTTTTAAAGATTATATCCGCACATATTCTAAATATTTAATTGATAGAAAGCGACATTTTCGTGCCCGAGCGAAGAAACACGGTTTTGAATGCGCCAAATCGGTCATTTTCAAGTTTGCATGGTAATGCATTCATGCAGAGTCTCTTTTAAAATATAAACTGGAAGGTGCGGGCAAGTCCCTCCCCAGCTTCCGTGTTGGCTCCTGCAGTAAACAATGTCAGCCTCCCCAGTGTAGGTCCCTTTTATCTAAAATATAAGCAAAAGGTGAAGAATAATTCAGTTACGAAGAATAAAAATTACGCGACCTGCCCTAAAATAATTTGAGTTGAAATATCAGTTATATGTCACGCGAACTAAAAATGGCAAACGTAAACATACTACAGAAAAGACATTTTAAACCATATTTTATACATGAATTAAGGACTATATTCAACCGAAACAGAGCTGAATATACAAACTTAGGAAAATATCTAAGCACCGTCCCAGAAATCATTCTATCCCATGCATGAATGACTTTGAAAGTTGGGAAAAGCTTAATTTAACTGTGTCAAACCTGCTTGCGCTAGACTATATATAGCGTCACAGTATATATACTATAATTTTCTATTTTACAATAACTATCACTAAAATATATTGAGAATAATTCCAAACTCTATACACTGATAAACAAACACACATTTTAAGGCAGTAAACACTTTGAATTTCGAATTGACATAAAACCTGCATGTAGTATTTTCGCGTAATTTTGGAAACGGTCAGTAACACGACAAAAAGGATTTTATCAATTTTTTGCAACACATGCAAGTGTAGTATATTATTATACAGCATGCATGCATGCAAGATTTTTAGCGAAAGAACATTGCGTCACGGTGCTCTTTAAATTTTTAGTGTTTGATGCTGTTTCCCTTCAAAACGTTGGACTCGGAGAATGATTCCGACTTGACTCAAGAGATTTACAATGCCGAAGGTGATATTAATCTGTGTGGTTCGCCAGTATATGTAGCGACTCTGTTCTGCGTGTTCTGCGTGTTCTGCAAGTCCTTCAACATCGACTGTGTAGTCTTGCCACCGTAAACAGAGGGCCTTCCACGCTTCGGGAGCGAAATTATAAACGATATTTAAAATTTATAAACGTTTTTGCCACGTAAAGAACACAAAATCTCACAAGATATAATTATTGCTTAAAAGTGAAAGTAAAGTTGTTTTTCAATACGACTGCGATAAATATGAACCGAAACAAATTTAATCTCAGACATTACTCATAAATGTTTTAAAAGGCAGCCATTTTGTGGGACGCGAAACACGCAAAGGATCACTTGCATGCACGATACTCACACTTTAAGGTGGGCGCTCTTTAAAAGTTATGCTATAGTTGTGTCTACCTTCACAACGGAATTCCGTATTTACGAAGTTCTGCATCAGGAGAGGTTTAACGACAGAGCATTGAAGTAAACTCACTTTGGACTTATTAAAAACAATGTAGTACAGGATAATATATGTCCGAGCCTGATTGAAGATTTAGATGTACTGTAGTTGTTTTCAGCTCGAACAATTCCGTCTAACGGTGCTTCGGTTAAGTGCCGCGTTTAGTTGTGAATAAGTGCGGCGTTTAATCGAGGGCACCGCTCTTCAATATTTTTGCTCTCATATGCGGCGCTTATTGGAGGGCGGCAATTAATCGGGTAAATACGCTATGTATATAATATATATTTATTACACTGAGAAAAATAATCTCTTGGAGTTGGAAACTTGTAAGTTATGGTAACCAGGTATAATATCAGATATGCGGTCATGTTTTCGCTCGCTATTCTGTATAGTTTAATAGGTGCATGAGCCTTGTAATTCCCGCGAACAAATATTTAAACGACATTGGCAACATATTTCAATTTTTTTGTTTTCCCCCAGTCTTTTATAAACTGTGAAAAATCAACTACAAACCTTATCTATATATAAGATAATTTTTACAAGTATTTTAGTATGCTGTCTGCCAAACCTGTGAGGGAAAATTTCGCATAAAAGTTCTTTGTTGTTGTGTTCACACGCACGCGTGCACATTTATTTCTAGGACATAATTCATCAATTATATATATATATATATATATATATATATATATATAGTCAAATCTGCAGACATGCATGTTTCGCCGTTCAACGGCTCGTCAGTGCAGCTTGTAACGCAATCTAGATGCGAGTGACTTCGTATTTATACACCATACGCTTGCTCTCCCAAGCGCATGTGGTACAATACTCAGACACATGCGCATCCAGACATGCGTGAAGTGTCTTGGGGCCAGAGTGCTCAAACGACCTTTTGAGCTTTTTGCATTATCGCTTATATATATATATATATATATATATATATATAAATGTCAATGACTAATCGGCGCCGACTAATTTCGAGAAAATATTTTCCTCACAATTATGCTTCAATGAAAGTAATTAACCGAAATAGATTTGCATGTGTATACACGCAACTACTAGGTACTTTTATACAATTTTTGCATGGCGGGTATACACTTTAGTATATATACAGTAGACATAAAATCCTGTGATATATAGGTATGAGTTATATATTCTTTAATATATCACTGTTAATTTTGGGGTGTCAATTTAACACCAAAAAGTGGTGCTAAAAAATTAGGTAAAAAATGACACCTTTTTTGGGTGCTATTTTAACACCGCCGTTGATGGTGTTGATTTAACACTAGTTACGGTGCTAAAACAACACCTTTTGTAGTGTTAAAATAGCACTGATTTAGGAGTTGGTTTAACACCCGAATATTTTCATCAAAATAGCACCTGATTGAGGTGCTATTTTAGCACTAGTGTGAACAAAAACTTGCTCATTGCTACAAGCAAATCCAAAATATATACTCCACTTTTTAACAAAGAGACAACACAATCTGAAAATATATGAACATCCTTTAATTGAATTTATAATAATATATTTGCTGATTCCAAAATTACTTTGCAGCTGAACATTAAAATGGTAATAAATTTAGGCAAATCTTGCCATGCTCATGCAATGTTCTCACCAATTACCTATTAAAACCAGGTACATCTATTATTTTACCCTGGGCAATGCCAAGCAATTCTAGTACTATGCTAGGAGCATGTCAGAAGAGTTATTCTATGTCACTCCAATGCTTAACCCAAATATAACAACTAACAATTTTCCTTAGCAGGTGAAGTTGTCTGGCATTAGACAGAGTATACTTGCAATATAAGATGCACAATCAGGAATTTATACAAGCACTTTATTCTACTACCGTTTTTCAGATGAAGAAAATGAATTATTTACAACCGTTTACGGGTAGCAGAAAAGTGCTTCTATAAATCCCTGATAATCATTGTGGTTTAATGGGTTACAAATTTGTTATTAGGTAAAGTCAACAGTTAGAGTCTGATGATTACTACACTAATTTTCCCATAGTCTATAGACATGCCAAAAGACTGCAACTCCACATTTTCTGAGATAGAATACCTCTATTCTTTTGCTCCTGTCAGTATGGCCAATATCAAACACACACAACTTGACGCAGACCATTAACTCCTTGCGTTATCTTCCTCAGCGATACAAAGTTGCTCTATTACTTTAGTCGTGACGCCAAGGTGAACCATACATCAATATCAATATTTTTCCAGCTTCACAATCACATATAATTAGGTTATCTATAAAACACATTGAAAGTAAGGTACATAAGTAAATACAAAATTCAGATTAACTTAAAATATTTGCATCATTCTAATGAATGCAATTAAATTAAACAGGTGTCTGCTAATAATACATAATTATGATATTCTCTTTCATTAGGCAGGACATAGCTGACTTAACTACTATTTGATGAGTCACAGTAGTATAAAAAATAATCAATTCTCACACAATAATAAATATTCTTGCAGTGAGTTCCATATCAAAATACACCCCTAGTGACCCCACTAGAAGTGGGTAAGGTCCAGTGTTACTATAGAGCACACAGGTTATAATTAGAATACAATTAGCTATTGCTTATGTACAGTTAGCCTCCTGAGATTCCAAAACTCCCTTAGGCATGATGCACAGGTCTATGTAAATGCTTTCTTCACCCTGCTCTCCTGGGCAGCACACTTTGGGGGAACAAGCAGGGTATAGCTGAGTTAGGAAGAGTCCACAAAAATCATCGAGAGCAGTGGTCAGTAAAAGTCAGCTTTAGTACCACCACCCCCCCCCAAATATGGGCATCATATATTGTTGGTTTGTGC
Source organism: Trachythela sp. YZ-2020 (assembly GCA_016169945.1). Taxonomy (NCBI): domain Eukaryota; kingdom Metazoa; phylum Cnidaria; class Anthozoa; order Malacalcyonacea; family Clavulariidae; genus Trachythela; species Trachythela sp. YZ-2020. The sequence continues at coordinate 3,531,992 of JADLSH010000386.1, read as the reverse complement.
CGAAAAGCATGGAGGGAAAGTTATTATATATTATAATATTATACCTCACAATAAGTTTGTCCAATCAGAGAACTAGGCTTGTACCACATGACCGTGGTATTTTTCAGTGAATACCTGTACCCTGAGTCGTTTCCCCGGGGCATGGTATTCGAGTCGAATACCACGCTTGAGTTGGGAATTCGACTTTTTAATACCCCGCTCGTACCCAGGCAGTCATCTAATTTCATCGCCTGTTTTCTAGTATCTAGTACAAGTAAAGTCATACAAGGTTCGGTATAATATATCATTTATAGACCTTTCACTCAAGGTATTCCCAAAAAATTACCCTTCGGGATGAAAAAAATTACCCTTCATCCCTCAGGGTAATTCCAAAAATTTCATGTATCCACTCAGCTACATGCATTTACATTGACCTCAATGACCTGTAGGTTTATTGAAGCATTTTAAATATACCTCATTAAATAACAATTATAATATTATGGAAGTTGCACATTACTTAAAATTGTCAAGACATTTTCTCAGGGTACTAATAGACTATACATTGATTCATTGAAACAATGCTCAACTTATGAAACAATCACATAATTCATATATAAAAACATTCATAAGTCTACTCTAATGTCAGAGTTTGTATGGTATAGATTAATATAATTGCTAAGTAGGCCGTAGTTTATATTATCGTTTTGATTCTGAAGTAAATTGATAAGTACAAGGGAATTTTTGCCGCGTTAAAATTCAAATATTTTCTTACGGCGACACAACGCACGCAACATAAATATTTATGAATACATCCGTAAATTTTTGCCTTTATAATTGCTTTATATTACATAAAAACATTGAAATATCCTTACCTGAATATTATACCAGCGTTCCTGAGCTATAACTCTTGAAATTCTTGTGGATTTCAAGAAGAAAAAGCAAATATATTGCTTGTATTTTCCAACATAATTTTTCAAATTAAAATTTGAAATGAAAGTGACGCTATCCCAGAAAACTTTGCGCGCGTAGTAAGGAAATTAGACACCAGTCCGTGTTTCCGTGCTTATGTCATTTCTATGAATTCTTTCTGGAGAGACAACTCCCAACCAACAAACACTGCTCGTATTTTGTACCATTTCAGATTTTTGTGTCATATTTTAGACTCTATGCTTTAGGAATATAACGTTCTCTGTAAAGTTTCTCTTAAAGGTATGCAGCAAACTAGATGCGACACAACAAAACACCATAGAGTTTGTGTATATAAAATGTCTATAATCATGTAGTATCACAAGATATTATACATGGCGATATATCAAAACAATATTCCGTAGAAATATGTTACTTGGGCTTTCTTGCGATTTTTTGTGAAACTGTAATTTGACTTAAACACCCATAATATATTTAACCCTAAAAATCGTGTTAATTTAGCACCTCTATAGTGGCCTATGTTTAACACTTTTGATGGTGTCAAAATAGCACCCATTATTTAGCGCTATAAAGGGTGTAAATTTAGCACTTTCGCTGATGAAAGAGGTGCTATTTTAGGACCCAAAAAAGGTGTCAAAATAGCACCCATTATTTAGCGCTATAAAGGGTGTAAATTTAGCACTTTCGCTGATGAAAGAGGTGCTATTTTATTACCCAAAAAAAGGTGTTAAAATTGACACCCAACTTAACGGTGCTATATTGGCACCCAAATCGGTGCTAAAATAGCACTTTCTATTTAACACCACCTCCTGGTGTCAATTTAGCACCTATACAGGTGCTATTTTAACACCCTCAAATTAACAGTGTAACCTGAGCTGAGAAAAGAATCTATAGCTACAGGGTGTCCCAAAAAATGACCCCCACTATATTTTGTAGTATTATTAGGCCTATGCTAGCTTGAAGGGAGGTTTCAGGCTTTTATATTCCATGGATAGAATAGCTTTCATATCATGCTATTACTTTCACAAGAATTGTAAGAGAAAAACTACTTATATCATTCATTAAAATTGAATATATAATTGTGATTCCCTATAATCAAGATTTCGTCTCGTGTAAAAATACGTAAATAGGAGGTAATGCCATGGTAAGGTGGGGGAAATGCCAAGAATTTGCTTTTTTCCCATCAATTTTGTCCCAAAACAGCAAATTCAGTGCATTTTAATTCCTCTTCCTGCTCTGGCTCCTGTCTCATTGTTAATAATTTCTACAGTGAACGAGATGTTTATGCTAGCGACAACAAATCATGAGTTTTAGAGCAGTTAGCCATTAATATATTTGCTTTGAAAATCCTTTCTAATTATATTGGTAGAGTGAAACGCGGGCAGTGTTCATATGTGCGTATATATTTCTACATAACATGGCTCTATGCAGAAATTGCGTTGCAAGTTGCAGCAAAAATTTCCCCATATAACTTTAACCTTTACTTTTTTAAAGATTATATGTGCACATATTCTAAATATTTAATTGATGGAAAACGACATTTTCGTGCCCGAGCAGTTCGAGGAAACACGGTTTTGAACGCGCCAAATGTCATTATCAAGTTTGCATGGTAATGCATTCAGGGTCTCTTTTAACATATAAACTGGAAGGTGCGGGCAAGCCTCTCGCCAGCTTCTGTATTGCCCCTGCAGTATAAACAATGTCAGCCTCCCCAGTGCAGGTCCCTTTTATCTAAAATATAAGCAAAAAGCGAAGAATAATTCAGTTAAAAATATTTTTTTAATATTTCCATGGCCAAATGTTGTCTTTGTCAAACTCAGAGGCTTAAAACTACGAACATTTTCTGGGGTATTCCCCCAGACCCCAAGACAACTTCGTACTATTCCATTTTACCACCTCCTATAGTTAGGTCATTTTTCCTTGATGCCCCCCTCCCCTTCCCCACAAACTGACGAGGCCCTGATTGACGGAGCAACGTAAACTCTGCTTATCGCACGAAGCTTTTAAATACCTTACTGCTGGGCCAGAGATGGACTTGCAAGTACAAGTAACGGAAGGATCGACAATTTATTGCTGCAAAAGCCATGGTTTGCTGATTTATGAAAAAGATTGAAAACAAGAACAAGCTTATCAATTACATATATATACATTCCAATGAAAACATGTCCCTCGAAACTTAATACATAAAAACTTAAAATAAAGAATAACAGCTTTGCTTATAACATGCACCTTGTCATTGCTCAATTCAGCCAGAAATGGCTTTAACAAACCACTGGACCAGGTGAATGTTAAGAATAACACTATACCTAATAGAAAACTTAAAGTTAAATTCACCAAATTTTCTCAAGAACAAATTCTTCCTGTCAGATATTTCAGCTTCGATATATACAGTCTAATAACTGGGTCTGCATCACTGCGTCTGAAAGATGTATAGGATAAGCTTTCTGTTAAGAAGTTAAAAGCCTGTAATTATCCACATCAAATAGACGCGTACGCGAGTACACGAAAACAATTAAAGAACACGTCCGTTTTATGCAATTTTTTCCACTACAAACCAAAAATCAACATCTATATATAAGATATTTTTTACGTGAGGGAAAAATTCGCATAAAAGTTCTTTGTTGTCGTGTTCACACGCACGCGTGCACATTTATTTCTAGGACATAATTCATCAATTATATATATATATATACCAATGTCAATTACTAATCGGCGCCGACTAATTTCGAGAAAATATTTTCCTCACAATTATGCTTCAATGAAAGTAATTAACTGAAATAGATTTGCATGTGTATACACGCAACTACTAGGTACTTTTATGCAATTTTTGCATGGCGGGTATACACTTTAGTATATAGTAGACATAAAATCCTGTGATATATAGGTATGAGTTATATATTCTTTAATAACCTGAGCTGAGAAAAGAATCTATACAGGGTGTCCCAAAAAATGACCCCCACTATATTTTGTAGTATTACTATGTTAGCTTGAAGGGAGGTTTCAGGCTTTTAGTATAGGTAATAGTATGGTTTCGAGTGCAATTTGGATATAACATGCACGAGTGTGTTTTTTCAAAGACATCAAAATAGCACGAGTCCGAAGGACGAGTGCTAATTTGTGGTCTTTGAAAAACTCACGAGTGCATGTTATATCCAAATTTCACGAGAAACCATGCTAATAATAATATTCATAAAAATGTTCGAGACAAGTATACTTTCAACTTACATGCAAGTTTCGGCGAGCCGTCCACCGATAAAATTTTCACCGCTTCGTATTTTATTTTTATGAATCAGCAACGACTTGAAAGTTTCACTTAGCCAAGCAAGTTTAAGTTAAAGTTGTTTGAGTTAAAATCTTGTTAATTTCGAATAAAAATAGCAGCCATATTTTTGGCCAGAACTCAACTTTCACTTATGTAGCTCGGCCGCCATATTTGTTTTGTTTTGGAGCAATCTGTGGCCGTCATTTTCGAACAGAAACTGCTTACGCTGATTGGTTGATTTTAGGCGTTTTTCCTTTTCCGACCAATCAGATGAGTTTGTTACAGATTTTTGCACTGTTGTTACAGAATTTTGCACTGCTGTTACAGATTTTTGCACTGCCGTTTGGGATTAACTGCGCTGAAATCAACCAATCACAGTCGAGTAATATTTTTATGTATATTATTATATTGGGTAGAATAGCTTTCATATCATGCTATTACATTGCTATTTGACTGATCAAAATAGCCAACAGTTTGCGTTCTAGAGTTACTTAAGGTGGTGACACCAGTTTTGCAACCCATCCAAGTTATGGAAATTGGGTTAAAATTGACATAAAACCTGCATGTATAGACTTAAACGATTTACACGACAAAAAGGATTTTATAATTTTTTTGCAACACATGCAAGTGTAGTATAATATTATACAGCATGCAGCGTAAGATTTTTAACGAAAGAATATCGCTCCGCGGTTTTTTTAAATTTTTAGTGTTTGATGCTGTTTCCCTTGGAGAATGATTCCGACTTGACTCAAGAGATTTACAATTAAAAAATATTTTCCAAACTCGTATCAATACTTTTTGAAGGACTTTAGAATTTGATCGATAGACGTAAAAGGGCATTTATATAAATATGTAAAGAAATACATGGTCTTATATGGAAACATGCATATTAAAACAAATATGAACTTCGTAGACTTGTAATTTTTCTAAATTCTTATAAAATATGATTCAAATTAAGATATTATATATTATCAAAAATATATGTGTATTATGTACCAAACTTGTGAGGAAAAAATTGCATAAAATTCGTGTACACACTTACACATCTATTTCAGTCGTCTATAATTTAGTCAAGTACCTATCATCTGGGGTCATTTAATCGGACAATGGCCTTTCAAATCCAGTCACGCAAGCTTTACGGGTGTTATATAAATTCGTCTCGATAGCTGTGACTCGACAGTAGACAGTGTTATCAAGCTGAGTGAGATCGATATCAAAGAAGATTTTATCCAAGAAAGAGTTTGGTAAGTTGAACTTCAGTTTGCATGTTATCTTGTGGGATAATTGCCTTTCGCGTATATCATTAGTTGGATCATTAGATTTACCGCAAATTCGACCGCGGGAGTCTAATCACGTGATCGCTAGCGGTTTGCGGTTTGAGGTATTCGTAAATTAATACGTCAATCTTAAGGTCTCTACTCACTATATAGTACAGCCAATAGAAATTTGCATTATAGCAAAGCATCATGGGAAAAATGGTAACCTCGCACCAGTGTGACCAGACATGGTAATTTAAATCACTTTTAGTAATTTTTCGCAATTTTAAAGCACTTTTTAGTAATTAGAAATTTTTAGTAATTACTATTAATAGTAATAATGTACATAAAAATATTACTCGACTGTGATTGGTTGATTTCAGTGCAATTAATCCCAAACAGCATTGCAAAAAAAGAAGCAATATTTCTCGCATGCAAAATGCTCGCTTCGCGGCGACCAATTCGCTTGCAAGTGCAAGATTACCATTTTTCCCACGATGCTTTGATATAATGCAAATTGTCTATTGGCGGAAGCGCTCGTTTCATCAAAATTCGAGAAACGCTGTCCTAGAGACCCTAAAAATTCCGAAAATTTCCCCCTGGAGCATGCCCCCGAACCCCCAGAATTCTTGCACCTTGCGGTCGGGCCACAGTGTAAGGCTAGTTTTAAAAGATGCCCTTTTAGCCCCTGTATTTATGGCTGATCACTAGCAAGCGCTTGTTGAATAAGTTGTTGAGTCCTTTAAGCTTTGGGTGTCATGTGATTATTACATGTAATCGATAACCTTGTTCTTGTTTTGAATTTTCTCCACAGAAATCAGCAAATGGATTTGGCAGCAGTAATTTTCCCATTACTTCTACTAGCAAGTCAATCTCTGGCCTTGCAGGAGTGCAACTGTAAGTACATGATTAAGAACATTTTATTAATATTGTACACCAAAAGAAAGGCTAAAATACAGGAATAAGATATACAAAATATACAAGTATTTATAGTTCTTATGTCCGAAACCATACTTAGCTTTAAAGTTTAATCAATTAAAAGTTGGAGTTTTTCGCCGACAGTTCAATGTCCGATTTAAATGGAGCTCCTGGATTGTAAGTATATTGAAATATTAGTTAGCAAACATTCGACTATATATTAATATACGGTAAATTCGCATAATATACAATTGCCATTCCAAAGCTTGTGTCGTAACTAGCTAGGAACATTTCAAAGTTACAAAAGTTAAAAAGAAAGGGCACCTTTTACTGGATATGAGGCATGGTTTTACTTGATCTAAGAGTCATAAGTTTGTACTGAGATTTTGTAATGCTAACAGAATTTACATTTTCACAAAAATAACATAGTCTCGCTGTTATATATGATAATTACGGGCGCTTCCAATCCGGAAAATAGTATATTTTTTCCATTTCCAAAAAGGTAGAGGAGGGCACCTGCGCCCAGTTCCGCGGACCCTGATTAACTAAAGCAAAGGAAAGAGCATAAAGTTAATAGGTATACAAAGTTGCTTATTTCTGGTTGACGTTGACGCAAATATCTCTACTGTTTCCTTGTAGGCTCTTCTGCATTAAATTTTCGTGGTGAGGATATAACACAATATGGCATGTCCATAGGATCTCCGAAGGCATTGAAATCTATCACTGTGTGTTTGTGGATGTCCCTTCCTGAAGCGTACGGTAAAACCCATGTGCCAACAATGTTCTCTTATGCGACAAAGGAATCAAAATATGGCAACGAGTTTCTCCTTTACTTTGCCTCATACGGGGAACTTAAGAAATCATGGATGGAGGTATGTTTGAATCTGCAAAATTCTCACGGCCAGGCCCACAATTTTATAATCCACGTATACTGCGATGAGTAATATGACACTGCCACGTAAAGGGACGTTCACACACAGCAATTTGTCGATTTTAGGTTTTGCTGAATGTTAATGACGAATATTTTCATTTGATGATGTCACCAGATGACGTTTGCCACGTATTTTTCAAATATCATTAACGTGCATCTGAAATCGGCCCGACAAATCGCAACGTGTGAACGTAAAACTTCCACACGAAGGGCCTTCACTCGAAACGTCGAAGATCTTATTGCATTTTTCAGGTAGATTGATCCAACTCAACCAGCTGAATCTTCATATTTTCGGACAACTTTTGTAACGTGATAGTCAAAATACATACATGTGCGTGAACTGAAAGGCAAAAAACTATATTTAGTATAGCGATATTTACGTATAATTGTCAGTGTCATTATAAAGCGAATAGAAAAATGTATGGTCGTATTGGCCGTTTTTGATAAAACCCGGTTGTTGTGGCGGGATATAACATTCTTTATGTTGGGTCGCATGCAGCTGTAACTAACTTTTACTGTGTTTCGATGTAACCTCTGCATTGAAGAAAAACGTTTACTGATGGATTCTGACGAACATAAAACATTGAACAAGAGATCCGAGATATTCTCGAAATGCCGGCAATGCCAGCAATGCCAGCAAACTATTGTTACGATAGCCTGCAATATAACGAACAGAACCTAATCGCCTAAGATCGATACAGTCGTGAAACTCTGAGTTGCGATAAACAAGTTATATATGTAATATGTATATGCTTATATTTATATGCCAATACGACCATATATTCTTTCACTCGTTTAATGACACTTACTTTTATGAGTTTTAGCCTATTTAGTTAGCACACGTCATGTATATGTTTTGACTATAGTTGTTCGAAAATATACAAATTTGCTTTCGTGGCAGTGTCATATTACTCATCGCGTAAACGTAGATTAATATCATTCTTTTTAGTATAAATTTATCTCGTCTCTGAATCACTAAGTATGGGCGCTAGTTTTTTAGTACCGGTATTTAGTAAAATTACCGCATTGTAGTGCTAATAGATGCCACTCATTCAGAAAATTCCAATTCTAAAATGTCAAATGTTAGCTTTCTGACTATATACGATAAAAAATTTGTCAACAATGTGTTTGCAATAGAATTTTATACAAGATTGGCAAGAGTTTGTTGGGTTATTTGCAAAATTTTTCATGTGGTTAACGTAAGTCTACATATAAGATATAAACCCACTGTTTGAGAAAAAGCGTCGTGGCTTGAGCTAATATAGAGCCTGTTTTAATAGAACTGGTTTGGATCTTGCTGACGGAAAGCTTCATCACGTGTGTGTCACGTGGGAATCATCAATTGGCAGTGCTAAAATATACTATGACGAAAAGGTTATAGAAAAGGCCAACTACATGACTGGAGACACAATCCGAGCTGATGGAATATGGGTAACAGGTCAAGATCAAGATAAAGTTGGAGGTGGTTTTGAAAAAAGAAATTCGTTTAAGGGCAATTTGACCGAAGTCAATATTTGGGACAGAGTCCTTTGTCCTTACGAGATAGCACGTCTCCGAGAAGATTGTGGTTCTCTTATTCAAGGAAACTACAAGGCTTACAGCGATTTTGTAATCACCGAAGCTACTGAATTGGTTAAACCATCGTGCTGTCCCTCGGCTCCGCTTCCTATGGCATGATATTTGTCTCTATGGCAAAGATATTCTGCTAGAGAAATCATTGTAGACTTCCTGCTTAACAAATAAAATGAAATTGCTTTGCTTTCATTGGTTTCTTTGCTTGTACTGATATTAAAATCTCTATTGAATCACTGAAATTTTCTCATGCGTATATAGTGACATGGAATATCATAATTCAATTGACATCTTAAACAATTTCGACGTCATTCTGAATCGCGATGCATTATGATCTAATCAGAGTAATGAGCTATTTGTTGTGTATAAAAGATACATCGCGGTAAATCTGTCACAATCATCTTTTCCGGCAATAATGACAAAGTATAGCTAGATCAAGCGGGGCAGGCCACGAACGGTATGGCATTGTGACATTGGCAAAACCGCGCGCGAAATTCGACAAACTTCAATGCGTTTATGATGAGCTACAATTTTATGTTGAGACGGCTTCTCCGTGCTGAAATCTTATAAAAGCTTTAGTTAATCTGTTAAACAGTATACGGTCGAGTGATTCCATCATATACATGCAAGATGATGCCTTGGATGATTGCTTAATATACCATAATTTCACTGACTTCAGCATGTGCAAGTTTGCAAACCATGAACAAAAAGGACGTCAAGGAGGAGGAGCAGGGGACCCTCCTTCCCCGTCCTAAGGTGGGCAAGGAGGGGTGCCCTTTTAATATATATATATAAAACAATAACAAAGCTGGCAAAGAAAAGAGAATACAACAGTGTAAACTAGACGATCAGTTCATATATTGGGAAAGCAAATTGAGTTAATACTTTTGGAATCCGAGTCCGGGTCCGAGTCGGATTCCTTGTCCGAGTTTTGTAGTTTGTCAGCTACTTCATCGTACGCCATTCTCGTGCCCAGAGCCCGTCTTATGCGGTGCATGAAAAATATTTCAGAAACGAATCTGATTGGCCACAACGAATGTTTCTAATTGCTCAAAACATGTCAAAATAGCATTACTCCTGATTGTATTTTGAGAATGTGCGCTATTAATTATTTAGAGAACCAATCGCATGAAGTTTAGCTACATGCTAGAATAGATATAGTGTTTGTGAAATCAAACAACTATATATTTTGAATTTTTACAATTCTTAGGCAGTTTATTTTTAGTATATAAGCGAATCATTATTTATACACGTGGTCTATTTATATCAGCTAAACTTTGTTTAGGAGTCGAGAAAAGTTCATTCGAGAAAAATGTTCGCAGCCACGCCCTTTCGATGGGATTTTGATAATTCTTAAATAATTAAATTCTTAAAAAAGGTACAGAACGAAAACAATAGAAAATTTCTGATGAACTGATCATCCAGTTTACAATAGTATATACATTCTCTTTTTTCTTTGGCAGTCTTATATTGAGACTACAATGCAGATTGCATTCTTTGATTTGATTTAAAGATTTAAAAGACGTTAAGAAATGGCTACACTCCTATTCCTGAAAAAACCTGTATAATTATGGTGACATAAGCGACAATGGACGCCAATGCTAGCTTTACCATAGCAATATCCCTGGTATCCCTGGTTAAACCAAACGTTTCCGCCGAATATTTAAGTTTTGGGAAAAAAGTAAACTTCTTTTTGCGCAAGTGTTAAGACATACCTGCAAATAAAAAGCGCCACATTCTAGCATCTTTCGTCAATTCACGCATTTGTGTTTTGGTAAGAAATTAATGGCACCACTTCGAAGTTGAAAACACTCACCGTTTCCGATTATTTCAATAATCATTAAAATTTGATCTATGAATAATCAAACTGTACGTCATTGCAGTTCTTCTCTTAGCGTCAAGAAACACTCGAAATTATTTTCCAAAATATGTTACGAAGTGTAAAATCAACGCCGCGTTTCCCCAAGTTTTATACAAACACGAGATCAAGAACAGTCACCGGAGTAGGTGGAGTTTATATTCCTTGTATATATTTATATAGAGCAAAATAGTTTTAACATATCTTGCAAATTTCGAGTGTTTTTTGACGTTGAGGGAACGCCTTCTCATTAAGTTAGCAGGTTTTTTGAGTTCTAGATATATTCTTTGTGCTGAAGAAAATAATTAATAATTATTGCAATTTTCATACTTATATTATCGGAAACGGTGACGGTGTTTTCATTTCATTTCAAAGTGACGCCATTCATTTTTTACCAAAACACAAATGCGTCAGTAGCTAAGTTGCATGTATACCTCCAAGTATTTCACTAACAAAAGGCCAAATACAGTGGTAAATTTTCATGATCATGTTTATCTGGTCAGCATTTGGTATGTTCTATCTAGCTCGACTAATAAATGCGACCTATACCAATTATTTCTGACGAATATTTCAGTTTTTGGGTGCACTTCCCGCAAGTGTTAACCGGCGGACCTGTATAATGTGAATGAAAAGCTGGCACATTCGAGTATCTTCCGTTTATTTACTAATCTATATATCCCTCTTAGATGGGAATCCGCGGTTGCATATACATCCATTAAAACATTACTTCCTATTTTGCTCTTAATATGCAGACTGTACATGGATTGAAAACTACAACTGATGCATTTCTGATTTGCTGAATGACTGTTCTTGATCTCGTATTTCTATAAAACGATGGGAAACGGCATTGATTTTACACTTCGTAAACATATCTTGCAAAATTATTCCAAGTGTTTCTTGTGGTTGATGCGATACGTACGCTTTCTGATTATGTTAAGAAGTCTCTTTTGCGACTGTTCTAGACATAACCTTTGCGCTGAAAAGAACTGCAATGACGTGCTTGCTTATTCTTAGATCGAATTCTAATTATTATTGCAATTTCCATACTTAGTATCGGAAACGGTGACGGTGTTTTCAACTTCGATGTGACGCCATTCGTTTTTTACCAAAACACAAATGCATCAGTCAGCTGCATGTAAACATCCAGCTATACTTGAAGAAAAGGCTGAATACAATCGTAAATTTTCATGGTCAGGTTTACCTGGTCAATTTAACTAGACTATAATAGAAGCGACCGACATGCATGCATGCATTAAAACATTACTTCTTCTTTTGCTCTTAACATGCAGACTGTCCAAGGATTATGAACTCCACATAACGCATTTCTGATTTGTTAATTGACTGTTCTTGATCCCGAAAATATATAAAACTTGTGGAGAAACGGCGTAGATTTAAACTTCGGAACATACCTCGCCAAATTATTCATACACATAATGGTAATTGAATTGGGTGGAGTGCGATTTGTTCCGAAATTACACCCGTTTTCAAAATTACGCGCGTCGACAAGTCTACATGCAGGTTATACATCAATCCGAAAAGTATTTGGCTATTATAATAAGCCTCCAGTTGTACGTTTCGTTGTAGAGATATTATAGCTTTGTAACATTCATATAACGAGTTTGACAAATTACAATAAAATTATAGTATGACCGCAATAGTCTAATGGAAACAGGGTCGACACACATGCAGACTGTCACAGTTAATGAATTAGATTATGATTCTTCGAACTTTCAAAATCATTGACGAGATAGATTTTGTTGTTTGGATTTGTTCCTTCTTCTAGTTTCTATTATTATCTGACTTTATTTCGGCTCAATATTCTTCTCTATAAGCATAAAATACGGTTTCAAATGTTTACATCTGCTATTTTTAGATCCCGTGACAAAAACCATAGAATTTGTTAATTGTTATTTCTTTTGCTATTGTCATTCTTATTTCATTAACAGTTCTGACTTCTGACACACCTCCTATACAGGGTGAGTAAGAAAAAAGTGATGCCTTTGTTATTCAAATTTGCCGCGAGTTACTTGTTGTTGAAATTTGACAATTCCCATGGGTACAGCCAAAAGAACGCAGTTTGTTACAACAAATACTCTTTGGTCTGTAGTCAGCTGTACCATTTTGTATTTTCAACGAATGATCAAGGACAAGGTCGTGGATGACTGATTAATGAAAGGTGTATGCAAATTTCTATAGTGTTATCAATTCGCGCACGATAGCTAGTATGCACTTTAAACCCCACAGGGAATTACATTTCTGTTTTTACATATGAAAGGCATCACTTTTTTCTGACTCACCCTGTATAACAGTAGATAAGAAGCGAAAAAGCAATTAATCACTAATTGTCTTGCCAAACACTAAGCTTAAAACAAAATTCACATATTTATGAAAATTATCTAATTTTATGCCATATATTATGGCTTTCTATATTAAAATTCATGAATTTTAGATCCAAATGGGTTTTATTTTCTATAGTTTTGCACCCAATTCCCAACGATTCCCCTTTAATGATACAAAAAGGGTATCATTGGACAGCTAAGGGCCTGACATTTATTGCTGTGTAAAAATTTTATAGATTAACTCAATATCAAACGCACGCAGATATCAAGTTCGAAAATATTTTGCTGCAAACTATTTCAAAAAGTACATGCAGGTTTCAGAATATTTGCTGAGGCGATACGCTTTTTGATTAAGTTAGGAAGTCTCTTCACAGGTTCAATATAGAGATATTCTTTATGTTCACTAAAGCTATACCCTATAGGTTATGTTTCTCAAATAACGTGGCTTTGTTAGATCAAACAATCAGTATTTTTGACACTTCAAACCATACATGGCCATAGGTAGAGTCAGAGATATATGTTATGAATTGTGATGATTTTCATCAACTTCATGCTGACATTCATATCTCTTTATATTTCCTAACACTGACCGAGCGTTTCTATACACTTTCTATCTTGGTGTGATCATATGTATATATAGTGATGGAGGAAGAGGAGGTACCTATCTATCCCTTTTACATTGTTTGTTGGTTTCATATAACATGCTTCAAGAGAATAGAGCCCGACTATTTTTCTCTTAAAATGTACAAGGAATATAAACTCAACCTAACGCAATTCTGATTTGCTGGGTGACTGTTCTTGATCTCGTATTTCTTTCTATAAAACTTGTGGAAGCGGCGTTGATTTTACACTTCGTAACATATCTTGCAAAATTATTTCGAGTGTTTCTTGACGTTGAGGCGATACGCTTTTTGATTAAATTAGGAAGTCTTTTCACAGGTTCAATATAGAGATATTCTTTTTGTTCACTAAAGCTATATCATATAGGTTATGTTTCTCCAATAACGTGGTTTTGTTAGATCAAACAATGTTCGAACATATGAAAAAACAAACTTTGCACATTCAAACTCCGAAGCCAAAAAGGTCCCAAAGCCTATTTTGTACTATTTTATATTTTTGAACTTTCGAGTTATTGGTCTTTGCTTTCAGGAATCTAAAAGGCCATTAAATCGATGATATTCGCACTTTCTTGGTGGCACTTCTTCTTCACCTCAGTGCATAGTTATAGCAGTAGATAAGAAAAGAAAAAGCAATTAATCACTAATTGTCTTGGCAAACAATAAGCTTAAAACAAAATTCACATATTTATGAAAATTATTTAATTTTATCCCATATGTTATGACTTTCTAAAGAGATAGGCTTTTTGATTATGTTATAGGAACTCTCTTCATAGGTTCATTATAGAGATATATATTCTTTATGTTCACTAAAGCTATAGCCTATAGGTTATGTTTCCCCAATAACGTGGGGTTTGTTAGATCGAACAATCAGTATTTTTGATACTTCAAACCATACATGGCCATAGGTAGAGTCAAAGATATGTGTTATGAATTGTGGTGATTTTCATCAACTTCATGCTGACATCCATATTTCCTAACACTGAGCACGTTTCAGTACACTTTCCATCTTGGTGTGATCATATGTAGAGCGAGTTAGGAAGAGGAGGTGCCTATCCCTTTTTTATTGCGTGTTTGTTGGTTTCATAGGAATAAACTTTACTTTTTATTTAACTCCTATTTAAAATGCAGACTGTTCATGGATTATCAACTCCAGCTAACGCATTTATGATTTACTAGGTGACTGTCCTTGATCTCGTATTTGCCCTATAAAAGGTGGGGAAACGGCGTCAATATTACACTTTGTGACATATCTTGCAAAATTATTCCGTGCGAGTGTCTCTTGACATTTCTGATTTCTGATTTCTCTTTTGGGAGTTCAAGATATACTTTGTGCTGAAGAGAACTGCACGTAGTTTGGTTATTGTTAGGTCAAATTTTAGTAGTTATTGCAATTTTCATACTTAGTATTCCGGGGAGGGTCAATTAAAAAATCGATAACGCGTGACCCCTCAAACACTAGCTCCCCTATTTCTCCGTGGGTATATATAGACGCTGGGCGCTACCATATTTTACAGAGTGTCCTGTGCAGCTGGAAAGACAACAGTTAATTTCACCAGAATCAAATTTAACATTTGGTGAGTATAAATTTAAAATTCCTTTAAATAGAGTTTTTTCGGAAATATATCTGAAATATTTTCGCTCACTACTCTGGTTTAAGTAAATGAATGTTATACCCAAATATATTGCGTGCATTCATGATATAACGTTTCGCCGGCATTCCTGTCTAGATTCTTTATTTAGTGGTGATGTAAAATCGGTTAGCATGGTATAACTGAATGAATATAGCGGCGGTCGGTAGAAACCCGAAGGTGCGATCGAGTTGGAATCTTGGTAGAGACAACGAATTTCGAAATTAGCGTTGTTCTCTGTTGTCTCGGATTTAATATAGAAAGTATAGAAAGTATAGAAAGATTTTCAACGTTGCCACTTCAAAGCAACCCTGATGAAGAAAGCATTAAACCAGACACTAAACCAGTTATAATTGTTTTTAAACTTGAAATTAGAACGAGATAAGAACGGACTGCCTTCCATGCTCATGAGTAAAAACTGTCTGTAGTTTTCCTAACGTGATTACACTGATTGAATAGTTTGATTTGATTTGTTTCAGAGATCAACTTGAAACGTTACGAAATGGCATACACACCTTTGCAGATAGACCTTGGCGAGCTGCCTGAAACAATCGGTACTATGACATATGAACTATCCGCGGCCAATGTCCCTTCTACAGCAAAGGAAGTTCTCATCTATATCTGGGCCACAACCGAGGGCGAAAAGGGTGAGCCATTTCATCGTTATTATTATAACATCGAGACTACAGATGGCACAAACCACTACGCACAATGTATGAATGTTGCTGTGTCCAGCGATGTTTCCCTTAATTCCGCCAATTTGTGGTTCCCTGTGTTTGACGGCCACGGTAAGTGATTGACGTTTTAATCAATGGTACACTATCCTAAATCGTGATATATTAAGGGTCAGCCAGGGCAAGCTATTTTTGTCGTTTTAAGATACCATGCGGTATAAATGTATTCATTATTGCCAGAAACATGCACTTTCAGTTGATACCAATAACGAAGTATAGATACATTTTTTAACTAACAGGAAGCATTTTTTCATATATAGCCCTGAAGCTCGATTTTATTTATTACTCTCATCTCTTTTCTAGTAGTTTAGTTACTATTCAGTCTATTCTGAATATTTGTCTGTTAATATTAGCAACCAAAACATGACAATGTAAAAGAGGGCTTCGCACCCCCCATTCATTCCTTCACAAAATTTTGCAGCAACTGGTAATTTTCGATTATAAGTACAGCTTCCATGCAGGTACCGTTATGACATATTTAATAGAACGCACCCAATCCCACAATCCCCCACGCCACCTCCCCCCCTCTCCAGATCCATTATGGGCAAATTTCAACATACTTCACATGTTTCGCCATATGTTCTTTAGCGAAAATTACAGTAGAGTTGATTGACTCTGAGAATTGGCCGCAGGATCAGAAAAAGCGAAAAAGTATTGCCCACAGAAGACAAGGAAGAGAAGGAGCAAACAAGTTCAGTGAATTATTCGTGATGGGTTATCGCGAGTGATGTTAAACTATCAAATAAACGTTTTGTCTGCTTTTCTATATCATGCATGTCTAATTTCTTTACTAATAATTTTCAATGTGTACAATGAAGTTCATAATTAAATGGGTTTAACCTTACACTGAATGTGCTATTTGTTTCATATTCAATGGGGCCTGACCATCTTCAGTTTACAGTTTTGAACAGGGACGTAACGAGCGGGGGGGAGGGCGGGGTATATGAGTTCCGTGTCATGCGTAACATCCAAAGTTGGGTTTCAGTAGCAGTGACAGTGCAATAAATTGTGATTACATTACTGTGTTAACTTTCATTTTGATACACAGCATTGTCTAGTATATGCAATGACCATTTGTTTAGGAGCCAATATATGACAGATAGATTTAGCATAATTTGTTTTATTATATAGTAGACAGTAAGATATGGAAAATATGCCGTGAAATATTTTCCATATCTTCACTAGTGAGGATATCGATCACGTGATCATTTCCCGCCAATGGCTTTGTGTTTTGAAGTTGTCAATTCACGATGACTATATAATATAAAGAACATTACAACGGTGGCTTGAAGATATGAATTTTATCTTCTCGGGTTGAAAACAATATTTTACTCATTCGCTGCGTTCATTCGTAAAATATTGTTTTCACCACTCGAAGATAAAATTCATATCTTCGCGCCGCCGTGTAATATCCTCTATTTCCTTTTTTCTTGGAACAATGCATTCTTCAAAACACTTTGCGTTGTTATGGATGTATCAGATCTTTGTTCCCTTGAAGCTTTCAATCCTCATGCAATCACTCATAATACCATTCATAAAGTCAGAATTGGTCAATGCAATAGATATAGATAACGCAGCCCACTCGATAATGAAGCTCCGAGTCAATAAAGAACATATATAACGCTTGATCTTTCCTTGCAAAAAACTTGACGAATTCCTTAATACTGCGTATACTGGTGTACATGAGAGTAAATTGGAACTATATTTTTGGCCAAACACAGACTGAATATACATTCGCAATATAGAATATATACAATATCCAACGATATAATTTATAAAGTATAATGGCAGATTTGGCGATGTTTGGTCTTATTTGCAACGTTTATTGAAATTTGTATTTCTAAAAAGAATTTCCCTTACCATGCATGTAACTTTTTGCTAATAATTGCTTGTTCGTGCAAGTTTCCCCACTTGGTATCATTTCTGTATGCTATTTCACTTCATCTCGGAGTTTAAGTATAGGATTAACAACTTCCCGTCACGGACAGGATAATGACTAAAATTGAACTTTCGGTTCCTTTTTGCATCATTTTTTATATAATTACTCTTGCTCTCAAGTTGTTTTTCTTACTTTTACTTTTAATGCTTTCGCCTAAATTGTATCAGAGTTTGGAATATACCTTTCTATTAAATATTATTTAATTTCTTTTATATTGACAAATTTGTATGCGTCCTAATTTGACTCAATATTGTCAAATACATATTGATATTTTGAACCTTTTTAGAACGTTGAACTTTGGCAACTGTCTTGCATTTAAAATAATGTTTATCTTATGTTTCCCCCATAACGTGACTTTGTTAGATCAAACAAGCAGTATTTTTGACACTTCAAACCATACATTGCCATATAGGTAGAGCCAGAGATATATGTTATGAATTGTGGTGATTTTCATCAACTTCATGCTGACATTCATATCTCTTTATATTTCTTAACACTGACCGGCGTTTCGTGCACTTTCCATCTTGGTGTGATCATATGTATATATATAGTGAGTGAGGAAGAGGAGGTACCTATCTGACTATCCCTTTTACATTGTTTGTTGGTTTCATATAACATGCTTTAAGAGAATAGAGCCTAACTATTTTTCTCTTAAAATATACAAGGAATATAAACTCAACCTATAATGCATTTCTGATTTGCTGAGTGACTGTTCTTGATCTCATATTTCTTTCTATAAAACTTGTGGAAACGGCGTTTATTTTACACTTCGTAACAAATCTTGCAAAATTATTTCGAGTGTTTCTTGACGTTGAGGCGATGAACTTTCTGATTAAGTTAGGAAGTCTTTTTTACGAACCTAAGACATATAATTGTTGTAATTTCGATCTTAGTGCCGGAAATGGTGGGTGTTTTCAACTTCAAAGTCACATCATTCATTTTTTTAACCAAAATACAAATGTATCAAAGAACCCCACTTGAAAATTCAAGAAATGGTTTTTGGGAAGTTATTACTGTTTGAAATTTATGAGCAAAAATTGAAAGGTTTTGTTTTAATATTCTGAGAAATGACCAAAGTTCGAACATATGACAAAGCAAACTTTGCAGTTCAAACTCCGAAGACCAAAAGGTCCCAAAGCCTATTTTGTACTATTTTATATTTTTGAACTTTTGAGTTATTGGTCCTTGCTTTCAGGACTCTAAAAGGCCATTAAATCGATGCTATTCGCACCTTCTTGGTGGCACTTCATCTTCACCTCAGTGCATAGTTATAACAGTAGATAAGAAGCGAAAAAGCAATTAATCACTAATTGTCTTGCCAAACACTAAGCTTAAAACAAAATTCACATATTTATGAAAATTATCTAATTTTATGCCATATGTTATGGCTTTCTAAATTAAAATTCATGAATTTTAGATCCAAATGGGTTTTATTTTCTATAGTTTTGCACCCAATTCCCAACGATTCCCCTTTAATGATACAAAAAGGGTATCATTGGACAGCTAAGGGCCTGACATTTATTGCTGTGTAAAAATTTTTTAGATTAACTCAATATCAAACGCACGCAGATATCAAGTTCGAAAATATTTTGCTGCAAACTATTTCAAAAAGTACATGCAGGTTTCAGAATATTTGCTGAGGCGATACGCTTTTTGATTAAGTTAGGAAGTCTCTTCACAGGTTCAATATAGAGATATTCTTTATGTTCACTAAAGCTATACCCTATAGGTTATGTTTCTCAAATAACGTGGCTTTGTTAGATCAAACAATCAGTATTTTTGACACTTCAAACCATACATGGCCATATAGGTAGAGTCAGAGATATATGTTATGAATTGTGATGATTTTCATCAACTTCATGCTGACATTCATATCTCTTTATATTTCCTAACACTGACCGAGCGTTTCTATACACTTTCTATCTTGGTGTGATCATATGTGTATATAGTGATTGAGGAAGAGGAGGTACCTATCTATCCCTTTTACATTGTTTGTTGGTTTCATATAACATGCTTCAAGAGAATAGAGCCTAACTATTTTTCTCTTAAAATCTACAAGGAATATAAACTCAACCTAATGCATTTCTGATTTGCTGAGTGACTGTTCTTGATCTCGTATTTCTTTCTATAAAACTTGTGGAAACGGCGTTTATTTTACACTTCGTAACACATCTTGCAAAATTGTTTCGAGTGTTTCTTGACGTTGAGGCGATACGCTTTTTGATTAAGTTAGGAAGTCTCTTCACAGGTTCAATATAGAGATATTCTTTATGTTCACTAAAGCTATAGCCTATAGGTTATGTTTCTCCAATAACGCGGCTTTGTTAGATCAAACAATGTTCGAACATATGAGAATACAAACTTTGCAGCTTCAAACTCCGAAGCCCAAAAGGTCCCAAAGCCTATTTAATACGGGCTATTTTGTACTATTTTATATTTTTGAACTTTTGAGTTATTGGCCCTTGCTGTCACGACTCTAAAAGTCCATTAAATCAATGCTATTCGCATCTTCTTGGTGGCACTTGATCTTCACCTCAGTGCATAGTTATAACAGTAGATAAGAAGCGAAAAAGCATTAATCACTAATTGTCTTGCCAAACACTCATCTTAATTAAACAAAATTCACATATTTATAAAAATTATTTAATTCTATGCCATATGTTATGGCTTTCTAAATTAAAATTCATGAATTTTAGATCCAAATGGGTTTTATTATCTATAGTTTTGCACCCAATTCCCAACGATTCCCCTTTAATGATAAAAAAAGGGTATCATTGGACAGCTAAGGGCCTGACATTTATTGCTGTGTAAAAATTTTATTTCGAAAATATTTTGCTGCAAACTATTTCAAAAAGTACATGCAGGTTTTAGAATATTTGCTGAGGCGATACGCTTTTTGATTAAGTGAGGAAGTCTCTTCACAGGTTCAATATAGAGATATCCTTTATGTTCACTAAAGCTATACCCTATAGGTTATGTTTCTCAAATAACGTGGCTTTGTTAGATCAAACAATCAGTATTTTTGACACTTCAAACCATACATGGCTATAGGTAGAGCCACAGATATATGTTATGAATTGTGGTGATTTTCATCAACTTCATGCTGACATTCATATCTCTTTATATTTCCTAACACTGACCGAGCGTTTCTATACACTTTCCATCTTAGTGTGATCATATGTATATATAGTGAGTGAGGAAGAGGAGGTACCTATCTATCCCTTTTACATTGTTTGTTGGTTTCATATAACATGCTTCAAGAGAATAGAGCCCGACTATTTTTCTCTTAAAATGTACAAGGAATATAAACTCAACCTAACGCAATTCTGATTTGCTGGGTGACTGTTCTTGATCTCGTATTTCTTTCTATAAAACTTGTGGAAGCGTCGTTGATTTTACACTTCGTAACATATCTTGCAAAATTATTTCGAGTGTTTCTTGACGCTGAGGCGATACGCTTTTTGATTAAATTAGGAAGTCTTTTCACAGGTTCAATATAGAGATATTCTTTTTGTTCACTAAAGCTATATCATATAGGTTATGTTTCTCCAATACGTGGCTTTGTTAGATCAAACAATGTTCGAACATATGAAAAAACAAACTTTGCACATTCAAACTCCGAAGCCAAAAAGGTCCCAAAGCCTATTTTGTACTATTTTATATTTTTGAACTTTCGAGTTATTGGTCTTTGCTTTCAGGAATCTAAAAGGCCATTAAATCGATGATATTCGCACTTTCTTGGTGGCACTTCTTCTTCACCTCAGTGCATAGTTATAGCAGTAGATAAGAAAAGAAAAAGCAATTAATCACTAATTGTCTTGGCAAACAATAAGCTTAAAACAAAATTCACATATTTATGAAAATTATTTAATTTTATCCCATATGTTATGACTTTCTAAAGAGATAGGCTTTTTGATTATGTTATAGGAACTCTCTTCATAGGTTCATTATAGA
This sequence comes from Trachythela sp. YZ-2020, assembly GCA_016169945.1. Classification (NCBI taxonomy): domain Eukaryota; kingdom Metazoa; phylum Cnidaria; class Anthozoa; order Malacalcyonacea; family Clavulariidae; genus Trachythela; species Trachythela sp. YZ-2020. Next base: position 3,510,075 of record JADLSH010000386.1, on the reverse strand, counting down.
GATATATATTCTTTATGTTCACTAAAGCTATAGCCTATAGGTTATGTTTCCCCAATAACGTGGGGTTTGTTAGATCGAACAACCAGTATTTTTGATACTTCAAACCATACATGGCCATAGGTACTGTAGAGCCACAGATATATGTTATGAATTGTGGTGATTTTCATCAACTTCATGCTGACATTCATATCTCTTTATATTTCCTAACACTGACCGAGCGTTTCTATACACTTTCCATCTTAGTGTGATCATATGTATATATAGTGAGTGAGGAAGAGGAGGTACCTATCTATCCCTTTTACATTGTTTGTTGGTTTCATATAACATGCTTCAAGAGAATAGAGCCCGACTATTTTTCTCTTAAAATGTACAAGGAATATAAACTCAACCTAACGCAATTCTGATTTGCTGGGTGACTGTTCTTGATCTCGTATTTCTTTCTATAAAACTTGTGGAAGCGGCGTTGATTTTACACTTCGTAACATATCTTGCAAAATTATTTCGAGTGTTTCTTGACGTTGAGGCGATACGCTTTTTGATTAAATTAGGAAGTCTTTTCACAGGTTCAATATAGAGATATTCTTTTTGTTCACCAAAGCTATATCATATAGGTTATGTTTCTCCAATAACGTGGCTTTGTTAGATCAAACAATGTTCGAACATATGAAAAAACAAACTTTGCACATTCAAACTCCGAAGCCAAAAAGGTCCCAAAGCCTATTTTGTACTATTTTATATTTTTGAACTTTCGAGTTATTGGTCTTTGCTTTCAGGAATCTAAAAGGCCATTAAATCGATGATATTCGCACTTTCTTGGTGGCACTTCTTCTTCACCTCAGTGCATAGTTATAGCAGTAGATAAGAAAAGAAAAAGCAATTAATCACTAATTGTCTTGGCAAACAATAAGCTTAAAACAAAATTCACATATTTATGAAAATTATTTAATTTTATCCCATATGTTATGACTTTCTAAAGAGATACGCTTTTTGATTATGTTAGGAACTCTCTTCATAGGTTCATTATAGAGATATATATTCTTTATGTTCACTAAAGCTATAGCCTATAGGTTATGTTTCCCCAATAACGTGGGGTTTGTTAGATCGAACAATCAGTATTTTTGATACTTCAAACCATACATGGCCATAGGTAGAGTCAAAGATATGTGTTATGAATTGTGGTGATTTTCATCAACTTCATGCTGACATCCATATTTCCTAACACTGAGCACGTTTCAGTACACTTTCTATCTTGGTGTGATCATATGTAGAGCGAGTTAGGAAGAGGAGGTGCCTATCCCTTTTTTATTGCGTGTTTGTTGGTTTCATAGGAATAAACCTTACTTTTTATTTTGATCATATGTAGAGCGAGTTAGGAAGAGGAGGTGCCTATCCCTTTTTTATTGCGTGTTTGTTGGTTTCATAGGAATAAACCTTACTTTTTATTTAACTCCTATTTAAAATGCAGACTGTTCATGGATTATCAACTCCAGCTAACGCATTTATGATTTACTAGGTGACTGTCCTTGATCTCGTATTTGCCCTATAAAAGGTGGGGAAACGGCGTCAATATTACACTTTGTGACATATCTTGCAAAATTATTCCGTGCGAGTGTCTCTTGACATTTCTGATTTCTCTTTTGGGAGTTCAAGATATACTTTGTGCTGAAGAGAACTGCACGTAGTTTGGTTATTGTTAGGTCAAATTTTAGTAGTTATTGCAATTTTCATACCTAGTATTCCGGGGAGGGTCAATTAAAAAATCGATAACGCGTGACCCCTCAAACACTAGCTCCCCTATTTCTCCGTGGGTATATATAGACGCTGGGCGCTACCATATTTTACAGAGTGTCCTGTGCAGCTGGAAAGACAACAGTTAATTTCACCAGAATCAAATTTGACATTTGGTGAGTATAAATTTAAAATTCCTTTAAATAGAGTTTTTTCGGAAATATATCTGAAATATTTTCGCTCACTACTCTGGTTTAAGTAAATGAATGTTATACCCAAATATATTGCGTGCATTCATGATATAACGTTTCGCCGGCATTCCTGTCTAGATTCTTTATTTAGTGGTGATGTAAAATCGGTTAGCATGGTATAACTGAATGAATATAGCGGCGGTCGGTAGAAACCCGAAGGTGCGATCGAGTTGGAATCTTGGTAGAGACAACGAATTTCGAAATTAGCGTTGTTCTCTGTTGTCTCGGATTTAATATAGAAAGTATAGAAAGTATAGAAAGATTTTCAACGTTGCCACTTCAAAGCAACCCTGATGAAGAAAGCATTAAAACCAGACACTAAACCAGTTATAATTGTTTTTAAACTTGAAATTAGAACGAGATAAGAACGGACTGCCTTCCATATACTCATGAGTAAAAACTGTCTGTAGTTTTCCTAACGTGATTACACTGATTGAATAGTTTGATTTGATTTGTTTCAGAGATCAACTTGAAACGTTACGAAATGGCATACACACCTTTGCAGATAGACCTTGGCGAGCTGCCTGAAACAATCGGTACTATGACATATGAACTATCCGCGGCCAATGTCCCTTCTACAGCAAAGGAAGTTCTCATCTATATCTGGGCCACAACCGAGGGCGAAAAGGGTGAGCCATTTCATCGTTATTATTATAACATCGAGACTACAGATGGCATAAACCACTACGCACAATGTATGAATGTTGCTGTGTCCAGCGATGTTTCCCTTAATTCCGCCAATTTGTGGTTCCCTGTGTTTGACGGCCACGGTAAGTGATTGACGTTTTAATCAATGGTACACTATCCTAAATCGTGATATATTAAGGGCCAGCCAGGGCAAGCTATTTTTGTCGTGTTAAGATACCATGCGGTATAAATGTATTCATTATTGCCAGAAACATGCACTTTCAGTTGATACCAATAACGAAGTATAGATAAATTTTTTAACTAACAGGAAGCATTTTTTCATATATAGCCCTGAAGCTCGATTTTATTTATTACTCTCATCTCTTTTCTAGTAGTTTAGTTACTATTCAGTCTATTCTGAATATTTGTCTGTTAATATTAGCAACCAAAACATGACAATGTAAAAGAGGGCTTCGCACCCCCCATTCATTCCTTCACAAAATTTTGCAGCAACTGGTAATTTTCGATTATAAGTACAGCTTCCATGCAGGTACCGTTATGACATATTTAATAGAACGCACCCAATCCCCCACGCCACCTCCCCCCCCTCTCCAGATCCATTATGCGGGGCAAATTTCAACATACTTCACATGTTTCGCCATATGTTCTTTAGCGAAAATTACAGTAGAGTTGATTGACTCTGAGAATTGGCCGCAGGATCAGAAAAAGCGAAAAAGTATTGCCCACAGAAGACAAGGAAGAGAAGGAGCAAACAAGTTCAGTGAATTATTCGTGATGGGTTATCGCGAGTGATGTTAAACTATCAAATAAACGTTTTGTCTGCTTTTCTATATCATGCATGTCTAATTTCTTTACTAATAATTTTCAATGTGTACAATGAAGTTCATAATTAAATGGGTTTAACCTTACACTGAATGTGCTATTTGTTTCATATTCAATGGGGCCTGACCATCTTCAGTTTACAGTTTTGAACAGGGACGTAGCGAGCGGGGGGGAGGGCGGGGTATATGAGTTCCGTGTCATGCGTAACATCCAAAGTTGGGTTTCAGTAGCAGTGACAGTGCAATAAATTGTGATTACATTACTGTGTTAACTTTCATTTTGATACACAGCATTGTCTAGTATATGCAATGACCATTTGTTTAGGAGCCAATATATGACAGATAGATTTAGCATAATTTGTTTTATTATATAGTAGACAGTAAGATATGGAAAATATGCCGTGAAATATTTTCCATATCTTCACTAGTGAGGATATCGATCACGTGATCATTTCCCGCCAATGGCTTTGTGTTTTGAAGTTGTCAATTCACGATGACTATATAATATAAAGAACATTACAACGGTGGCTTGAAGATATGAATTTTATCTTCTCGGGTTGAAAACAATATTTTACTCATTCGCTGCGTTCATTCGTAAAATATTGTTTTCACCACTCGAAGATAAAATTCATATCTTCGCGCCGCCGTGTAATATCCTCTATTTCCTTTTTTCTTGGAACAATGCATTCTTCAAAACACTTTGCGTTGTTATGGATGTATCAGATCTTTGTTCCCTTGAAGCTTTCAATCCTCATGCAATCACTCATAATACCATTCATAAAGTCAGAATTGGTCAATGCAATAGATATAGATAACGCAGCCCACTCGATAATGAAGCTCCGAGTCAATAAAGAACATATAACGCTTGATCTTTCCTTGCAAAAAACTTGACGAATTCCTTAATACTGCGTATACTGGTGTACATGAGAGTAAATTGGAACTATATTTTTGGCCAAACACTGGCACAGACTGAATATACATTCGCAATATAGAATATATACAATATCCAACGATATAATTTATAAAGTATAATGGCAGATTTGGCGATGTTTGGTCTTATTTGCAACGTTTATTGAAATTTGTATTTCTAAAAAGAATTTCCCTTACCATGCATGTAACTTTTTGCTAATAATTGCTTGTTCGTGCAAGTTTCCCCACTTGGTATCATTTCTGTATGCTATTTCACTTCATCTCGGAGTTTAAGTATAGGATTAACAACTTCCCGTCACGGACAGGATAATGACTAAAATTGAACTTTCGGTTCCTTTTTGCATCATTTTTTATATAATTACTCTTGCTCTCAAGTTGTTTTTCTTACTTTTACTTTTAATGCTTTCGCCTAAATTGTATCAGAGTTTGGAATATACCTTTCTATTAAATATTATTTAATTTCTTTTATATTGACAAATTTGTATGCGTCCTAATTTGACTCAATATTGTCAAATACATATTGATATTTTGAACCTTTTTAGAAGGTTGAACTTTGGCAACTGTCTTGCATTTAAAATAATGTTTATCTTATGTTTCCCCCATAACGTGGCTTTGTTAGATCAAACAAGCAGTATTTTTGACACTTCAAACCATACATTGCCATATAGGTAGAGCCAGAGATATATGTTATGAATTGTGGTGATTTTCATCAACTTCATGCTGACATTCATATCTCTTTATATTTCTTAACACTGACCGGCGTTTCGTGCACTTTCCATCTTGGTGTGATCATATGTATATATATAGTGAGTGAGGAAGAGGAGGTACCTATCTATCCCTTTTACATTGTTTGTTGGTTTCATATAACATGCTTCAAGAGAATAGAGCCTAACTATTTTTCTCTTAAAATTTACAAGGAATATAAACTCAACCTAATGCATTTCTGATTTGCTGAGTGACTGTTCTTGATCTCATATTTCTTTCTATAAAACTTGTGGAAACGGCGTTTATTTTACACTTCGTAACATATCTTGCAAAATTATTTCGAGTGTTTCTTGACGTTGAGGCGATGAACTTTCTGATTAAGTTAGGAAGTCTTTTTTACGAATCTAAGACATATAATTGTTGTAATTTCGATCTTAGTGCCGGAAATGGTGGGTGTTTTCAACTTCAAAGTCACATCATTCATTTTTTTAACCAAAATACAAATGTATCAAAGAACCCCACTTGAAAATTCAAGAAATGGTTTTTGGGAAGTTATTACTGTTTGAAATTTATGAGCAAAAATTGAAAGGTTTTGTTTTAATATTCTGAGAAATGACCAAAGTTCGAACATATGACAAAGCAAACTTTGCAGCTTCAAACTCCGAAGACCAAAAGGTCCCAAAGCCTATTTTGTACTATTTTATATTTTTGAACTTTTGAGTTATTGGTCCTTGCTTTCAGGACTCTAAAAGGCCATTAAATCGATGCTATTCGCACCTTCTTGGTGGCACTTCATCTTCACCTCAGTGCATAGTTATAGCAGTAGATAAGAAAAGAAAAAGCAATTAATCACTAATTGTCTTGCCAAACAATAAGGTTAAACCAAAATTCACACATTTATGAAAATTATTTAATTCTATCCCATATGTTATGACTTTCTAAATTAAAATTGATGAATTTTAGATCCAAATGGGATTTATTTTCAATACTTTTGCACCCAATTCCCAACGATTCCCCTTTAATGATACAAAAAGGGTATCATTGGACAGCTAAGGACCTGACATTTATTGTTGTGTAAAAATTTATAGATTAACTCAATATCAAACACACGCAGGCATGCTAAATTTCTCATACCCTTTCTCACACATCCTGGTGTAGAAAGCGCATTCATTACTTGAATTGGTCAATTAATATCCTCGTGTTTTTACCAAACTTGGGAAATGTTTGGCGATATCAAGTTCGAAAATATTTTGCTGCAAACTATTTCAAAAGTACATGCAGGTTTCAGAATATTTGCTGAGGCGATACGCTTTTTGATTAAGTTAGGAAGTCTCTTCACAGGTTCAATATAGAGATATTCTTTGTGTTCACTAAAGCTATAGCCTATAGGTTATGTTTCCCCAATAACGTGGCTTTGCTAGATCAAACAATGTTCGAACATATGACAAAGCAAACTTTGCAGTTTCAAACTCCGAAGCCAAAAAGGTCCCAAAGCCTATTTTGTACTATTTTATATTTTTGAACTTTTGAGTTATTGGTCCTTGCTTTCACGACTCTAAAAGTCCATTAAATCAATGCTATTCGCATCTTCTTGGTGGCACTTCATCTTCACCTCAGTGCATAGTTATAACAGTAGATAAGAAGCGAAAAAGCAATTAATCACTAATTGTCTTGCCGAACACTAAGCTTAAAACAAAATTTACATATTTATGAAAATTATCTAATTTTATGCCATATGTTATGGCTTTCTAAATTAAAATTCATGAATTTTAGATCCAAATGGGTTTTATTTTCTATAGTTTTGCACCCAATTCCCAACGATTCCCCTTTAATGATACAAAAAGGGTATCATTGGACAGCTAAGGGCCTGACATTTATTGCTGTGTAAAAATTTTATAGATTAACTCAATATCAAACGCACGCAGATATCAAGTTCGAAAATATTTTGCTGCAAACTATTTCAAAAAGTACATGCAGGTTTCAGAATATTTGCTGAGGCGATACGCTTTTTGATTAAGTTAGGAAGTCTCTTCACAGGTTCAATATAGAGATATTCTTTATGTTCACTAAAGCTATACCCTATAGGTTATGTTTCTCAAATAACGTGGCTTTGTTAGATCAAACAATCAGTATTTTTGACACTTCAAACCATACATGGCCATAGGTAGAGTCAGAGATATATGTTATGAATTGTGGTGATTTTCATCAACTTCATGCTGACATTCATATCTCTTTATATTTCCTAACACTGACCGAGCGTTTCTATACACTTTCTATCTTGGTGTCTGTGATCAGTTGTGTCAACCCATAAATGTCTAAAATATTTGTTAGCTTGGAAGTATTCGAGTCAGGACTCGTCGAAAAGGGGCATGCTTGTCAATTGTATCCAAAAACAAATTAGACCAGGTCCAAATTAGACCAGGTCCAATATACAGGTCTTCTATATTCAATATAGAGATATTCTTTATGTTCACTAAAGGTATACCCTATAGGTTATGTTTCTCAAATAACGTGGCTTTGTTAGATCAAACAATCAGTATTTTTGACACTTCAAACCATACATGGCCATAGGTAGAGTCAGAGATATATGTTATGAATTGTGGTGATTTTCATCAACTTCATGCTGACATTCATATCTCTTTATATTTCCTAACACTGACCGAGCGTTTCTATACACTTTCTATCTTGTTTCTGTGATCAGTTGTGTCAACCCATAAATGTCTAAAATATTTGTTAACTTGGAAGTATTCGAGTCAGGACTCGTCGAAAAGGGGCATGCTTGTCAATTGTATCCAAAAACAAATTAGACCAGGTCCTCCACATCTCATTTGGGTTATCATCGGTACAAACTGCATCCCAATTTAACTGCGAAAGATCATTGAGGAAGTTGACTTCTCTAAAAAATTTAAATTCTCTTCTCTCAATTATCCTCTCCGCAGCCTTTGGGTATGCTGATTTACGTACTACATAGACAAGCGAATGATCACTTATACCAACTGGAAGAACGCCGGAAGATACTACTTTTCCAGGAATGTTAGTGATACATAGATCAATTAATGTTTGTGAGAATAGCGTTGTTCTAGTTGGTTCTGTGATCAGTTGTGTCAACCCATAAATGTCTAAAATATTTGTTAACTTGGAAGTATTCGAGTCAGGACTCGTCGAAAGTAAATTGCAATTTAAATCGCCCAATAAATATAACTCAGAGTTTTCCGCATCAATTCTATCAATCAGATCTTCAAAAATGTTTAGCAATTCGGGGGCAGAGTTTGGAGGTCTATACCAATACATCGCATATGTTTATAACTCCATATATAATATACTATTCTATTGCGTTATATTTCAAATATATTGACCAAAGCACGCATAAGAAACGAAATATTATATGCCAATGCAATTCGCTAAATATGTTACGCTAAATGCAATTTGAATTTCATGAAAATAACTTTGAAAAATACTCTTTGACTCAAGGAGGTTTTAGACGCCTTTCAGACAATCACTTTCAAAAGTTGTTGGGACAGATGCAGTTTTAGATCATAGGTCAATTTGTACACTTGTAACACACATTAATCTCCCTTCACCTCTTCCCCCCCTCCCCAATTAATGTTGGTTTCCCAATTATGAGACCATACCGCATCAAATATGATAATATTTTGGACACAACATTGAGTAGGGGATGGGGGGGATCGAAGGTTGTCAATATAATAGGTATTTGGGGCATCTGTCCCAACACATTTGAAAAAGATTGTAGGTAATATGAACAATTGTGCACACAATCGCATTTACGACTACACAAATATAATTTATGACTGCACAAATTGGTTATCACTGCACCTAAAATATTCCCTAAATAGAAAGCGCATCATTACTTCAATTCCTCAAACTTCCCCCTTTTTCTACCAAACTTGGGGAATATTCGCATAATTCAAGGTTCGAATATATTTTTCTGCACTGAAGTTATTCATGCAGGTTTCAGAATATTTGTTGAGGCGATACGCTTTTTGATTAAGTGAGTAAGTCTCCTCACAGCTTCAATAACAAATTATTTGTGTTCAGTAAAGCAATAGCCTATATATAGGTTATGTTATATCAAATAATCAGTATTTTCGACACTTCACTTAATCATAGATAAAGCCAGAGATATATATTATGAATTGTGGTAATTTTAATCAACTTCATGCTGACATTCATATTTCTTTATATTTCCTAACACTGAGCACGTTTCAATACACTTTCCATCTTGGATGTGATCATATGTATATAGTGAGTTAGGAAGAGGAGGTACCTATCCCTTTTACATTGCATAAAACCTTACTTTTTATTTAACTCCTATAATTATGCAGACTGTACATGGATTATAAACTCCAGCCAACGCATTTATGATTTACTAGGCGACTGTCCTTGATCTCGTATTTGCGCTATAAAAGGTGGGGAAACGGCGTCAATATTGCACTTCGTGACATATCTTTGCAAAATTATTCCGTCCGAGTGTCTCTTGACGTTGAGGCGATACGCTTTTTAATTTCTGATTTCTCTTTTGGGAATTCAAGATGTATTTTTTGTGCTGAAGAGAACTGCATGTAGCTTCTTTGCGCTGAAGAGAACTGCGCGTAGTTTGGTTATTCTTAGATCAAATTTTAGTAATTATTGCAATTTTCATACTTAGTATTCTGGGAAGGGTCAATTAAAAAATCAACAACGCGTGACCCCTCAAACACTAGCTCCCCTATTTCTCCGTGGGTATATATAGACGCTGGGCGGTACCTTTTTTTTACAGAGTGTCCTGTGCAGCTGGAAAGACAACAGTTAATTTCATCAAGATCAAATTTGACATTTGGTGAGTATAAATTTAAATAGTTCTTTAAAAAGAGTTTATTCAGAAATATATGTGACATATTTTCGCTCACTACTCTCGTTTAAGTAAATTAATGTTATACTAAAATATGTTGCATTCATGATCTAACGTTTCGTCGGCATTCCTGTCTAGATTCTTTATTTAGGGGTGATGTAAAATCGGTTAGCATGGTATAACTGAATGAATATAGCGGCGGTCGGTAGAAACCCGAAGGTGCGATCGAGTTGGAATCTTGGTAGAGACAACGAATTTCGAAATTAGCGTTGTTCTCTGTAGTCTCGGACTTAATATAGAAAGTATAGAAAGTATAGAAAGTATAGAAAGATTTTATAGAAACGTTGTCACTTCAAAGCAACCCTAATGAAGAAAGCATTAAACCAGACACTCATAGGCGTACGGGCCGTGGGGGCAGGGGGGGCACCTGCCCCCCAAAAAATTTGGAGATTTAAGTCATTCGGGCAAATGGTTCACGAATATTCGGGCAAAATAGAATTATGTAGTCAGAACTTAAACAAAAATAGAATTTTATAAATTAAAGTACTGTATATTTATCTGGTTTGCGTGTTGTTGGAAAACAATAGTATAATTTGAACATTTCTGTAATTAAGTTGCATGCCTTTGCCTGACCGAAGAAGAATTGGCTCTAGTTGTAACGGCTATAACGAGAACGGCGCATGAAAACCTATCACATCAATAGACCAAGAACGCTTTAATTCTATCGCTCTCATTAACATTGACAAGCAGGACCGTAGTCAAGAGTGAACGGAGAAAATGCGAGTGGCATTTGCATGTCGCACCAATTATTTCACAGAAAATATTTTTTTTCTTTACTCTTTCTGGACGGCACCGTCGAATATCAACCGCCAAAGGATGATGACTTTGAGCGCTTGTATCTTTTGCGCCCCTCACCCAAAACGGACGAAAATACCCCCAATCGATTCAGCAAACAAGCCTGGTCTTGGCTAATGCCAAACAGATCGCTAAACACATCTCCGTGAGTTTTAACACCTTTGTAATCTGATATTTATTATATCGTAAACTAATTATATATTCAGTACCTTTGGTCGATTATAACTTCTGTTTTAAAAACCGTGTGATTTTTGCTAATACACCATTTTATAGAGCTTTAAAAACACTACATACTGACCAACTTTCAAAGAAAACTTGACAAAGTTACGGCGAAATTTGAAATGTAGCGTACGGGTCAAACCGGACTTCAGACAAAAACAACCGGAAAAGGCCCCAAAGACAAACAAAGACTGTTGCTATGGTTTTTTAAGTGGCCGGAATGAATTCCCCAGGGTACAATACCCTATATAAGATCTTTTTGTCGGGACTGAAGCGCGTGGGCAAACCATATATAGTCAAACTACGGCAAGCGCGTGCATGCTGGAAAATTCCCGATAAATAAAAAAAATTTCAAAATAAATATTTCTGTTCGCCGTTTCGAAGCCAAGTTTTACAGCCGAAAGACACAGATAAAGAGCTAAATTTCGACCATTAGAAGTCTATGGAGATATTAAAGATATTAAAAGATATTAAAGATTGTTTGAGTTGAACTGAAGTATGACTGGAGGTATGTTTGGGATTAAACTTTTAGTATTTTTGATTCTGTAATGTTTAGTCGGCAAAATAGCCCACTGTTAAAAAGCTTATTTTGTAAGGATTCCAATGGTGTTAATTTCATTGCCAGGGGGTAAATATTTTGCAAAGGAGATCGTACTCAAAGTGCTCTTGCGACAACATAATTAAAATGCGACCGACCAGAAAGAGTTAAGAATTAGACTGAATGATTATTTAGTAATTATATTCTGAACCATTTAATAGTATTATTATTGAACCATGGCAATGAGTGTACGCGATTTTGAATGTATATTATCTGGATATCAGGGTGGTCTCAGAATGCACGAAATACCCTTTTAGAACCCTCATATTTTCAAAATTTTCCGGGGGAGCATGCCCCCGGACCCCACTACAGATTGCGCCAATATTAACTCATAGACAGCTCAATTTGTAAACGTTCATTTTGAGTTCACAGAAGCAATGCACAAGTGAAAATTCAGCATATTTATTTGTAAAATACAATTAAAAGTGGTTATTATTGTTATTAATATGTTATTATCCAAATTCGGGCATTTTGGGTAAGCTTTAAAATTCGGGCAAAATTTTGTTGCCCCCCCAAACGAAGTTGCGCCCGTACGCCTATGCAGACACTAAATCAGTTATAATTGTTTTTGAACTGGAAAGTAGAACGAGATAAGAACGGACTGCCTTCCATACTCATGAGTAAAAACTGTCTGTAGCTTTCCTAACGTGATTACACTGATTGAATAGTTTGATTTGATTTGTTTCAGAGATCAACCTAAAACGTTACGAAATGGCATACACTCCTTTGCAGGAAGACCTTGGCGACCTGCCTCACACAGCCGGTACAAATTGCATCTAGATACTATCCAAAGCCGGTGTCCCTTCTTCAGCAAAGGAAGTTCTCATTTATATCTGGGCCACAACCAAGGGCGAAAAGGGTGAGCCATTTAATCGTTATTACTATAACATCGAGACTACAGATGGCGCAAAGCAATACGTTCAATGTATGAATGTTGCTACGTCCAGCGATGTTTCCCTTAATTCCGCCAATTTGTGGTTGCCTGTGTTTAAAGGCCACAGTAAGTGATTGACATTTTTATCAATGGCTACACTATCCTATGTATTATGGTCTAGCCAGGGTAAAATGTCAGATTAAAAAGCTATTTTTTTTTGTTAAGATACCATGCGGTAAATGTATTCATTATTGTCAGAAACATGCACTTTCAGTTGATACCAATAACGAAGTATAGATAAATTTTTTAACTAACAAGAAGCATTTTTTCACATATCCCTGAAGTTCGGTTTTATTCATTACTCTCATCTCTTTTCTGGTTTAGTTACTAATTAGACTATTCTGAACATTTGTCTGTTAATATTTGCAACCAAAACATGACGGCTTAGCAATGTCAAAGAGGGCTTAGCACCCCCCATTCATTCCTCCACAACATTTTGCCGCAATAGTCGTTATCGATTATAACTATAGCTTTCAGTTACTATTATGATATAATTAATGGACCGCACCCAACCCCCCCCCCCCCCCCGCCCCACACCTCCCCCCCAGATCCATTCTGGGCATATTTCAACACATGTTTTGCCATAAATCCTCCCACCTTATAAATATATGGCCTGATTTCACTTCTGCCTTCTTTAGAAAAAGTTAAAGTATCATTGTTTGACGCTGAGTGGTCGCAGTCGGAGAAGAAAAAGGGAAAATGTATTGCTTACAGAAATAAAAAAAAGAGCAGAAAGATTCAGTGAATTCTGAGTGATTTCTTTACTAAAGATTTTCAATGGGTGCGATGAAGTTCATAATTAAATGTGTTTAACCTTACACTGAATGTGTTATTTGTGAAAGGGAATGACCATCTTCAGTTTACGCGGTTGTGAAAGAAGCGCAGTTTTAACGATAGATAATAATAACGATCAACCAAATTATTCAAAGGCTTTCGGATTAGATTTTGACAGAAGGGCCACTCAGCAGTGCAACGGGAACCCCTATTTTTATGCAGTTTTCTGGCCAGAATAATGGCGGAACAGCCAGTTCAGCGTGTTTATTGGTCAGAAAATGCAATTGACTGGCTAGAATAATGGTAATGAACATGCGTAATGCGACATGCGCAGCGTCAAACACTTCAAAGGTTCCGCCTCAACTGGCCCTTCTAGTCATTTCCTATTCTATGGTTAAAGTACTAGAACGTTCAAACAGAGGCGACTTATGACGGTTTGCGGTAAATCTATCTGCTATGTAAAGCTGGTTATAATTAGTACTATTCATCATTCGCTTCTGTTTGATCGTTCTATTAACTTTTCTTATTAACTAGTATTATATGATGTTTTATATGTTAAGGTAGGTGCCTTGCATGGGACTTATTAGGACATAAGACGCGTCTTATATAAGACGCGAACACACTCGTATAAATGGTCCAATTCTAATAAGTCGCGACTTAAATAAGAACAGGGGTTCAGGCTGTTCCACAATAAGTCGCGACTTATTAGAATTTGACCATTTATACGAGTGTGTTCGCGTCTTATACAAGACGCGTCTTATGTAAGTCGCGACTTATTTTCTCCCGTATAAATGGCCCTATTGTCTCGTTCGCATCTTTTCTTTTGGGCCATTTACTATTTAACGTTGTATTGCTTATTAAATTACAAATTACCAAACTGAAGTAAAAAGACCACTTCAAGCTGAGTAAATATTGCTGCCTATGGCAGATACAAACAACTACGTGCTAAATTTAATACTAGTAATAATTGTGCATATCAAAAAAATACTCTGTTAGACGGGTTTTTACTAGTTTTCCAAAAGTGGCTACAGTGTCAGTGATCAATCAATCAATCAATCAATCAATCAGAAGCTTTATTAAAATTAAAATACATAATTGACATGGTATCCTTTCACGCGAGTGCTCTTCCAAGGAGCCATGTTAAAAAAAAAATGAAACAATAACTTAACATATATATATATATATATAAACCTATAAGATGTACAACCATATTTCAGTCTTAGTGTTAAATTTGAAAGTTAAAAAGTGAATTTTTAAAGGACTGTATTGAAGCCAGACTTCGCATTTCATCTGGAAGATCGTTCCATATAATAGCTCCACGGTAGCTGAAGCTTTTTTTACCGGCCTCCGCACTGGGTCTGGGAGTGAAAATATTGTGGGTACTACCTCTAAGATTATGAGAGTGAAATTGCGAGGTAGGTGATCGAATAGCTTGATTTGATTTGTTTCAGAGATCAACCGAAAACGTTAAGAAATGTCATACATTGCTTTCCCTGAAGAAGATCTGTATTACTATGGTGAGCTGCCTGAAGCAGGCGGCACTTCCAAGAGCTATGATCTTTCCAAAAGCAATATCCCTGGTACAGCTAAGGAAATTCTCGTTTATCTCTGGGCCACAACCAAGGGTGACGAGGCATTTCATCGTTATTACTATCGCATCCAGACTACAGATGGCACAAACAAGTACAATCAATATATGAATGCTGCTGCGTCCACAGATGTTTCTCTCAATTCCGCCAATTTGTGGCTGCCTGTTTTTCAAAACCACGGTAGGTGATTGACGTTTTTATCAATGGTAACGCCATTCTGAATCGTTATGCATTATGGTTTAGCCTGGGTGATTAGAAAGCTATTTTTCGTGTAAAGATACCATGCGGTAAATGTATTCATGCATTATTGTCAGAAACATGCACTTTCAGTTGATAACAACAACAAAATATAGATAAATTTTATAAGTAACAGGAAGCATTTTTTCACGTATAGTCCTGGAGTTCGAGTTTATTTATTATTCTTATCTCTTTTCTGGTTTAGTTACTATATTCAGTCTATTCTAAATAGTTATCTCTTATTTGCAACCAAAACAACATGACAATCTAAACAGGGCTTAGCGACCCCATCTCTTCATGCACAACATTTTGCAGCAACTGGTCGTTACCGATTATAATTATGAACCGTTAAGGCATAATTAATTGAATGCACTCAATCCAACACATTTTTACAAAAAGACTAGACAAAAGACAACACGAATGACATGTTACACATAATGTTTTGAACGTTTGTGGGACGTTAATGTCATAAATTTGTTCTGCAATGTTCTGGTAATAAGTAAACATTGAATTGTCCAAGGTAGGCATAGATGAGGCGGTATGCAGTTAAAGGTTCTTTGAGATCTGCATTAAAAACTGTTTTGCAAAGTTAGCATGTTGATCTTTGGAACGTTTAAAGTTATTTCATTAGTTCCATTGTTTTTGTCTGGTCAAGCAATGTGATCTTCTCATTTGAATATTTGGGCCCTCAGATAAAACCAACTTTCTGAACATGTAAACTGAGTCCAAGTACTCGTGTCAGTAACATAAAGGTAGCAATCCAGTTTTTAATAATCTATCTTTGTATGATACATCTGATCTAAAAGGAAGTGATAAAATGTATCTCGTTGAACATTTTCAGTTTGAAGAATCAACTTCTTTCTTCTTTAGGGCAAGTTCTGGTAGAATTGGTGGACACTTCGCCTACTGCAAAGGGAAAGAGTATTGCTCATAGATGTCGAGTGAAACGCACCAAGCGTGGGAAAGAAGAAGTAATTACATTCAGCGAATTCTTTGTCTTGGGTTATCGCTAATGTTAAACTATCAAACGCTTTATCTGCTTTTCTATATCATGTCTGATCTCTTTACTAATGATTTTCAACGTGTAGGATGTAGTCAATAATAAAATGCGTTCATAACCTTCCACTGAATATGCTATTTGTATAGTTAAGAGGGCTGACTATCTTCAGTTTATATACGGTAACGAAAAAATCGCAGTTTTAATGATGGATAATTAACGATCCAACATATTACAGTCGAGCCTCTCCTTGCGAACACCTCTCGTAAGCGGACACCATTATTGGGTCCCGGCCAAACGCCTATAATATCACTACCTTTGTAACCCCCCTTAAGCGGACACCTCCCATAAGCGGACACGGACACCAAAACGAGATCCCAAAACCTCCTGTAAGCGGACAGTTTGCATTCTACTTCCATTTAAAATAGCCTTTACCAGAAGCGGTGCTCAATTACATTGGGTGGATTAAGATTGAACATCTGTTTGGTGTAGTTACAAATACTTATAATATGGCGGAAAGCAAAAATATATTGTTATTTGGTGACAAAGTTATGTAAACGATAACACGAGTGACAATGAAATATTTAATCTACGATTATAATTAGGATATACTAGCGCGAGTATAGTTATATTAGACCTGATATCAAATTTAACAAACTCTGCGTTTAGTTGTATCTTGTGTTTACATGAATACATGGCGAAGTTTATAGTTAATCAGTTAATAGGATGTAGCCTCAATCATATAAAGCAATCATGTACAACAATGATTAATTATTAATCCCCGAGCCGGCGCGAAGCGCCGTGCGAGGGTACTAATTCCGCTCGGATATTTACACCCGGGTATGTGAAAACATTGTGGAATGCAAAATTGTCCGCCATTTTTTTTTGTCATGGACAGGACGGTTTTGTAAGTTATGCGCATGCGCGAGTTCAAGCCGAGAGAAACTTCCTTTTTGCAAACTTTTTTCAAAAATTGTTTTGCACTCATTTTATAAGCAAGTTTCTATGTAAGTAAGTAAACAAGATAAATGAAAATTATTTGGAGAACAAATTAACAAGAGGAAAAACAGTCGAAAGACCGAAAAAGGAGCGTTTTAAACGGGCAAGTGTCTATTTTGCATGCTTGCTTTGCCGATTTATAGCATGCAGTATAGTTTGTGAATTTGAAAATGTGTAGAGCATTCTGTGTGGTCAACACCACATTGATTGATCTTAAGAGTATTTTAGTATTGATTCAAATACGTTATAGAAAAATAAAAAACATATTAAATCTCAAAAACTTCATTTCAAAAGCAACTGCGAAGTATAAAAAAAATTAAAAATACTGCTCGAAAAGCAGTTGAAGTTTTATGAAAATTTCGAAACGTTTTGTGAAGGTCTAAGGTTGAATGTTGCAGTAAATCAAAGCTAAAAGAGTACATAATAGCATACCCATTTTATATAGTTGGGCTTTTAGTTGTGCAATTGATAATTTTATAGTTAAAACAAAATAACAATATTTTGTACAAATTAAAATATAAAAAATATACAGTGTTGCGTGTCACCATGGTTACATTGGTCGACTCAGTACTTCATTTTACAATAACTTTTGGGGAGTAAATTGTTTGGTTCAAATGGGCGAGGGGATTTTGCATGCATGTATTTCTAGTTGAATATTAATTACCTTGCTCTCATAAGCGGGACACCTCTCGTAAGTGGACACCGGGACTCGGACCCAAGGGTGTCCGCTTACGAGAGGTTCTATTGTATAAATAATTATTCAAAGGCTTTCCGATAAGATTCTGAAGACGAACTTACTACAATATTACTAAATGACTGCACAATGGAAAGAGGAGAATGAAAAGAAAATTGTGGCGATGCCTGGTTAAATGTTATCTGGTCTGAATCTATCAATCCAAGGATAGTAGGTTTTGCTTTATGATGTCTGACTTCTAGAAGATCTAAATATCTTATGCAGGAACTTTGTCTCAAGTTCCTACAGAGACAATCTTAATCAATGAAATTTATTCGCTTCCCAAAATCATCCATGTCATTTTTGGAGGTCAGACATTGCACAGAAGCAAAACCCCTAACAATGGTTGAAGTCATTAAGAGTTATATTATACTATACTATAATAATATATAGCGCGTTGGTTGAAGATAAATTTGACGTTACGCGCGGGAAAATGCACTTTGAAAAGGACTGAGCAGAGTTTCGATGAGTAGGAAGGAGTTCAGTCCGACACAAAAGTTTCTTTCAGTTCAGCGAAAATGAGAACGTCGACAGTCCCAAAACCTGTTTTGTACTATTTTGTATTTTTGGTACTTTTTAGCTATTAGTTCTTGCTTTCACGACTCTAAACGGCTATTAAATCGATGCTATTTTCGTTTTCGCGCCTTCTTGGTGGCCATCATGTGGACTTCATATATGGCGTCCAAGTCAGCTTATCTAATCTGATTTTAATAAAAAAAATAATTAATTAAAATTAGGTTATATTGCATGTTTAAATATT
Organism: Trachythela sp. YZ-2020; assembly: GCA_016169945.1. Taxonomy (NCBI): domain Eukaryota; kingdom Metazoa; phylum Cnidaria; class Anthozoa; order Malacalcyonacea; family Clavulariidae; genus Trachythela; species Trachythela sp. YZ-2020. The sequence continues at coordinate 3,491,448 of JADLSH010000386.1, read as the reverse complement.
ACCTATAGAAACAACATTTAAAATTTTGCTGAATAAATGATGCATTTTTCCCCGCATGGAAGCCTTGAAAGCTAACATCCACTATTCATTTTTGAGTTTCAATTTTCTATTTTTTATGTTTTAACTTTTCGTTTTTGTTCTTCAACTTTTCACTTTCAGTGTGTTTCAATTTTTCGTTTTTGTCAAAATTTCGTTTTTATCTTTTGGAAAGCCTGCGCAATGGTTCTTTGCGAGGCAATGGCCCACAACAAATAAAATTAGAATGATTAACCAGTAAAAATTCCCGTAAATTTCATATTAAATTACCTTTATTAATCAATCCTTACCCTATTACCTCGTGTTTCATAGGAAATGTTGGATGAAAGAGATTTCATTATATAATTATAATTACGACTCCTTACTATCCAGCTAATATATTCCATTTGCCGCGAATAAACAGTAATCGTAAGAACTTCATGATACAGGGCCTTTTTTAACTAATGTACTGGAGGGGCAAAAGCCCCCCCAGCCCCCATGTTCGCCCCCCCAGTAAGCTATTTTTGCCCCCCCCAGTGAAGGTCCCTTTTGTCCAAAGTATAAGCCAAAAATGGAAAAAAACTGAGTTTAGAGGAAAGTTATTGTATTCTCACAACAAAACCTGGCCCGTTTAGATGGGATATATCAAAAATTGTCTCTGAAAACGCAGGAAATCAAGCCACAGAGACTCACGAATACAAAAATTTTGTGGGGGAGGACCCTCAGACCCCCCCTTCGCCTTCATACACATATAATACACCACCTACTTGTTACGTCCCCTTTCGATGATGCCCCCCACTGATGATTTCTTAAAAAAGGCCCTGTCATGATATATACCAACAACACAACAGTATAGATTCGTCTGGGACACTCCAATATGGCCGTCATTGGCTTTATTTGATTGTGCATGGCAGATGCACTATCTAGTCTTCGTTTTTGAGATCAGTGCTAAAAGAAGAGGAAAAATTAGCTATTCCGTATTAATCTATACTTAAGTACCGCCACTATTGGGATGCATTCCCTAGAATGTTTGATTGTTTATCCTGAAGAATTGGCCGGATATTGTGCGAGTCTGTTATTAGCAAAAGGTAATAATTGTAGTGTTGATATTGACTGATCTGGGAACTATTTTGTCTGTGTTGCAGGGACATTTAATTAACCCGACCATGAGAATTCGTACTTCTCGTTTCCAGATATGTCTCGTCTCAAAATGAAGTAAAAACAGTTCGGGGCGTGGTTATATGTTGAATTAGAGTTTAAACTTATGACAAGCGCTAGCATGCATGATTAATGAGAATTTAGTTGATCACAACTTTCGATAATTTTCACGATAATTTCCACGCATCTCTGAGCTCCCTCTCTCCTCCGCAGAGGAGATTTGAACATCGAGTATGATAATCGCGGGCGGTGAAGGGTGAAGCGAGAAAATAAATTTTCCCCCTCTTTCCTTCTTTCCGCCCGCGCTCCGATTTTCAGCGGTTTCCTCATTATATTACCATTTAGCGCGTTTTATTTATTACCATCTAGCGCATTCTTTTATTTATTATCCAATATTTATAGCGTATCCTTTTATAATTTGTTTTTATCCAAGCCTCTGCGAACGGAGAGAGCTGAGCTCCGATTAATGGGCAAAATCACAAATGAAACACATCAATGAATATGACACGTTCTTGGGTTAATCTGTCTGGGAGTAATAGATTCCCCCAGCTGTTCTATTAATTTTTAACTTTCAAACTAGAATTTATAGGATATATATTGCATTAAGAATTATTCCACAACAGTTTTGCGCAGTAAAGGTGAGGGCAAAGATTGCGCCATTACGATAACAAAAGCTAGCATATTAAAAATATAGCTTTATCGATACAGACATGGGATACAGACATAAATTATAATAACCGACTTTAATCTCTCCATGTATAATACCCATGCAACATGCAATGTCTAAGACGGAAGGAATCAAAGTTAATCCTATTCGCAAACAAATATTCTATTTATTCTTTAAACATGCCTTCTTTCTCGGGTAAGTTTGAGAAATGGGATAACTTTCATGATATTTGCCTAAGTCACTAGGCATCAGGGCCACTTTTAAGATTTCATCAGTGCCAGAGGCCATCAAGAAGGAAAAGTACGAAATGGTAGGGAGGTCTTGGGGTCATCCCCCAGAAAATTGTCGTATTTTTTAAGCCTGTGGGTTTCTCTCATGTGCAGGTACAATATTTCGATATATTCCATCTAGACAGAGTGAGCTTGTAGTATAAGACTAAATCTTTCTTCTAAAACTTTCACCCTTGTTCATAACATTAAACTCAGATTTTTTGTAAATTTTTATTTTTATTCAAGGATTATTCAAAGGTATAAATATATATATATTTTTTTTTTTGCAACGTCTCGGGCAGTTTTACTGCCCGTCTTCAGGCTTTGATTAATGTTCTTATATTCTACAAAAATTCTTGTTTGTTGCACATGAACTCGTAACTTGAAGAACGTAGGATTTAAACGGTGCAATTCAAAATCCTTTGAACAAGAAACCGATCTTCACATCCAAACTTTCGGTAACAGTACGTGGGATGATACTAAGAGCTGGCATGCTTACTTTTGGGAAAACACATTCCAAAGCAAAAATCTGAATTACTGTAGTCACAATTGTTTTTGGCATTAGTTCATGATATCGGTTTTCAAAAATTATACTCGCGAATATATAGGGTTCAGAATAATGCTGGTTTTTTACATCAAGTCTTCGGCTATAAAAAAGAGGAAAACTGAAATAGCTATTCCGTATACATGTAAAATACCAGCCACTGACCTCGAAAATAGTATTGGATAAGGCTTCTTATTGAATTTAATGAGCTATTTTAATGAGTCTTAGAACTTTCAAGTATAGAAAGGGAGGGCATCATAATTGACGACCCCTTACTATCTAGACAATATATTCCATTTTCCGCCAATAAACAGTAATTGTAAGAACATGATTTTATATACCAACAACACAACAGTAGATTCGTCCCCGTCATTCCATAGCACGCAGATGCACTGTCTAGGTTTAGTTTTGAGATCAGTGCTAAAAGAAGAGGAAAAATTAGCTATTCCGTATTAATCTACTTAAGTACCGCCACTATTGGGATGCATTCCCTGGAATGTTTGATTGTTTATCCTGAACAATTGGCCGGATATTGTGCGAGTCTGTTATTGGCAAAAGGTAATATGTAGTGTTGATATTGACTGACCGTTTCTGGAAACTATCTTGTTTGTGTTGCAGGGACATTTAATTAACCCGGCCTACATGTGTTACTTACTGCCGGTATTAATTGGCGTCCTGAACTGTGCTGGTCCATGCTACTTCGGACGGAGAAGTTGGGAATTCGTACTTCTCGTTTCCAACTATCAGTTCAAATAAGATGAATTGTATTAGCCTATCAATCTAGCCTCAAAATCTGAAGTATAAGCAGTAAAATAAGTCTCCAGTCTTGTGTATTTCGAGGCACGATTAGGTTGAGATTAGAGAAATTAAGAAACCTTTTAAGTTTTAACAATACTTATGACAAGCATGCATCATTAATGAGAATGTTCACCTATACGTATACATCATGCCTTTCATCTTAAAACGCGATGATTAAAAATAATTATACGCTTGAGTGCTGCATTTTCGTAGCTCTGTACGTTAACTTCGCAAAATGACGAATGAAGCACATCAATGTCCAATAATTTTTATGATATTTGCCAAGACATTAGGCATCCGGTCATTTCATCAGACAGGGGAAATAAAGGAAAAAGGGACCTAACTAGTAGGTGGTGCACTGGAAAAGTCCGAAGTGGTAGAGGGTCTGTGGGTGATCTCCCTCTCATTTTGATACGTATATTCTATCTTAACAGACAATTTGTCCCCGGGTTTTTACCAAACTTCGCCCTTCACAGCTTCAATATAGAGATATTCTTTGTGTTCTAGCTTGTGTTTCCTGCATTTGTCAACCATAATGTGGCTTTGTTAGATCAAATTATCAGTATATTTTTGGCACTTCTCAAAGCATGGTCATAGACAAAGACAGAGCCAGAGAGCCAATATATATTAATATGAATTGTGGTGATTTCAATCAACTTCATGCTGACATACATTCATATGTGTTGAAGAGAACGTTTCCATGCACGTAGTTTTGTTACTCTTAGATCAGATTTGTATAGTTATTGTAATTAACATACTTAGTATCGGAAATGGTGAGTGTTTTCAACTTCCAATTGACGTCATTCATTTTTTATCATTTAAACTGTACAAATACATCAGTAAACTGCATGTACAGCTGTTTCAGCTGAATACAATGCCAACATGGTAATTTTCAACCATGACTAAATGTCATGTTTATGACCCTTCAAACACTCCCTTATTTCTCTGTGGGTATATTTACGCTGGGCTGCACCATACATTTTGCAGTGTGACCTGATCATCTGGAGAGACAACAGTCAATTTCGACAAGGTTGAATTGGGTAAGTAAATTACATTCGATCTTTAAATAGAGTTTATGAGTTCATGGCAATCTTCTATATAAAATATCAGACATATTTTCGTTCGCAACTCTGTCTCTGCTTTAAGTAAATGAGCGCAATCCCCAATGCAAAGAAATTACATTCACGATCCAACGTTTCGCCGACGCTACAGTCTAATTAAAGACTTTATCAGGGGGTGATCTAAAGGCGGTTATCATGGTATAGCTGAATGAGTATAGCGACGGTCGGTAGAAACTCGAAGATGCGATTGAGTTGGAACCCAGCTCAAGACAACGAAGTTTTAAACTCGTTGTTCTCTGACACTACGCCCGAATACCTGGCCAAAAATCCTCGCCTGAGAGGTGGCCGTATTGAAAAGTACCCTGAAGTGAGGAAACGTTGGCTCCTTAGTATAATTTGTTCGGGGATTACATTAATTTACTTAAACCAGAGTATAGCGACCGAATATATGTCTGGTCTTTAATTGGTTAAATTGGTAATGTAGATGAAATGCTTAGTTCATTAGTTTAGTCAATCTTCATCATGATCATGAATTGAATCTATTTCCACCTTGTGAGAATTCTGAACAAAATTTCGCCATTGGTCCAACGAAAGTGACAATATCAAAGTGGCCAACGTAATATAGTGCGGTCAGTAAATTCCTGTTATCAACAAAGACTGATTTGCATCTATTGCATACAAAAGACAAGCTAGACTATAACTATTTCACATCTGCAGCGACAAGGACTTGCTATACGAAATCTTTACCTCGTGAGGGGGGTAAATGTTGGATGCAGTAAAGCCGTGATTCATGCACGTAGGCGAAATTTTGGCTGCTTTCGCGATTAATTTGGCATCGATGGCTGCACATGAATGATTGTAATGGATGTCTCATTTTTCGCTTTCGCAGTGGGTAAAACAAATTCAGACTAGAGAAACGAAAGTTTCGCTCGTGAGACCAAAATGTACTTTATTGTACAGGACCTACTACATTTCGCAACTAAAATTTCACATTTTGCTGAGGAAAGGTATCTGCATGTGGAATTGTAGGAAGCCTGTGCACAGACCTACGTTGAAGTGCCTATCCCACACGGCACTACGCATTCCTGAAGTGCGTATGTACTAAAATTGCGTGACGTAAGCACTTCTAACGTCTATGTGTAATCACGTATCATGTTATTTGTGCGAAGATTTTTATGTAGAATAGGGCTTAACGATGTAGATTACAATTTGGTATCATAAAGTATATTGTTAACAAGTTCTTTGCAGCTTTGCAAGGCGATAAATATAATTGTTTTGTTTTGTGGAAAACAACACCACGTATATTTATTTGGCAAACCTTTCGACCCGTAAGCCCGGATAATCATCAGTGCAAATGATATCAAAACAAAGCGTAAAAACAATACGACTACAGTACACTGGTAACACTGCGAGAAGAGGTTTTCATTAAAGCGACATAAATGACAAAAGGAACTTTAATGCCGCCTATATTCTACACTTGTTCGTAAGCTTATCGCACATAAACATCGTCATCGAATATTTTTCGCATGGGCGATTTTGAAACAACACCAACGCGGCAACAGCGATTTTCGAGAGTAATAAGATAGATTTTCATTCTTAAAGCGCTATTATACTTCTTGTTTCTTTTGCAGAACCAACAATCCAGTCGTCCAAAAACTTGCCGACGTCCAAAAATTAAGCACTAGTTCGAATACAAATATCTGCAGCATGTCTGCTCATGTGTAGCAATTAGTTTCAACTGACGTCACAATTTCACGTCACAACAGTGGCCAAGCTACGGTCGACTTTACATAGCTCGGTCATGGATTGCATGGAAAGCTATTCAAGGGCTCGCATTGATGATGTAGTAAAAATCCGCAAAATAGAAACGATGGATTAAGAACCACCAGCCTGAAATTTAGGCAATTAAGCATCTAAAGCTGGCTACAGCCTTGTTTCTATTTGATCGTAACCGTCGTGACCAAGTCATGCTCGACGATGTGAAATAGTATTCGGCATCTATGTTGTCGTTTGGGTGCTCTATGCAAATAAATTTTTAATGATTGCAGAGTAATATCGGCATTCTATTACATCGGCCACCTTGATGTGTTCACGACCGTTACGACTAAATGAAAAGCAGGCTTAAGACAGATATAAACAGCTACATGCCTAATCTAATACTAGTAATATTTGTGCATATCTAAAAACATACCCTGTCAGACTGAGGTCAATTAGTACACTGATTCCCAGAGGCTTTGAAAAAGCAGTTATCAGTATAGACAGTAAACCAGTTACAGTTGTTTTAGTGAAGTGGAAATTAGAACCAGATAAGCACCGAACTACCTGATGTCATACTAAGTATTCGTGCTTTGAAGTATTCGCCAAAAATAGTGGCTCTTTTTCGCAGTTTTTACTGTCGCCTTCCTAAAGTGGCTATGTACTGCAGATTTTTTAAAAAGATGCGGGTATGCGGGTAACACCGTGAAGAAGGTTCACTGGCATTGAGGAAGGTTGAAAGTGAAACACTGCATGAAGAAAATAGCAGTAATAACTAGACTAGTCAGGCGAGTATTATTAGCAACAGTCAGCACTCAGTCAGACCAGCAGTACTGCAATGGCAAACCTACACAGTCAAAAGCTACATGTTGGGAACGTCTCCTACCTCCTCTCCTACCAGGAGACGGCTGAAAATGTTTCCAACGCTGGTGTACTAATAGTTTGATCTGATTAATTTCAAGATCAGCCGAAAACGTAAAGAGATGGCATACACTCCTATCCCTGAAGATAAGCTGCATTACTATGGCGAGCTGCCTGACATAAGCGGCAATTCAACCATATACGAACTTTCCAAAAGCAATATCCCTCCTACAGCAAAGGAAGTTCTCGTTTATCTCTGGGCCACAACCAAAGGCGATGAGGCATTTCATCGTTATTACTATCATATCCAGACTACAGATGGCAAGCAGTTGTACAGTCAATACATGAATGTTGCTGGGTCCAAAGATGTTTCTCTCAATTCCGCAAATTTGTGGCTGCCTGTTTTTAAAGACAACGGTAGGTGATTCATTGAAGTTTTTATCACTGGCAGCACCATCTTGAATCGCAATCCCTGATGGTATAGCCGGAGTAAAATTTCAGATTGAAAAGCTATTTTCGTCGTGCAAAGATGCCATGCGGTAAACGTATTCATTATTTTCAGAAACATGCACTTTCAGTTGATAACAATAACTAAGTATAGATAAGGATGCATAGATATAGGATGCACTTTTGCACGTATAGCTCGCCAGTTCGATTTTGTTTATTATTCTCATCTCTTTTCTGGTTACGTTGCTATTCAGCATATTCTGAATATCTATTTATTTGCAACCAAAATAAAATGACATTCTGAAAGAGGATCGAAGCTCCTCCCAATCCTTTCCTCCACAAAATTTTGCAGCAACTAGCTCGTTATCGATTGTGAACTATAGGTTCTAAGTACCGTTAAGGCATAATTAATATAATTCACCCAATCCCCACCCCTCCAGATCCACCCTGGGAAAATTCCCATATACTGTACACGCTTCGGCATATAAATCCTTCCACCTTATAAGTATGGCCCGATTTAACTTCTGCCTCCTTTAGGGAGCGTTACTGTAACATTGGTGGACGCTGAGAAGCCTACCGAGAAAGGAAAATGCGTTGCTCATAGATGTCCAAAGAAATGCTGCAAGGGTGGAAAAGAAGAGGAAGAAGATATTACATTCAGTCAATTCTTTGTCTTGGGTTATCGCTAATGTTTAACTATCAAACGCTTTGTCTGCTTTCCATATCACGTCTGATTTCTTTACTAATGATTTTCAATATGTACGATGTAGTTAATAAATAGATGCGTTTAACGTTCCACTGAATGTGCTATTTGTTTTACTTAAGCGAGAATGGCCACCTTCACTTTTAAATTATAGATAATAACGACCCAGCTTGTTATATATATCACTTGCTCGAAACAAATTTCATAGTATAACTAAATAGTACAAAAATTAAAAGAAATTATATGCTTCCAGGAGCGGATCCAGCCGAAAATCTGACGATGGCTTAAGGTCCTCGCATAACTAGGGGGCCATGTTCCCCCGGGAAAATTTTGATTTGAAGCCAAGAAATGGCATCTCCTGCATTCTGAGCTGTGGATTTACTCCAAAATGTCCTCCTAAACATGTCTATTTTAGACAAAAAGAACATAAAAAAGACGCAAAAATAACAAAATTTCCTTTTCAATACTTATAACACCAAGTTTTAATTATCTTACAACACAAAAATAGTTAGGAAAAATTTATTTTGGTTCATCTTGTAAAAGCACCACAACAGCAGTTGAGAAAAAGTTATTTATTAATAAGACTGTTGAGTTCTAAATCGTCTTACAACTTACAGTAGTTTGGTGTTCAGAACAGACATAACTTTTAAGTCAAATCGGAATTATGCTTGGGATTTAGACCAGTTTCCACTTAACTGAGAAAGATCCCTGTATTTGAACAATAGAAGGATATTTAGAAATGTCTTTTGCAAACCCAATTTTTGTCAAGAAACTGAGAACTTGATCAACTTGAATGCTATTATTGCAATGTACAAAGAGTTTTACATCTCAACCAGTTAGGGATAAGAGAAACATAATGCATTAGTTGCAGTGAACCAGTTTGACAATATTTTACTAACAGGGGATTTAGCAAACACAAGCGTTGCTGGGATTTTTCCTTCAAATCTCAAATCCTTAAATCCTTAGGCAAATTTTTAGAGATTTTAATGATTCAGTAACTTTTTGGTAAAAATTTTGTTTTTGGATGTTTTCTTATATAATAGAGATGCTAAAAGCCTGCAACGAACGATGAATGAAACTCTCTAGCCTGCAAAACCCGCTAATTTCAGACATGGAATAGAATTAGCAGGGTTTTTTTTATATTTTTAGGCTATAGTCATTTTGTCGGAGCCATGACGTCACTACGAAAAATGCATAATTTTAATTAAAGTATTGTTACCACGAACATCTTATCAAACCAAGGGGGACGAAATTTGGTAAAAATTTTCTCGATTTAGTAAAATTTAACTCGCGCAAATGGCACAATTTTTTTCTTATTAATAAACTTTCATTAACTGATTCTCATCCCTACAAATAGAAACGATGCTGAAAATTGTCAACAAAAACTATATTGTTAAGTTTGTTGTGAGAAAATAAATATTCTGGTACTGCTTTTGTTATTGAAGCTATATATGTATTCCATTTATTCCTTCGATTACTTTAGTTTTCTACAATAAATATCCATATCCTGAAAGTTCGTATTTTTTTCAATTGCACAAAATTTTGTGTAGAACTGCACGTTAAAAAAAACCTGTTAACACATGTAACGAGCCGAGCCAACACAACACGCAACGTTGTCAAGATCCAACTTAACTTTATTTTGTTTTACATCCCATATTTATAATCTAGTGAGCTATAATTACATTATCACATTATCACGGATGCAACTTGCAAAATGAAGCATACGCCGCTAATTATGGTTGACTTCCTTATTTACACGTTGACACATTCTTATCCGTTACACACACATAGGCATGTGTTACTTACTGTAGCTTAATTGGCGTCCAATATTGTGCTTGCTAGTTCGGTCGGCGAATGTTGAGAATTCGTACTTCTCGTTTCCAAATATCAGTTCAAATAAGTTGAATTGTATTAGCCCATCAATCTAGTCTCAAAATGAAGTAAAAACAGTTCCCCCCTGTCGGGGAACTCTAGCCCCCCTTCGGGAAAAAATTGTTCTTCCGTCGGGGAAGAATCTATGTCTTGTAACGAGCGTGACAATTCTATTTTACCGCAAAATCCCCTCAAAACGCAGCGAATACCGTTTCAGAGACTCAAAATTCAAATATTTTCCCGAAACCCCCAGGTTGAACATCAGATAAAACGTTTGACTGCCTCTAAGAACTTAGACCTCTCGTCGGGGACCCTAGCCCCCTCATCGGGGAATTCCTAGCGCCACCTCTGTGCATGATTGATGAGAATTTAGTTGATCACAACTTTCAATTTATCTTGTGCCCTCCATCTTGATACGCGATGATTAAAGGCGATAATTTCCACGCATTTCTGAGCTCCGATTAATGGGCAAAATGACAAATGAAACACATCAATGAATATGACACGTTCTTGAGTTATTAATCTGTCTGGGAGTAATAGATACCCCTAGCTGTTCTATTAATTTTTAACTTTCAAACTAGAATTTATAGGATATATATTTTGCATTAAGAATTGTTCCACAACAGTTTTGCGCAGTAAGGATGAGGGCAAAGATTGCGCCATTACTATAACAAAAGCTAGAATATTAAAAATATAGCTTTATGGATACAGACATGGGAAGGAGGTTGGTTATAAATAATTATTATTGATGTATTCACCAGGTGATATTCAGTTCTCAATGGACTTTATGGCACTGCTTTGAACACGAAGACTAGGGTAGTTTAATCCCTTTCGTTAATATTGAAAATGAAAGGCATCAAAGTTAATCCTATTAGCAAACAAATATTCTATTTATTCTTTAAACACCCAGCTTTGGGCTGTTGAACATGCCTTCTTTCTCGGGTAAGTTTGAGAAATGGGATAATTTTCATGACAATTGCCTAAGTCACTAGGCATCAGGGCCACTTTTAAGATTTCGTCAGTGCCAGAGGCCATCAAGAAGGAAAAGTACGAAGTAGTAGGGGGGTCATCCCCCAGAAAATTTTCGTATTTTTTGAACCTGTGGGGCTTGATTTCTCTCATTTGCAGGCACATTATTTCGATATATTCCATCTAGACAGAGTGAGCTTGTAGTATAAGACTAAATCTTTCTGCTAAAACTTTCACTCTTGTTCATAACATTAAACTCAGATTTTTTGTAAATTTTAATTTTTAGTCAAGGATTATTCAAAGGTATAAATATATATATTTTTGCAACGTTTCGGGCAGTTTTACTGCCCGTCTTCAGGTTTTGATTAATGTTCTTATATTCTACAAAAATTCTTGTTTGTTGCACATGAACTCGTGACTTGAAGAACGTAGGATTTAAACAATGTAATTCAAAATCCTTTGAACAAGAAACCAATCTTCACCTCCAAACTTTCTGTAACAGTATGTGGAATGATACTAAGAGCTCATGGCATGCTTTATACTTTTGGGAAAACACATTCCAAAGCAAAAATCTGAATTACTGTATTCACAATTCTTTTTGGCATTAGTTCATGATATCGGTTTTCAAAAATTATACTCGCGAATCTATAGGGTTCAGAATAATGCTGGTTTTTTACATCAAGTCTTCGGCTCCAAAAAAGAGAAAAACTGAAATAGCTACTCCGTATACATGTAACATACTAGCCACTGACCTCGAAAATAGTATTGGATAATAACTATACTTACTAACTGAGCGTGAGGTCTGTACGGTAAAATATCAAGCTGAGGTCTTGCTGTATTGACCGAGCGATAGCGAGGTCAATACAGCAAGACCGAGGCTTGATATTTTACCGTACAGAACGAACAGTCGAAGTTAGTAAGTTGTTTATTATATGGCATTTCAGACAACAAAAAGTACAAAGTCCGAAACTCAAAGCAGAAAAAATAATTTTAATGATACAAATTTACAAATTTATCTAATCTTAGCTTAGTAAAACTACTCTACAGTACCATTTATTGAATAAAATATAAAATTAATAGAAAATATAGTGATATTGAGCTATCGGATCAAAGACAAAAACAACTTTGCATGTTCGAAAAAACAAAAATATTCTTGACTGTTTTAGTTAAAAACATCGTAAAATTTACCTTAATATTTCGACTTGAGCCAACAAAACTTGATTTTATCCCTTGTAGTTATCCCTTTTCCGTATTTTCCGTTTATTTTTCATTGTTTTAAATTATTTTTAAGGATTTTTTTATGCTTTTATTGGTTTGAAATGTGTTCAAGTCGTCGCAGGGCAATAAGAATACCGTATTGCCCGGTATTACCTACCGGGGCAATACGGGAAATTCCGACCGCTCAGGAACCAATCAAATTGCGCGATACACCAAAACAAATGCTTGCCATATAAATAAGGCTTCTTATTGAATTTAATGAGCTATTTTAAAGAGTCTTAGAACTTTCAAGTATAGAAAGAGAGGGCATCATAATTGACGACCCCTTACTATCTAGCCAATATATTCCATTTTCCGTCAATAAACAGTAATTGTAAGAACCTGATTTTATATACCAACAAACACAACAGTAGATTCGTCTGGGTCATTCCATAGCACGCAGATGCACTATCTAGTCCTAGTTTTGAGATCAGTGCTAAAAGAAGAGGAAAAATGAGCTATTCCGTATTAATCTACTTAAGTACCGCCACTATTGGGATGCATTCCCTGGAATGTTTGATTGTTTATCCTGAACAATTGGCGGATATTGTGCGAGTCTGTTATTGGCAAAAGGTAATATGTAGTGTTGATATTGACTGACCGTTTCTGGAAACTATCTTGTTTGTGTTGCAGGGACATTTAATTAACCCGGCCTACATGTGTTACTTACTGTATTAATTGGCGTCCTGAACTGTGCTGGTCCATGCTACTTCGGACAGAGAAGTTGGGAATTCGTACTTCTCGTTTCCAACTATCAATTCAAATAAGCTGAATTGTATTAGCCTATCAATCTAGCCTCAAAATCTGAAGTATAAGCAGTGAAAGAAGTCTCCAATCTTGTGTATTTCGAGGCACGATTAGGTTGAGATTAGAGAAATTAAGAAACCTTTTAAGTTTTAACAATACTTATGACAAGCATGCATCATTAATGAGAATCTTCACCTATCAGACAATTTGTCCTCGTGTTTTTACCAAACTTCGCCCTTCACAGCTTCAATATAGAGATATTCTTTGTGTTCTAGCTTGTGTTTCCTGCATTTGTCAACTATAATGTGGCTTTGTTAGATCAAATTATCAGTATATTTTTTATACTTCTCAAATTAAAGCATAGTCATAGACAACTGAAGACAGAGCCAGAGAGCCAACATATATTAATATGAATTGTGGTGATTTCAATCAACTTCATGCTGACATATATTCATATGTGTTGAAGAGAACGTTTCCATGCACGTAATTTTGTTACTCTTAGATCAAATTTGTATAGTTATTGTAATTTACAGACTTAGTATCGGAAATCAGGGTGAGTGTTTGCAACTTCCAATTGACGTCATTCATTTTTTGCCAATTAAAATACAAATACATCAGTCAACTGCGTACAGCTGTTTCAGTTGAATACAATGCCAACATGGTAATTTTCAACCATGACTAAATGTTATGTTTATGACCCTTCCAACACTCCCTTATTTCTCTGTGGGTATATTTACGCTGGGCTGCACCATACATTTTGCAGTGTGACCTGATCATCTGGAGAGACAGCAGTCAATTTCGACAAGGTTAAATTGGGTAAGTAAATTACATTCGATCTTTAAATAGAGTTTATGAGTTCATGGCAATCTTCTATATAAAATATCAGACATATTTTCGCTCGCAACTCGGTCTCTGCTTTAAGTAAATGAGCGCAATCCCCAATGCAAAGAAATTACATTCACGATCCAACGTTTCGCCGACGCTACAGTCTAATTAAAGACTTTATCAGGGGTGATCTAAAGTCGGTTATCATGGTATAGCTGAATGAGTATAGCGACGGTCGGAAGCAACTCGAAGATGCGATTGAGTTGGAACCCTGCTCAAGACAACGAAGTTTTAAACTCGTTGTTCTCTGACACTACGCCCGAATACCTGGCCAAAAATCCTCGCCTGAGAGGTGGCCGTATTGAAAAGTACCCTGAAGTGAGGAAACGTTGGCTCCTTAGTATAATTTGTTCGTGGATTACATTCATTTACTTAAACCAGAGTATAGCGACTGAATATATATCTGGTCTTTAATTGGTTAAATTGGTAATGTAGATGAAATGCTTAGTTCATTAGTTTAGTCAATCTTCGTCATGATCATGAATTGAATTTATTGACCATATCAAAGTGGCCAACGTAATGTAGTGTCAGTAAATTCCTGTTATCAACAAATTTAAAGACTGATTCGCATGCATTGCACACAAAAGACAAGCTAGACTACGACTATCTCACATCGATCAGCGACAACGACTTGCTATACGAAATTGGATCGACCAAATGGAAAGTAATCGAACTTTTTCGTGAGGGGAGGGGGGAGGGGGGGAGGGGGTAAATTTTGGATGCAGTAAAGACCTGATTCCACGAAGGCGGAATTTTGGCTGCTTTCGTGAATAATTTGGCATCGATGACTGCACATGAATGATTGTAATGAATGTCTCATTTTTCGCTTTCGCAGTGGGTAAAACTAATTCATATACTGGAGAAACGAAAGTTTCGCTCGTGAGACCAAATTGTTCTTTATTGTACAGGACCTACTACATTTCGCAACTAAAATTTCGCATTCTGCATGTGGAATTGTAGGAAGCTGTGCACAGACTGTACGGCGCCTACGTTGAAATGCCTATCCCACACTGCACTACGCATTCCTTAAGTGCGTATATATTAAAATTGCGTGACGTGAGCACTTCTAAGGTCTATATGTAATTACGTATCATGTTATTTATGCGAAGTTTTTTATGTAGAATAGGGCTTAACGACGTAGATTACAGTTTGGTATCATAAAGTATATTGTTAACAAGTTCTTTGCAGCTTTGCAAGGCGATAAACATAATTGTTTTGTTTTGTGGAAAACAACACCACGTATATCTATTTGGCAAACCTTTCGACCCGTAAGCCCGGATGGTCATCAGTGCAAATGATATCAAAACAAAGCGTAAAAACAATACGACTACAGTACACTGGTAACACTGCGAGAATAGGTTTTCATTAAAGCGACTTAAATGACAAAAGGAACTTTAATGCCGCCTATATTCTACATTTGTTCGTAAGCTTATCGCACATAAACATCGTCATCGAATATTTTTCGCATGGGCGATTTTGAAACAACACCAACGCGGCAACAGCGATTTTCGAGAAGGTTTTCATTCTTAAAGCGCTATTATACTTCTTGTTTCTATAGCAGAACCAACAATCCAGTCGTCCAAAAACTTGCCAACGTCCAAAAATTGAGCACTAGTTCGAATACAAATATCTTCAGCATGTCTGCTCATGTGTAGCAATTAGTTTCAACTGACGTCACAATTTGATGTCACAACAGTGGCCAAGCTACGGTCGACTTTACATAGCTCGGTCATGGAAAGCTATTCAAGGGCTCGCATTGATGATGTAGTAAAAATCCGCATAATAGAAACGATGGATTAAGAACCACCAGCCTGAAATTTAGGCAATTAAGCATCTAAAGCTGGCTACAGCCTTGTTTCGTAATTGTCGTGACCAAGTCATGCTCGACGATGTGAAATAGTATTCGGCATCTATCTTGTCGTTTGGGTGCTCTAGGAAATACATTTTTAATGATTGCAGAGGAATATCGTCATTCTATTACATCGGCCACCTTGATATGTTCACGACCGTTACGACTAAATGAAAAGCAGGCTTAAGGCAGATATAAACAGCTACATGCCTAATATAATACTAGTAATATTTGTGCATATCCAAAAACATACCCTGTCAGACTGAGGTCAATTAGTACACTGATTCCCAGAGGCTTTGAAAAAGTAGTTATCAGTATAGACAGTAAACCAGTTACAGTTGTTTTAGTGAAGTGGAAATTTGAACCAGATAAGCACCGAACTACCTGATGTCATACTAAGTATTCGTGATTTGAAGTATTCGCCAAAAATAGTGGCTCTTTTTCGCAGTTTTTACTGTCGTCTTCCTAAAGTGACTATGTACTGCAGATTTTTAAAAAGATGCGGGTATGCGGGTAACACCGTGAAGAAGGTTCACTGGCATTGAGGAAGGTTGAAAGTGAAACACTGCATGAAGAAAAGAGCAGTAATAACTAGACTAGTCAGGCTAGTATTATTAGCAACAGTCAGCACTCAGTCAGACTAGCAGTACTGCAATGGCAAACCTACCCAGTCAAAAGCTACATGTTGGGAAAACCCAAAATCCTACCAGGAGACGGATGAAAACGTTTCCAACGCTGGTGTACTAATAGTTTGATTTGATTAATTTCAAGATCAGCCGAAAACGTAAAGAGATGGCATACACTCCTATCCCTGAAGATAAGCTGCATTACTATGGCGAGCTGCCTGACATAAGCGGCAATTCAACCGTATACGAACTTTCCAAAGGAAATATCCCTCCTACAGCAAAGGAAGTTCTCGTTTATCTCTGGGCCACAACCAAAGGCGATGAGGCATTTCATCGTTATTACTATCATATCCAGACTACAGATGGCAAGCAGTTGTACAGTCAATACATGAATGTTGCTGGGTCCAAAGATGTTTCTCTCAATTCTGCCAATTTGTGGCTGCCTGTTTTTAAAGACAACGGTAGGTGATTCATTGAAGTTTTTATCACTGGCAGCGCCATCTTGAATCGCAATCCCTTATGGTATAGCCGGAGTAAAATTTCAGATTGAAAAGCTATTTTCGTCGTGCAAAGATGCCATGCGGTAAATGTATTCATTATTTTCAGAAACATGCACTTTCAGTTGATAACAATAACGAAGTATAGATAAGGATGCATAGATATAGGATGCACTTTTGCACGTATAGCCCGCCAGTTCGATTTTGTTTATTATTCTCATCTCTTTTCTGGTTACGTTGCTATTCAGCATATTCTGAATATCTATTTGTTATTTGCAACCAAAATAAAATGACATTCTAAAAGAGGGTTTCGCTCCTCCCAATCCTTTCCTCCACAAAATTTTGCAGCAACTAGCCGTTATCGATTGTGAACTATAGGTTCTAAGTACCGTTACGGCATAATTAATAGAATGCACCTAATTCCCAACCCTCCAGATCCACCCTGGGAAAATTCCCATATACTGTACACGCTTCGGCATATAAATCCTTCCACCTTATAAGTATGGCCTGATTTCACTTCTGTCTCCTTTAGGGAGCGTTACTGTGACATTGGTGGACGCTGAGAAGCCTACCGAGAAAGGAAAATGCGTTGCTCATAGATGTCCAAAGAAATGCTGCAAGGGTGGAAAAGAAGAAGAAGAAATTACATTCAGTCAATTCTTTGTCTTGGGTTATCGCTAATGTTTAACTATCAAACGCTTTGTCTGCTTTCCATATCACGTCTGATTTCTTTACTAATGATTTTCAATGTGTACGATGTAGTTAATAAATAAATGCGTTTAACCTTCCACTGAATGTGCTATTTGTTTTACTTAAGGGGGAATGGCCACCTTCACTTTTAAATTATAGATAATAACGATCCAGCATGTTATAATATGTCACTTGCTCGAAACGAATTTTATAGTATGTTAACTAAATAGTACAAGATAATTAGCTGGGAAAATTGAAAGAAATCCTATGTGGCCGTTCAACAATTACGTCATCATCGAGGGGGGTTCCTAATTCGATGACAGTTGATTACATAGGGGGAGGGGGTTATTGGTGAAGATTATGTAATTAATAGAGGGGAACAGATACATAAATTCATAAACTACGAGTCAGATTTTGCAGTCACTATTACTCATGATAATTACTTTATATCAGCATAAAAACAACAAATTATGAAAATATTTTCTTTCTAGTAATCACAATTGATAGTATCACTTAATATTTTAAAAAGTATAGGTTTCAAGCTTAGTTAGAACGTTATTGGTTTGAAGTTTTCAGCATGATAATTCATGTACGCACATATATAATGAATCCTTCCTAATTTTTTCTTCTAGGAAGGGGGGGGGGGTGTTAGATGACAGTTACATAATCAATATGGGGGGGTTGTGGTTGGCTGATGACAAGTGATGACAGTGGGGCGAGGGGGGGTTAAAACGAGTCCAAAAATTGAAGACGTAATTGTTGAACGGCCCCTATGCTTCTAATGCTATCGTTTGACCTATCAATCCAAGGTCTAAGGCTAGAGGCTATTGTAGAATGTTGCAAACGAGAACAAGAGTTGCATGAGAGTTGACTCGATATTACTGCGCGTAGCGGTCAAACGGGCAAGAACGTTCGTCGAATCTGTTCAAAATTTGAACCAGCTAAAATTTGATGAGAGTCTGTAAGAGTTGGTGGTCAAACACGAGCGAGAGTTGCAGCTCTCATCGACTATCATCAACCAGGGATTTGAAACTTTAAGAGGTACTTTAATGTCTCGTGTCTCTACAGCAACAATCTTAATCCATTAAATATTTTTGTATCAATACAATTTACCTAAAATTTTAAGATAGTTGTAAAAGCACCCAATACCTTTTTTGACATCAAACATTGCAGAGAAGCAAAAATTACTTATTACTATTAGCCTGTGGGGCCCCAAGGCCAAGCTTTTTCCGGGCAGGTCCCATAGGATTTAACGCAACTGATAAAGCTCCGGTCAAACTAGGATGTGAGTTGATGAGAGTTGCAACTCTCGCTCGCGTTTGAGCACCAACTGGAAACTCTCATCAACTCAAATGAAAGGTGATGAGAGTGTTTTCTCGCTACGCCTTGTATAAATATCTATTCAACTCTCATTCAACTCTTATTCTCGTTTGACGGAGGCATGAGAGTATACAAACTCTCATGCAAACTCTCGCTAATAAGAATATCAACCTCAACCAGTTCATAATTAAATTAATGACTAGGTTACCTTTTAATGTAGGTAACCTTGTAAATGCCTTGTAAATGCCTTTTTAGCACAATCTCAAGTTTCGAGAAGCATAAACGGATTTTTAAATTTTCTTCGTACACACACCAACCAACCTATACAACTTCCCTTACGTACTTGTTTGTTAATTAGATTAGATAATACTAAAGTTCCTCGTTGGTTTTATAGTTCGTATTTCCTGTTATTCACCAGTTTTGTAAATGTTCCTGATTACTTATATGCGATTATAAGATTATTAACATGCATATACTTACTTAATTATATATATTATATTATTCTATTCTATAACAAGTTTGAATTGTTCTTAGTATCAAGGAAGATGTTTGTTATCTGCTTTGTATATATTAACACTGGAACATACAGTAACTGAACTGAACGGTAAATTGATAGAATAAGAAATATGTCTTCGTAGTCGCAGATATATTATTCTATGGCTATGCCAGGTTGTTCATTGTAGTATAGTACACGGTTGCTTCAACTGTCAACATCATTTCGATAATAATAGGTAACTAACATATATAACATCACCGAAATGTTTCGCCGCAATATATTCTCAGTAGGTCACATTTATAATCTCACTGATTTTTCTGCGTTTACGATAGGCATGGTTTATTTTGTTACGAAATCATGCGAAACACTATCTTTCCTCTCGCGAAAATTTATTGCTCTTACGACTTACGTACTGACGATGTAATGCGCCCAGTTGCGAGTCCCCAATGAGTAGGTTATTTTTCTATCTTCGAAGCCGACTGAGTGCAAATATTTCAATATGGCGGCCAACTGCCTTGATACATAATTGTATTTGTAGTATATTCTTTGCGCATTGGTACGAGTTAATCCTGCAGCGATCTTGTTTACAATCTATTGACTATTTTGGATTGCATAAACGTCCTTTCTATAATAAATCTAAGCTACTAATTTAAAACAATTTCTTCCTGGCTGCTTCTTCAAGGGACCAAACGTAAAAAGAGAACACGCCCTTCCGTCGAGTTGGTTTATACAAGCCGCGCGTTGCATTGTGGTTATTTTAATTGGAACCACAATACATTGCATCTATAGCAGATTGAGACTTTGCCTAGCTGTAACAAATTAGTCAGCAGCCTTGCTCACTCGCTGCGGCAGCAAAAATTATTAGACATACAATTACTGGCTTTTTAATTTTACAGTATAGTAAACCATTAATTACAAAATCCTGTAATATTAAACTGCCCTTTAATATCAATAGATTATAATAATAATGGAAAGTCTATTTTTGATGAACTGTCTCGAATATTAATTCTAAATATAAATTTAATTACTCTAAATATTGAACGGTCTGTGGTTTTTCACCATTCTATGTCAAGTGTTTTGCTTTTGCTAACTGCTTTATAAAGAAAATCTTATACTCCAAACAGCACATTCATTATGTTTCCACTATGTGTTCTTTTAATAGAGTCTTGCCAAGTGCGTGTCGGGTAAAAAAATTCCTCTAAAAAGTAAAGACATCACATTCATATGGTTTGGCTCCATTTGTGTGTTCTTTTATGTACAACAAAACATTGTGTACAACACAACATAACATATTTTATGAAAACATAACATTAATATAGTATCTATCCAGTATGTGTTCTTTTAAGTCTTGGTAAGTGCCAACTGCCAAGTGAGAATATTTTCTCTCAAATATATTACAATAAAATGATCCATGTGTATCTCTGCCAAATGGGTGCCTTGTGATACCTTCTCACAAAAATCATACTTGTATTTTCCATTCTGGACAGCCAAACTGTTGCATTAAAACTCTCTGCAAAGATGTTGGTTCAGGCCTTATTTTCAGGTTAAATTGTAGTCATGGTAGTCAGCATTTTATTAATTAAACATAATTTGGGACCAGAGCTATGTGCATGTTTAAAAGAAGTGCCTGCATAGGAGCAGTGTTCATCAAACAATATTTAGACTTAAAAGGAATGGAAGGATTCTTGCTTCCTGTAAAGTAATGGCTATTTCCAAAAATATCCAGTGGTTGTAATAATGCAAATTAGCGAATATTGCACCTTTTGTGCTGAATGAGGCTGACCCGATCTGGAAATCGTACATGGCAAGAATGGCATTCATAAGGAAAAATATGGATTACTATTTTGTGTGTTGTTCAGTACTGTAGGAAGAGCGTAAGTATTTCTTATGACAAACATCACATTCACAACAGCTTTCTCCATTGTGTGTTTATGCGCCTCCAAACTGGCAAACTCTCACACGATGCAAACCTTTCGTTGCAAACATCACATTCACATTGGTTCTTTCTTTAATGGGTCTGGGATCTTTCATGCCTTGACAAGTGAGACAGCCTTGAAAATTACACTATCAATGCTGATCAGTTAGGTACATCCCCATCATGTATTCTCTCATCATGTTGGGGACAACAACAAGGTCATGTGGCCATCCAGCCGTAGATTCAGGTGCAGTCATTTAGTACTTGGTTTACATTATGGAACAGCAGTAAAAAGGTGATTTTTCGGGGTGTGTATTGTCCATATTGTCATAGAATAGAGTTGATATTGAGAGAAATTAAAATACAAAAGGGTTGAGTGTTGAGTTATTCATATATATTTGGGGGTGTGCCGTCGATTCGGTACACAGGTGCAGTCATTTAGGGTGTACATTATACAGCCGGACCCCTATTGGTGGACACTTTTGGTACTCTCACAGATGTGTCCACGTAAGAGGTCTCTGCTTAGGGTTATAATAAAGTATCGCATTTTAACCCAACTATGAGTCTGATCAACTGTGTTTAATGTGCAAACAGTAAAAACAGGACTATCCGTACTTCAACTAATAATGCATATTTCCAGTGTTAGATTATCAGATTCTTTCAAAAGCTGTATTCAACAAATTCAAATGACTCAAAATGCTATTTACACTAAACAGCCTTCTTTTCAAGACTAATATCAATACATACTTGAAGTAAATTTCCAGTTTCTTGTAAGGTAATGGCTATATGCCTATTCGTCTGAATCTGAATCACCTCCAGAAAGTATTCTCATTAGTCTCCGGGATTCCCTTATCCGATGGGCCAGATAAATGTCGAGATCAGGAAATCTTTGGTCGCAAAGAAAGCATTTGTAAGGTAATCTATGTCTTAATAATTTGTGTCTCGATAGACTACTTGAGCGTGTATATGCCTTCTCGCAAAGGTCACACTCGTAAGGTCTTCCACCAGCGTGAAGTCTTTCATGTATTCTTAAACTTCTAAATGTTTTAACTCTTTTATTACAAACAACACATTGATATGGCTTGATTTCAATGTGTGTTTCTTTATGTGTCCCCAAAGTCCAACACGATGCAAACCTTTCGTTGCAAACATCACATTCATATTGGTTCTTTCTTATATGCGTCTGGGATCTTTTGTGCCTCGACAAGTGAGACAACCTTGAAAATTTCTGCTCACAAACATTACACTCATAAGGTTTGTCTCCAGTATGTGTTCTTTTATGTGTTGCTAAACTGCTCGACTGATTAAACTTTTTCTTACAAACATCACATTCGTAAGGTTTAAGCCCAGTGTGTATACGTTCATGTCTCCTCAAGTGCGTGTCTCGAGTAAATTTCTTTCCGCATTCATCGCATTCAAAAGGCCTGTCTTCGGTGTGGGTTCGTTCATGTTTTCGTAGGACCATTCGGGCCATTGTAATCTCTGGTCGTTCACGTCGTTGAACCATAAAAGTATTTAATAATTCATCTATTTGACACAACACTAAAAGAACAGCTATAAATATAAAATATTCATTTGGCGCCAGAAATCACAGCCAGCGTTGTAATGCGCATGATTACGACAAATACCGCTTACATTTCGCTTAAGGACCATTTGAGCCACTGTATTTTGAAAATCGCTGTTTGTAAGTACTCTTATTTTATAATTCTTATTTATTATATTCGCCGTAGTATAAATCCTCACTCTGCGCTCCCAAGAAAAGCATAATATCAATATAATGCGTCATTATGTTGTAATGCGCATGATCACACCGACATACAACCGCTGGTTTTTCAAATACTGAGCCGATGCTCATCCCAGCACAGGCGGCCCAATCTTGGGTAGAGTTGTATTTATAGTATACTATATAAAGATTGTATTATGGTAAAAATATGTGATGAAAATATATATTTTAAATAAAATTTACTTGCCTAACTTGTTGTTTGTGTTCTCCTTTTATCCCTACTTTGTTGAGCTATGAATTCATCGAAAGTTTTTGCTTGATGCCTGCGGTCGACGTCGAATACTTAATAGGAGTTAAAGGCTAATTATTCGCAGCCCCGCATCCGTCGAGACAAACATGCCAATACGAATATTCTCCCTCTTAAATTGCTTTATTCTCCAAGAAAATTCGCCAGCATGTAGCACAAACACCGATCTTTTCATATATAACGATACTTTAACATCTCGGGCAATTTTTAAACCAATTTTTGATCAATAGAAATCAAAATATCCACTCTGTTGAACTGACAACGACCGAAAATGGACACATCGTCAGCTTGGCCACCTGGCCTCCTCTACCGTTGAGAATTGCAGGGGGTGCAATGCCAATCAGCACACAGCATGAAAATACCAAACATATATTTCCGGTTACAGCCAGCCAATCACGACCGCACTTGCGATTGTTTACATTTTTCAAAATCTGATATTCAAAAAGACTATATCAAGATGTTGTCGTCGCACCCCCCTGCAATTCTCAACGGTAGAGGAGGCCAGGTGGCCAAGCTGACGATGTGTCCATTTTCGGTCGTTGTCAGTTCAACAGAGTGGATATTTTGATTTCTATTGATCAAAAATTGGTTTAAAATTGCCGAGATGTTAAAGTATCGTTATATATGAAAGATCGGTGTTTGTGCTACATGCTGGCGAATTTTCGAGAATAAAGCAATTTAAGAGGGAGAATATTCATTGGCATGTTTGTCTCGACGGATGCGCTGCGAATAATTAGCCTTTAACTCCTATTAAGTATTCGACGTCGACCGCAGCCATCAAGCAAAACTTGATGAATTCATAGCTCAACAAAGTAGGGATAAAAGGAGAACACAAACAACAAGTTAGGCAAGTAAATTTTATTTAAAATATATATTTTCATCACATATTTTTACCATAATACAATCTTTATATAGTATACTATAAATACAACTCTACCCAAGATTGGGCCGCCTGTGATCCCAGTAATATTCAAGATGCAGTCGATTGCGTTCAAAACTGGTCGGTAGAAAATAAGATGCAACTAAATACCTCGAAGTGCAAGGAAATCGTAATCAGTTTCACTAAAGTTGAGAAACAATTTCCTCGCCTAAAGATTAACTCAGGTCATATCGAAGTAGTCAAGCATGCCAGAATCTTAGGACTGACAATAACCAGTGATCTAAAGTGGAACCAACATATTAACAACATTATTAAGAAAGCCAACAAACGCATCTACTTTATCATTCAATTGAAACGAGCCCACGTCCCTGAAACTGATGTTTTAAACTTCTACATTACCTGCATTAGACCAGTTATGGAATTTAGCTGCCAAGTATTCCACTTTGCTCTACCCTCTTATTTGTCAAACTCCCTGGAACGGATCCAAAAGCGTGTTCTATCCATAATCTATCCACAGATGAGTTATGCGGATCGCTTATCTAAATGTGGCATCAAAACTCTGAGTGACAGGCGTGTCGATGCATGCGAGAAACTTTTTACTGAAATCAGCACAACACCAGTGGCTAACATGCACGATATCATACCACCAAGATGCCTTTCAAGTTACAATCTGAGACATTCAAGAACTTTTGTCCTCCCAAAAACCAAAACAAACAGATTTAAAAACACTTTTATACCCTCATGCGTTAGACATTTTAATGACAAAATCTAACTTTTAGATCTTGATTCTCTTGAACTACTATATTAGCGTATTTTTACCCTACAATTATGTATTTTAAAAATTCATGTGTAAATAGAGTATAAATTAATTAACTATTTTATTAATCTATGTAAATTATAGCACGCAATTCAGCCTTATAGGCTGCTATGTGTTATCTTAATTAAATCTATCTATCTATCTATCTATCTATGCACCCACGAACACAGCAGTTTGCTAAGAAATTCCAGTAGTAAATTCATGTAACGACCAAATATGATTAATTCACTTTGTACTTTATATGATATATCAAGCCGTATTAAAATGTTTTATCACTTTTATGTCAACTGATGCAGTCTTTTAACAATCAAGTAGTTCGTATTTTATATCAAGTGCTGTGTTTTTAGACTTTATCTAGTAAGCGAGTTTGCGAGGCTGCAAGTTTGCGAGTCGACTGCCAGCCTGTAAATCATAGGCGGATTTTCCCATATTTTGCACCCCCCCAAAAAGTTTTCCCACCCCACCTAGAGAAATTTGCACCTCCCCAAAAAAAAATTAAATGCTCATTGGGATAAATAACAGTAGTGTGATTGAAATAAAGATTTTGAACTAAGTAAGACTAAAAACAAGGATTTTGAACTAAATAAGACCAAAAATCTCAAAATTTTCTGGGGCTTCGCCCCCTTACCCCCATTGGCAACTGTGCCCCCAGACCCCTGCTGCAGCTTGCTCGGCGGCGCTACGCACCCTGTCGCTCACCTCCCCCCCTAAATTTTTGGCACCCGCCCTAAATTTTCGGCACCCCCCCAGAGCAAAATCTGAAAATCCGCCTATGCTGTAAATATGAGTTAACAAGATGTGATTGTGAATGCAAGGCGAAATCGTGCAAATTTTGCCTGGTTCCAAATTCA
The DNA here is from genome assembly GCA_016169945.1 of Trachythela sp. YZ-2020. Lineage (NCBI taxonomy): Eukaryota > Metazoa > Cnidaria > Anthozoa > Malacalcyonacea > Clavulariidae > Trachythela > Trachythela sp. YZ-2020. Next base: position 3,465,469 of record JADLSH010000386.1, on the reverse strand, counting down.
AAGCCGATTTTCCACTACTCACTAGGCGAAGTCCGAATCGATTTCGATTTGCATGAATGGCCCGCATGATTTACATAAAATAATATTGAATAACTTGCATGTACACGTACTGCAGTATCTCAATACAAGTACTTTAGACGGATTATGATTTTTGAAGAACTAGTTGGTAGTTGTGTTGCCCTTGTATCGAGTGTGATAATTCAAACACCGCCGATATCCCGAGAAAATGGGCAAGAGGAATATACGTTGATTTACGAGGCAAACCCGGAAGAAGACGAAGTATACGATGGCTTAATACACCGCGAGTACGAGCAACAGGCACCGACCGACGTGCCTTATTATGACGATGGGACATTTGTTTGTATACAAGCTGAAGACACAAGGCGAAATTTCTGCGAATCGTTTCGCCGAAGTTTTAAGGCAAATACCGGAATAGTAATGGCAGTTGTTTTAATACTGAGTTTGCTCACAGTTGGAGTCGTCTACGTGGATTTGAATACAAATGACGTTTGTATAGAATGGATGCATAAAAATCTCACTCTTCCATCGCACGTACAGACTCTACGAATGGTTGGAATGTCTATCAAATTACTGCCGTGGTTTGCATGGTTCCCAACAATCATTGCCATGTTGTGGGGTTTCAGAGAGTTCAAAAAGAATTATCTTGCGCGCTTATTTTTCTGTGCGTTTGTCACGGGATCCATAACTTGTGTTTATAGGATTATTATGTTTGATAAGTTTACCAAAGTTGTTTACAACCCATACAGGTTAGTATAATAAGCTGGTAAATACAAGCATAAGTAAGTTTGTAAATAATCTATAAATCCTCAGGCTTTGGCATTGTTGAATTTCGCGACATGCGGCCACTTGGTGAGGAATTAGTAGGAGAATAAGTTCTTACTTTGTCACAGACCGGTTGTATAAAACTGTTATCTACTTTTAACTACCCGTTTTGCAGTAAAATGGCCTCTTTACATGAGTGCGGGACGAGTCGAAACGGGTTGAAAATCGAAATTGTCATTAGATTTACATGAGACCGGTACGAAAAGCATTAGTAATATAAGCATCGCTACGGAAAGCTATCCGGTATAGTGTAAACATAGCTTAGGCCAAGCTTTTAACTAATTTCTTTATGTATTTTTTAGATTACCCAGCAATCTCCTAGTTATACTGTCCATTGTCTGTGGTGCTTACCTTGTTGCTCGTAAGTTCAAGAAAGTCAACCCGACAACATCGTGCAGTGTGTTCCGCATTTTTTTCATCCTTTCGTTCGTTTTCCTCGGTGCCAGCTTATTTTGTTATATCTACACCTATATTATCATCAAGTATTTTAGAGAAACTGAAGGTAGAGTTAAAAAGGCCATAATCGCCGCACTCACGCCAGGACTTATCTTCCCATTGACCGCAATTGTTAAATACATTGTTCTCAGAAAGAGTGCGGAGATCATTACACCAGATCGTGCTTTTGTGTTGTGTTATTTCCTATGCGGGGCTTCGATCGTACTATACAGAACCATGCAGCCCGGTTTTCAAAATACGTGGCTTTTCATCGGTTTGTCACTGTTACATGGAGTCTCAAACGTACTGAGTAAAGCAACGCTTGGCTTTCGAATAAAAATTTGGACGGTTTTCATTAAGTTCGTTAATAGAACATGCTGTGGGCCAAGATTAGAAGTGCAACCTTTAAATTCGGCGCGTATTCGTCGATTTAACGCAGATCTTGAAATTCAGAATATCTTATTCGAGTACACTACGGTCATCTTAAGTCAGGCGTATTTAGCCTGTCATCTTGTAATGAGCTACGATGTGCCATCCTGGGACGTTATAAAAGATTCCATGGTAAAGGTAGCCATAAGTTTGGCCATAGATTTTGTATTCAATATAATGTCTGTGTACATTCAAATTCACTGGCACGATATTCCCATGCAAAAGATTTGGATGAAATACTGGAGACGTCATGTGATTGCTAATGCTTTCATGATTATCGTTTTTGTATCTTATTTTGGTTCAGTGCTCATCAGAGTCTTCGCTGACAACAATTATACTTTGAAGGAATACAAACTTAGAAATTGCACAACAGTATTTTAAGCTAGCCCCGTTCGTACGGGACCGGATGAATTTGAAACTGTGAAAATATGACTTTAGAATTAATATCCATCTTAGGTTAAAAAATATAAAATTACAAGATAATATTGGCAATAAAAATTTAGTTTATCTCATTTGAAAGAACTTTTAAAATTATATATAAATCTCACTTACCGATTATTTTTCGTATCTTGCTTAGTTCTTGAAATATTTTGACTGAAAACAATTAGCTGTCCGCCATCTTGAATTAATTCTTTATCTCATTAACGGTGGCTTAGCTAGTCACGTCACAAGCAGGGTTAGCCATATAAAACTACTGCTAGGTGACCAAATAGCAACCAGTAGATGTTTAAAAAGTTGTCAGTCAATTTGTATAATTTTGGGCTCATACTGACCATTGGCTTTCTGGGTAAAATACTTGCGTGACCCTGCTTGTGACGTAACATGCATATCCCCAAAAATCGAAGATGGCAGCCAGCTCGCTGATTTATACTTAAATATCTAAAAAACTAAGAAAGATACGGAAAAATCGGGAACAGAGATTCTTATATAATTTTAAAAGTTCTTTCAAATGATACAAATTAAATTTATATTGCTATATCCCTCCTATAAATAACTACATATTATAAATGTCACTTTAAAATCTCAGAAGGTATTTACAAGATCGAGCAACAAAAATTGTTTGGGTCTCTCAGTTCTCGATAAAATGACGCACTTTCCATGTCCTGTTTCTCTCAGTTATAATTATGATCAGTAGTCTCAGGTAACAGAACATGACAGGGGTGACTTGGTTCAGCCTGAATTCGTCTAATCTCACGTATGCCGGTATGGTAGCGAGCTCTCTCTTGTCACTTAAGGATGGTAAGCTATCCCTATCAAAGCCAGGATTCTTAGACTCCTTATCTGTACACGTTCTAATTCGTTCTTTAGATATGCTGGAAGGCCTCCCCAGACAGGAGAGGCATACTCTAGTATTGGTCTGATTTTAGATGTATATGTCATAAAACCAATCTCAGCTGGTAGTTGAGAGTTCTGCATTGTCGGAGATGGTATAGTCTCTCACTTGCTTTACGTGTAATCTGGTCTGTGTGATTATTCCACTTCAGGTCATTTTGGCACAGGCACCATACACCTAGCAGCTTAAAGCTGTTCACTCTTTCAATATCTTCGTCTTCAATTCGAATAAGAGGTGGTTCTGGGATTGAATCCGTGAAGCATACCACATTACACAGGCCGTGAATGACTTCCTGCATGGAGCTGCCATGCCTTTTTCAATAATCTGATCCTGTGTGCAGTCGTCCGCATATTTGCATGTGTTAATATGTAATTGGCTGGGGACAGTGTCCTCTAAGTCAATATGCATAGGCGGCAGAAGATCTGTATTATTGGGGGCCCCCCATAAAATTTTGAAATCTAGTATCTCTGAAACCGCATTTCCTGCATGCTGTAGGGAGAATTTGCATGTTTATCATAAATTTTACTTCATATTTTATTTCCATTTTTCGTGGCTCATTCAGGATACTTTTGACCAGCAGTCTTTATTCATTGACCTTGTAGTACTTCATCAAACGAAAGTGTAGCTATGTCACGATACAATTCGATTAAATATGGCCAAAACTGTCCATCCGAGTCGATTATTCCGGTTAAAGCATTCACATGGATCATGAAGCTGTATAAATAGTCAACATTAAGCCGGTTTTCCACTTGCGATTTTTTTCGCGCGAAGCGAATTTTTCTTTTGTCTTTATCCAATTAGTTCCACATGGTTCCAGTTGAGAGACCAAAGACAAATGAAAAATTCGCTTCGCACGAAAAAATTCGCAAGTGGAAAACCGGCATTAATCATGTTCATTATAGTTCAATAATCGAATATTCAACATTTGTTATATGAACGTATTCCCCTATTTCCATACTTTTCCAAAGTTGGGGGGGGGGTTAACCACTCAGCCCCCCCCCCGGTTCCGCCGCCTATGTCAATATGTACATTAAACAAAATCACATTCATTATGGTTCGTTTCCATTGTGTGTTCTTTTATGTACAACAAAACATCGTGTACAACACAAAATAACATAACATTTATGAAACAACATTAATTAATATAGTTTATAACCAGTATGTGTTCTTGTGTGCCAAGTGAGAATGTTTTCTCTTACAATTATCACATTAATATGGTTTGTGCCTATCCTTTCCAATGTGACACCTTCTCACAAAAATCTATTTCTATTTTCCATTCTGGACAGCCAAACTGTTGCATTGAAAACATCTCAGTAAAGAGGTTGGTTTGGGCCTTCTTTTCTGGTTAAATAATTATTTAAATATTAGGCTAACCATTAATACCCAAAATCCATCCACGATGATTGAGAAAGGTTTATTTGTGGGGCGACAGTTAGACAAAGCAAATCGATGTCAAAATTAGGGCGCATTGCAGCATTATGGGTTGTTCATTAAACCGTCGAACCTCAATTTAGATGTGTCTGCCTTAATGGGGTAGTCATCATAGAATATTATGAACATAATTTGAGACCAGAACTATGTGCATGGTTAAAAGAGGTGCCTGCACAAGAGCAGTGTCCATCCACAAATATCTAGACTTAAAAGGAAAAGAAAGATTCTTTTGAAAGGTTTTTCATATTGGGCCATCATATTTTCATATAAGGCCAACATGTGTAAACATACATCAGGTTTCAAAAGACAAAAAAATTAACAATGGCAGAATGGCTTTCAAGCTTCTATGCCCACCTCTCAAATAAGCCCACCATTTTAAAGAAAGAAATATATTCAGTCTCTCCCTTCATAGACATTTTTGTGAAGTCAAAAAGGATAAGCATCCCTCCAGTAACTGAGCTATTAAATTCAAATTGTTATTTAACCTGAAAACAAGATCTGAGCCTTATATAGTCCTCAATTTCCAGTTCCTGCAAAGTAATGGCTATTTCCAAATATCCAGTGGTTGTAATGATGCAAATTAGCGAATATTACACCTTTTATGCTGAGCAAGGCTGATCTGATCAGGAAATCGTACATGGCAAGAATGGCATTCATAAGGAAAAATATGGATAACTATTCTATGTGTTGTTAAGTAGGAAGAGCGTAAGTATTTCTTATGGCACACATCACATTCATAACAGCTTTCTCCATTGTGTGTTTCTTCATGTATCTCCAAACTTTCTGATGTTGAAAATCTTTCATTGCAAACATCACATTTAAATGACTTGACTTCAATGTGTGTTTCTTTATGCATCTCCAAACTTTCTGATGTTGAAAATCTTTCATTGCAAACATCGCATTCAAATGACTTGACTTCAATATGTGTTTCTTTCAGATGTGTCTCCAAACTTTCTGATGTTGAAAATCTTTCATTGCAAACATCACATTCAAATGACTTGACTTCAATGTGTGTTTCTTCATGTGTCCCCAAACTGCCCGATGTTGGAACCATTTCATTGCAAACTTCACATTTAAATGACTTGACTTCAATGTGTGTCTCTTTATGTGTCTCCAAACTGTCCAATGTTGAAAACCTTTCATTGCAAACATCACATTTAAATGACTTGACTTCAATGTGTGTTTCTTCATGTGTCCCCAAACTGCCCGATGTTGGAACCATTTCATTGCAAACATCACATTCAAATGACTTGACTTCAATGTGTGTTTCTTCATGTGTCTCCAAACTGTCTGATGTTGAAAACCTTTCATTGCAAACATCACATTCAAATGACTCGACTTCAATGTGTGTTTCTTTATGCATCTCCAAACTGTCTGATGTTGGAAACCTGTCATTGCAAACATCACATTCAAATGACTTGACTTCAATGTGTGTTTCTTCATGTGTCTCCAAACTGTCTGATGTTGAAAACCTTTCATTGCAAACATCACATTCAAATGACTCGACTTCAATGTGTGTTTCTTTATGCATCTCCAAACTGTCTGATGTTGGAAACCTGTCATTGCAAACATCACATTCAAATGACTTGACTTCAATGTGTGTTTCTTCATGTGTCTCCAAACTGTCTGATGTTGGAAACCTTTCATTGCAAACATCACATTCATATTGGTTCATTCTTATATGGGTCTGGGATCTTTTGTGCCTCGACAAGTGAGACAACCTTGAAAATTTCTGCTCACAAACATTACACTCATAAGGTTTGTCTCCAGTATGTGTTCTTTTATGCGTTGCTAAACTGCTCGACTGATTAAACTTTTTCTTACAAATATCACATTCGTAAGGTTTAAGCCCAGTATGTATATGTTCATGTCTCCTCAAGTGCGTGTCTCGAGTAAATTTCTTCCCGCACTCATCGCATTCAAAAGGCCTGTCGTCAGTGCGTCTTTTTCCACGTTTTCGAAGGACCATTTCAGCCTCCATATTATGAAAATTCCTAGTTGTAGGACAAAACTGTACTCCTATATTTTTTCTTTATTCGTCGTAGTACAACTAGTCTTCACTTGGCGCTCCCAAGAAAACCATAATATAAAATATATGCGTCATTGACATTATGTTGTAATGCGCATGATCACATCGACATACGTCGAACCGCTGATTTTTCAAATACTGAGCCGATGCACCCACGAACACATAAGTCAGCAGTTTTATCGGACATTCCAGTAGAAAATTCATGTAACGACCAAATATGATTAATTCACATAATTTTTATAAAGTCGTATTAAAATGTTTTACGTCGACAAGTGCTGTCTTTTTGCAGTCAAATGCTGTGTTTTTTTTGTCTAGTATGCGAGCCTCTGTCACTCTGTAAATTTGAGATAACAAGATGTGATTGTGAACGCAAGGCGAAATCGTGCACATTTTTGCCCGGTTCCGAATTCAAAGCCGGTTTTCCAATAGGCGAATTCGTTCGTTTTCCAATTTAATGGCAAATAAAAAATGAAAAGAGAATTTAAAAATTCCGATTTAGTAGGAACATGGTTGGAATTTGGGTACACGCATTCGATTTCTATTTTCTCGCGCAGTCGCGCCAATTTTTTTCGCTAACCAATCACACTGCCGAAAATTATTTTTAACATTTGATTGGCTGTTTTTCTCTAGTAGCGAATCTAATCCTATTCCTTGTCATAACTCATAACCAGCCTCGTACCCAGGCGCTTTTAAGGAAAATAATAAAAATCGCGTTCAGCTAATTTATATAGATCAGTGATCAAGCGAGCGAGCGCGCGGTGGTGCTTGGGGAGGACGCAATGAAGGCAAGCACCACCGCGCGCTCGCTCGCTTGATCACTGATCTCTATAAATTAGCTGAACGCGATTTTTATTATTTTCCTTAAAAGCGCCTGGGTACGAGGCTGACTCATAATCACTATTGAGTTCACTGGTCATAACTCACAACCCAATTTTATGGTGACATATTTTTGGATACTAATAATATGGAATACGGTAATGATTGTGTCTCAATGATTTACTGTATTCAAGTCCCACAAGCAAGAATGTAGTAAGAAGATAACTTTATGTCTATCAGCTCACATCACTGCCTTTGCATCTGTATGGTCACTTGCATCAGAATCAAAATTGTCAGAATAACTTGACTTCGACAATACTTCACCAACTGGATTACTGACTGCACTTACTCCTAGGCTTTTATCTGATAATCTACTGTCCGAGGAAATAGATTTATCCAATGAGTCTTTACTGGACCTTTCACTGTTGCTGCGAACATCACCAACTGGCTTGTTGACTAAACCTAGGCTACTGTCTGAGGAACCAGGTTTCTCATGTGATTCTTTACTAGATCTCTCACTGGCCAACCTTAGGCTTTTGTCTGATAATCTACCGTCTGAGGAAAGAGATTTCTCTTGTGATTCCTTACTGGACCGCTCACTGTTACTGTACCTCATGTTGGTTGCCATAGGTACCGTAGGCGATACATGTGAAAACGTTGGTACCTCACCAGGATTTGACAATAGTTTATTGTTTGATAAAGGCTCCTCCACTTCTTTTCGCCTAGGATAAGTGTGACCCAATAATTCATCAGCGTTGTCGTCAGCTTGATTTGTAGTGATCATAGCACTAACTGGAATTGCGTCATTAATGTAAGTCGCACCTGAACGCAAGTAGTATGCGAAAAGAGAAGCTCAGTTTGACAATATTTAGACCTTTTTCATAATTCAACACGTTGAAACACTTCTCCTCCAGCTTCTCCCATAAAGGCGATGTAACATGGAACAATTTTTAACAACAATTCGCAATTCAAATCGTTCCCGAGCCAATAAAATTTAATATAACATTGCAAATTGTTGCCAAAAATTCTCCCGTGAGACAGCGCATTCAGTGTTTATCTGCGTTCGACGTCATTATGAAAAAGGTCTATTGGCAATACCAAACACAGTATACAATTGGGTCAATAGGCAAATCTGTTTTGTCGGTGGAAAAAGTAAACCTTGCTACCCCCAAATGGCAATTTAAACAAGAAACAAAATGAAGACAGATTAGGGTGCATTTCGATCAGCTATAATAATATATTAATGGGTTATCCCATAAGCCACAAGGTGTCCCAATGCAACCTAACTTTTTTACTCTGTTTAACAACAAACAATTTGACTCATCAAGGGTAAGTGTTGGTCATCAATGGGTTAGCCACACTACTCTATATGCCCATGCGTCTTGTTGACCCATTTAGATGCAATGCATTGCCTATTTTGTTATTTTACCCTTGTCTAATACCAGATTTTACTTGTGAAGGGGAAGGAGTGTTAGGCATTTATTTAGCTTCGCCAACTAGGGCAGGGTCACCACAACAGCATATGCTAATTACTGTGGGCCCTTTTACCTAACCCACCCTGTCAACTTTCCCTGTGGGAGGAAACCGGAGTACCCGGAGAAAACCCACGACTTTCGGCAGAGCGTTGACTTTACTCTTTTCACTTGAGGACTGGGTTTGAGGGGCATTGAGAAAGTTCTCACTGAGACTTGAACCCGCGACCTTAGAGGTGAAAGGCAAGTGCGCTAACCACTTCTCCACCGAAGAAAATTAGCGAGTTAATCTCTTAATTAGTGATACAATATGTTTTGCAATAGAGTACCTCCCCCCCCCCCCCCTTTCCGCAACACAAGAAATATGGTATTTACAGAAGGCATTAAGGCAATGAAATTACCGCATCAAAAACCACAGAATATTATAAGTATACATACCTAGGATAACATTACTTAAACCATCATCATTACCCAATAAAAAGCCTTGGCTCAGATATTTCTGTGCTGTACTAGGGAAATTATCATCACTTATCCTCACTTGTACACCAATATCCTTACATTCCAACTCACTACTCTGTGTCATTGTTGCTTTATTTTCTCTCAAAATCTGCTTTGATTTCTGCTCAACACATCTGTCATTTTGCATAGTGCTATCCTGTCTTAAAAATTCTTCTCTCATCTGTTCAGGCAACAAATACACAACGTCTTGACTATCTGGTGGCTCTATATTTTTATCATCATTTTTATTCTTCTTGCTTATAGCTTCTCGTAATTTCTGAGTTTTAGTTGTCCCATATTTCAGAGAACTTTTCTTAAATTTCATAGGATGTCTATATATCAATACACCTTTGCTATTATCCCTTGTCGGTTTGAATTTAATGTCACTTTTTCTGGGCGCTTGTTGTGCTACTTTCTTCGTCTTGGTTTTCTGACCTTGTGCTTTGTTTGAGGGAACATGATCTGCCTCATGAATTTTGACTTGCTTATTTTTGCAAGGGGGTGTGGATCCTTCATAAATTTGTTGAGGTAAATTATTATTTACATATTTTGTCCTCACTAATGATAGTTCATTAAGCAATGCTTCAATTAGAGGCAGACTTAATTGGTTATCATTTAGACATTGTGTTGAAGCATTGTCCTGCTGGGTGGGTACTCTATTATGAGACGTTTCACAAGTTTGTACAGATGAATCACAATATTGTGGTCTGGAATTTGTTTCTTTGTTAGGACTTTTCACTGACTTTCCCAGTGATGCAGACATTCTTGGTCTGGTCGATTCATCGTTAGAATTTCTGACCGGCCTTCCCGAAGGTACAGACACCATTCTTGGTTTGGCGAATGCTGAAGTGCTGTTATAGTATAATGGTGGTGGTCTTGAAATATTGTTATGGTGGTGAATACCGAGTGATTCTAGGTTGTTATGTTTCTGTGGAGGTGTTACACATTGTTGTTTTGTGTTGATACTGTCGGTTTGAGTATAGCCGTCAGCTTGTAAAGTGCGATTTTTGTCTACTATGTTGGGACGAAGCAATGTTTTGTTACCAGTTGTACTGTGCTCTGCTTGCGGAGGTGATGCTTTAATACAAATATTGGCTTTTCCAGGCTGCTCACACAATGTCAATGACTCAGTCAGAATATTTTCCTTATCGTTTCGTTTAATTTGCTTTGAAAGTGATATGTTCACATGTCCAGTGATACCGACACCAAAACTAAACATTCTATACCCTAACTTTACCGTAGCAACTTGCGACCCCATCAAATTGTACATCTCATATTCCCCATTGCTTCCCGAAACTGCGGGTATATCTAATCCATTATTTTCAATATTTGCGAGTATATTTTGAAAGCAGTTTACCAAAGATATAGTTGTGCTTGCCAAGAGTTTGGTGTTTGTAGATGAGATATCTACTAGCATAATATACAGAGGAGTATCTTGTAGCCTTTCACACAGCATTTCTTTATTCATTTTAAACAAGCACGACTTGCCTGATTGAATTTCATACGATATTTCGTTTGCACAGACTTCCTGTAGCTCTGAACGTATCATAACAGTGGGAAAATCAAGAAGACGAAAGGCTATCGCAGGTTTATAACCAGAAACATAAATATTCTCAATACTTTCGACGATAACTTCAAGTGAAAACAAACTCTCATCGCCAGCCATTTTGAATCACAAATTTCTTCGCGCGCGATAGCGCGAAATGCCAACAGCAACACTGAGCTGTATGTACAACTGGAGAAGGAGCTCCATTCTCGTTCTTTTTTTGCAAACGGTCCATCAATATATATCCTTCCAAAATGAAGTACTCTTAAATAAAAAATTTATTATATTACTAGAAATACATGCATGCAACAACCCCTCGCCGCAGCTAAACAACGACAGTTTCCAACATTATACTATTTCATCCGAATGAAATTGATTTGGGCGCTTTTTGTTCTTTTCACTCGCAACAAAGAGTGCGAAACCAGTTACTTTTCAACTATATATATTTTCTATAATTCAATATTACTTTAACTTAACAATTAGCGTCTCTATAACTTTAAAATATGTAATAATTCTTAATAGTTCAAACTTTTCTGATCTGAGCACAATTAACTCTTTACATGTAACTCTCGACAATTCTCAGTTAACTTTATTCTTTGACTTTGATAATTCTTTCAGTTGTAATACTTTCGTTTACAATTCAATACCTTCTTTGGTATAATATTCCTTTCTTAATATAGAAGTGATGCTATTCAGGCCAACGCCTTATGATTAATGCAATTGTTTAGTTGTGCTCAGACTTTTATACGTTTTGCTAGAGAGTAGAGGAAGAAACTACAAAACTATGACTTATTTCCCCTCTACGCAATACAGTATGATAAAGCATGTTCCAGCAACCACAAATCGACCAACTGGCAGCTGAGTTAGTTTGTGGGACGAGGCGTTTTCCTGTTATTGTTTTTTTAAATCTCTAAAACTATTTCCTTACTCATGCATGCAAGCTTAATTAAGGTCTCTGCTATAATTTAATATATAAAACTGTAGATATAATATATAAACATTACATGATTAGGCTATATCATGTAACACTATATATACATTATACTAAATAGGCTTTTATAAAATATATACAACAGTGCTCTACAATCGTTAATTAGAAATACTACACAAATACACAAATACAGTAGATCAAAATACAGGGTTCGTGCAGTTCCCAATAAGAGGTTTAAGGACTTTTCAAGGACTATTCAAGCACTAAAACAAAGCACAATCCAAATATAAGAAAAAATATAGTGGACTCTGATAAAATAATGGAAGACAAGCGACTTTCTTACAGTATTTGCTAGATAAAATTATGAAAATGTCCTCTTTAGATAATTATGTTCTATTTTGAATTAATTAACAATGTGTGATTTTCAAGCACTTTTCAAGCACTTTTGACAAATTTTGTATTTTCAAGCAGTTTTCAAGTGCCCTTGAAATTGGTTTTTCAATTTAAGAACTTTTCAAGGAGTTTAAGGACCTGCACGAAGCCTGAAATAAATAGCCATGCTTGTTATAATATACCAGTACAGCTCGGCGCGAATTGTTTCTGGACGGGTAACCTTACCTTTATTAAGTCTCTGTACTACAATATATTATGGAATATAGGTGGGCCACCTGCATAAATCATGTACACTTTTCTCTTTTTCTCGTATACACTGTTCATACACTACTCAAATATTACATATACCAAAAATCATATTTGGGGTTAATGGTACTTCAAATTCTACACGAGAAAATATTTCATTAATCTGTAACAAATAACAGCGATGGTAAGACTTTTGGCCCACAATATTTGGTCATGATTGTAGTATAAAAACAAAGCGGTTTCCTGAAACTTGGATCGTGAGAAATTTTTGTCATGTCTGCAAGACATATTATAAGGAATTTACTTCTCTACGGATTGCTATTTATGCTTTCCTGCTGAATAAAATATCGCAGCTACTGATAAATCTCGCTCATTACTGTAGCAGTGCTATCCAGTGATGTTATATCACTCGCACTAACAGATCTCTTAGGACTACCACCTTCACTTAATCTTTTCTCTTCAACCGAGGACAATTCCAAATCAGATATACAGTGTCTAATATTCTGAGAAACAGATGGCATTGTTTCTTGTAAATACATTCCTAGTCTTCGTATTCGTGGTAACTTAAAACTTTCCCAGCTTTTTGCAATGCAAAAGTTCTCCCAAACTGACTTCATATTGTTCTGTGATCGAGATTCAGTTCTATCTGAAGACCCAGATTTATTTTCCTTGCGTTCATTTGCATTTTCTCTTAGTTTATTCTTTCCTGAATTATCAGTCACTACTTCTTTGCTCGTTATTCTCCACGTTGTAGTTTTGCTACACCGTCCTTCTTTTTTCGTTTTATTACCATTGTCAGTTTTTCGACGTTTTCTTACATGGCTTATCCTAGTTGGTGAACATCTACTAGCCATTTGAATTCCATCAAATGATACACTACTACTTGAAGAGTCTCTTACAAGAGCATTTGTCAAATCATTATTTATATCATTAGAATTGCTAGATGTTTCTACGTCTTGATTCACGCCGCTTTCTATGGTATCACCATTATTTAAGGATTCCTGGACTACATCACCTATATCTTCCTTAGTAACTTTCTTTATTCGTCTTTGACCAGTATGAGATATTTTCGGTTGCTTCTTATGAAATTTTAACTTTACATGAGCGATACGAGTATAACGGCGTTTTCTAATTTTACTTGATGTCGATGGTATGTTTTCATGTGCTTGTACTTGTACTTGTTCTGAGGCTCCCTCAGCATTCGAACTGACCGCTTCAACATTTGAAACTGGAGAGGTAATAACTGCTGTTGATATACTTCCGTTATTCAACTGTGCAGCGGTGTTCTGATGGTGAACGTTTGTAACATGTTGATGTCGTGCAACACTGTTTGTAGTTGTGCTATGAGTCGTACTGGGCATAAATTGATTGATGCAAGCAGAGTAAAGTAGGGTAACGGTTATGAAATTACCCAGAATCGCAAGAGATGAAAATAGTACAGGCCAGTTGAAGATAAGATATCTATTAAAGACAAGAATAACTTGTTACCATACGCGTTTGCCTCTTTCGTGTTAGGATCACGGTAACCTGGTTAGTGCATGGTTGATGGTTACCACACTGGCCATTACTGCCTGTTGTGTAGTTAAGCTGATTAGATCTTGCAAGAGAAAAACATGTTTCTGGAAGTGGGCCATATATGGATTTTTATATGCCCGGAGTGATGCGCACCTGAAAATTGCGCACCATGCAGCGCCGTCCCTGAAAATATTGACATCAGGCAATGCCTGCGACGGATTGATGTTCGCCTCATGGGAAGTCATTAACAATTTAACATAGACCCACCACCAGAACAAGCATCCAAAGAATAGGGCCTAGCTTTCAATTGCTCTACACGATCAGTTAATGAATTACGATGTCATGAAGGTCAAACCAGACTTAATGCATGTTTACCTGAGTCCTGTAAATGAAGCTTGAAGACGAAGTGTAGATGAGTAAATTTCAACTTGTTTTGTCATGATCACAACCTTCGCTTGAACTGCGGGATTGTACTGAAACGAAAAGCGGGTATATGAGAATGATTATATAATATCAAATATCGCTTATTTTCAGCAGGTTTTTTTAAACTTTCTCTACGTAACTGGAACGATAACTTGCGAGGGGAAATGAAGCCAAAAGGCCCAAAATAACATGCTAACACCAGTCAGTGAGTTATCTATGAGAGGACTGAAACTGCGGGCTGAAACGAAGAGATCGTATGGCGTATGGGCACAGATTGAATATTAGAGAATTCTTTACCGCCAAATAATTGAGTGCATGTTATAGTTCCAGTTCAAAATATTGAGTTCACTGGTAGTAACACTGGAGTTCTGGACTTGAGCCATGCACAGAACGTCACTAGACACAGTTCAATTATTAGTATAGCCCAAGAATTCAACTTACAGAATCATCAATGTAGTCATCAAAGAAATTTAGCTCCACTTTCTGTTTTTCTTCACTAATTCCAAGTGTAAGAGGAAGAGAGTAAAATATTGTCCTGAACAATCTCACCAGACTTGATTCATAATGTAACATACACTGAAAATAGAGAACACATTGATATTACTGCGTTAACTCATACTCTCTTTACAAATATTTACAAAGGTATATTTAAACTTTAACTGATAGCAATTTAGCCAATTTATCTTCACAACGTAACATGCTAAAACGCCTAAATTAAGTCAAACTTGCACGCGCTTAATGTTTCGTTTTATTCTGGTATACGCTTGATAAGCTACAGTGGCGTAGCCAGCCCGCCGATTTCAGCCCTATGCAAATTTCAAATCATTATCATTATTCATTTCTTTAAAAATTGATTGTTTTCACCGTCAATGAACACGAACAAATTTGCATAGCGGAACTAAATCGGCGGGCTGGCTACGCTACTGATAAGCTATATCATACACTCGAAGTCGTTTATTATTAAAAGTTTACGTTTAAACTGCACGGGATAGAAACACCTCACAGTATATTAATAAAACTCGGCATGCATGGGAACTCAAACAATGCTTGGGAATTTTCCGATGAAAGAACGAAATTTTAGATAGTCCGTTCCGAAGGCCAAGTGGAGGAACGCGTTCCCGAGTTTTCTCTGGGACCCGTTCGGGGCGCGTTTGCAACGAAAATGGAACGCGAACGCAGTGTTAGGTTATTTCTGAGCAGTAAAGTAAATATATAAGGCGCAAGAGACGAAGCCCGGCGTAAAGTTATGAGAAAGGATACATATAATCGTAGGTCACATAAAATAACACTTACTGGACGAGAGGAACTTTTCAATACTGTTCCCTTGGCAGATAAAAATTTAACACTCACCATGAACATACCTTAAGTTAAAATGAAACATAGATTGGTGATCTATTGGTGTCATTTAGAACCACTAAAACTAGTAGAAGGTTTGAGGTTCTAGTGTCCCCAATTTTACTATCTTTATGGAATTTGAAGGCCCCTGTTACATCCTTGTCATTTTATGAGGGATGGATTCCCAGGGAGCCCCCAGTATACACATCTATGGCTCCAGAAACCTCATTCCCAAAATTTCCTGATGGGTTTAGACTCCTACATACTGTATCAACAGCTCAATCCTGGTACCATGCCAGGAGCTGTTTCCCCAGACCACTGTTTCCCCAGACCACTGTTTCCCCAGACCACTGTTGTAGCTTCCTTAGTGATGATATCACCCTGTTTCACCCAGCACCACCCCCCCCCCCACTCCCCAGTTACAGGCTGTCTGGATGTTCACCACTCCCCCCTGCCAGTCATTTGCAAGGTTTGAGAATCATATTCTATTGAGAGACTTATTCTATGGTGGGTGCCCACCCCCACTCCCCCAGAGAAACTTATCACCACTTCACCTCACCCCAGAAAGCCAGTAAGTTCATGAGTTATGGCATTTTAATGAGTTATGGTGGAGGGGTGATCCCCCTAAAAAACTTCATTCTAATCTGATGAGCATGGGTCTCACCTGTTGGTAGGAAACAATTCAATTTTCAATGTACAAAATAATACACCACTCATCAGGCTCAATGTACACAGTATTCAATGTTATTTATATAAAAATCTAACAATCACAAGGCTGCATTTTTTTTCCAAATCTCCATTACATACAAAATTGAAGGCAATATTTTTCACTTGGACACTTACCCAGTTTTTCGTTCGTAGGTGATGGAGGCATTTCAAGATCCAGAAAAACTTTATATGCTTGTCCTCGCATTAACATCTGGCAAAAAAATACAAAGAAATATCAAGAAAGCAATATATTTGAACAAATTCGCAGAGTTTTTGCTCATATAGCATTTTATATTTGCTATGAATATGAAGCATTTTCCGCGTCAGTGAATTCGCATATCATTTGAATTTTTAATGATGTTTACAAAACTGACATGCAAATTAGCTTTATACTTGAATTTAAGCTAGTATATGACTTTGAAGTAAAAATTAAAGCTTTCTCTATCGTTTTAAATCGCAAAATAGGCTCGAAACTAGAATAATTTGTAAAATATAAACATTTAGTCTTTTGGCGGGAAAAATTGGGTTAAGTTTAAAACGAAATTCGCACACAAACACAGATAGCTTATTAGTCTTGTACGAGCCTAACTAACCTGTATTAAATAGTCTATCCATATATTACAAGCTTAAACTGTAAAAGGAACCATTTTCATATAAATTTAAAACAATATAGTTGTAAAACTAACCCGCTCTTCATTCGCTTTGTTCGACGAAGTGAAAAAAACGTTTGCTTCGGGATATGTGCACAAAGCCGTCGATTCCCCTTGGCAATCTGAACTATATACAAAAGTAAAGTGTCTAAAATCACTGCTTTTAAATTTGAACATCTAAAAACTGGGAAAATATAGTTTCTTTATGGTTCACCTACTTGAATTGAAGATATACTGGTTTTAGATGCGATACTACAGGCATATACGCTTGGTAGAATGTGACGAACATTAAAATGGCCATAAATAACAGTACAAGGCCGGTTAAAAACGATGAAATAGCACGGTAAAATGCATATCTAAATAGCATCAAAGCCACGGATAAAATAGACTTGATAATAGTAAGAATTGTTGACATTTTGTTTTCGGTTTTTGTCAGAATTTTGCCTTTCTTGTTTGATCTTGTCATCGGCTTGTCATCGCCTGTCACTCGTCACTTCCCGGTAGGACCACTGATCTCGAAAATAGGACTGGATAGATGAAGTCCAATAACGGAAGGTTCCTTATACTGACCTCTAAAATAGGAACCCTCTCTTATCCACATGTACAATGGACATTAAGTTTGTTTACCATTTAACGTGAAAAACCCGTCTGGTTTGAAACCGTGCAATCGGAATGCAAAATTTTGATTGGAAAATACAGTTCTGACTTCTGAATATGACTGTGCACTTCATTCAAAACGGTGCCTGACACCGAAAGTCATAAAATAATTTTAAAATGCTCTTTGGGACTGGTAAGCAAGTTGACCGTATGAAACTTTTCGACTCGAAGAAGAGGACAATCTTTTCAGGCAAACCGTTTTTTCCAGTAATTTTCCGGTTGGACTAACCATTTATGCGTGTCCATTTTCCTTCTGTTCAGAATTACCGGAATTTCTGGTAAACAACCTAAATCTTGACGATAAACAGGATGCCAAATATAATAACTCGATCTAGGCATCCTTTTGTTTGGCGTCAAAAATGTTTGGTCTTTCGTCTCCTTTTGGCCTGATATCGATATTTTTGTATTAAAACATTGATTGTATAGTATAATTGCTTTTATTTGCAAGGTAAATATTATTGTCAGATCCGAAGGGAAATTTCGTTCATTTTCTAGCCAATCAGAGGTTGTAAAATTCTTGTAATGCTGATAAAATAACCAATAAGAATTCAACATAGCAATACGTTTATACGGTTTCTCTGTCGATAACTATACCAAGCGTGTGCAGTTAACGTTATATAGCGTTCCAGTGTATATTTTATAGTTCAGTGGACATGCGCAGTTCATGTCAAAAACGCAGGCCGGTACAGTGAGCTCCATATATATCTGGAGTAAGAACTTCTAATGTTCGGCCAATAGGCCAAGTGAAGCCAAGATGGCGGCAATTGACGTCCAAACTCATGAAGGTCATAAACAGTTTTCATATCATTTTATTCAGCTAATTCCAGTTGTTTCTAACAGATCGCATCGCTAATCAAGTTATTAGTTCATAAAATCATGATGTTATTGTTTAACTCGGAGTAAAAACACGAAATTTCGGCACACTCCTTGCCGGCTTGTGCAAACCGCGCGGTCGAAAACAATAGAAAGGGATTGGCACTGGACGTCAATTTCCGCCATCTTTGGCTTCACTTTTTGGACATAAGTTCTCACTCCAGATATATATATATAGAGCTCACTGGACCGGTATAGCATGCTTTGTACAGTGTCTTTGACTCTTTGTGTTACAATATAATAGCCACCTGTCTATACGCAGGTAATATAGATGATTGGCAATCAATTTGATTAAAAGTATATGTTAAGAAGTTGTTGACTTAAGATATATTATTGCATATTCAACAACACAGAACTGACGCGCTGTACAATAAATCGAAGGCGACAAAGACACAAAGTGTACAAAAACATCAGCTACTCACTTGATCATCATGTACTCACTTGGATTATCCACCAAACCCAGTATTAAAGAAATATAAAAATATTTTGGCTTAATTTATTTCCTTTTGTCGAAAACATATTTCGCAAGCTTTCGAAGCGTCAGTCCGCGGGTCGTTCATAATTAGTGCAAATAATAAACGGATTGAAAGCTTTGCGGAATAACTTGGTTATTTCTACAAAAACATGGATTCATTGATTATAATAATCTTGCCTGCATGTAAGGCTATAAGGACCTCATTTAAACTTGAGCTACAATGTGTGTTGTGAAAATTGCGTGCATGATCAGTTTCACTTTTGAAGTTATTGATGCACAACTTGGATTTTTCAACTTAAGACTTGAACTCCCCAGGAATACTAAAGGCATAAAAACTTCATTTATATCCTTTTCCAGCCGAAAACGTTAAGAAGAGCAAAGCACTCCATAAAAGTGCATCTTAATTGTGCACCAAAGATTTATAAGTTATCAACAAGACAACAAGATATACGGACAATATTTCGATTCCATTTCAAAATCAATATCAAAAGTCAAAAATAAAAACCGAGTTCTTAACTTCATTCATATTCTAAGAAAGAAGCTACGTTTGCCAAGACAATTTATTAAATACAAGCAAATTATAAGAAAATATGTGACACTTGAGATTTTTACAACATGATATAAAATTGAATAATAATTATCATTATTTGGCTCCGCCACGGCTAATTTTTACATCGTCACGAAATTTCGTGCACGAAATGGCAATTTTCATTGTATTTTTTGACATGTCGCTGATTAATATTTGAAATGAAATAAAGCGATGATTTAACTTGATAAGGTATCTAAGGAACATGTCAATGTTTACATGGCTAACAACAAGATAAACATAGATAATCCTTCATTGACCAAATCCTTCATTTAATCACAAAAAATCTTCCTTTAAAGTTTTTGACTTTTGAGCATTTTTAACATCAACAAAAAATTCTGGGGCTGGGGGAAAAGTGGGAAAAACTAAAAACTTCCCGCGTCAGTGCACGCGATGTTAATTTAAAATAATGCATGTTGTCGACAGGGGGCTGGCTTGATTAAAAAGTCATTTGAATAAAGCGATGCTATAGCTGTAGTTCAATTGTGGAAAACTAATATTCTCATATCACGACATCAGCTGAACAGCTGAGGGCCGCGGCGAAATATAAAGAAAGAAAACCTCCCATGAATAGTTTCGAGAGGCTTAAGATTCTGGGTTGTTAATTGATCTCTTGTTTCTATGTGGCGTCTGCTTTGCAACTTGTACAAGGAAAAGTTGTTTATTCTTTGGTAGGAAGTCGAACATACTAGCAAAAAGTATATCTGAAAATTAACATCAGCTTCGTTACTCACGCGACATGTTTACCAGAATACCGACTTTTATTCCTACAGAAAGTTTGAAAACTGTGGATGAACAGCCAAGTCCCAGGAAAGAAGCGAAGAAAGCTACATACGGCATTGGACAGGGACGAAGGAAAAGGGCGAAAGCAATAAGGAAAAGAATTGCAGCGCAAAAATCGGAAGACAGTCACTGTGAAGAATTACCTGTAATTTCAGGCCGGAGTAGCAGAGCAAGAGCGCATACACTGCAAACACCGACGCATTTTAACAAGTTAAGGAACAGCAAACTATTTGAAAGTCGTACATCCGCTCCATATAGCCCACCTTTCCAAAGGGAGAAAATTATTTCTGAACTTAACCGAAAAGTACGAAAAATATCAGAATACTCAGACCCAATGACGGTTGGAGGTATTTTAAGTATGGAAACGGGGTGCACTGACGAAACAGAGATGTTAACACATCCTACAGTGCATACAAGAAACAGGAGGAAACTAACTGACGACACGCAGGACATACAAGTTAAAAAACAAGCGAGGAAATGGCCCCATAACCAAGAAGAAAAAGAAGCAATGAAGATGGATAATACATCGAGGACACTGGAACGTGTACTTAGCAGAAATGAAAGCATTACAGATACTGAATCATTAATAAGAACTCATTTACCTATGGATATTCAGTCATCTTTAAGAGGTTCGAGGCAAAACCTTCATGAAAACGAAGTGTCCAAAAATTTTAAATCAAAGATCCCTGTACGATTCCCTGATATACAAGAAAACAAACGTTTTACAGAAAGCAGAGTAAAGCATAGTTCAAATAAACTAACTACGCCTCTTCCACCTATAGTTAACGTGAATTGTAGTAAAAACTCGCCCGATTACACAGGACACGTGACACAATCAATACTGGATTATCAGAATATAGTTGAGCAGGACTTCAAACGGCTTGGAGAGAATCTGGAAAATACTTTTAAACTATTACAACAGTATATCAAGTGTAATAAAAATGCGCATTCAAGTACGTAACGTCGTAAGGCTAAAGAGGTGTTAAACACACCGTTACGTTTAGCTTATAAACCATTAAAAAAGGTATCGTTTCTGATTAGACATGCAGTAAAATGTATATTTATTGAATAGAAATTTAAGTCACAAATAAAGAAGGCTAATCTTTATTTTAAACAAACTCTACGGGCTAGCAGATCAAACTAAGACAAAGTCGAACAAATCGAGGTAAAAAAAAATAATTAAATGTTTGAAAGTGTTTGTTATGTCGCTCCGGTAACAGACAAAAAAAATTGAATATTAAATTCGACTGCCATTGCGGGACACAGTCGGAATAGACAAAAAAAAATGTTTTAAAAATACGAACGTTAGAAAGTTATTATTTGACTATCATTTTTAAATGGAGCAATAATACGCAATTTACAAAATAGAAATTCAATAACTTTTGATAAAGTGCCGAAAAATGAACGCCAAATATTGCAAATTATTTATAAGTTTCACACGAAAAGACGTGCATTACAGGGGTCGGCGACTAAAGCAAACAACGAAAAGCCGACTGTTGAGGTCTAACAGACCCCACAACGGCGACATAGTTTTGCGAGAAATTTTCGGTGCGAGATATTTCTTGAATAATCTACGTATATGGCTCCACAAGTCATTACAGACTGGCCACTGAGTAATTATTTTGTTTTTCACGAAAGACAAAAGATGTTAAAATATTTAAATAAGTATAAATATTAATCAAAGGGGGAGTTTATTTGTGGCCATATTTAAAACAAAACTGACCATTCAGTTGAATACTTTGAAATGTATGCCCGACTTAGATAAAATTGCGTTATTTGAATACGTACGCAGTCGAAACTCAAAACTGGTTTATTGGTGCATTGTCTCAACATCGCATTGGATCGAACAAACTTTTCATTCATTTGGAAGTTCCACGGCAGCTAAATTTTTGCGCAAGGAATTTTCGCTGATGATCGTGTAGGTGTGATTCCGTGCGCACTTTTTTCGAGAGAAATTCGAAAATTTGCTGCGAAATGAACATTACAATCGTGGCGAAAATTCTGTGGACACTTAGCTGTAAACTAAAATACCACTGTTCATAATATACACATGTTTGCATCCTTTTCCCCCCCTTCCCCCATACAATGTAATTGGTTTTCAACATAATTGTAACATTTCAACATTGAAACTGGGTGCATGAGGGGGGAGCCTAAAATTATTGCTTTTACAAGGAATTCATCGCTTCGGCCGTAAATAGAAGTTTATATCATAGCGGAAAATGCCATCGACCATCGTAGAATCACGCCTCTCCATTTTTTCGCTTTCGAGGAGTGGTAAACTTCAAGTTATATGACCCGGCTTTACTTCATTTACTTTGATAGTTCACTTACTTGAGGATATTGTAGCATAGTATAGTTAATGGATGGGATATATACAGTAGTTGTCTGATCATACAGCATATTGTCTGATCATATACAGTAACAGTATGTTGTCTGTCCTCAGCCACATGTCAAATTAGTGCTTCCTGTTCGCTTAACCACAAAACACAGCAGGTTTTCTCCGGATTTCCTGGTTTCCACCTATAGTAACGCTGAACCAGTAAGCTTTACTGGACCTGTTGGAAGAACATTTTATAGAGTAACCTGATATAGAAGCATCCAGTATAAATATAAACTTAGTTTAGTTTTAGGTTAATTTTATATAGCAAATTCAGTTTACAACAGTGATAAATGGTCACTAACTAACGAGGGTGTAATTAAGCCATATACAAAGACTAAACAATCTATTTCAGCAAAATTGCTAACTGTCTACAAATCTTATCTCATGTAGAAATGCAAAACAGTAGGAGCGCGTATATGGGATATGGGAATCCTAGCAGCTGCACAAACCTTTGTGATAACATATTCAAAACAAAAAATGCTTGCAGAATATATAATGAAAAAACCTGTTGGACATCTGAGTTTGCTTTCCGCCAATAAGCAGGTGTATGTCTGCAGTAAGCTCAATAATATGACTGCAGTTATATGTAAACACTGATCTCGAAATAAAACTGAATCTATACCGGTGTATCAATAATATTAGAGAGCTTAAGCACAGAATACTATACAGAAAGTCATCTCTAGATTGTTTTTGCGTAAGCGCTATTCGTCATCGATTCGCCACTCAGCAAGTGCTTTTGTTGACTTGCGGCACTTGCTGAGTGGCGAATCGATGACGAATAGCGCTTACGCAAAAACAATATAGAGATGACTTTCTGTATAGTATTCTGTGGCTTAAGCATGCGACGTTTTTGACAACACGGACGTCACGCGTACAAAATTTAACCGTTAATTATGGCGTGAGCAGTTCGTGCTTCAAATAAAAAACGGCAGTCAACTTGGTTTCACGTTCGTGATGGCTATCGCCATCAATTTACTTCCGGTGTCAAGCGAAATTTGACTTCTGCGAAATACCTGACCAAGCGTGTCGGGCACTGACCTATACTTTAGTATAGGTCAGTGGTGTCGGGTCATGTATTTCGCCCGTTTTGGCGGGAAATACATGACGCTTGGTAAATATCTGACTCGGCCTTTCTATAACATGGCCTTAGGATAAAAGAATTAACATCCATTTCTTCAAGTCACATAGCATAGAGCTTGCCATACAGTATTGTCAGTATTGTTTTCGTATAATGATGATAGTAGAGTTGTTAAGCTGTTTTATGAATAAATATGTAAACAGTATATTAGAATTAAAACTATGATATGGATTTTCAATGAACATGGATTTAGCAAGTATAGGCGTATAGCATTAGAAAGTAAAGAGCAGTGTTTTCAATAATTATTGTAATAGCAGGCTGAATTTCGAAAATAGGCGGCTGTGCTCAAAATATCCAGATGAAAGACAAATATAGATTTTGCAAATAAACAAATAAATAGGCGGCCGTGAAAGACCTAATAGGCGGCGGTAAACCGCCGGTAACCGCCTTTTATTGAAAACACTGAAAGAGCTCCACATATCTTTGTAAACAATGTCGATGTTGTCCAAAAGAAGGGATATTAAATAAACGGAAATTACTAGCTATGGTCTGTAGACTACATTGTATAAATTCACTTGGTAGTCGTGTAGTATTTAACCTGTGTGGCTTAGCGGTTTTAAAGGCTTTGTAGTATATATTCGGCGATTTTTCAGTGTAATCCGCCGCCCTGGTGTGATCTCTACCGTACGCGTTTACCGTTGTAGAATCACTAAAATTTATAGCCATTTTTAGACAAAATAACCATGAAAAACGACTTGGAAGACGCCCGTGTTAGCACAGCTTGAGCAATTTATCAATCATGCGCAAGTCAGAAATTTCGCGTTACACCGGTCGGCGTTCGTGAATCAAAAACGTCGCTGGCACTCACTATTACTTGAGTTATATCACTGATCTCGAAATAAAACTGAATGCATAATGAGAAACCTGTTGAATATCTGATTTTGCTTCCCGCCAGTAACAGGTATGTCTGCAGCTCAATAATATTATTGGAGTCATATCTTAGCGCTGATCTCGAAATAGTACTGAACGTATTACAAAAAATAAGTTGGATATCTGAGTTGGATATCTAATAATACGAATATTTTAACAGGATAAAAACACTTCAGCAATAATATTGCTGTTATCAACGCGTGTCCTGTGTCCTAAAAACTACTTTAGTAAAAATCTATAATAGGTTAAAAATTGAAAGTTCAAGATGTTCCAAGCAGTTCATTAAAAAGTATCTATAATGTATATACATATATATTAGCTAAAATGACAGTTTTATAGTTGAATTTGCAAGATAATGTATATCTCATGTTACACCCTTTTATATTATAAATACTTTCATAAACACCATAAAATTACATTATTTTCAAAAATATAGTTGGTTAAATAGTAGTCGAACAGCAAAGGATTAATTTAGGAATCGAGACGTAACGCGGTAGTAAATTAGACTGGGAACTGTCAACTGTGGCTCGTCCAAAAATCTTTTGAAAAGGAACCTAGTAATAAATACTATAAATATCTACATAAATTTATTTTTGTTTCTTTTTCTGTGTTTCCAGTACAAAAGAATTGCCGATATCAATAAGCTCACAAAATGTCCTGTCATTGCACCAACGGCGCAGGGTACTGGCCACACCTAAACATAAAATAATATTAATGCAACTTTTCAAATACACTGTTCTTTTAATTTAGGTTTTAAAGGATAACTCTTTCACGTATTTTAGGAAGGTTGACGAAAAATTTAAGCGGGGGACGGATTGTAGAGTCATAGTCATTGTACATATAAGAACATCATCTTCAAAAACGTTATAAGCATTATAGAATTGAGGACACAATTTGGTAACATAATGTTCACACAAAAATAAGCCTGATAGGGAGGTTGTGTCTTGGGAAAAGTCTCTTACCTGCCACTCTCGATCCCAATCCAATGGTAGAGTGAAGGCTCCAACCCAGGCTCCTAACAGAGTAAGCACCATAGTACCACATACACAGGATGGTAGATTAACTGCTCTCCTGACACGAAACAATACTGTACTTCAGCTTACAAAGGAATATCGAAAACGACCTGTACTAGAGATGAGCCGATCATCGACAAAACATTGGCAGAGCCGATTAACGGCTACTTTTTATCACAATCGGCCATCGGCAGATTGCCGTTCACTATCTGATCGGTCAGTCTCAGCATAATTTCGCGCGGACCAATCTATGTCGCCATTCCCAAGATGTGGATTTCACGACGTTGGGAATGTAGTCGCATCCCTGAATTTTTGACGCGAAAACGTGTCACGTTATTTCGGGCGAGAAGTGTCGGAAACATCCGGAGTGTTGGTACCAGTGAACTCTAAGTAAACTGGAACGCTAACTCCTATGATCAAGTCCTATGATTCGTTGAAGCCAAGCTAGTTTTTCTGAGTTTTGAGTTGAAATACTTAACGCCGAACATTGGGCTGTATATGAAATTGAAGCTATTAAAAAGTTCTATTTGATATAAAAACTTCAAGACTTTAGGCAAAATGGAAATACTTAAAAAATACAAAAACAACCGCAATTTTGTAAAATACGGCAAATTTTCCCTCAAAGTTTTAAGTATTTCCCTTTTACCTAAAGTCTTGAAGAAGTTTTTATATCAAATATAACTTTTTAATAGCTTCAATTTCATATACAGCCCAATGTTCGGCGTTCAACTCAAAACTCAGAAAAACTGAATGAAGCTGGCTTCAATTCCCCCCCCTGCGTTAGCGTTCCAGTTTACTTATAGTTCAATGGTTGGTACTACTTGCCTATTTTCTGTTTGTATTGTACTTTCGTTGTGCTCAAAAATAGATCATTGCGAAACTTGTAAATTAAGTCGAGTAAAACACTAAAACGACAATTCGACAAAACGTGAGCATCAGGTAAACCAATCATTGGTTCTTCCGATTTATCGGCTGCTGGTGGGCATGTATCGGCTCTTGAACAATGAATATCGGAAATCAGCTCTTTTTAATATCAGCTCATCTATAACCTGTACAGGGGGGTCTAGTAGAGGGGCACTGCCTCTTTGTACTTGATTTGAGTTCAACTTGAGTAGATAAGTTACTTGTAACTACACACATGAAAAAATCATATTAGAATCCAATAAGAATTCTTATAGAATCCTATACAAGGTCCTATACTACAAGACAATCAATTCCCTATACAATCACATTTTGGCACATTCCTCTACGAATTCCAATACAATCGGACAGGAATTATGCGAGTGTATAAAATGTGTCCATAATTAAAAGACAAACATACAGGCACAGCAGATGTTGGTCAATAGGTAATTGTCAGTCAGAGTGAAAAATATGTAAATAACCAGAATACTAATAAATATGCGCTCAGATCAACTGCGTGAATACAAAATTAACAAATATTCATATTTTGACCCTTACCCTTTGCCATGAAGCACCATAAAAATGTCATCTATTTCAGTCACAAGAGAAGGAAGGATTACTAAATTTGACATCATTACTGACCACATGAATGTTTCCTCTAAATATCTGAACATAAAGATATAATTAACCCATTAAATTGCAATGCATCAGGGGTGCCACCAGAGGGGGGAGGGGCAGGGGGGGGCTACAGTCCCCTCGTCAGGGAACTCTAGGCCCCCCATCGGGGAAAAAGTCGCATTTTATCGGGGAAATGTAGCATTTTGTAAAGAATATGACAATTTTATAGGTAGGTAGCTGATTTCCAAGCTGATTTCCACGAGGGGCGTGTGTTACATCATATAAAATACTAAAACTATAATAAATACATATACACAGAACAATGATATACCCCCCCCCCAAAATGTTACCCTCATTAGTCCAATTAACTCCCATAAACCCACATAGCTGTCATTACTTGTGCAAGCAGTACTAGTGTGTATAACAAATCATAGGCGGATTTTCTGGGGGGGTGCGGAGTCACTTCAAAAATATTTTGCACCCCCAAAAGTTCTCCACCCCTAGAAATTTTACCCCCAAAAAATTTAAATGCTCATTGGGATAAATGACAGTAGTGTGATTGAAATAAAGATTTTGAACTAAGTGAGACTAAAAACAAGGATTTTGAACTAAATAAGGATTTTGACCAAAAATCAAGGATTTTGACCAAAAATCTCAAAATTTTCTGGGGGCTTCGCCCCCTTACCCCCATTGCCAACTGTGCCCCCATACCCCTGCTGCAGCTTGCTCGGCGGCGCTACGCACCCTGTCGCTCACCTCCCCCCCTAAATTTTTGGCACCCCCCCTAAATTTTCGGCACCCCCCCAAAGCAAAATCTGAAAATCCGCCTATGTAACAAATATGTTTTGAATAACAAAATGTACGTTAATGTACACTTCTGTAATAGAAATTGTGAGCACGAATTCCCTTTTTGAATGTTGACAAAGTATCCAAATTCTACTGCAAAGTACCCTCAAAATGCAGGAAATACTGTTTCAGAGAGACTTCAAATTCAAAAATTTTCTAGGGGGAGCATGCCCTCAAATCCCCCTAGGTTGATCAAGAGAACAAAAGTTTGACTACCTCTAACAAATGCACCCTAATTTCTTATCTTATTCTGTACCTTAAAAGTGCAGCACCATACAGAACAGCAAGACAATGAAATGAAAGTGTTCCAATAAACCATTTCAATATAGACGTCAGAATAAAATTTCCCTGAAAGTAAAAACCAAGTAAATTTTTCACGGAAGAAAAGGATAAAATTGTTACAATCACAAGGAAAAAAGTTATCCAAACAAATTATTAATTACCTAGAGAGCATGTGTTACAACCTTAGCTGATGTGCACATTTTTGAGAACTGAAGTCATGTGCACATTTTTGAGAACTGAAGTCATGTGCACAATTTGTACACAATTTGATCTTTCAAGAAAAAGATTTCCTTGAGAATTGAAGAACTTCATGTGTACATATTTCTTCATTTAAATGTGCCCAGTGCTGCCTAGCTGTGATATACATGAGCACACATATTTTGGCAAGAAAAATATTCTGTGGGCAGTTAACAAGGTTAGCGGTCTGAGTCATACATACACAATTGATTATTTAGCACATTTCCTGTAGAGGCTTTTCAGTGACTGATTACATCAAGTATTTTGCTGAACTATACTTAGCCTAACCATATATTTTTACGGCGGTTGACTGTTGTGTAAAACTACCTGAAAATACAATGAGAACTTCGACGTTTCAAGCGAAGGTCCTTCGTCTGGAAATTTTTACAACAATTGTGATATTACTTTCCTAATACATCCTAACCCACCCAGTCAACTTTCCCATGGGAGGAAACCGGAATGCCCGGAGAAAACCATGAGTAGTGTCTGTGGCGAGAATCAAACCCATGACCCAGAGGTGAAAGGCACTTGCTCTGATGACTGCACCACCGAAGTTCCAGCATACCAATATATAGGCCATACCGAAATTTTGCATATTTACACCAATACACACATTTTTCCCTTTAAATGGCTTCCCTGCTATAGCTGCCAGTTCCCCCAGACAAGTCAGAATTGACACATTCGTAAACGTTCTAAACCATATCAGCTTACCTTAGCCTGTGTGTGATTTGGCAGGACACTGGCAAAATTCTGTGCACTTGTAAAAAACAAAATAAAATATCCCAAGACATAACTAGAACAAAATATCTTTAAGCTGGTAACCGGTGACTTTATTAGAC
Source organism: Trachythela sp. YZ-2020 (assembly GCA_016169945.1). Lineage (NCBI taxonomy): Eukaryota > Metazoa > Cnidaria > Anthozoa > Malacalcyonacea > Clavulariidae > Trachythela > Trachythela sp. YZ-2020. The sequence continues at coordinate 3,435,939 of JADLSH010000386.1, read as the reverse complement.
CTATTTCATCAGTTAAATAATTTGAAACGGTAAGAGAAAACATAAAATTTACTGAAAGAATTCCAATCACTTTTAGACATGTCAAATCGTCCATATTGGATTCACGAGTTTGCGTGTAATACTGTAATTGCACGCGAGTCGCGGGGAGCACACGCGTGAGCAACACGATGCGTGTGAAATACTGAAATAGTCTCGTATATATTTCAAATAGTGGTACGTACGGCACGAATTTTAACATTTTTAAGACGAGAGTGGGCGATTGGATGACAAAAGTTAGGAGAGGTTCATGATCACGTCGCGCTTGGACTGCCAATCTCAATTACGACTTTCGTGGCAAAATATTCAGCAGCTCTAACTCTAATATATTTCCCTATTTCTCCGTTGCGTTTTAAAATTTATGATCGGCTACGACGCTGCGTGGGGCGCGCGAAATTCCGCCAAATGTCCCGTTTTTTTCTCCTTCACGTGTAGTTCTGTGCGCGCGTGATGCTCGAGGTACGAGGCAGCCAAATAGGTTTTTCGTGTCGCGGAATAAAGCTTATGATAACGTCCAATGTACTTCTACATTTTACAAAAAGACGACCGGATAATACATGTACTGTTTTTATTGTTTTTAAGTTCATTACAATCAGTGCTTGGTGCAGGTTTTATATTCTTTGAATACATACAAAATCATTTTAAATGCCAGTGCAGTGTAGTGTGCAAATTGTACAGTGCTATATACAATAATATATCTTATATCTTATAAAAAAATGTCTGTGCCAAAACAATGCGGCCTACTTAATATCTAAAAAATATGTTTGTGAAGTATTGTGCTAAATTGAGGGGTGTATTATAAGTGTGCACCTCTGAGTGTGCATATAAGTCAGTGCTTTTCTGAGTATATCTTTGTGCTAATTTAGGAGGTGTTAATTGGTGCGGATGGGAGTCAAATGTGTTACAAAACAAAACAGAGTATGAAAGTTCACATTTGCTTTATCGTAGCTTTAAGTTGTTCGATCAATTCAAAAGGCCATCTATAACTCGCGAAGCTCGATGGAGGTGTCATGAGCGAAGTGGTAGTTGGGGGTTTATAATACGCCGCTTGGTACAGTGATGAGGGATAGGGGTAGATATTTGTCCATCTTGGTACCATGTTATCCAGAGATGATGTATACTGTACAGTAGGTCTTTGATGGTACATGGTACTTTGGCATGACCATGGTAGATATTCAACTGTGTGTAATCTAGGGTTGATATCAGTTGGTGATTTCGCTACGGGTTTTCCCTGAGCTGTAGAGCCCGCAATGCATTGTTGTTCTTCACGTCTTTGTTTTGCCCGGCGGTTCTGAAACCACACCTGTAGCAAGAAGAATAGAAATAAGACGCACATTCGACTTAGGCTAATACTACATAACACCATGATCGCCCCGGATTTTTTTGTCCTCTGAAGGAATGTAAACTCTGGCGTATTTCCCTCATTGCTCATACGCGAATTGGAACCTTTAATTGTTTCTAACTTCCACGCACGATATGCAAGCGAGAAATCTAATCTTCCCTGGCATCATGGCGAGGAAAGAAAACAAAAGAAAATCTTTTGCATTGCCTCCCACTATATATCCCATTTATATATGCATTGAGGAGAAAATGAGCAAAACTGCGTAAGACTGCGCCGAAACCAGAGTTGCAGAAATGCTGCAGGTATGCGGGTACCACCATGAGGAAGGTTTACCGGCATTGGGAAAGGTAGAAAGCGAAACACTGAATAAAACATTGCAAAGCAGTAAGTATAGTCAATCCAGTGTTAGTAGCAACAGTCAGCACTCAGTCAGAAGTCAGACTAGCAGTACTGCAATGCCAATAACCCAGGTTAAAGCATGCATGTCGTTATTTTATTTTAGGAAGGTGGAGAAAACACAAAATCCTACGTGTTCAACGTTTTGCAACTTTGGCCGAAACACTGTTTCGTTTGCGATGTGCCTTTCACCTCTATGACCAGGGTTCAATTTCAGCTGCAAAATATACGCTGTTGTTTGATTGTAATTTCGACTCAGGCTTAGTCACGTGTAAGTTGCTTCCAGTTTGTTACTAAACATCGCAGGCCGTTCTCCAGGTACTCCGTTCCTACGTTAGTAACACTGGACTAGTTTAGAACTAACTGTTCAGTCATGCGTTTAATATCGTTAAGTACAACAGTGCGTATAGCCACGGCCACGGAAAAGTTTAAATGGCTTACATTTTCAAACTTCAAAAAGGATTATCTACAGAGTGTGTGCGTTTAGCTGTGCTCGAATTCATCCACTTTCATGCATTCCGTGTGAACTCGAATGGCGAAATCGTGCAAATTTGAATACGCTTTCGAAATCATGCCGTTCCGTGTGAACGATTCCTTAGTTTGTTCGCCAATAACCGCACGTTTACATAACATGTCGCCTTTTACAAGAAAGTTTTCTAAACATGAAACAAAAACAATGTAGAATTCTCACGCAAACTGACCTGTACTCTGCCTTCGTCCAAATCTACCTTCTTGGCCAACGAATCTCTGGTCTCTACATCGGGGTACTGCGAGATACGGTATGCAACCCCCAACTGCTCCAGTTGATAGCGAGTGAATACCGTGCGATGCCGTCTCTTCTTCTTTTGAATTTGTTCATATACATCGTCACCGTCTCGCTTTCTTTTACACAAAACTAGATGAATTTATTAAATTACACTGTTAGTCATACTCAAACGATATAAAAATTAATCCCCCCTATACTTCAATTCAAATATTTTTGATATGTTCAAGACTACTTTTCAATATAATTATATAAAGCCCTGACCAAATGAGGGTGAGATTTGATGAGAGTTAGCAGGCGAGAGTTTGCATGAGAGTTTCGGCATCAACTCTCATGTCCCGGTCAAACGAGAACAAGAGTAGTTTTGCATGAGAGTAGATTGGATATTGCTACGCGTACCGGCCAAACGAGTAAAAATTCTCTCTCATCAAAATTGGAACGAGCCCAAAGTTGATGAGAGTGCACGAGAGTGAGTCGATAAGAGTTGGTGGTCAAACGCGAGGGAGAGTTTCAACTCGCATTCTCGTTTGACCGGGGTTTAGTTATCCAAAGCCGGGCGCACATGCTACGCCTACGGCTACGATTTTAGTCGGCACCCAGCATGGTATTTAACGAAGCCCATCGTACCACTGACTGTTTCTCGTTTCCAAAAGTCAAAGTTTCACTCATGTAAACATGCATCACGACTTTAAATTAACCTTGAATTGTTTATAAAAATCCTGAACCTTCATTTTCGTTATGACTGGCAAAACTGAATATAATCGATTCGATAATTAGACAGTTATCTGCAGAAATTGAATTTTAAAGCAGTTATATTAGGAAGTAGTCAATTTTCTAATTAGGCTTATTGCGTAGGTTGAATTACTTTTAATAAAACAAAGTTATGAAAAGTAATAAGAACATTGTGCCGTTAAAATTGAACAAGATTATCGACGCCTTTGTTTGTTCATCATATAATTAAGAGTACGTTAACCATTCCTAAGAACTTTATATCTTTGAACATAAGTAGAAACTATAGTAGCAGAGAGTATAAAGTAGTGAGCGTATTCGAAATTTTGTACTTTAAAAAAAAAGGTCTAATTAATTAAACGCTTGAGTAATTTTACCGGGGCACGCCACAGGCAAGCTATAATCACATTATATAGCTTAATATAGATAGTATCTGGACACATATAGCCATAGGTAGTCAAAATAGGACAAAAACTCACCATTTAAAGGAGCACATGATAAAGTGGGGCAAACAATCCCTCTATGTGGTTGTGCGAGTCCAACAACTTGACCCGTGAATTTAGTAGTATTGTTATTTTCTTGATTGTCAAATGCCGTCATCTTCTTTTCTCGCTTCGGTAAAACTTTGTTTCCTATCTTCCCGCTTGAGACGCGTAGTGGCTTCCTTGAGGGTTCTTACGAAATGAACTGTTCAATGTGTTTATAATATAGGTTAATTGCGACAAATGTTTGTTTAGAATTCTCTTTGTCAGGTAATTTGCCGTTCGTTAAATATTCAACGCATAATTTGCTTCGTCAACACGAAATGTCACGAAAATCTGCAATTATCATTATAATCTATTCTAAATAATTGAAAAACGATTTGGCTTAACTACGCGAAATTTTCAAACAGAAATAGATCATCAGGGTTTGTATTTTAGAAGATTTTTTCAGTATATTCGGTTTCTAAGCACGTCAGATCTATTTTGCGGCTAAAACTGTTACATCGCAAAACATAAACAGAATATAGCGTGATCTATACTGAATTCAATAAAAAACATTTGAACCACAGGTCACGAAAACCTTACTATGCAATATTTAGTGCTCGGAATATAGCTTTTTGCTATATATATAATTGTCAATATATTCCCACAGTTAAAAGTAAATGTAATTTAGACTTTAAAGTAGGTTATTGGCCACACTTAGAGCGGTAAAAACAAATAATTAAATAAAACTTTTTAAATTACCGCTATATTCACAGTTCAAAGAAGCGGTATACTTTAAAATGTGTACGGTGCGGGCAGCGCCATGCGGACTGAGAGTTTTGTTTGAAGTTAATAATACATCATTTTCAACGCGCCATACACTAAAGCAACCACAATGCCAATGCAACGGTTCCGCAACAGACATTTTGGCTTAAACCTTAGCTTTTACTTCGGCATGTAACCGACGGATGCACTAGTGCGGTATTTTTGATGAGAATATTTATTCTTTTCATCTCAAGATCATTTACCTTGATCAAAGAACAGCGTACGTGATCAAGGTTTGGACAATTTTTTTTCGCACTGACACAGAAGCCGGTGGTTAAAACCTTTTTTTAACTATACCCGTTTTGTAGTTTATATAAATAGTAGTTAATTAAGCCTAATTAAGAAAGTATATATAACAGAAAGTGTACAAGCAGTGGATTTCTTATTGAGGAGGAAAATACGTTACGTTATACATTGCTTGTAACGACGCATTCCTAGGATAGATCAGGGCATTCAGGGGGGGGGAGGGTAAGTGTCAAAGGATTTACCAGAAATTTGAATTTCAATGTAAAATTTGCTTGAAGTGTGATGATTGTAATAGACCTTTTCTAGATAAGGATGTCTGCCGGTCCTCCCCCAGATTTCTATATTTTTGAAGCCCTAGGACTGCATTTTTAGTGTTTTCTGGAGCGAATTCGCAAACGAATTAGGTCCGAATTGCATGGATCTAAAATTACTCTGAAAAATTATCGAGGACTGCCCCCCTCCCTTGCCCCCCCCCTCCCCCCCTTAACATCACCAATATTTTTGGGGAGGATGTTCTTACAAGTTTATCACTTATACGGAAATTTTTTTTGAAACCATATAGCTACTTTGGAAATAATACCATAGCATTTCGATATGAAAATGGCAATTAGTATATGGAATTAGTATAATTTCCATTCTAATTGCCATTTTCATACTATTTCCATACTTCATAGTAAGGATTTTAGATGTTTCAAATTAAGACAGATTACTTTGTCTTTGCGATCGTTTAAAGGGTAAGAACTCGCGTGACTTTAGCAAAGACCTCGGCAGGTTCGCGGTCAGAAAAATGAATATTTTATGAAAAACATGCATTTGATGACTGCAATTATGTAATTATAACTTACATAACTTACTTTTCTCTACATTCTATATTAACTTTGTCATGTTAAACCACCTGAAATTCTTTTTTTATATACATTATTATTAACGCTTAACTTAGCTTATTACTTTATACCATGAACAACAAATCCTTTACAAAACGTACAAAAATACTAATCTTCCATGACATGATGAAGCGTGTATATAGCTTTCATATTATATAGTCAAAACAATATTTACATATTCACTACAATTATGAATTACTTTGTCTTGCTGTATATACTACGATTATTATTTAAAAAAACAGCTTTTTGAAAACGCCGTCAATCAATAATATACCTTCGCTGCTTTCGCGTTTCGGCCATGTAGTGTTTAAGGAATGTTTAGAAAATAACAATAAATTACGTTTATTCCTCGTTTTTGGCAGTTCAGATTAGAAAAATAACACGAATTAACACTGAACTGAAGCCTGCCTATTTATATGTCTGAGAACACATCAGTCATGGCTATACCATTGGGCTATACCGACTCTTTAACGAGGATGATTCTTTACTTGCGGTGTATGTTGAGTTTAGCGATCTACAGTGTGTCTCAAAAAAAACTGAACCCTTTCAAATTCAAATTAGCCATAACCTATTGTAATAATGAATTTTTGCTCTAGTGCTTTTTTGAATTGGTGCGCAAAAACACATAAGGTCTTATACAAAATTAATTACGCACGCACCATTCGAAGCAATTGATCTGTCAAATTACTACAATAAAATATGTGAATTTGAATTTGAAAAAAAGTTCAATTTTTTACACCTGTGTACATGACGACGCGACAGCGCGACATTGACATTGTACGTCCATACAAAGAAATAGCGCAAAACGGACGAATAATTTGTTGTCCCGGGGGCATAGGTTTCACAACAGTGTGCATGGCCATTAGTAAAGCCCGTTTTCCCATTAGGCGAATTTGTTCGCGCGGAACGAAAAACGTTAACCAATCACATTGCCGAAATTTCTTTTTCACTTCACTTCGCGCGAACAAATTTGCCTAGTTGGAAAACCGGTTTAACGTAAGGGATACGAAAATTTGATGCTACGTGACAGGTAGACCTGCATTTTCAGCCGAAATTAAATGCCGGATAGCAGAGGTTATTAAAAACTTCAGATACCAAATGCAGTAAGTAATTCTTGTGGTTTACTTTAAGTTGAAATCTGCAGGATGTCGTCGAGCTGCCGGACCGCGTTGTAAACTCTTTGTTAAGATTGTTACCGCCCCATTGCCACAGGCTGTCGCCGACACTGCAAGTTCGTCTCATGCAAACAGCGTCGTGTCCACAAACGACAAGAGGCATGTGAACATGTCTCACAGGTAGTCAAAACGCTGTAGTCGGCGGAACTACTGCAGTTTACGACAAACCGCTAACAACGGTTTAACATTTGTCTTACGCTAATATCTTATCTTATACTCTCTAATATAGGTTAGAGACATCAATTAAGATTGACGTTTGACCGCCAGCATGTATTTAAGCCCGCAATGCACGTGCCATTGTGGGCTCGAAACATGCTGGATAAAGATAGATTCATATCTCGCCGTTTATGGCTTAGGGTCAGCGGTTAGGGTTTTGGGTTGGGGTTAGGAAATCACAAACAGCGTGATATGGATCTATATATATATATATATATATATATATAACGTATTCACTTATTATTAACATTCGGAGTTTTATATACACAATACGACTACTACTTATCGACACGCCATTTCTCAGCGGCCTCACGCCTCGCATCGGGCAGGATCTGATTTCGTACTCCACCCAGTACATTTGACGTTGCTTCAGTCGCTAATATGATTGGTTGAACAACAGCTGACGGAATATGACGTAATACACCACCCACAGCGCCTGTCATACCTTTATTTTCATGCTCTTCTTTCGCTACTTGCACGAAGTTTGACGCAGTCTTACCAAAACCCTACAAAAGAAAGATGATATTGTGAAGTTTAATACGAGATAGAACAAAAACCATATGAAAATTATATAGGGACTGTATATTAATTAAACCGGAAGTCAGCCATTAGTAGTGGACCAAATGATAGCCTTTCTTTCCATCATGCCTTACCGAAATATCCCAGGCATCCCGTATCATGATGCCTTATCTCGGGCCAAAATTAAGTCAGTTGACGAACATCAAGAAGAGCTTACTGAACGTTTGTTCAAGAAAATTTTATGCAATCCCACCTGTAGGCTCAATTATTTAATTCCTGACACTATTGATTACATTGATTATAACTTGCGGAACCAAAGAAAGCTTGATGTTCCGCTTACAAAAACACAACGTTTCTTAAATTCCTTTATTATCTCTAGTAGTAATATATATAATGCATTAGAATAAAACTTTAGCTTTGTGTATTTTAATTTCTCTTTTAACTTTTTAACCTCACTTGTACATACTTATTTTTAATACTTGTAATTTCTCATTGGTTGTAATAACTCACGCAATTCAGCTTATAGTTGCAATGTGATTTGATTAAAATAATCTATCTATCTATCTATCTATCTCTATCTATATCTATCTATATCTATCTATATCTATCTATCTTTCTAATGGCAAAAATGTGCCAGAAATTTATTGCGAGATGCTCTATGTTTCAAAATAATGTAATTGTCTGGTATTTTTAGTTTGAATGTCTCTTTCTTTCTTCTTTACGCAGGAAGATTCTATTCGTAAAGTTTGTCCCTTAAGGCCACGCTACACAGGGCATTTTTTTTGCTGCAACTTGCTAAGAACTCCTGCACAAAGAAATGTTATGTAAAAATATACGCACAGAAAAACAATGAACATTGCCCGCGTTTCACTCCACCGATATTATCATTCTCATTCATTTCTTTGTTGCCTTCTGGGCACGTTTAGTAAGAAAAATAACGGCAAAGTAGAAGGAGATCCATGCTCACAAATTTTGCAAATGGTGGTGTTCGGCTTGTGCAGTCACGCGACGTTTATATCGCATGCCGTATTCGCTTATATCTTGCGACATACTGAGAGTTATCATTGGACAACGAGGAGTATTTTGGTGTATAGTTTGTTGTTTTAGCATGTCTGGAACGCGAGTTATTACGAGTTGTGACGTAACTTGCACGAGTCGTAAAAGAACACTCACCTCCGTGACAACGTTGTATGCATTTGCTATTCCTTGTCTTAAATCCGCTGGCTCGGAATTAACGCGTCGTTTGACAACTTTACCATGTGATCCCGGGGCTACATTTTCTGTAGGGCTGACTATATCATATGCCACCTCGGCAGCTCCCTATAGCAAGAGAAAAATATATATGGACGAAGGAAAAAGGGCATACTGTGCAAACAGGGTGGAAAAACAATAGAGGGCCTAGTTTCAAACATAAATTTCGAAAAAACAGAACGGTCAAGCCTTAAAAACCTCGTTAAAAACAAGTTTAAAACTTATATTCGGATGAAATATTTGCTATTCAGCTTTCCAACGATTAAACGATTGGTTGGGAATAATATTATTCTAATGCAAACCTTGAAAGAACATAATATTATTCAGTGAAAGTGATTGATTGACTAAATGACATTGCAAAATCAAAAATTTGTGATATTATTCTATACATCTCGAATTTAACATGTTGTAAAATAATTTAAATTCATGGGCTGGTGCATAATTTTTCACCACTTATATGGCAAATAGTGCAATTTTTATTGTAATAATATTTTAATAGATTTTTTTGTCACATCGAGTAGGCATTTTAAATGGCTTATTCATTAATGACCGCCGACTAATTAACAATTAGACAACGAGGCCGAGTTGGCTATGAGCGAATAGTCAACGAGGCGAAGCCGAGTTGACTATTCGCTCATAGCCAACGAGGCCGAGTTGTCTAATTGTTTTAGTATAAACTATAGCATTTATTGAGAACTAGAACACAATGCAAAGTAAACAAAAGTATTAATATTAATTTTAAACGTGAATTTTCACGCCATTGTTTTGAATTTTGCTACTAGTAGACTCTCACTAATAGTCTACGAGTAGCGTAGCAAAACAGAACGCAGGAAAAGTGATAGTCTATTACTAAGTTTATACTAATAGCTATTAGTATAAACTTAGTAATAGACTATCACTTTTCCTGCGTTCTGATTGGCTACGCTACTCGTAGACTATTAGTGATAGTCTACTAGTAGCAAAATTCAAAACAATGGCGTGAAAATTCACGTTTAAAATTAATATTAATACTTTTGTTTACTTTTGTATTGTGTTCCCTAGTTCTCAATAAATGCTATAGTTTATACTAAAACAATTAGACAACTCGGCCTCGTTGGCTATGAGCGAATAGTCAACTCGGCTTCGCCTCGTTGACTATTCGCTCATAGCCAACTCGGCCTCGTTGTCTAATTGTTAAATAGTCTGTTGCATGAATAAATATTCGCCCCTATATGAAATCGTTTTCATGTAGGAAATTTAGAAGAATTGAACTGTAAAACAACTGATTTTCCCGGCTTCACTAAGCCCTTATATTCTTGACTTGCAACTACTTGTTGGGTGGTATTTCAACAAAATAATCTCATTTAATATCTTTCATTGAATAATTTGGCACCAACATGCATGGCCGCTATTTTATTGTCTTTTAATTCACAAGTGATTGATTGTAAGTCAAGAATATTCACTACACCAAGAGAAGTATAATATGTTGGTTTAAACACATGCTTCGGACGATTAGTAGGATCAAAGTCATCAAACTACCTGAAAAAATACAACAAGAACTTCGACGTTTCGAGCGAAGGTCTATCCCGCCTAGACGGGATCACGGCGTCTGTTGCCGGGATCCCGCTTAACCGGGACGAAAAATTCCCATATAAACACTCTATCCCATCTAGCCGGGATGAACTTTTCTTCTGAGCACGCGTAAACCCTTTTCTGCAAGAAAATATGACGTCAAGCACTTAACTGGCTTCATCCCGGCAATGTATTTTGTCCATATAAACACGCCATATCCCGCCTAGGCGAGTTTTCCGGCTAGACGGGATGAAAACGTTCCGTCCCGCCTACACGGGATCATATAAACAGGCCCTAACTAACGTGGGTCGCCACCAGTGGCGTGCTGGCTTGTGTTCGCCAGGGGAGGCCAGCTGGAAATTTGGCGCCCCTTTGTAATATGTGTATGGTTGAGCGTCGTAGACGCGAGACCTCTAGGGGGGTCCGGGGGTCATGTCCCCCCGGGAAAATTTTGAAATTTAGAGTCCCTGAAATGCTATTTCTTGCGTTTTGGGTGGCGATTTGACGGAATTCTGAGAATTATAAAACATCGTATAAATTAAAAATGCGCAAGAAACAACACATTCACGAGTTTGAATAAATATATAACTCATAGAGGACTTAGTTTGTTTCTTAAACAAAGAAAAGTAGACGGCGAACATTCACGAAGTAGACGGTGAACTTACCAGTGATCGTAAGCCAAATCACTTCACATTTCACAATTAACAATTTATATCCTTTGATATATTACAGACTGGACAGTAGTGCTTGCAGTTGTAGGTAGGCTGGTGAATTTTTAATCCTCGTATAAGTCGTGTTACGACTAACAGAACTCAAATTAAGCGCGCGTACTAGCACTTTGAACAGTGCTTGTAACGATCTCAAACTCTTTTTTCTCTCGTTGGCTCATCGGATCTGACAAAATTCCAATTCGGACTAGCGCTTTTGTGTGATTTGTGTAATTTCGGCGCCCCATTTATGTTTTGGCGCCCCCTAAAAAATCTTCGCTGGGGGGGCCATGGCCCCCCGGCCCCCCCTGCCAGCACGCCACTGGTCGCCACGAACCTATACGAACAGGCTTTGTGATTGGTTGATTATGACAATAGAAGATAATAAACTATAGAAATTATTTTTGTTTCAGAAAGCCAATCACAAAATTAAGTTCTTGTTTCATTTTTCTGGTAGTTTTATCCTGCTAAACGTCCGAAGCATATCGTTATCTCTACCTACACTGGCACCACGCATTCTGGTTTATAAACAAACCACATTAAAACTTACATGAACGACTTGCACCAATTTATTGGTAAGTTCAATCAATGCCATCGCTGAGGAGGTGGTAAATGAGCTGGCACCACGTTGTAACCCTCTCATGATTCGACCATCTCGACGATATTGTTCAACAGGTAACCAAAACAGATCTTTCACTCCTTGAACAAGCTGTACCAATGAATATGTCGGTCCCACGCCTCCTAGAATCCCTAGGATGTTAAAAAATATTCAAGGTCGTTAATGATTTTGCATAAAACCCATTTTATCTTTATATAAACAAACCACCATATATTTGGCTGTAAATGTACTCATCTAAACCTTTATGCTCTATCAGTGTAGGGTAAAGTGCCTCAAATAACAACACAATGTAAATTTCAAATATCAAGAAACAACACTCCAATCAGTCCAATGTCAAAATCAATCAATGATCATTGAAGCTCGCTAATTATTGATTATTGAAACCCAGGTTCCCAGAAAGAAAAAAAACTTTTTCCACCTCTGGTTTGTCCCCAGCCTGTCGATAGGTTTTTGTTCCAAGCCTGCAACAGACTCGCTACAACCTTATACAACTTGTTCCTGACCACTCAACAAAACTTCACAACTGAACATTTTATGAACAAGTTGTTAGCGACAACCTTGCAACAAATTGATGAAATAACATTGCTGCAACTTGTTGATAAGTTTTTCTCAAACTCATTAATAATTCATTAGCAATTTACTCAATCAGATAGCTCCATTCCGTCACTTGAATGGGTTTTCATACCTGGTAAAACACTGCATCAAACACTAGTGTTTGATAATCAAGCACTATAGTGTTTCATTCATCGTAATTTAACAAGAAAACAATGCGATTGTCCTAAAACGGCGCCTGATTGGTTCACTGCCTTTCATTGGTCCTACTCATTGGTCCTACTCATTGGTCCACTCGTTCTGCGTGTTTGATCACGGTAACAAAACACTCGAAAGCTAATGAATCTCGCACCTCGAGATTCATTAACATTCTCGTGTTTTTATACCGTGATCAAACACTCAAACTCGTTTTTGAAATACAGTACGTAACAAGCCTTTTTCCAGTACCTCTTGTCAAGATGACAAATATGTTAAATTGTACGTGTTTACTGACCTTGATGTCTTGGAAAATATAGTATAACATCCAAGGCCAAAGAGCATTCATATTAGAGGGAAGTGTGTACGTGTGAGTTATATCTCGTGCGCCGATAATTTGACTGTTTTTATATTGTCGGTAGCATGTGTGCATGTTTACCTGGAATTTGTCTTTTCTTGATATCATTCGCCCACTCATTAAGGGCATAACTGAGAACTCGATCAAAGCCCATCAGACCACTTCTATGACATAATCGCCTTAACGTGATTTCAGAACAGTTTAACTGCGCGAACGCAAACAACACTCCAGCCAGACTTCTCTGAAAGAATAAAAACAATAAGATAGCACTCTAAGATATCACTGGACAATATCTGTAAAGCAACTTGGCCGAGAAGAAACTATTTTAAATTTAGAGACAAATTAGGGTTGATTCGCGTGTGACTAAAAGATATAAACAAAATCTCGACGTTTCGAGCTAAAGCCCTTCGTCAGGAGAAATTAGTAGACAGATAAACACATTACATCAGCTTTTATAGCAACGCTATAAAAGCTGTCACGTGAACAAAATATTAACCAATGAAAATAAAGTAGTCATAACAATCATAACAAAATATAATTAATATGTAAAGATATAGACTGCGTGCAGGCTTCGGCCCGAATATAGGGTCGAAGGCCTGCGCACAGGCGTTACAGGCGTTACAGGCGCACAGGCGGTCGAAGGCCTGCGCACGGGCCGAAGCCTGCACGCAGTCTATATCTTTACATATTAATTCTATTTTGTTATGATTGTTATGACTACTTTATTTTCATTGGTTAATATTTTGTTCAAAATATACGTTGCTATAAAAGCTGATGTAATGTGTTTATCTGTCTACTAATTTCTCCTGACGAAGGGCTTTAGCTCGAAACGTCGAGATTTTGTTTATATCTTTTAGGCACACGCGAATCAACCCTAATTTGTCTCTATATGTCCGTGGCCGACGCTGAATTAAAGTCTACGATATTTTAAATTTAGCAAAGTTAATATCTAAGTTTGCTAAGACCTAAGTTATGGTCGATATTACTGTCAATGTAGCAGATATGCGCACGAATTGTTCACTTGGGGGTAGAAATGAACCACATTTGGAGGATGTCAGTTTAAAATTACTGTCTGCAATAACAAAATCTACTGCAATTTTCCTAGTACAATTGGTTATATAACACTGTTGTTGCCAATAAACCAGACAGAATGCCTCTATTAAACGGCCACCTCTACTAAGCGACCGCGGCCACTTGTTCGTAGTCCCATTGAACGGATTAACCTGTATTAAACAGCCAGACTGAATTTACATGGTGCTTTCAATGCTTCACTTGGTTGTTTTGACAAGAAATTCAGATTTTCAATTGCAGATCAATATGAATACATCTGGGAATAAAGTGCAGTGTTTCTAATTGAATAAGTAACCCGAAACCGTTTACCACAGGCTATATCAGTGTTCTACAGGAGGCTTTTACTGAAAAGGATTCTGTAAATTATTTTGTTGTTACATTGATCTGTTCTTTTCTTACTCAATACATTTAGTTTAATTTGCAATTTACGTCTTTAATAAAGACTTTGTAGCTATCTTTTCCGACTACGCTTTGTTTAAATAGTATAATTGAATAGAATGGCCACGCCCAGAATCTATTCTTAGGGGCCGATTACATGGACCTGGCTAGCCCGGTAAACCGGGATGAAATAAACTCATTAATCCTCATTTTTTCAACTGTTGAATAATCGTTGCTATATATTAATTGAATATTATTTATATGCTGCATTTAAGGGCTCCTCGTGTATCGATTGATGTTTGTTGCTGTAATTTCATTCGGTATTAGCGTAAACAAGTTTCTTCGCTTGTACGTTCGTAAAATGCAGTCGCTTTACTGTCTGAAATTTTTAAGCGTCTATGAAACACAAAAACAATGTTTTAATGCTAGTTTCAGTTTCTTTTAACGTTATTTGTTTACATTTTCAATATAAAAAGCCGTGCGTGTGCGATTTTCAGCCCGGTTTGCCGGGATGAAGCGATTACATGGCGATTTTCATCCCGGCAAACCGGGCTAGCCCGCTTGCAACAAGCGAGATCTCGCCAAAGCGGGCTAGCCCGGCTTCCATGTAATCGCAATGCAAAATTTATATAAGATTATTATAGTAAGCGGGCTAGCACGGTAAAGCAGGCTAGCCCGGTCCATGTAATCGGCCCCTTAGTGAACCTGCATTAAGCGACCACCCTGTATTAAGCGGCCAGCAACCCATTCCCCAAGGGGCAAGGGTGGTCGCTTGATACAGGTTCGACTGTATGTGTAATTAGGGGAATTAAAAACAACTTCAATTTGGTAATAATGAAGAATGACGATCAACGAACCTGTCCCATTTCCATGCCGTGTTTGCCGTGATAATCAAGTCTAATGGGAACATCAGGAGAAAACTCGACCAGTCGGAAGAATATTGGTGTATCATTATTTGATGATGGTGTTGATGCTTCATCAACGTTTCTTTCAAGATCTTGTGACGACGTCGTCATTGTAACTTGAGGTTCAGTGTCATGTGTGTCTAAACATCAAACACTTATTTACTGATACCGTGGCTGATTGAGAAAGTATTTTACAATGAACTCTATATAAACTGCAACGCTAACTCCAACGATGAAGCTTTATGATTGGAACTAAAGCCAAACGTGAAAATAGGAGCGAAAAATACACTTCCAAAAGGACTAAGGAAAGTTTGGAGCAGTGGGAAATTCAGTACATATTGTAAAATTTTGGGCATCTTGCTCGGTAGAACTGAATGTTGATAACGTTTGTAAATGGAAATTTCGAGCGAAAATTATATACATACAGCATTGTTAGACCCAACTATAGGCCCTCCTGCCTATAGTATGATTCTCTGTTTCTGAGACTTTCGAAAAGCGTAAAAAAACGAGCCGATAGGCGAGTTTTTTGCAACATGAAACAGAGAATCATATAAAATAACCACACAGAAATATAAAAAAGGTTTATTAATATATTTGATGTACATTGCAATTCTCCCAAAAAACGTCAACAACAGCGTATACTGTTTTATGCTTTGTGACGAACCTCTGTTTACTTTTTTCGCCATTATTTTCTTTGTCAAAGTCAAAAGTTGAACTATTATCGGCCGACATTTTTAAAATTTCAGGCGCGGGAAAATTTCCCGTGCATGATTCTCTCATCCTGCATGGGTATTGACCAATCAGCGCGCTCTATTTACTTCAGTTATTTTATAATTGCATTTCTCGCATTTTTCGCAAGACTTCAGGCTATTATCAGAAGGCTTCAATTTCAAAAATTAAGTGTAGAACCAGTTCTGGTTTTCCAGATAGTTATGACTGTGTATATCTAGTTGTAGTAGAAATTGAGGAGTGTCATTTTCATACAAGTCATGGCCATCACTTCAACTTACTTGTATCCTCCGTGCCTGAAAGATCTTTACAAAAATTTATAATAAACTGAAGGGTATCCTAAAACAACAAAATCATATATTAATATAGCAAGAATGCACTGACCTCGATCAAGTTTCTCCTAAAAAATTAAAATTATTTATTTATATACTGGATTGGTACCTAAACTGTTCTACTTCTAAACAGTTTGAGTGTAGTAGAACAGTTTAGCTACCAACTGCGAGGTCCTCCACAGACTTGCAGCAGACTTGTACCAATGCTGTTTCAACAACTTGTTATCAGGATGTATTCGCACTGCTTGTTCCCAGCTTGCTAAAAGGTTGTTCCAACAACTTGTTATCGTCCTGCAATTCAACAACTTGTTAACAAGTTGTGAATGACAACCTTGTAGCAACTTGATAAAATGCAACATTGTTACAACTTGTTGACAAGCTTGCTACAAGACTGTTGCGAACACATCTTGTTGACAAGATGTGACATTTTTACGTGTGTAGTCAAGGCAACAATGCGGTCAAACGTCCTTGGCTGCTAATATCCGAAAGACTCGAAAGTTGTATTCACGAAGCTCTATCAAATTGGGTAAAGAGAATTACGAAGCGATCAACTCAGTATAACCTCTTCTTGTCACGAGGAAGTTCCTGTGAACTTCCCTATCTTAAACCTTCGGCCGTTTTCTTAGAGTAAACGCTTTTCTATAGATCATTTGCACAATTACTGGAGCGTACCATTATACACGCATAGCCTCGATTTCATTTTTTTGAAAAGAGACAAAACTTTACGTAAGACTGAATAGAAGTCAAAAGAAATCAAAGAATGAAGTCGAGCCTATACGTGTATAATGGTATGCTCCAGTAATTCTGCAAATGGTCTATTCCTGGACATTCTCCTGTAATTTTGACAGACATTTTCCCCGCCAATTTCGTAGTCTCGCGCATGCGTTTGACATTTGACCGCGGTGCTAGTTAGGGCCAATCATGTTTCGTAGAGACAAACTGGAAATGTTTTTCTCACATGTGACTCAGGCGAGGTTACAGCCAGGCAACTGCATGCTGGAGGAGAATAATCCCAATATTAAAGATGCGGATGTGATACAGTCCGTTCACACTTGTCCGCTTTGTTTCCATTTTTGTATCCAAAATAATGAACTACAGTATATAGACGAAGTATATATATATATATATTTTTTTATTCAACTTCGCCTCAATGGCAGGGAGTCCACAACAGCGTCAGCCAATTACTGTGGCCCCATTGTTAATTCCTAAGGGTTAGTATTAGAGGGAGGAAACCGGAGTACCCGGGGAAAACCCTCGAAGCACAGGAGAGAATCTCAACTTACATGAGTTATTTGAGCACACTGCCGATCTCATGCGAGTACCAACAGTGACCTCGACCTGTTGTGAAACAGGCTCAACTCAGTGGTAAGAGGCAGCGCGCTAACCGCTTCCGCCACCCGTGCTACCCTATATGTTTTCTTGCTTCCAGAGTCAAATAAATCGTCAAGGTAGCACGATCAGGCTTTGCAAGAACAAACAACCTGGTTAAACTGTTTTTATCACGGGCAGGAGACTCCAATGTACGCATGCGCACTGTACCGCATCTTAAAGATGAATGGATACAGCGAGTCCTTCTGAACCCTAAACCGATTTGAGTTAGGCTGAAAAATATTTTATAGTCAAATCACCTGGTCAATGTTGAGTCGTAAAGGCTTTAAAGACACTCTTAAACAACCTTCTTGTGAACTAAGACTGTCGTCCGGTCGAAGACCAAGCATTTTCATGGAAATCTGAAGAAAAAATTGAAAAATACACAAGAGGTATATATTTATTTAATACTCAATTTTACCACGTGTGTGCATTTTATAATAGAGACCTTAAGATTTACGTATGTTTACGATTACGTCGAACCGCAAACCGCTAGCGATCACGTGACTAGACTCCCGCGGTTGAATTTGCGGTAAATTTTCAGGTTTTCAAGTGTGGAAATTGTTTTCGCGTATGAATAATCCCTCAGGATCTTTTTCGAAAATATCAAACTATATTTTAGTATCGCTAGAATAAATGTTTAAAACATCATCTTAGCTTCATATTGCACTTATTTTGAAACACGAAAAACGAAAAACTAAGCTTGGAAAAAACTATAAAGCACAGCTTTCAAAACAAGATGGCGGCTTATACTCAAACACATCTCAGAGTTTGTACTTCAATCTTAATCTCCTCAAATGTATTACCTCTGACGTCTAACCTCAAACTGCAGTTTGAGGTTTGAAGTAAAAATTTTAAACCTCCATCTTAAGGTCTCTATTAGCAACAACGCATGGCCGTGCCGTTATAGTTTATATCAGCACGGCAAGATGGCGCCCGAATGGAAATTTATAAGATTTCGTTTATTTTAAACCGACGACAATCCCAAAACCACGAAGTGGTCAAATTTCTAAAATAATTCCGTATTTAAACGTAAACACGTGTTGTCGGCTCAAATGTGGTAGCAATTTCCGCACGTAATACAAAAGTATACAAAATTTGCAAACTTTGCAAGGCTATATTTTCCACATTTTCCAACATTTCGCAACCAAACTTTGCTATTTTACTAATTTTAGTATGTTCTTTCCGGGAATATACTTTTTTCGCCTAGATCAAAAAATTAGTCTATAATGCAAATTGTCTATTCCGCCGTTGACCAAGAGTTGCCTGCGGAGGAAGCTAATGTAGGTACGACACGGTTGAAGAGAAAAACTTAACGTATAGTAACGCACCATATTTGAATGAGTCTGTCTCGGTTTTGCTTCAGTGGAATACTGATATAACAACTTATTGATTTGTGAAGATGACAATCGATCGCGTATTTCGACATCTTGAATAAGCAATACTTGTCTCCAGGCTTGTTTAGTTTCTTCTGGATATTCTTCATATTGAAAACGAACCTGCAGAATAAAAACACAATAAAATCGTCAATGATTGAAGTCTAGTTCAAACGTCGCGCTTCTGATGTTCCGAACCTAATTCGTATTGCCCGTAACTCATTAAATATTCAAAATGAAAACAAAGCCGAACACCCTTTTGAAACGCAGATTTTCAGCTTTTTGCTGTGAAAATTTGAGAAAACTTCGTCAAAACCGGCCGGAGCATTAGTCTTTTAAAAATCAGTAGTGATCGAAAAAAATTACCCGAGAAAATCGAATTTATATTATTACAGCGATTTTTTCACTGAATGGCTTCCACGCTAATCGCTATGCGCTAATTATATAGAACAGCTCTTAACCAATGAGATTACAGAAAAGGCAATTTGTTGGCAAAAGGCAGCCGAAATAAAAACGGTTGCTCTGGGTTGTTCGTAAATATGTAGGAATACATTGTAATTTTATGTATTGTTATATGTTTAGTGTAACATTTGTAAATTTTTGGTGGGAGTTAATAAGGAACTAATATTATTAATTAATTATGGGGCTTCGGTGGCGAAGTGGTTAGCGCACTTGCCTTTCACCTCTAAGGTCGCGGTTCAAGTCTGAGTGAGAACTTTCTCAATGCGACTCGAACCCAGTCCTCAAGTGAAAAGAGTAAAGTCAACGCTCTGCCGAAAGTCGTGGGTTTTCTCCGGGTACTCCGGTTTCCTCCCACAGGGAAAGTTGACAGGGTGGGTTAGGTAAAAGGGCCCACAGTAATTGGCATATGCTGTTGTGGTGACCCTGCCCTAGTTGGCGAAGCTAAATAAATAAATACTGTTTAATAATAAAAAAACTTAGCTCTTACTTATTAATTTTAGTTTATTATATCTTATTCTTTGTAGTTTTTACGTGCTGATTTCGTATACGACATTACGACCAATAAAGTTTATAGATCATAGTCAATATAATCGTGTGTTCGTGTGCTTCTTTGGTCGCCCCGTTCGAATCGGCCCAGTAAAAATCCCCGTATCGGAACAATTTGTTACACTTCGCGAAATATTGGTGGTGCGAATTTAGGTTATCAACATATTCCTTTCTACTTTCTACACATTACTTACTTTACTCAACTGAACTTCGACCAAAGTGTTAAGGTCACGTGACTCTCCTGCATTCGTCTTCCAATTTACTTTGGTACTGGAACTTCTCTTCTTGTTACCATGGTTACCGATCACGACAGGATCATCGTCTACGTCATCATCTTCATGAAACGTGCGGCCATTTTCTGTAGTATTTCGACCACAATGATTGTTTCTAGGATTTTTAGAACAAAATTGGTGGTCGGGTTTCTAGAACCACAAACATGACCTTATAGGGGTGCGGGGGCAAGCACCTCCGAGACAATTCCGATTAAAATAATGCTCTTAGGGCCTGTTTATATGGGAGGAGAGTCCCGGAGCGAGTTACTACTCGGCCGCCTATGTGCCTAATAACAAAAAAAACCGGCAGGTTGTCGTTTGGATTAACCGGCGCACTGGTAATCTCAGATCTCTCCTCGAGGCGAGGGCAAAGGCAAGGCGAGGGAGATAGAGACAATTTTTTAACTGTTACTGCACTTATATAATATATATACCGAGCGGTTCATATTATATAACAGAACGCTTTGTTGTGTTCCCGGCGACGAAGTTGGTCCGGGTCAGGTATTCCGCCTCCATATAAACAGGCCCTTAGAAAGTTAACATGCTTTTGTGAATTTCAAGATAAATCTTGAATGTAAGGTTTGAATCTAAAATTGTGTAACTAATCTCTGCTTTATCAAAATGACAAAAAAAATAGAAAAATAGGGTTGCCTAGATGGTCAAATATTTCATTTTTCGGCTCAATATTTCATTTTTGTTTGATAACCCAAAATCTGGATTTGGTACAGAAATTGGCACCTCGCCCGGTTAATCAATTTCTGCAAGAGCACCGCGACTATTTTACTTATATTTGTCTCCTTTAGCTATCGTAAACACAAAGAAGGTATTAACTCCTATCTTCTCCGCTTGAAAGTAAATACTTTCCTAGTTTCCTTTCGATTTACAAATGCTGCGACGGATTCACAAGTTTTAGCTTATTCTAAAGCCTGTGATACTAACCTTGCACTCGTCTTGTTGTTTTTGCTACTTTCAAAATCACTCCCTCCATACAGTTGCCAGAGGATAGACATTTCCTTCACCGTGTAGCAGAACAGTGGAGTGGGGTAATTACTGGGGGGCTTTAACTGGTCTACGCCACCGACCTTCAGACAAAAAAAATAATGTTAGAATCCAAGGGAATGTTGCACCACGAGCGAATTGTACGTTTCAAAAATCGTACCAGCGCAAATAAAGAGTACAATGTGCATGGAATGGTCAGCATTAAACATAATTATTAGTGACATACAGGCACTGAGAAATAATCAGGAATTATTTTGATTTCATCACAAAATGACGTCACTTCAGGTCCTTCACACACCACCTGAAATAACAAGATTTAAAGTCAAGATTAACCCGCCTATTTATTATTATTACGCATTACATACACAATCTCGGTTTTTATTGGCTGCTAGCCTACAAATAAATCTTGATATTTGTAATTATGACGTCACATCTACAGAAAATATTCACCACGCCATTAAAAACCGTTTGTTTTTATACAAAAAAGGAAAAACTTAGCAAATATGGCGAGGTTCGCCTCGCTAACAGACAGCGACATGCAAAAACTTTGGACGAAAAGATGCTGTAAACATTAAGGACAATAGAAGCCCTTTCAATGTAAATAAAATTGTTTACAAAAAATTGTGTCTGCATGTTGTTATAGGCTTGAAAACGCGTAATAAAATAATTATTGAATTCGGTTTTCGCGTGATATCGAGAATTATCAACGCCTCGTTTGTGTATGTATCTGCCTCAGAATACGGCTTCAGCAGATAACACAACCTCGGACTTGATAATTCTCGATATCACGCTCAACCTCATGCAATATTTATTAATATTTGTAAGTTTTCGAAAGGATATAGCATGCACGTACAGTATATGCGCTAAGCAATTGGCAGCAGAGGCTGGTGACGGGGTGTTACTAAGGTGCGAGCCTTCGAGACGAAACCTATTTTTGCGAGCCGCGAACCTTTTTGCAACGCGAGTAAATGAAATGTACAGGCCTTTAAAGTAAACAGATTGCTGTATTAAAAACCAATATGTGGACTCTTAAATAATATTGGGTTTGTTGACCACAACTCACCTGTAGTCACAACATAGTTTAGTTTATTTTTAGTTTAGTTTATTATGTTTACCACTCTGAGGTGGATGGGAAGCCTGAACAGGTTTTGCAACCCAATTGACAAAGGTTCCGAGGGTTAGTTAGCTAAGGGTTAGTTTTTAGCGAGGGAGGAAAACCGGAGTACCCGGAGAAAAACCCTCGAAGCACAGGAGAGAACCAACCAATCTCAACTTACATGAGTTTATCAAGCACAGGGACGTTACCCAACCTAAGTAAATCCGTGCCCTCGACCTGCTGTATAGCCGGCTTAACTCAGAGGTAAGGGGCAGCGCGCTAACCGCATCTGCCACCTGTGCTTCTTCATAAACAAGTACATAAACAACAACATAAACAAGTTAACTGCTCGAGCACAGAATGACCAAGACATACGTGTAACTGTTATAATCAATAATGTATTACTGATAGGAGTACGCATTCTATATCAATTATTTCTATAAACAGGCATCAATAAGTTATAGATAAAACATCATGATCAGTCGATCTTTATCTGATATAGAAACTCGAGCCGAAGGCGAGCGTTTGTATATCAGATAAAGATCGGATGCGAATGTTTTATCGAACCTAAACAACGACCCATCTTATGATTTCATTGGCGAAGTAATTTTAGAAATAAACATTGTCTAAGCCGAGAAAATCAAAGCTGAAGTTTATGTAAATCAGGACAAACCTTTATCCGATTTACAAACATTGATTAAACATTCATTTCTTTTGAATTTTCCTCATAAATTATTAATGCCTTTTTAAGCATAAATAAACTAATAAAGACTAAAACGCCAAAATTCTATCAAGAAAATTCGACTCTGCCGTTTGCCGTTCCCATCAAACGTGAAGCTTAAACCCCCTAACCTCTGCAGACGGAGGGGACGTACTGTACCTCCTCTTCTTTCTCAGGGTGATCTAAAATACAGAACTCCTCATCTGACCACTCGTCAGCAAAGTCCTCATTGCCCGGGGGGTGACTGCCTTCTTCTTGAGATGACGTAATTTGAGATTCATCGGGGAAATGAAATACATCAGTCTTCGACTGAGTATCAGCTTTGAGAACCTATAGAGAAACGGTTAATTGAAGCAAATTAACACACAACTGTTATATCATCTTAGTCCTCAGAGATTTAACTGATCTGAATAGCCAATCTCTCGCCACCTCAATCTAAAATTGAAAACAACTTAAATCATGACAATTTCAGCATGTACTGGTTAATACAGATCTTTTCTATGGGGCGGGTCTGTTAGAGCCACGGACAAAGTTTTGTGCTTGATCTTGCCAAATATCTGTGTGCCGTGCTCCAGCCACACCACCCCAGAAAATCCGTCTATGCTGAATACATTTCTGCCGTTTCAAGTTGCGGACGTGATGACCGCGACTACATTTTAACTGTCGCTCTCATACCTCATTCCCACCATCAACAGAGTCATTCATATCATCAAGACTTTCATCCATGGCGTCTGACATTAAATCGTGAAGACATCCGTCTTCTGCATTACGTTGTTCCACAGGAGAGTCATCAAATATTTCTTTCGTTTCCTGAGAAGAGGCACAAAGTTAATATACTTTGTAAAACCGGTCTTCTCCGTTGAGCCTACTTATGTTATAATTATGCCAGGTTGGGGGCTGAGATATGTTTCACCCTTCCCCCCTGGAAGACAGGCGAATAGCAATGAATTACTGTAGTTTTACAGTACGCGGCCTTTTCCCAGATGCGACGTTTTCTTTGAAGATCAGGAGAAGACCATAATAAAAGACCCGCTCTGAGTCGGGATAAAGCTTAATTTAATCATAACATGTTGCCGAGACTGAAATATTTATAATGTGCATACGAAATACTTAATATTTTTTACTAATTCGTGGCTGCTTCACACGTACAAAATGTTTGATAACTTTGCAAACAGGGGGATATGCTATCGTTTAATAAGACTACTTAACCATGGACTTTAACTTTCTTTAACAATGATTTTGGCATATCAAGATCAATCTGTCTTGGTACATGCTATAAGCACACATAGCATTTTATACGCTATATGTATGGGGCCAGGCCACCTAGGCGAGATCTCGCTATTAACTACCCGAGATCTCGCCTAGTATGGCTGAAAATTTCCCATATACACGCAACAGGAGGGCTAGCCCTCCTAGTAGGGCTGAGTCAAAAACTTGCCATATCTGTGTTAAACTCTGCTTTTCGAAGTCATTTTCGATTTAAATATTTAGTTCTAGAACAATATTTAATTGTCCGCTGGTTTTTATTCGAAATTTGCTCGGTAAAATATGATTTTGGACTTCGTAAGAAAGTAAATGAGTTGTAGGGAAGCCATTTAATTAATGTTGTTTACGCAGCGAGCGAGCCCTAGCAAAAGGGCTGATTTTTATCATGTAAACAGGGGCTGAAAACCAGCTCTACTGGTAGGGCTAGCCCTTCGTGTAGGGCTCGTGTAAACAGGGCCCGAGATAAGCACAGTTCGATGCGGAGTTGAAACTATGAATTCAGTTGCCTTTAGTTATACTGTATAGACACTTCCCGAATTTGCCTGAGTGTACGCCATAGAATGGTACGAGGTGGGGGATGACAATTACTTAACTTCGACTTAAATAGGATTTTGTCAGAATCAAATGCAAGTAGTTATTTCATGTGTATACTCAAATAAATTCAGGAGTGTCTATTGAATTCGAATTTGGGAACCTCATTTTCATATAACAAGCCTTAAAACGGATACACTTACGTCGACATTGAGAATATCAGTGGATTGAACCGTAGTATCACGGAGAAAATCACCATCATTCACAATATAACGAACAATGTCGAGAACTGCCGACAGCGAGTCGGAACAGGTTCGGACGTGAACAATATTGTTAGATAAAGTCAGAGTACGTTTTGGAGAGTTCTGAACAAAAAAAAAGGATATTTATGCAATATGAGTAAATTCTTTAAATTCCCCATATATATATATATATATATATAACACGCATGTCTGGATGGTATGGTGAGTATTGTACCACATGCGCCATTGGCACAGTGTATGGTGCATAAATACGAAGTCACTCGCATCTAGACTGCGTTACAAGACTCACTGACGAGCCGTTGAACGGCGAAACATGCATGCGAAACATGCATGTCTGATATATATATATGCACCTTGTCTTTTGTTGGCTCTGTGAGGTTAATAATTTTGCTATATAGCTATAATGCATGCACTTCCCTTCTCTTGTGGTCGTTTGAGCACTGGGCCCAAGAGACTTCACACGCATGTCTGGATGCGATGCGCATGTGTTTGTACCACATGCGCCGCTGGCAAGCACAAGTGCATAAATAATAAGTCAAGTCACTCTGAACTGCGAACTGCTCTGCACTGCTGACGAGCCGTTGAACGGCGAAACATGCATGTCTGCAGATTTGACTATATATATATATATAGACTACAGTTGGTTTGCTTTAAGTTCGTTCTTTTCGCATCCCTTTACATATGCTCGGTTCCTCGAGGTGGTCTATTGTTTACACTTGTGTAGCCCAGTAAAGCAAGGCAATTTGTTGGGAAAGGTTAAGTATTTTTAATATATGGGTAAATACTAAGATTTTTCTCGGCATCTCGTTCGATGGGATTAATAGTTGATGGTGTTTGTGGATGGAATATTCGAACGAAAATTTACATACATTTTTAGACCTAGCCAGGAGCATTAAGGCCTTAAACCAGGAGCACAATGCCTAAGGTTGCATTTTTCGCAACTGCTCCTGGCTAGGTCTAAAAATGTATATAAATTTTCGTTCGAATATTCCATCCACAAACACCATCAACTTTGTATTTTTAACACTCAAAGACTACTATTGTAACAGTAACATGCTTTTCACCTTTTCTTCATCATTTACAGTGTTTAATGACAGCTCGAATAAATCAACGTCTGCGACTGATACATAGTCTAGAGACCAGAATAGAAATATAACTCATTAACATTCCTTGGAATGGCTTCAAAAACGGTACATTAATAGTATTCTATATAAAATAGATTACTAAATATGAAGAGGTTTTTAATAAGAATACAGGGGTGCTGTTCTATAATTATCAGATAAAAGGCCAGTACGCATGGCATATTCAATAACAGGCTAAATGAACACAGCGGGAAAACGTCTGCGCATGCGCGTGAACTAAAAAATGGCGAGAATTTAAGTACTACTTGGCAATTGTGAAACTTTTGGTGAAACTTTTGGCAATTTACAATATGACCTTATTGTTAATTACATCCGTTATCCGGAGTTTCGATATATATATAGTTTCAAAACTTTTAAATTTTTTACAGGACCCTTGTTGATAACAGTTGATACCTCAACTGATTAGGCTTCCTGTGTAAATACTAAATAATATTATTATTATTATTATTCCAACTTTAAAACAAAAACATGGCCATGTACACGTTCAAAATAAGTGAAACCAACAAACAAATACGGCAGACGGTAGACCAGACCTTAATCATTAGTCCTCTACATATATCATATAAAAATAAATAAAAATGAAATAAAAAATAATTTGTTTGTAAGGGGATGTATCGAGCACTTCACAGTACTGTTTACGCAAAATATTTTCATGCGACGCAAAAAAATATGGACAAAAATGTGCAGCAAAAATGAACCTACGAAAAATATTCTTACATGGTTCCGTATAAGAATTTTTTATACGATAAATTTATCGCCAGTCACCTTTGGTTCATTTTCTTGCATGATACTATTTCTTGAACTTGTGAACTATAATTATTTCTAGTTTTTAAGTTGACACATTCATTATTTCGCTCACAATTTTATAGCAAAGACACACGAGTAAGTCACTCCTTTTGATGGCCATTTTGAGTCTTCGCCTCACCGGAATACTTGGAAATCAAGTTTTCGCCAGGCAAATTTCAGTCAAGTTGGCGCATGCGCAGACGTTTTTCCGCGGTGTTGGCTAAATGATAACCATTATTTAAATATTCTTAACTACAAAGGGATAAATCGCTGTCATTCACAAACCTTTCACAACATTCATTGTCTCATCTTTGTTGTTTGAAATAAGCAGCACTGCATTATCGATTATAAATCTAGACAAAGAGACATTCAACACGGTAAATACGATATTTTTAAAATTAACAAAACTTCATATCTTACGATTCTGTGAGTCATGTTTATATGAAACTTGATTATCCACAGTCGAACAAAAAATTAAAATAACACCATACCTCAAAATAGACGTCTTGGAATCCAGTGTAATATTACTGGAAATACTGAAACCTTCGATTGTGATTAATACTTGATATGGAATGTAGATTGGTCTAAATAGGGATTGTAAGATAGGAACATCAACAATATTAGCATGCAATGTGGGTTAAAATAAAACATTACAATAGAATACAATAGAATAGAATACAATGAAATACAATAGAATAGGTGACTTTCCATATTACTTACCCGAAATTTCGCAACAAAGATTAGGGTTAGGATTGGCATTAGGATTAGAGTTAGGACTAAGATTAATTTAAGTTGGTATTAAAATTCAGGTTGTTAAATACGGAAATTTAGCCAATAAAATACAATGCAATGCAATACAATGTAATACAGTATAGTACATTAAGGCACAGAGCTGTATAGAAGAGTACAATATAGTACTGTACATCACGGTACATTACATACGAACACATCCTAACATATTTCGTACCTGTAATAGAGAGCACAATCCCAGAAATGAACATGTAACATTGTAACAACCACTGGAGGTATGAAACCAACAACTTCCTCATCAATGACACCAAAGTAATCAATCATCTACAATATATAACACAAACGTTACAGGCAGTAGGTATATACAAACAATGTTAACCCTCTGTTACCTGTAGTATCCACATCTGTCCTTCATTGACCATACGATGACGTAATGTACCACCACACAACGATAATGCAACAACAATGTCCTAAAAATAGATATAGTTCGATTAAAATAATGGTTAAGGTTTTCGTGCATGGATGGCACTGTCGAGAAAAAATGTATATACATATTTCACACCTAATAGGGAAGAGTTACTAAAAATTGCAACAATCGAACCTGCGTGTGACCATAATTGTATGTACGACAAAAACCCTTCACCCATAAATTAACTCAACTATCGCGTTGAATTTCTCTTTAAATACTGGTTTGTTTGAGAAGCTATATCATACACTCGAAGTCGTTTATTATAGTGATTTAAAAACACCTCAAAGTATGTTAAAAACTCGGCTAGCGCCTTGTTTATCAACACACTTTTCGGTGTTTCAAATCACTATAATAAACTCCTTCTCGTGTTGATATATTACATGAACTGGTGGTCAGCTCTTGACAACTGGTCTCTGTAGCTCAGTGGTCAGAGCACTGGAACGGAATCGTAAGGCCGATTTGCAACTGCTCACGGTTAGATCAAACATATGTATATAATTCTTAGCTCCAAATTTTCATCCACGAAAAATCTTTAAAATTGTATTTTGACGAGCGAGATTCCCAAAACTAATAAAAATAGCTCCAGAGTAGGTATTGAATGCTATGAATTGGAACAATTTGGAGCGGTTAGCAAATTGGGGTTCGCAATTTTGGTTATACGACGCTGTCGACGCGTGGACGCAGACCCTTACGATTTTCAGGTGAAGTAGGGAAAAAACGTTTTACCGTTTGTTAATATGATCCTGCAACGGTTAAAAAACAAATAACTACCTTACCTTAGAATTTCTGTCCATGTCCCAATAACTTTTAACAGCCAATGATAGCATAGCTCGATTATTATCCATGTTCGTTCTAGATCCTGTTACTTTGACCCCGGGATCAGACTCGTATACAGTTCGGTATAAATCCCCTGGTACAAAAACCGTATTATCCATATCTCTCTCGACATTTTCAACATGAGCGGCGTGGTGAAGTGAACAGGATTGAGCCTGGGCGTTAATGTAGCACAAGTTAGGTTGTCCTTTGTAGTCCAGTACATAGAACAACTGAGTGTTGTCGAAATGCAATAGTATTTTACCATAACCATCTTCATTTTCAATCTGAAACGAATCAAATATACCGATATGTATATTTCCAAAATGGTCGCCACTAGCAAAACTTAAAGGTGATGTAAAGTCCCGATGTAAACAGACCGGCAACGTCCGTTTGTTTACATTTTAAACACGCTATATTTAAAAAAATATGATGTGTTCTGGTTCGCTATGCTTTAAATAAATACAGATTCGAGTTTCTGATTTAGAAGATGTCGAATTTTAGTCGAAACAACGCGAAATTTGGGCATTGTTTACATCGCGGGACCCCCCATAGCACATGCGCAGAATGGACTTTACATGGTCTTTAATAATTATATGTACTTTAATTTTTAATTATAGCATTTCCCAAACATCAATTTTCTGAAAGGCCTACCCAGTAACTACGTTATTATCCCCTTTTACAATCCAATATTGTATGCATATGCCCTAAAATCGTTTGTGTTGATAACCTACCTTAGTTCTCGGAAACATGGCGATTCTCAATTTTGAAGAGTTCAATGTGAGAGCTAAAGTACTGCTTGGTTTTTTCTCGGTTGTATGTAAGATCTTTTGTTGATCTGAAACATCGCTGTCATCTTCCTCTGATGAATATGAATCTGGAGGCAAATGTACAGGTTGAGTGTAATTTATAATAAATGAAAGGTGATTGGAGTCTGTATGTTATTATTACGTTGTTTCATTCAACTTTGTATTTCATTCCACGTTTAATACTTACATGTATATTATAGTGAGCTCGTAGCGTTTCGTGCAGTAAGCGATTAGAAGTGGGTAAACAAGTTATTTCGGCCTTATTGAACATATCAAAGCCTGCCAAAAATATGGCTTTATAAGATATAACTTATTAGGCATTGACCTTCAATGTTCAACATTAAACAGAAACCAGCATGTTCACCGACAATTATTACAGCTTTTGCGATTATTATGCTACACAATGTGTCGCAATGGCGGTCCATAAAAGTAACTTTGTGGAAAACACCAATATTTATACTTATATCTACATCCACATTTACATCCACACTTACATCCACACTTACATCCACATTTACATCCACATTTACATCCACATTTACATCCACATTTACATCCACATTTACATCCACATTTACATCCACATTTACATCCACATTTACATTTACATTTACATTCACATACACATCCACATTGACATCCACATTTACATCCACATCCACATTTACATTTACATTTACATCCACATTTACATTTACATCCACATTTACATTTACATCCACATTTACATTTACATCCACATTTACATTTACATCCACATTTACATTCACATACACATGCACATTGACATCCATATTTACATCCACATTTACATTTACATCCACATTTACATCCACATTTACATCCACATTTACATCCACATCCACATTTACATCCACATTGACATCCACATTGACATCCACATTTACATTTCGTATTTCTTTACCTTGATTAATAGCAGAGCGACACATTTGAAACTTATTTTGAACATTTTTTCCATCTTTCAGTCTAGCTGCAACATCCACATCGATCCAGTTACTTGCAAGTACTGCGTTACATTCTTGTTGCTTAACATGTGGTCCTAGTGATGGTTCCCATAGTAAAAGATCATTACCAAACCTGAGGAGGGTGACAAAACAGTTGTGAGAACAGTGATTAGTGAGGTATTATTATGCTCGAATAGGGCATACAGTATACCCTACATGGGTGAAGACAGGGTGCTGAATTGGAAAGGACGCGGCGCAAACTTGACCAAGTCAAAGGCTTACCAACATGTTATGGTATGGTATATTACAGTATGGTATGGTATGGTATAGTATGGTATATTACAGTATGGTATGGTATGGTATATTACAGTATGGTATATTACAGTATGGTATGGTATGGTATTGTATGTTATGGTATGGTATATTACAGTATGGTATGGTATGTTATGGTATGGTATATTACAGTATGGTATGGTATATTACAGTATGGTATGATATGGTATGGTATGGTATGGTACGGTATGGTATGGTATGGTATGGTATGTTATGTTATTATAATACAGTATGGTAAATGATTTTGCTTTGTTGCATTATATGGTATTGAATACGGTATGGCTATGCTATGGTGTTGTGTGGTGGGATATGATATGCCATGCCATGGTATGGTATGGTTCGGTTTTAGGTGATATAGTGCATGACGCACACATAATATTTCGCACTGACCTGTTATAAATCAATTCAAAAAAGGATGGGTCCTGGAAATTCACATCTATTTCAGGAAAATTCAATTCGATATGTAATTTAGAGAAAACCGACGTCTTTTCTTGAAAATCTTTCATCTCTGAAGGGTCACCCGGTACCACCAACTGAGGAAACACAAATATAAAGAGAAATTAAGATGTTAATGAAACCAACCCAACCCAACCCAACCCAACCCAACCCAACCCAACCCAACCCAACCCAACCTAACCTAACCTAACCTAACCTAACCCAACCTAACCTAACCTAACCTAACCTAACCTAACCTAACCTAACCTAACCTAACCTAACCTAACCTAACCTAACCTAACCTAACCTAACCTAACCTAACCTAACCTAACCTACAGTAACTGAACCAAACACAAACCAATCCAAATCAAACCAAACCGAACCAAAACAAACCAAACCAAACTAAAGTATAATATAGTTACACTGGATAGTTTTATCATTTCTTAAACCCCCGCCACTCCCTATAGGACGAAACCGAACTACCAGGAGAAAACCAGCCGTCATCTGACATGCACCTGAGTCTAGATTACAATGAGAGAATTGCATTCTATAGTTTTCGAAATATAATTCAAGACAATTGCTACTTATGGACCAATGATAATTTGCTGAATACGGTTACCTCTTCCTTATCATACATGACAGGTTTTGAGGAGAAAGGCGATGGTTCTTGTTTAAACATTGGACATGTATCAGACAAGCTGTCAGGAGAACTGTCACCTGACGATACTTCTTCCAATACTGGTCCTGACACTGGCTGAGCAGAAATCACAATCCTGAAATGGGATACAGATGGATTATATATACGATATTCTACAACGCCCATTAAAATTGATATATGGAAATGGCCATTCCGAAGTTTCTAAAGAAACTACGACCGAGTATTGAAAAAGAAATTATCAATATTAAACAAATCCAACCACTGGAAAGAGTGCGTTAAAATAACACGTTTGAGAAC
The DNA here is from genome assembly GCA_016169945.1 of Trachythela sp. YZ-2020. NCBI lineage: Eukaryota > Metazoa > Cnidaria > Anthozoa > Malacalcyonacea > Clavulariidae > Trachythela > Trachythela sp. YZ-2020. Next base: position 3,403,339 of record JADLSH010000386.1, on the reverse strand, counting down.
TTTGGATAAACGCAGTATGAACTTCAACACTCGTATATCTCATAGTAATTTCCACAACTTCTTGAAACTTCACCTTCACCATTCAAACATAGATTAATCCAAATTTGATGGTCAAAATTTGTATAAACTATGTATTAATATTGAGTCACTCCTTCCAGCAGTTTAGGTAATTCGTGGTAGGTTCGTTATGTAGCTCTACACGAAATGTATAATTTAACCCTAACCCCCACCTAACCCCAATCCTAACCCTATATATAATCACAGGCATAATTCGTGTAGGGCTGCATAAAGAACCATCCTAATTCGTTGGTCTTGATACTCTTTAGCAACCCGTCTTAGTACTTTCGTTAACTTCTGAGTTGTCAATTCTATTGCGGATTGAACCTGCGGCCCTGCGATTCCGGTGCAGCGCTCTAACTGACTAAGCTACAGAGTCCAGTTGCTGAGCATCAACCGCAAGTTCGAGTATTCCATCTACAAGCACCTTCTACTATTAGTCCTATCGAACGAGATGCCGAGAAAAAATCTTGATATTTCCAACTAGGTTCATACTATTTCCATAGTAAGGATTTTGAAAAGAATTTCCAGCGTATATGATCACAGAAACTTTTTGAACCAATCGTAGGTTGTTGAATTGTCTTGCATTTAGTCTCTCTTTTAATTACATACCTTGGCAAATCAAAGCCATTTGCCTCATCATCATTATCAGCGTGCCGTTGACTCACATGGACAAAATGAACATCTTCACTTACACCACTGGACTTCCAGTAACCTGAAAGAGACATTGTTTATACTGCACATCATACCTTGCTTCTCGGAAAAATTCGCGCGGTATTAGAATTAGCGTAGACCTTAGAAAACTAAAAACTAATTCGCGCGAAAGCGGATCTATATCCATAGGCGGATTTTATGGGGTGCATGCATGGGGGTGCTTAACCACTCTTTCCTTCCCCAGAAAAAATCAGCATTTTTTCTCAAGAAAAAAGTCAACATTAACAAGTGTGCACTGAAATTGTTTTATAATTGATTAAATGTTTTGACGCAATCAATTTATGATCCGATGCATGGTAGAATCAACCTACCATCCAAAGTTTTAAATCTCAATTCATATGTTGTTGCCGTCTCGCTGTCTTGTAAACATGTTTCAAATGCGACATCTGTACATCGTATTAGGCATACTTCTTCACGTAGATTCTTCTGCCAGAGTGGGGGAGTGGCACGAACGTCTGGAGAACGCAAGTCCAGGATAGGAAATCTAAGAAATGAGAAGTACAGAAGCTCACAATTTTTGTACTTTGGTAACCGTAGCATTGGTAACCGTATATAATGCTATATTTAGCTGGTTACATTTAAACCCTGGCTAGGTGTTGAATGACCGTAGACTAGATATGCTTCAAAATTTTGAACTTCAGATTCCTAAATAAATATCACCACAGTCCACAAAATTTCACAACATTCTTATAGACTAACCCGTATTTGGATTCTATCCTATTTTGTCTAGATAAAATGTAAATTTTGTCTACACGATTGTGTCAACACCTATGAAAGTCTGGGTTGCAATTGTTCACATACCAGTGAATAAAATATAATTTTTAAAGTTTGGAGAAAACTGACAATGAATTTAACAAGAACATTATAAAAAGAAATCTTCAAAGTGGGCAAACTGTTTCTATTAACTCAAGCATGGCAGTAAAATTGATAGATCTCATATCATTTGCATGTGAAAATATTCTGGCTTTTCAGCCCTTGCAAGTCTCAGAAGAAATAATCAATTATGTACTACTATGTATCAGGTAAATAATATGGTGCCTGATTACCTAATTGATTTATTCACGAAAACCAGTACACTTCATAATCATGAAACTAGGCAGGCTGAATTTAACTTGGCAGTCCCGAGGCCAAATACCAACTTTTGTAAAAAATCATTCAGAGGAGCTGTAGCTTGGAATGATTTATTACCTAACATAAAAAATTTGGGTTCATTGTCAACTTTCAAAAGGGCTCTAGTGACAAATAGTGGTAATAATTCTTGATAATCAATTTATCTTCTTTTTTTTCTCTTGATCTAATTGTATTAACTTAATAAATTCTTTTTATATTTGCATGTAATTAATCATACATAGCACGGCCTATTGGAAGATCACATCTTGTAAATATTTTAGTTTTTGTCTTTGTGAAATAGTACCGTGGATAAATAAAGTTTGATTGATTGATTGATTGATTGCAAGTGACATCACAACTCGTAATGCTTTCGCCATTTTGGGTGGCAAATTCAAATCACTGATTTAAACTAATTAACATGAAATCCAACATGGCTGAAATAGTAACGTACGCCAACTTTCCTTAATAACTCGAGTTTTAGGCATGTTAAAACGACAAACTATACACTAAAATACTTCTCGTTGTTCAAGGATTCTAGCGAGATATAGCTTGTTTTATAATCTCCGTATTTCGCAAGATATAAGCGAAAACGGCACTTCGATGAAATCCACGATAAGCCACCCAAAATGGCAGAATATTTAACATGACGTAATATTCTCGCGTGACTGAACAGGCCGAATACCTTAACGATGCTGAAAGACTGGAACATTCAAGGTGAATTTGAACTTTCTGTTCACAAGATGAACCGTCATTCATTGTTCTTGAGAATAGCGCCTGTTCATTCTAAAAAAAATAAGATATGTAATGGAATGTCATGATATTTGTGGAAATTAATGATATGTAGACAACTAGAGGGTTTAAAAATGCGAGCGATATTTAGATATTTAACATTTTGCACAACCAAAGCATCAATTTTGGGCAAAAATAGGTCAAAAATGAGCGCGAAGCTTTCTCAGAGAACGTAAATTTCAACTGACGACGGTCGAGGTTGTGTAATTGTCGAATTGATAAAAGTTGAAAAAAGATTATATTACCGTATTTTAATAATAAATTTTCAGTAATACTAAATGTGGTCAAACTTCGTCTCCTTGGTGCACTTGATTTCTATATTTGTTGAGTTAAGTTCCTAATTTTTTTACTTTTTAGCACTTTAAGCACCAGGGTTCTCACAACTAAATTTCAGAATTTCCTGGCAAGAGCTCTAACATTCCTTGATTTACCCCAAAATTCCTTAAATTACTTCGTTCATTCATTCATTCAGTTTTCTGACGTCAAATCACAAAGTTATACTTGAAAATTAAGGGTTACAGAAACGCCAAATTCCCTATAAATATCCGCAAAAATACAAAGAATTCCTGTTCTTTAGGAAAATTCTCAAAAGTGAGAGGCCTATTTAGTACTACCAGTTTTCTCGTCAACTTCTAGAGGCCAATGTCAATGAGAAAACAGGCTTGGTATGTCAGTTCAGTGTGACCAGACGCGGTAATTTACATTACTTTTGGTAATTTTTCACGATTTTTAAGCACTTCTTAGTAATTAGAACTTTTTGGTAATTACTTTAGTAATTTTTTGAAAATTTGGTTGGGAATATTTACCCTTGTTTTCCTATAATTTTCAATTAATATGGAGATATTTTACTTTATTTGATACAAAATTGTAAATTTCCGCATTTTCAATCGTGCACAATTTGTGAAAATAGTGATATTTTGAAACCTATGACGCCCAAACCACCCGTCCTGTGGCCCGTATGAGAATAACCTGGGAATTTGGTATCTTTTTAGGGGGGGGAGAAGATTTATGATTGCAATTATTGTATTTAGTATTTTTTAATCAGATTTAGTAATTTTTTCCCCTTGGTTTGGTAATCACCTCTCAAAAAACCTGGTCACACTGTGTCAGTTGCAAAGTACTAGTTTCTGATTTCCAACTTTCTCACATATACTGAGTATTTTCAATATATTAACGTTCTATTGCACTTACTGCATCAGTATGAAGGGGAGCCGACGTGAAATATTGCGACGATTGTTTCGGCTGGTCAGCGGATGTGCCTGAAGGATACAGTACGCCATGTAGTCTATCTATAATGGTCAGATCAACCTCAACTTCCACATCACCAAGCTGAACATCAATTTCTGTTTTAGGAACAACACTGTGGCGGCCTTGAATAGACGCCTGGAACAAAATATACATGGTTTTAAAATATGAAGTGAAAATTATGCACATATTTTTAGACCTAACAAGGAGTATATAGGCCCTGCGAATCGGTTCAATTCATGCCAGAGGGCCTATATAGTTGGTTAGGTCTAAAAATATGTATCTTCAAAAACACATCAACGTTCAGTTCAGGCGAGCGAGATGCCCGAAATTTTGGAATGGTTTCAAAATATTATTTTGCACATGGCGTCATTCTAGCCAATCAGCGACTATTACGGATCTGTAATTAACTGGATATATATATATGGGGGTTATAAGCTATAATGCAAAAGCTCACTTCCCTTGTGGTCGTTTCAGCACTCTGGCCCCAAGACACTTGGGATGTGTCTGAGTATTGTACCACATGCGCTTGGTGAGGGCAAGAGTATGGTGTATAAATACGAAGTCACTCGCATCTAGACTGCGTTACAAGCTGCACTGACGAGCCGTTGAACGGCGAAACATGCATGTCTGCAGATTTGACTATATATATATATATATGTGCAGCTTGTAACGCAGTCTAGATGCGAGTGACTTCGTATTTATACACCATACTCTTGCCCTCACCAAGCGCATGTGGTACAATATATATATATATATATATCACGTGTAGCTAAACAAAATGGCCGCCTCGAGGAGTGATTGAATTGTAAATCCGAAATACATGCATCAAATTTCGACAAAAATCTAAGAAGAAAATGCTGAAATACGACAGTTTTCTAATAAATGATACCCTGAAATCAAGCTAGTAAGCTTTGCTGCCGTTTCTGATGTTTTATTGGCCTTCGAATATGTTTTTCAGTCAATGGCGTTATGGCATAATGTTAGCCCTGAATATTAGGTAAGATTAAAATTATTAAGTGTTGTTATCTAGAAATTTCTATAACATAATAGATACAAATTGTAATGTAGTCTGCGATTATCGAAATTCTATTGACCAGTTTGCTCCTAGTCATCTATCCATCAGTTAATTGGACCATCCACTCAGCCACTGACAGGGGCATACAAAACCATGCTTTTGGGGGGATGCCTCTAAATTTTTGTTCGATTAAAGGGGCAGTTTATATGAGACGGACGTACAAGACTTAGCAAGCTAGGATTGGCCGGAAAACCTAATAATTATGTTTACATGTGAGGTTATGCCAGTGGGTTATGCATGTAAGGTTTCAGGGATGGATCCAGCATGATCATCGATGGCGTAACTGTTAGCACGACTGCCGACCGAGGCAGGGTTCATCCTCACTAAGGACCCCCAGTGGGGTGAAGGGGCTGAACTTGAATTTTTGAAAAATAAGTTTGCCTAGATGGTCAAATATTGAATTTGATATGGAATTGGCAACCCTCCTACATGTACCCCCCAACCCTCCTCCCTTGCAATCTATTTGATCAACAAGAACTTTAGAAATACAAAGTTATATAAGACCGGCTACCAGGCTGATGACTTTCTATGAACAACAACAGCATCTTAGCACAGATACTTGTACGCTTAGCGTACCTATTTTTTGGTTTGTTATAAGAACAGCTTATAGTTATAAGAACGGATATAGTTTTATGATCTCTCGCTTGTTTCGACCAGTAAGAAAGAATACATATTAGTTTAGGACTGTTCGACAATCTACCAAGACGGGGTCGATTGCAAACAACCAATAAGATTTTGTCTATGTCCAGTGGCGGAAATTAACTTTTTCGGGTGGGGGGCAAAGCCTCCTAAATTTCCGACAAACCCCCCATTTACACTCAAAATAGGCCGTTCTTAGCCCTTATTCACTTACAGGTGAACAGCTTCGTTGTATGCTCTTGTATTTCGCTTTCAAACACGGCATAGGTACCCTGTGAAAATTACCCATGCGTGACTGGTTTTCGTTTCTTCCAGAAAGACTAAGAACCTACAATAGAAACAGTTTTGGTGAAACGTTCCGAATCCGAAACTGTTAGTTTATATCTGCAATTTCTAAACTGTTCTTCCTAGAGGTCCAGTAAGGACCATGCCTTATTCCTCTAATGTTACCACACGGGGACAAGTGGACAGCTTTATCAGTTCGAAACTGTTCTTCCTAGAGGTCCAACAAGGACCATACCTTCTTCTTCCAATGTTACCACAAGTGAACAAGTGGACAGCTCTATCAGTTCGAAACTGTTCTTCCTAGAGGTCCAACAAGGACCATGTCTTTATTTCTCTAATGTTACCACACGGGGACAAGTGGACAGCTCTATCAGTTCGAAACTGTTCTTCCTAGAGGTCTAACAAGGACCATGCCTTATTTCTCTAATGTTACCACACGGGGACAAGTGGACAGCTCTATCAGTTCGAAACTGTTCTTCCTAGAGGTCCAACAAGGACCATGCCTTATTCCTCTAATGTTACCACACGGGGACAAGTGGACAGCTCTATCAGTTCGAAACTGTTCTTCCTAGAGGTCCAACAAGGACCATACCTTCTTCTTCTTCTTCCAATGTTACCACAAGAGAACAAGTGGACAGCTCTATCAGTTCGAAACTGTTCTTCCTAGAGGTCCAACAAGGACCATGCCTTATTCCTCTAATGTTACCACACGGGGACAAGTGGACAGCTCTATCAGTTCGAAACTGTTCTTCCTAGAGGTCCAGTAAGGGCCATACATTATTCCTCTAATGTTACCACACGGGGACAAGTGGACAGCTCTACCAGTTCGAAACTGTTCTTCTGAGAGGTCCAGTAAGGACCATGCCTTATTCCTCTAATGTTACCACACGGGGACAAGTGGACAGCTCTATCAGTTCAAAACTGTTCTTCCTAGAGGTCCAGTAAGGACAGTACGTTCAATCCCAGTGTTACTACAGAAGGAAACTGGCAGTACCAAGCAAGAATCAAACCCCGAGGTAAAAGTACACTGTACGCACAGTGCACTGCGAGGTAAAAGTGCACTTTCAATGTATCTTTAAGAAATATCTATCTTACCCAGGGATGGATCCAGCATGATCTGATAGGAGGGGTGCTAAGCGGGTGCTGATCATGAAGCAGGGTGTGGCCAGCATCCGAAGCAGGGTGAATCATCACTAAATACGCCCTGCAGGGTCAGGGGGTCATCAGGGGGATTGCCTTGATGGTCAAAAAGGTCTATCAATGGCCAGATGCTTGACCTTTGTTTGATAAATGCCCTGTCAAATCCAACATTCAGATTTGATATGGAATTCGCACCCTTCCTGCACCCCCTTTGGCCAAGCATGGAAGGGGTGCGCACCCCCCCCCCCCCTCCAGTAAACCCATCCCTGATCTTACCTGTGTTAAATTGTGTTGGACTATTTCTTTGTTCGTGTCATCAACTAAACATTCCATCAACTTCGCCAAACCAACTGACACTTCAGTCGTGACATTTTGACATGCGGATGTACTTGACAGTTCAGCAGATATACTCACTGTTGTAAAGAAACACCTACGAAAACAATAGAAGAGTCAATAACACAATCCAGGATGTCCCAAAAAAGATGCCCCCCACTATATTTTGTATTATTACTACGTTAGCTTTAATAGAAGTTTCAGGTTTTTATACTGGATTAAATAACTATTATACTGCTGTCAACCATTAATATTTGACTGATCAAAATCACCAACCGTTTACTTTCTAGAATCACTTAAAGTGGCGGTACTAATGTTCTTATGGAAATTAGATTTCATAGAAAAGTCCTTTTAGAAGGGATTTTTAAAAATAATGCCCACCTATCGTCTCGAAAACTGATGGTCTGTGGTCCCTAAAATCACGATTTCGTTTCATGTAAAAATTAGTAAAAATGAGGCAAAAACGCTGGCAGTGAGAGAGGGGGGGGGGGAGTATGCCTTAAATATACTGTTTTTTATCCTTTTTGTTCCATTATAACTTCAGTCAGTGATGAACAAAATAATGCAGAATCATGTGTTTACCTAAGATGACTTTGAAGACAAGCATCGTTAAATTTCTTCTGTATCGTTTCCAAATCTTTACTACCAAAGGCCGTGGACGACATTCGATCAAAGAATCTGTCCGCAATTTTACACAGGACATGATCTTGGGATGCATTGCCTTCAGACTGACCAGTACGCTGCGACGGTGGATCTTGTAGAAGTAAGGTGATAGATAACCCGCTCAATTCCAGTTGTCCTTTGGTCAGATTGTCATCGTCTAGACCAGATACAACTGCTAGGCCTGGATTAGGGATGGATAGTTTTGACACCAATGGACCTAGAGCGATATTAGTTTGATCACAATGTTTATAGGACTAACAGGAGCCAGTATCTAGGATGTCTGCTTAAGGTCAGGGGGGGAAAGTATCGGAGCACGGGACCATTTGGTCCCAGACAATTTTTAGGTTCCCAGAACATTTTTGGATATATTGAGAAAGAAAAAGGAAGAAAAGGACAAAATGAATGAATGAATGAATGAAATATAGACAAAGAATGAAAGAAAAAAACAAACAAACAAACAAAACAAATAAAAGTGACATATGAGTCACGATTTAGGAACAGTTACTATTTTTAGACTTTTAGGGTTAGGGTTAGGGTTAGGATCAGGGTTAGGATTAAGGTTAGGATTAAGGTTAGGGTTGGGATTAGGGTTAGGATTAGGGTTAAAATACAAAAGAGTACAAAATTACAAAAGTCTAAAAATAGTAACTCTTCCTAAAACGTGACAGGTATAAAAAGTGAAGGGAGGGAGAAACGGATGGACTAAATAGCAGTGTTACAAGGGCTTGGAGGGCAAGGGTGATCAAGTTTAATAATACAACTTAATATATAGTAAATAAATTCGGCCATTTCGACTGGCTAGATATGCTATGGCATTTACACTCCATTTTCCATTCTTGCCTAGTTAGCTACATGCTGGAATATTGGCAGAAAATTTTTATTCTGTAACAGGCCTGCTTAAAGGAGCGGTGCAAATAGATAAGCTGTTTGTTTGTGATAAGCCTTTTCAAAACAATTAGCTACATCTTTATTTTAAACGCAAGACGCCAGACAACAATACGCCAAACTGGCAAAAGTCAACAAACATTTTGTTCGATATAGTTCGATATCGTAGAAAACTTACATCACAGATACATTATCGCGGCAGCACTTATTTGTGCTGCAAACTACTGTTGAACATCGGCGAAAAAACCTGTCCAGATCCATCGACGAAAAATTAAATACTCGCAGTGATAAGTGTGTAGGCTTGCCACAAACATTAAATATAGTATTCTATGTCGCATGAAGCACGGTATTGGTTGCACAAGACAAGAAGCAGTCGCTTAAACTCACAAACGCAAAGTCAATGTGGTTAAAACTTTTTATAATTAAAATTGTTGACAATTGCAAACGTAGCGTCGTAGCGTCTGATAAAATTCTCAGGCTGACAATCATAAATTAGAACGCGCTCTCGCGCCATGCAGACGACAGCTATGACGACAGTCATAAGTGTTAAAATAAAAAACAAAGATAGTGCTTCCACTTTGCAATTGGAAATTTCCATTAAATTTCGAATTTTCACGAATTTGCCAGAGCTGGAAATTTTCTGCCGGAGCCGGAGTTTTTTTTCCCGGAGCCGGAGTTTTTTTGGCCGGAGCCGGAGCCGGAGCCGGAGGTGAAAAACCGGAGTTTGCCCAGCACTAGTCCAAATGGATATTATATTTCGGTGTAAAATGAAGCATCGCTCTCGCAACCGAAGCTACAATTAACAACCTTCATTTTACACCTTTATTTTTTTAAACCGAAGTTTCTTCGCGGTTCCAACAAAGATATATTGCACTTTTTCTCAGAATGGCACAAATACTACACAACCTAGCCTTTAATAAGACGTACCATTTTGACGCACATCACCAGATGGGCTATTACCCAGAGGACCAATTCCAGCTTCAGACACTCTCTGTACCAAACCTTGGGTACACGCCGGGTACACATTCGTTTTAACAGATGACTCATTGCTGAATATTTCATCGTCATTTTCAGACAGAGAATAGAATGTTTCCTCACTTGTAACCGTTTTCTGTGACTCGAGAGACACTGGACCAGCAGTGGTGTGGTCAAACTGTGTGTACCACAGATCTACTTTAGATTGTTGTTTTCGTTCGTTGTACATTTGTTCATGGAGTTCTTTCTCAATTCTTTGGAAATCGTCCGCTTTCATTGGTTTGTTTGCCATTCCTTCATTCGCAGTCAGGTAGGGATCTGAGGAGACATAGAGGAAGAGTTAGATCAAAGCTAGGAACAAAGGGGTTGTTGGTGGAATATAAGTGTTGTTAAGGGGGAGTGATGGGGGAAACAAAGGAGTTGGTGGTAGAATAAGAGGGGTTGTTCAGGGGGGCTAAAGGAGGAACAAAGGGGTTGTTGGTGGAATGAAAGCATTGTTAAGGGGAACTAGAGCGGCAACAAATGGGTTGTTGGTGGAATAAACGTGTTGTTAAGGGGGGGGGATAAAGGGGAAACAAAGGGTTGGTGATGGCACAGTGCACTGATCGATACTAGGGGAGCCGGGTACGATTCCTGCATTTGCCTGATCATATCCCTATTAAGCGGACAAATTCGGGACCTCGCCGAGGTGTCCGCTTAAAAGGGGTTATGATAATAATATTTTATTAAAGAAATTATTGGGACCTGAGATGTGTGTCCGCTTAAAAGGGGTGTCCGCTTAAGAAAAGTGTCCGTTGATGGGGGTTCGACTGTATTTTCACCTCAGTTGCATTAAGTGAGAAGAGTGCTTTCAGTTTAATTCTACAAACATCGAACGTTTTCTCCAGGTAATCTTGTTGTCTCTTGTAGTAATATTGGACCTTTAAGGGATGCTCTTCAGGATTTCGTGGGAGAACAGAACGTACTCGGACCTCCGCTGGAGGCCCGGAACAGACTTTGCAGTGCTTCAGAGATCCACCTTTGAAGGGATGCCAATACTATGGGGCTTCGGTGGCGCAATCGTTAGAGCACGCGCCTTTCACCTCTGATATCGTGGGTTCGAGTCCCGTTGGGGACGACTTATGATAGCCATGTGAAAAGAGTTAGTCAACGCTCTGCCGAATGTCGTGGGTTTTCTCCGGGTACTCCGGTTTCCTCCACAGGGAATGTTGACAGGGTGGGTTGGGTTTAACCCCTAACTGGCCCTTCCACCGTAGCTGTGCTCCGTGATGGCGAGCAAAAGGTGGCTGCCATATGCGTCCTTAGAAAGCCTTCGACTTGGTCACGTTGAGCTGTGTCCTTCGCAATTCAGCTTAGCTCTCAGCTGCAAGTAAGGATAATAAGCACCCCGGCTTACTTACTTACTTGAGAAGGGTTTGTCGCTCATATATTGCGCCCTCAACTTGGCCAAAGGCAAGTATGCCCCAGTTCTTCCTCCCCCCTCCCCCACCTATTACTTTCCCTGAGTGTCTAATACATTTACCTGTATTATGCAGCTTGTTGATGTCCTCCGTTAACTCCAACAAAACGTGGAGTTGTTTTGGAGACAGCAAAACATTCAATGTGCCAAGAAAATATGTAAATTCAGCCTAAATAATGAACGAAAATATAGAATCAACTAGACCAAACACCATTGCCAGTCGACATTTTCAAAAAACATACAAAAGAAACAGATTCCGAACAATAAGGAATTAAAACAAGACGAAGTTGTCATCAGACGGGATGAAATACAAGATTTTTCTCAGCATCTCGTTCCATAGGACTGATAGTGGAAGGTGTTTGTAGATGGAATATTCGAACGAAAATTTATAATAAATGTATCTAAATTTTCGTTCGAATATTCCATCTACAAACACCATCCACTATTAGGATGAAATAGTGTTAACAATACTTTATGCTGTACAGTATGTTAAGTATTGTATTCCATTCTGTCTGATGATGACTTTGAAATGAAGTTGTAAATTTACAGTCTCAAAAACTCGTCTTGTTTTAATTCGTATATTGAATTTCAAGATTACCTTATTTTTCGGAATCTGTTTCTTCTTATAACTACACCTAAGGTTTGGAGTACTATACACGAGTCCAACTGGACTTGAAAGTTAGGAAATTACAGTGTTCGAATCAGGTTACCATGCATTGGTCTACATCCTAAGGTCTATGCACAGTAAAAATTATGTAATGTTCATACGTTTTAATGTTCCCTGGAGCCTTGGACGGGTGTTACTTTTACACTACAGTAGTTTATCGTGATTGGCTGAACCAATTAAAATCTGTCAAATGCTCCTGACGAGCATGACAACGAACAGATGCAATCTACAAGGCGAATTTCATCTGTGTTTACAGGAGACTTCCCAAGCGAGGTATAAAATTAATATAGTTTTCATATCCGCGTTTCTTATTATTTCCTATTTGGTTTCATCTTGCATTTTACATGGGAGCAGGCTGGCCGAGATACCGCCTTGCATAATCTCGGGTAAGCGGGCTCGTAACAAGGATGGGTAGGATATTTTTCGCATAAGCGCAATTACGTACTAGGCTGTCTCCCTTGTCGGGGTTAAATGTGTCATGCTCTTTCCACACAAATATAACATTGAAATTGACTTTAGAAGTCCCTACGTCACACCACTGTCAAACAATGAATACTTGACCTAAATGTATCGCACATTTCATGGAGTATACCTAATATTGTTAAATAACCTTACTCGCAAAAGTTCGATTTCAAGCTTTTGAAAATTATGTTAATTTTATGTTATTCCCACCTTCGGCCCTGAACTGGATGGATTGACTTTCCATTTTACGTTGGCCTCTTGCTCTCCAGCACTTGACAACACGACTACCGCTGGCAACAATGATGGTGGGCTCAGATGGTTTAACATCAAGCTCTGATTAAATACCGCACTCTGATACGGAGACACGGGCGGTGATGACGTCACACTATCAGGCGAAGACGTTGGTTCAGGCCTACATGGAGTATTCCGGAGTAGAGTACGAGACGTTTCGTGAAATTCATCCAGACTTAACTTCAAGCCAAATATTCGCAATTGTTTATTCGCAAGAGTTGGAGGGTCGTACACGTCGAAATTTGATTGGTCACCGCTAGAGACATCGCTTGATAGGTCTGAGTAATTTATCCTACAAAATGAAAAAGCTTTCCAGTCAGAAATTCCTAGGGATGAGTTGATAACTGATATATGTGCGTTTCAGAGAGCGCTAGGGGGGGGTGGGGGAGATGGCCAACTTCAGAGGAGTGGGGGAGATGGCCAACTTCAGAGGAGTTGGCACTTATAGAGAAACAAGCACTATTTTATGACATTTGCTACCAAATACATGAAATTTCTAATACGTATAATGAAAATATATAATCAATACTATTTCCTCATTCTGATGACTTCCACTTGATGACTGTCTGATGCAGGATAATGCTCAGTGAAATTCTCCTGCATAGACGATCTCGGAGGAATTCAGCATCATAACATTCGACACAAACCCTTCCCTGCCACTCCCCCCCCCCCGAAATGCCCGCTACTGGAAAGAATAAAGAATGATTACAGCATCTTAATCTTGGCATTCAACCCTAAAAAGCAATTCAATACTAAAAATGGATAAAGAATTATAAACAAAGGACTTTTTAACCCTACAGTAAATACCAATTCAGTGAATGAACGACGAGAATACCTAAATAAGCGTACCATCGTCTATTAATCGCGACTCATAGGAACAATTATAGTAAAATATTATAACTACGTCTAGCTATTTATTATATACATTATAAGGGGCAGCGGAAAATTTCAAATGTGTTTAAAGGTTTTAGACGAAGTCTTCTATACATAATAATAATTACTAACCTCTTTATGTGAAGTTCTAGACCAACACCAGATCTTTTGTGAGGAAGCAAGTGTTCAAACCGGATAAGAACATCTTCAAAACTCACCTTTATTCTTGACAGGACTGGAAAAAACAAACACTCATTTATAAATCCCGTCGTGGTGGTGGCGCAATATATAATTGGGCTAACTCATGTGTTTCTTGACCGAGGGCTATACCACGCCAAATACTCTCGTACAATTCGAAAAGAATTCCCTAAAAATCTTTATCTAAAAATGTTAATCTAGAAATCTCTACAAAATAATCCCAAAAAATCTCTTAAAAAACCCAAAAATCCCACGGGATTTTCGAAATCCCAAAAATCTTGTACGCTTTTTTGGAGGGATATACCACTCACTTTGAACTGTGTGATGGGGGGTTGATTCCTGCAGTGTGTGTAAAATTTTCTGATTAAATTTCCTCCTGTAGTAACACTGGATCAATAAAGGATGGTCATTAGCCTATTGCTGTTAAGACGATTTGCCTACCCTTCGTAGACGTTAATGGTTTATGAAAACAAGACGCTCGATGTAGCGTTAAGTCGCTGGGGATATTGTAAGGGATCTAGAGAGAATGATCAAACGTGAAACGCGTGCCTCTGAGATATTGAATATAAGAAACCGATGCTTAATTCTATTTAAAACTTTATTTTTTCTCTCATGAACGTGGTAGCACATATCAGATCGATTGCGCGTCCTCGGTTGTACAAATTTCTACCCACAGTAAGCTAAACGAAGCACTCCGACATCTGAAATCCGAGAAATACAAAAGCGCAATTTAAAGATGCCAGCCATGCCCAGCGGCCAACACAACCATAAAACCAAGTACCAGGTTATTCTTCCAAAAACACGCTTATCGTCAGAGATGGATCCAGCATGATCTGATGCGGGAAGGGGGGGTGCTAAGCGGGTGCTGGTCATGAAGCAGGTGTGGCCGGCATCTGAAGCGGGGGTGGCCGGCATCTGAAGCGGGGGTGGCCGGCATCTGAAGCAGGGTGAATCATCACTAAGGACCCACTGCAGGGTCAAGGGGGTCATCTTGTCAGAAAAACTTTGAAAAATATGATTGCCTAGATGGTCAAAAAGGCCTATCAATGGCCGGATACTTGATTTTATTTGCCCTGTCAAATCCAAAATTCAGATTTGATATGGAATTTGCACCCCTCCTGCACCCCCCTTGGCCAAGCATAGGAGGGGTGTGCACCCCCATCCATCCCTGCTTATCGTATTGGAGTAATGCAATACAGTATACTAAATCGATGCTTAAATCTATTTGAAACTTCTTTCTCTTATGAATGTGGGAGCATTGTCCCACAAGCTGTAAGCCAAACCTTTTGTAGTATAAAGTTGTTTTGTGGCCAACAAAAAATATCCGAGATCTGTCAGAGGGGAAATAGACGCTCCTTCCCAGCGACAAAAAAGCCAAAAGAAGATTAGTGAGGTGAGCACAGTACCTGACTCAATAGTCTGAGCAAATGATTCCAAACCATCAAATGTTTGCTGTGAGGATGTTTCCTCTTCATTTGGTTTATTGTCTTTTAAACATTCCTGGGCAAGTTGTAAACTTGTTGTCATAGAACTAAACGGCAACGACTCTGAAGTAACACTGCCACCTAGAAATGTACAATATGCGTAGAATTTACATTTAGTAGTTAATAACAAAGTTATAATTACAGTCAAACCTCTCCTTGCAGAAACCTTTCTTATATGGGCACTTTTCTAATATGGACACCTCTCTAATAAAGACACCTCTCTAATAGGGACACCTCTCTAATACGGACACCTCTCTAATACAGACACCTCTCCAATAGGGACATCTCTCTAATATGGACACCTCTCCAATAGGGACATTTCTCTAATACAGACACCTCTCTAATGCAGACACCTCACTAATACAGACACTTCACTAATACAGACACCTCTCTAATTTGGACACCTCTCTAATACGAACACCTCTCTAATAGGAACACCTCTCTAATACGAACACCTCTCTAATACGAACACCTCTCTAATAGGGGCACCTCTCTAACCGGGGGTTGACAATCAATATGCTTGATTTGAAGGATCAAACTACCTGAAAAATATTAACAAAACTTTTGATGTTTTGAGCAAAAACCCTTCATCTAGAAGTTACCTGTACTGTCAGTAGTACAGTAGAATTGAAATGTTGAAGTTCTTGTCATATTTTTCAGGTGTTTTGATCCTAGAATCCCTCAAACAGACCTTTCTAAGACAGATACCTATGTATTAAGCACAGTTCCCAATAGATGTTAATGGACAATATAAATTTTATCTCATTATTAAGGAAACTCTGTGATTACATGCAAAACATTTATTGCTTCATTCAAAAATATTGACTCGTACTGTATACATAATAACCGAGATGCTTAATGCACAGTATGCTTCTGATAGTATCTTATCGACTGCATATTAACCCATTAGCTGGCAATGCGCCAAGATGCACCCTACTAAATTGTCTGGCGTTAGACAGAGTAAAACTATTTTACTCTGTCTAATGCCAGACAATTTTACTTGTCAGTGATAGGGTACTGCCAGTTAATGGGTTAACAAAACTATCTGCCAGTGGCTCTTGTTAACAAAACACGCCCTTTCCATAATGTCACAAATATGTCAAAACAATGAGTGATTGGATGGCAAGGAGAGCAGTCTGTGGGATTTTCAAAACAATGAAAAGACAACTTGGAACATTCCGATCGCTGGATCATGACTGGATGGTACTATTGTTATGTTAAGATTTAGGCCCTGTTTACATGAGACCAGGACGAAGTCAAACTGGGACGATTTCATTCTGGTCATAGTATTATTTATAATAGATGTTTACATGAGACCAGGACGAAAAATTGCTCAGACCGGTCTGAATTCATCCCGCTCGCTGGACCGAACCGACTTTCTTCAGACCGGGACGAATTCAGAGCAGGATGAATGTGAACACAAATTATTTTCAGACCAGTCTGAATTTTGGTAAAAGGCTGATAATAAACAACGGTAGACAAGATTAACAGCATCAATTGTGGAATGCACATTTGATATACGCAATAGAGTGTGTAATGCTTTTTGTGCCGGTCTCATGTAAACCTGCTGACAATTTCAATTTTCATCGCGCTCTGACTTCGTCCCGGTCTCATGTAAACAGGGCCTATAGGCCCGCTATATGACAATTTTACTGACCCAAGTCAACATTTTTCTTTATTGCAACAACAATCTCAAGTCCTTGCACTTCAACTTCACAATTTTCCTGCATAAGTGAGCTCCATGGCACGGAGACAGCAATGGTGTGAATAAAACCATCTAGAATTTCCAGAGGAACATTTGCTCCTTCAAGTAAATCATTTAATGCCTGAAAAACACAGTAAGTATAGGTTATCACATTATAGGAGTACAATTAGTATACTGTTGAATGGTTTTAATTTGTTGATCAGATGGTAATTTCTAGGGAAAATTAAAACCGGTACATATGTTAAACCTGACCCTCCAAATAGGCCCTCTGGCAGGAATCAACCTACGGCTCTGCAATTCCAGTGTAATGCTCTGACCACTGAGCTACAGAGTCCAGTTGACATAAGCTAACCACAAGTTCATGATTGTATATATGCCAGGGTGAATGGCATGATGCCAGTGACTGTAATCTACGTACACATGGTTTCAAGTAAAAATTGATCAGTTTAGAAATGTGAGTTTTAAGGCCTGTTCCCTTGATCTGATTTGTCAGATTCGATTCTGCTCCTGACGTATGTGATTTCACACAATACAGCAACAACTACACTTTTCACCAGGTATGAGCCAATAGCTTTACTCTTGCCAGCAAATCCAATAAATCACATATGTCAAGCAGAAAATTGGATCTGATAAATTGTATCCTGTGAACAGGCTTTAATAAAGACCATCATTAGAGACACTTATGTAAAATTATAGTAAAATTATAGTAATTGGGAGTGCATTATTAACCCTAATGCACCATAATTTGTTCTTTTATTGTGCTTTCCTGTTTCATAACAAACCCAGTTTCGCGGTTATGAATAAGCAATTTAATACAAAAAAATATGAAATTGGTAAATTGACTAAGCTTATGCTTGCATTTTGTGTGCTTCTGTCGTTCATTATGGTGTAACACAATTGTTCATTGCTGTACGATATGGAATGCACCCTGGAGCATAGGGGAAATCCCAAGATGTTTTTAACTCTTTTGTGATGAATTTTATGGATCAAAATTCCTGTTCGATGCGCTCCAAAATTGCCCTTCTGCTTGTGTAACTATTGCATTGTTTCTAAATTAATAACATGAATCAGCTTAAAAGTGGACGAAACGACAAATGTTCACTTAGACACTTATTATTAATAGAATTATTTAATGATGACACAATTCCAAAATTATTATACTGAGAAATTTATATGTTTTGAACTAGGATGTACATTAAAACACACTTAAATATTAAGAGTATTATTCTAGGTATAACATTTTTGAGTTTACTTACGCATACATCCAAAGGAACATCTTTTACAATGCCTTTTCCATTGAAAAGGTCGACACTGAGTTGATCTAGCGTCAACTTCTCCTGTAGAAATTGCCCAACATAATGTTGTAATAGATATCTACAAGCCCGCTTCTTGATCGAATCCGACCAGGGAAAGTACCATGGCATCTTAAACACTGCAACATTTAGTTTTATTGGAACACAAACGGCGAAGAAACGTAAAATATAAGCTCAACGTAATATATGTTGACAATGTTGATGTTGACATTCTGATTCTTGTTTTCGTTTTTGACGACCGCGCACCAATTTTCGAAGACTGGGGCAAGGCGTCTGTTTGCCTGTCTGTCTGCAGGTCTGTCTGTCTGCAGGTCTGTCTGTCTGTTCGTTCGTTCAGCTCTCAGTGCCTGCATACCAGCTCTATGAATTGGCAAGTAGAGTCTACGAAATCGCGAGAAAGATTTGTTATGAAACACATTTTCCAGCAAAAGTTGGGACGATTCGTGATTGGTCTGTAATCGATAATAATGCGAAAATAATAAATATTTAACCCAGATTATATATGCGTATAGGCGCGCCCGATCGTTCTTTTTAATAAACAACAAACAATAATGTTTCAAACGTGCAGTGCCAGTGTAGGTACGTAGGGCCTTCGCTCAAAATGTCGAAGTTCTTATTGTATTTCTCACACGCTTCCAGTTCACCACCCTCATGTTAGATCCCATATCCATGATGCCCCCCCCCCCCCCCCGCACTGACGAATTCTTAAAAATGGCCTTGGTATATAACATATACATCATCAGTTTCTCACTTCAAGAGATTTTGGAACTTATCACTGCATTTTAACGTGTTTTGTTTAAGTTTTCATTACCAGTTATTTTGGAAACGTACCCTAACCAGCCCTTGTTACAAATTATGAAAAAAGAAGCAAAAACATTCATGAAAAGTGCTTTGTAAACTCAAGAGTTGTGTTTCCAAAGCGACATAATTATTGCTAACGTACTAGGTCAGGTATTTCTGTAATTGGTCAGATGAACAAATAGATGTTTTGTGTCAAATCTACACATTGTGCCCCTGTTGAATTAGCTGTTTAAGGTGGTGGAATAATGCATGAAATGAATAAATTAAAGGTTCATGTAGGAAACGAATATTTACCTGTCTTAAAAGTCCGAAAATGTAAACAACGGAATTATAGTGGAAAAGAATATAGAACAAGTATAACAAACAAATTAGTTAATATTAATAATACAAAACATAATTGAGACTTGCAATGCCTAAATAGTAGCTTGTTCTTAGCTATATTGTCCAAACCAAAGAGTAGTGCGGCCGTTGGAGCGCATGCGCATGACGCTCTTTTGTTTTCCTTCGTATTGATTGCACAGTTAAACACACACACATCACGTCGCCTAATGTGCAGCTTCCTCAAAACATAAACATTGCACATGCGCAAACCAGATCCGTACATCACCTTTAATTTTCCCATTGCGGTTTTGAAATTTTTCACTAAGTAAAAATAAACGTGATCAAGAATTTATGCCCAATTTGCTTTTCTAATTTCTACCTATAAAACTGAAAAAGGATTTCAAAATTTAGTAAAGAAAAAACAACTTCGAATGGTTTCGATTTTATGTATTAATCAAATTAATATAAATGTGTTTAATCGAGATGTACAACAGTAGTGGAGATTATTTGAGGGTTTGAGGGTCTGACTTCTGACATTTCACCGTTTCAGTAATAGTAATAGTAATATGAATTATTTTTTTAATTTCAATTTTGATATAAAACGATGATTACTAACACAAATATTACTGAATTAGTTTGCATAATATATCACCAACAGGCCACGTTAATAAGCATAAGGCTACTACTTTCGTGCCATGAAACATGATCAACTTTCGTGTTATTTGAAAACCACAGGCACTCGTTCAAAAACATCAAATTTAACTCGCCCTTCGCACTCGAGCAAGTTTTATAGTCTTATAAACTCGACCACGCATGTTTTTCCACTCATGGTATTACTCAAAACCATGCTACTATACTTTAATTATTCAAATTAAATTGTCATTGAAAATTTTGCATTTTAATCCGATGCTGTGTAGAAAGGAAATTTTAGGATTTATATATTTTAGATTCATGCTATAAATTATCATGACTCGGATAATTGTAATAATATTCTCTCCTTTGTTAAACCTATAAGTTGTTTAACATGTGTTTGCACGCTGTTTTAACAACGGCTGTAAGCTGGTACAATCATAGATCTATGGGTACAATACAACAATCTATATTATGTATTCAGTCGTTCAGATGTGTGTACTTTATATGACGCAATATATGCTAATTGTATAAAATATTCATTTTACGTTGCACTTCAATAATAGACTGAGACAATACTGATCCTATATATAAACAGGGCGCATTGGTCAGTGTCCATTTCTTGGTTACAACGACGAAGCAGAAAGATTACATTACTTACAACCAGGTAAGCAAACAAAGGAATTTTTTGTAAAGAGCCAATCTAACACCTAACTTGTACTAAAATTCACGTGGTATTAAAATTTGCGCACATGTAGGTTAGCTGCGCAAAACACGGTGAGCGAAAAAGGATTTGGATAAAAAAATTTGCTGCTGTGACAAGACCGCGTACCCTATTTAAGTGATATCCATCCCATTTTTGTTTCCACATCAACTTTATATTCAATTCGCCCGTATTACATACTAATATTTACAATAATGAACTTTTCAGTAATATTACAGAGGGCTAAATGCCTTTCGGAAAACTAGAGAGGCTTATATTTAAGACCTTAGTTTAGCTCTGAATATATGCTAAAAGTACGCTATACCTATATACAATTATGCAAGTGTAAAAATAGACTTGCCACAAGTCGCCCGTTAGGTTAGAGATTGGAGATATCAGTGTAGAAAGACCGCGATAGCTTGGTGCCGACGGGGCGTTCGAGGAAGTCGTAGCTATATCACGCACAACTTAGCGAACCTACAGCGAAGGACTTTGGAAAGCATAGTGTAAAAACGTAATAGAATTATACATGCCAAATGAGTATAATTTAAATACAATTTAAAGACACAAAATACTACTAATACTGCACATTTGAAAGAAAAACAGAAAATATCAACCTCCGTAGCACTTTCCAATTGCCACCCGCTGGGTACGAGGGTGAGAAAATATATTTACGCTGTATCTACTGTACTCTGTAGAAAATTGAAAGAGTTGAGAGAGTTTTAGATCATCAGAGCCTATTGCGGCTAAAACAAGTCTTTTGTTCCGAAAAGTGCTTCATAATGTTGAAATGACAGTTCAGTGCTAAAGTAAAACTACGGCGGTTGACTGTTGTGTAAAACTACCTGAAAAATACAATGAGAACTTCGACGTTTCGAGCGAAGGCCCTTCGTAGGCCCAGACGAAGGGCCTTCGCTCGAAACGTCGAAGTTCTCATTGTATTTTTCAGCCTGTAGTTTTACACAACAGTCAACCGCCGTATTTGCTATACTCTACCACCCACATTGGCACAGCACGTTAAAGTAAAACTAGTTTAAACTCTAGTGATTGTATCCGAGTGTATAATTGAGGGCTTCTTTATACATCACATGATGGTGATGCCTGCCCCATATGCGTGTTTGTTTACACAGTCTCGTTTAAGATTTCCTTCAATGAATGTCAGAGATTGGCCTATGAAGCAAAATAAGGAAGAAAAATTATTTCATACGTTGCTTTACTATATTCTCATAAACATGCATACATTGCTTTCTGAATATAATTCCATGTTTGCCTTTCACCTTAAAATATTCCAAATTTGCTGAGTATGATGTTATTAGTACTACTATAACAGGCAGCATAGAATTTTACTTAGAATAGCTATAGTAGAAAGAAAAGAAGCACAGGTGGCAGATTAGCGCGCCAGCCTCTTACCTCTGAGTTAAGCCGGCTATACAGCAGGTCGAAGGCACGGATTTACTCAGGTTGGGTAACGTCAGTGTGCTTGATAACTTGACTCGTATAAGTTGAGCGAGATTGGTTGGTTCTCTCCTGTGCTTCGAGGGTTTTTTTCCGGGTACTCCGGTTTCCTCCTTCGCTTAAAACTAACCCTTAGGCACTAACCACTAACCACTTACTAAGCCTGGGTTGCAAAACCTGTTATAATTAAGGCTCTCCGTCCACCTCAGAGTGGTAAACACAACTAAAAATCTAAAAAAGAGATAACATTAGGATGACAATCACTAGATAATCATTACAGATCAGTTTAGTTAATCAGTATATATAGTTAAATTAAAAAAAGTTGCTCAGATGCCTCAGATGCTCCAAAATACGAAAATTTCCTGGAGGAAAATCCAGCCCCAGATACTGCGCTCAGCGAGCCGCCCCTCCCCCCTTCCCTTTCCAGCCATTTCCCACTGACGAATTCTCGAATTCTAAAACTTGTCCTGTCATTTCTGCAGCAACGAAAATGTATTTGTCCGTCGTGATTATAGCAGTTTTATCAGTGGGTTTTCCTGCGTCAGTTCATGGTCATGGCATGATGATGGATCCGGTTAACCGTGCGACTCGTTGGCGTTTAGGGTACGGCGGCCCAAAAGAATACACCGACAACCAATTGAGCTGCGGTGGTAGAAATGTACAATGGGGGAAACATAAGGGTAAATGTGGTGTTTGTGGGGACGAGTATGGTATCGAAAACCCGAAGTTTCATTATCCCGGAGCGTTTGCAAGAAATCCGCCAATTGTGAAAAGCTACAAAGAAGGTCAACAAATTCAGGTCAAAATCAAAATTACGGCCAATCATTTGGGCTACTTTACATTTCGTCTCGCACCGTTGGTAAAACAGCCGGTCACGCAAAACGAGTTGAATAAGATCTTGTTAAGAATGCCAAATGGAAACGCGGAGTGGAAATTGCCACCTGGAAATGGGCACTATACTATCACTCTACAGCTGCCTAAGGGCGTGACATGTGAACACTGCGTGATGCAATGGTGGTGGAGTACGGGCAATAATTGGGTATGTAATGACGTCATGTCTCCAATACATGTCTCCTGGAAGCAGGCAAGCGCACAGAAACATTGTTCTCGCAACAATGAACACACTAAGGAAGTGAAACATGTTCCTGAATTTGTTGGGAAATCCCATCCTACAATGTTTTCAAGGGTCGGCAAACAGACTAAACATTAAAATTCTCAAATGTTTCAGTTACGATGTTTCTTTGTTTGTCCAGGCGTTACCATCTGAATCAAATACTTTCCTGAGTGAAAGAAGTAATGTTTTTCACAAATTTTAAAACAAAACAAGGGCTAAGCCCGCCCAAATATAGATCAGGGTGAAATACCTGAAATGCCTTTCTCTGCCTGAAATGCAAAACGTATGAAATGACCTGGTTCTGCATGTCAAACTTCCCCAGGACGCAAGAAATGCCATTTCAGAGACTCCAGAGTCAACATTTTTAGAGGCAGCATGCCTCTGGACTCCCCCCCCCGAGTTTGTTTTTCCTCCCCCCAACCGAAAGAATCTTCCGCCGCCATTGGTTATATTTATCACAAAAAGAATTTACAAGAAATTTACAACGCCTATAGCATGGTGTTTTACCCCCTTCTCACTAAGGAGATTCGTTTCATTTTCTAAACCCTGCCTCAGGCGTTCATTTTCGAGCTGAAAAAGTACGGCAAACTAAACTGATCAATTCATTTACTCAAAGTATTGTTTCCTATTTTCTGTATAGGTAAATAACAAACCAGAATCATTTGTGAATTGTGCTGATATTGCGATCCTCCCGCATGGCGGGAAACCCAGACCCACCCATCGACCCAAACCGACCAACCGACCTACGCCCTCAAGACGACCACCCCCCACCATGCGACCTCGGCCCACGCGACCTTCTAGACCCGCTGGTAAGAATTGCCACGCTTTACCCAACGACCCGCGACCAGGAATGGACAACTGGTGTCGAACAAATTGTGCTGTTGGTAACTGCCCTGCAATCCTTTGTATATGCGAGTAGAATGTAGAACAAACACCAGTATATATGTGATTAATGTTGAGAAAAATCAGTAAATAAAGTTTTTGAAAAGCTTGATTTTTTTGTAGACGAATTATACTGACGCTGCAAAGCGTTTAAGGCATGACACGGCAGAGGTTGAATGTTGAATCCGAAACCGTGCCCAATTTTGAACGATTTTCGGCCTGAAATTTTAATAATACAGTTCCAAAAAACAGTTTACCTTATCGAATCTTCTATTCCCTCCAAATCAAGATTGAATTTTAACAAGAGAGGCTCAGCCCCATCTACAACTCCTCTGACGCCACTACGCAACCAGTGTCAAGAATTGTGGGCTAATGAGGTCACTCCCGGCAATATGGGCGGCTCAAATGTTGTTTTCTAGTCTTTGAAACGAAACCAAGTTCAAACGTCGAACTTTTCACGTGCTGCACCTAATGCTAATGAGCTCAAGCACGTTCAGCATATGATCGAAGAGGTGTTGAAATATATATATATGTGAAAAGCTGTTACATAAGGAAAGAATTCGCTTGATCGAAAAACTAAATAATTAAAATTGGTCAATAATTTGCCGGACAGATTTAAAATGGATATTCTTCTCTAGAAATATCCAGGTTTTAAAATTGGAATGGCCCAACCATTCAAAAGAATTCTCTATCCAGTTCTAAGTTTGCGATCAGCGACCTTTCAACACTGCGCGAGCCGCGTAGAAGACTAAGGCTGAGCTTAACTTTTTCCCGCAAAAAATGCAAAACCAAGTACGAGGGAACTGAACATCAACCTTATCAAGGCGTCAAATATTTCGAGTTTTTAAAATATTAAAAAAATTTCCACTAAAGTTTCAGAATCGCAGGTACCTTTTTCAATTATCAGTAGTATTTTTCATGTTGGCTTTCAGAATTCAGACTTTGCCATATTCAACAATTATCCAAGCGGAAATTCCGGAAAATGGCCGAAAAATATATACAAATTTATTGTCTTTTAATATTGTTTTTGTATTTTTTTCTAACTATTTCTGTTGTTTTTCAGTAACTGTTGAGTGTAAATCAAATTGTTTTTGCTTGTACGTTAACAGTTTGCTGTGATACTCTTTTAACAATGTCACCTTGCCAATGGCTTTGGCCTTGCTCTTGGGCTTTGGCTTGGCTTTGCCTTCTGCCCTTCTTCAGCTTCGATTTTAGTTTAAAAACGCCATTGTTTTAACTGGTTTAGAGTCTAAAATTTGGTTGCCGGCCTCTAAATAGCTGCTATGGCTTTTTAATAACGGTATTGTGTTTCTATTCCTATGCAGGTACTGCATGTGATCTGTATTCAAATTTGAGATATACTAAATAGAAAATACATATACATAACTTTCTTGTTTGCTGTCGCCACTCGGGCCCAGCGCAATTTTGTTTTCGCACAGGATATGAGCTATAATGATAGACCATTCTCCGGTCCGAGACTGCAAGTTAACGTCATCAATTTCCCATCTCGCTATCTATAGAACTTTGGCAAGAATGGACCCCTAGTTTACACCGAAAATTTCACTTTGTTTGAACACTTAGACTTAGTTCGCGAGCACTACAACGTTTTGAATATCTAGTTTTGTATAAAATGACACTAATTGAAACGTTGTCGTTGTGTAAATATAACACGCATATTACACCAAACAAAATGAAATTTTTGGTATGACAAGTTTGAACATGATATCCATTTTTGTGAGATAACCAAAGGCAAGATGAAACTCAAAAGATGAATTGTTATCATATAAACGCTCCCGGAGTCACAGCGGAATTGGACCCCCGCGGATTTGGACTCCCCGGTCCATACCGCTAGCTTTGGACTCCCACGGTCCAAATCCGCTAGCAGATATGTACCCCCTATGAATCATATATATTTTCTGGGTCCTGAGGCTGAATAGGAAGTCTAATCCAAAAAGTATAGTATTATCTTTTCTAGTTTTAGAAAACGGTTAAACGGCTTTTTACGGTTAAAAAACCTATTAATAAATTTGTTACAACTTTTGCGACTGCAAGTGATGACTCATTTCGATGGTAATCATAGAAAAATATATATAGAAGCCCTTTCCTCTCACTGAAATAAAATTTACATAACTGTACTCTGTTGTTTCAAAGAATGAGCTGGCTTTAAAATAAGATTCTCTTTACTATTTTTAGACAATGAATAAATATTCCCACTAAAATTTTGTGAATCTCAATGCTTTAATCATAGGCCTTATGACAGTCTTGTCTTGGTCAATCGTTTATGCTTTAAGCAGATTTTTATGAGAAACGACTAGGCGCAGGGCAGTTGAAAGCACATGGGTATTGAAATAAAACTTGAAATTTTAAAAGATTCTTCTTTTCGTCACAGATCATTGAAATATTTCGGCTCCTCTTGGATAAAGGCAAATGAAAATATGAGTAATTAGCACCGATATTAGTCGAGCTTTTCGCAGAGAGTTACTGAATTAATGGGGGTCCAAATCCGCAAGAGGGGTTCCAATCTGCTAGCGGGTATAGATCCCCATAGGTCCATATCCGCTAGCGGATTTGGACCCACCGGTCCAATTTCGCAGGCGGCTCATACCCAGAGCCAAAAGGATCGCAGGCCCTGGGTACGAGATTGTTTATTGTTTATTCTCATTGTTTATTCTCACGTGAAACTTCAACGTGAGGCTAGTTGAACATTATTGGCTGACCAGATTATTAATACCTGTCAAATCAAATGCTCTTGACAACATTAGACGTGGGCATTAGACCGTTAGAGTAATAAAATTGAACACCCAGTAGGTGAATATTTTGCTCACAATAGGCTATTTTATTTCACCAACTTTTTCAAGGAAATTTGAAGGAAATTTCGGTTAAGGCCATGTTTCTACGAGTCACGAATATTTCTCTTTGATCTTGACCCCAATCCCTAACTAGGTTGTGTGCGTAACATGAACTTAGAACCGAAATTTCAATTCTTTTTGAAGGAAATTTCGATTAAAATCAGGCCAGAAAAAGGAAAGTCATTTTGGAAAGTGGAAGCACTGTGCAGATCAGTGGATAAACGGTTTTCACTTGTTTCCATCTATCAAACTGACGTTACGCAATTTTCCCGATTTTCAAAGATTTTCATATTCGTTTTTCTTCATCAATTTGGTTAGGGTTAGGTTAGGATTAGGTTTTGGGTTAGGGTAGGTTTTAGGGTTAGGGTCAGTTACAAAGTTTTTAACTTTACTTCAAAGTTGAAAAAATGACATAACGTCAGTTTGGTGGATGGAAACAAGTGGCGACCTGGATAAACTTTGTAATGAAAGTTGAAAGGTTCAATATTTTTCTCTATTTTATACGTATTTACGCGTGTATTCTCTTGTAAGACGGTAAACGTAGACTAAAGGCACTCTCTTAACGTTCGTATTTGGACTGGACTAATCTGAAGTATTCTATATCGACAATATGAAATGTGAATATTGTGACAAAGTATTTTCACGGAAGAGTATATTAGCAAAACATGAAAGAACACACGCTAGAGACAAACCTTATGAATGTGATGTTTGTAAGGTTCGATTCTCTCAATCAAGCAGCCTGACAAGGCATAAAAGAACCCACAGTGAAGACAAACCTTACGAATGTGATGTTTGCAAGAGAAGATTTTATGAATCACGTAAGTTAGAAATACACCAGAGATCACACACTTTGAATAAACCTTATGAATGTGATGTTTGCAAAAAATTATGTATTTCTTCAAATAGCCTTGTAATACATAAAAGGACACACACAGGAGAAAAGCCTTATGAATGTGATGTTTGTAAGGTAAAGTTTTCACAATCAAGTAGTCTAACAAGACATAAAAGAACCCATATAAATGTAGATAAAACTTTGGAACGTGATGTTTCTATGGTGGCATTTTCAAATTCAAGCAGTCCAACAAGCCATAAAAGTATGCACTCTGGACACAAACCTTTATATAAATGTGATGTTTGCAAGAAGATTTTTGCAACAAGGTATAGTTTAGTAATGCATAAAAGAACACATACTAAAGAAAAACCTTATGAATGCGATCTTTGTAAGATGAGGTTTTCACAGTCAAGCAGCCTGACAAGACATAAAGGAACCCACAGACGCAGTGAAGACAAACCTTACGAATGTGATGTTTGCAAGAGAAGATTTTCTGAATCACGTAAGTTAGAAATACACCAGAGATCACACACATCGAATAAACCTTACGAATGTGATGTTTGCCAGAAACGTTTTACTTCTTTAAGTAACCTGATTGTACATAAAAGAACACATACTGGAGAAAAACCTCATGAATGTGATGTTTGTAACATTAGGTTTTCACAATCAAACAGTCTTAAAAGGCATAAAAGGACACACAAACCTTATGAATGTGATGTATGCAAGAAAGGATTTGAAGACTCAAGTAAATTGGCAATACATAAAAGGCTACACTCTGGGAGCAAACCTCATGAATGTGATGTTTGCAAGAAAGGTTTTACAACCAAGAATAACCTGGAAAAACATAAACGAACACACACTAGAGAAAAACCTTATGAATGTAATATTTGCAAGACAAGATTTTCACAATCGAGCAGTCTTGGAAGACATAAAAAAACACATCCTGTGACCAAACCTGTGACCAGACCAAATCATGAGTATGATGCTTGCAATGAAGAATGTTCTCAATCAAGTGATTTAACGATGCATAAACAAAAACAAGATGAAGATAAACTTGATGAATCTGGAGGTCAAGGCAAAAGATTTTCGGTGACAAGTGATTCAATAGTATGTAATACAACAGTAAATAATGAAGAGGTGTCTCATTATGAATGTGATGTTTCCAAGGAAGGCGACATTGATAAACAAAGTTTGGATGAACACAAATGTTGCCATGTAGCAGATGTATTGTGCAACACTTGTGGCAGAGAAATCTTTGAATCAAAGAACATGCAACAACATACCATAGAGAAATCTGATGTGACGAATATGAAAAATTGTGATAAATGCAATGGACAGTTTTCCAGTTTAGAAACTTTGGTACAACACCAGACAAGTGACCATAGTACGACCCACCAATGTGATTTTTGTAAAGAATTATTGGAAACTGATGAACCAGCCAGTATTGGATATGTTTGTTCTCTGTGTGGAATTGCGTTCAACATGTACATAGAACTTCAAAGTCATATTGATGCCCATGTCAAAGTGCAGGCTGACTAATTGTTTTGTGAAGTATATTGTCGTATTTTAAACTGACTAGTATATGTCATCCATTACGCAGTGGGTTATTGCAGCATATTGCATATCAAAGTATGTTTTGTGTTTTTATGTATTTTAACTGACACATCAGTTTTCAAGTTTTGTCATTTAAAGATTGCTTTTCGCTACAAACATTTCAACCAGTATAATGGCCTCTTTCGTTCTAATTTAATGCTCACTTGTAATTTTTCATGCGGTTTTGTACGAGTCAATATCCTGATAGTCGTTCATCGCATGTTGACTATTTTGTCAGACTGCAATTTTGTGATAACTTTGAGCTGTGTCATGCAGGGTGATTCATTCCATGCAATTTTAGTCTTATTTGAAGAGCATGTTGATAAAGCTAATGCTGACTGGTGACATGTTGTTTTCATCTCATGCTGTGTGATAACTTTGAGCTGTGTGAGGATCAGTGGCGTAGCTAGCGGTCCTGCTCGTCCTGCCCACTGATATATACTAAGACTGGATAGAGCCAGAGGGATAGAGCATCGTAATACAGAGCCCTGATAGCAATTGAAGCCGGAAGTGAGTCGTGTTTGAGAGCGGCGGCCATATTTGTCCGCCCCACTTGAGGAGTGAATACTATACTTTTCTATTGTGAAATTGACATTTTTTCGGGTTTTCGCTTTATACTCGCGAAGTATGTGAAGAAATCAAGTCAAATCTAGTATTTCAAAAACAAGCAATCATCATAAAAGTATGAAGAACATTTGAATGTTGAAAGAAACTAAATCGTAAGTAAATAATTTGATATTTTGATCACCGATTTTGACGAAATGTCAGAGCTCGGCGACTGACCGTCCGAACACATCACTATACTCTACAGATTACAATGTAATTCAATTCTTTTTGTATAATAAAACAATCAGTTACTACTTAGAGTACTGCCGCACTAATTGTTAAACTTTTGGAGCCAGTAGGTAGGTTTAATAAGCTTGCGCGAGGCCGATTTGCAGTTCATACATTACTGTGATTTGAATTTTAGACATGACATATTTGTTGATGGCCAAGCCTTTTAGTTTGAAAGTATTTCGGTTCTTTGAACCTTTCATGTTGGCTAGCTGAGTTGTGCTTACAACATTGCTTATGAATAAATCTAAAAGGGAGCCATGTCATTGACATCTGAAATGAAGTGCGAGAATTTTTTGAAAATATCTGTACATATTCAAAATAGTTTTTATATGTTGTGTTTCAGGGGCCAGTTGTATAAAAGTCTTAACTACATTTTAACTACCCGTTTTGTAGTTAAATTGTAGTTAACTGTAAAATTCGCGATTCTGATTGGTTAACTTTTTTATACAACCGGCCCCAGGTGTATATAAGACATTCTCAAACTCATTAATAATTCATGAGCAAAACACAAAGGAAATCACCACCGTATCGTTGTCTTGATACCACGGTAATAAACACCCATAAATTAACTCAACTTTCGCGTTGAATTTCTGTTTAAATACTGGTTTGTTTGAGAAGCTATATACACTCGAAGTCGTTTATTATAGTGATTTAAAAACACCTCAAAGTATGTTAAAAAACTCAGCTAGCGCCTTGTTTTTCAACACACTTTTCGGTGTTTCAAATCATTATAATAAACTCCTTCTCGTGTATGATATATTACATACAAATGTGAAGATTGTGAATGTTTTGAAGCCTCATACATCAATTATCAAGAGTCAATATGCAAGTCTAGAAATTGCTGTTGACACTATCGTTGTTCTGTTAAATTATTTCATTAAAGATCTTTAACAACTCAAACGTTGTTGCCTTGTGTATTTTCATTATATATCAAACCATAGTTGATCAACCACACTCTATATTAATCAAGCCCAATGCTGAGGATCTCAATCCTTGAGGTATATTTATGTGTTAGTGTTACATGAATGTTTCACCACATGTCAATCCCTGGGGCTGGGTGCTATGACCTATATCTGCTTATATTTTCCCACCAGAAGATTAACAAAATGACCTGGTTTCAGGTCAAACTTTCACCAGAAAGGTTTCAGGTCAGACTCCAGATTTCAAAATTTCCCCCAGAATATATCTAGCCCCCTCCCCTAGAATTTGGCTAGCCTTCCCAATCAAACCCATCTTCTGCCACTACTGGATCAGAGTGTTGTGCATTTGACTGTTCAAAATGAAGAAAATTGGGAGATAAAACTGAAAGGACTAATTAATAAACCAACATTTTCAAGAACATATCATTAGCAAGTACAGTAGTTTTAATATCCAAAAAAATAAGCATCAATTGTAGCAATTAAGTCTTGCATCTTAATTTGATCAGTATTAATATTCACAAGACAGTTATTTCTCAAATTTGAAAGTAACAAATAATAATAATAATGCTTTATTCACAGTATATCTACAAAGTAGTTCTTCATCTGTGAAGGTTACAATAAATATTAGTAATATATATAAATAGAATATAAATTTTGTAAAAACATTAAACTAGGATAATTATACACATGCATGCAATTAGTTATGATTCTTTTGCTTCATTTAGCAGAAATGTTTTAGGATCTTTACAAACATTAAACTAGGATAATTATATGCATGCAATTTGTATTGTATAAACATTAAACTAGGATAATTATACACATGCAATTAGTTATGATTTTTTTTTGCTTCATGTAGCAGTAATATTTTAGTATCTTTAGAAAAATGAAAATAATCAGTACAATTCCAAATTAGAAGAGTCCAGAAGAAACTCCCCTGCCATGAGTGCTGCAATGTTCTTGACCCTGATTCTGTCTTCCCAATTCCTGCAATAAAAGAAAAGGACAATTTATATAGAGCTTCACAGAGCATCCTTAAGGTTTGTGAAAAAAAGTGAAAAATGCTTTCAAAGAATGCTGGCAACAACTGCTGAAAAGCTTCCTCATTGTAAAGACATTGTTGATACAATTGTTACATTTGTTCTGGGTGCTCTTAATGTTTCATCATTATAATATTCACAGAACTAGATGACCACATGTATGACTCCACAATAAACAATAACTTGTTTAAAGAAATTGTCAAGTGCTATTGCAATGGCAAGGAAACCACAGCAAATTTATCCCATAAAATCCGAAACAAGTTAAGCAATTTGGTTCTTTTCAACTAGCAATAAATGTTATCTGATTGAGCTCGTCAGACAGTTCCCTAGCTGAGCTTATGAGTTTAGACGTTAACACGACGCAAAACATTCGTTTTCTCTGCGAGGGTTAAAAAACTTCAAATTTACTTTTCGAGACATTCATGATGCATATTCTTTTCCTGAGACAAGGTTTGTTAAGTTCCAAGTAGAGAAACAAGCATTTTAAAACGAAAACTACAAATTCCGCAATAGAAATATATAGAAATATATTGCCATCGAGAGCTGACAAACATGGCGGCCGCTCTCAAACACGACTCACTTCCGGCTTCAACGCTAAACAATAGATGCACTATCCAGTCTTACCTGCGTACGAGGCTGGTCTTCGTATATATCAGTGGTCCTGCCCAGCAGGACTAAAAATTTCCACAGAATAAGGAAATGATTTCTTTGTTTATCTAAAGCTTTAAAAAATTATCATTGTCATTTTTCTGGACTTTTTTATTATTTTTTAATTAAAATTTCCTCTTTCTATTACATTTACGCAACTTTACAGCCTGCCGTGTCTGTTACCTAGCAACTGCAACTCTACAAGAGCTCATTTCCGGGCAATATATTGATTCACACACGACTCGTGTTTCACTCCTGCTATTTCCAAAAGGCAGGAGTTGCTATATTTAATACAAGAAATCCTGGTTTATGATTGGATAATTAGCCCTGCGCATGCTCAAAACGGCTGTTTACAAAGTCGAACTCCTGCTATCTCGAGAAGGCAGCAGTTGCATTGTTTTCTCTAGCGAGCTTTCTGCGTGACCAGACACACTCGTGTAAGGTGAGTAATTATCATATTTGATATATTGTCTTTGAGTGTTTATACAATGGCTTCAGCAAGTGTGGCGAATCCAGCTTCTATTGAAGCCGATATCATAAGTGATTTGTTGAAAAAATCATTTTCTGTTCGACCAACTGCCGAACGAAATGTTATTGTTAAGCAGCGAATTTAATGCACCTATAATTTGTTTCACCACCCCCTGGAGGGCGGGCAGACCCCCGGGCATTTGAATATTTTAAAATTTTGTGTGTCGATTACCCCACCTAGAGGCAAAGCAACTTTGTCAAATTCCCCTACCTGGGGGAACATATGTTGAAATATTGTCGTCCTGGTTCCAACAGACATACAGATACAAAGCGCAATAATTGTCTTATACTAGTGGATTTTCACTTGCCTATGTTGAAAAATTGCGAGAATATTTTGGGATATATACCCATTGTTACC
Organism: Trachythela sp. YZ-2020; assembly: GCA_016169945.1. Classification (NCBI taxonomy): domain Eukaryota; kingdom Metazoa; phylum Cnidaria; class Anthozoa; order Malacalcyonacea; family Clavulariidae; genus Trachythela; species Trachythela sp. YZ-2020. The sequence continues at coordinate 3,369,466 of JADLSH010000386.1, read as the reverse complement.
AATCAGTATAATTTATGTTACTTCTCTATGTAGCAGCTATAACACAGTAACAGTAAAACAATATACTAAGCAAAAATTGTCGAAAATTTAATGCAGCACTGCGCTAAAAGCAATCTGCGCTACAAGCTAGCTGAGATGTCCTTGAACTTTGCTCAATTGCCCGACCCTCAGGCTGAAATTTGTTGTCAAACGCTCGTCACTTGGGCAAAAATTGGTTGTAAAATCCCCCAGGGTTGCCCGCCCTCCAGGGGGTGGTGGAAACAAATGATAGGTGCATAACAGTAACAACGAAGGGGAGAGCCTTTCAGAAGACTTGGTATGCACTGAATTTTTATTCATATGTATGATCAGTCCTTAGAGTAGTCCTTAGTGTGCTCTTGCATTTAGAAAACATGTAATATTCAGATATATTCTAGGCCCTATGGGAAATATTCACATAGATGTGGATACACAACAGTCAACAAATACAACAGTCAACAAATACATCTGAAATTAATTAACTATTTAACTCCCTACCCTAATCAGTATTTGTATGAACGACGTGATCAGTTTCCTTAATTTCTGTTAACTGCTATTCTGACTTATTTTTGGGCCGTGACGAGTGTTCTCTTAGTGCAACAGTGCCAGGCTTTTTAGCTTCGCACGATTCTCTGAGCCATTTGTGTCTTGAATACCAAAAAATAGTTGCGGTTGATATTAAAAAATGCCAATTTTAATTGCGGCTATTTTTTCCTAAAAATTCTGGACTCCGAAAAAAGCATTGTATGAAATTTCAGGAAGAACCTCTCCTTTAGTTTTCCCAAGGAGTGAGTTGTGAGAGTCAGTGAGACTGAAAATTGTTATGATTGTGTCACTTTTTATGAGGTTAATTTTTGGTTGAAACTGCCCTCAGAATGCTACAAATAGCGTTTCCGAGCTTTTTGGGGGAGCATGCCCCCATAGGAAGCTTGCGCCTTTGGCGCTCGGCCACATAGCAGGACCGTTCATTTCACTCTAGCTACGCCACTGGTGAGGATGATCTTCTGGAAACAGTTTTAATCTGATTTGAAGAGGATGTTGATGCGACTCAAACTTACGCTTACTTGTAGTTTTTCGTCCATTGTTGTGTCAATCCAATTTTTCCAATCCAACTTGGAGCAGTCAGGATGCTCGTTTCCATATACAATTTTCATCTTATTTGAAGAGCATGTCTATTTGACTTTAATTAATTGCTGACTTATGTTGTATGATTCCAATGCTGTCACAACTTTTAACAGTGTCAGGATGTCGATCTCCTCGGTACAGACTTTTAATCTGATTTGTAGAGCATGTTTATATGATTCTAAGGCTGATTCCAATTCCTTGTGTGATTCCAATTCCTTCATAACTTTGAGCAGTACCAGGATGATCCTCCCCATACAATTTTAATCTGATTTGAAGAGCATGCTGATCTGAATCTAATACTGACTTGTAATCTTTGATCTCGTTTGTGTCACTCTAAAGGCATCATAACTTTCAGCAATGTCAAGATGATCTTCCCCATACAGTTTTAATCTGATTTGTAAAGCTTGTTTATACGACTCTAAGGCTGACTTGTAATCTTTCATCTCATGTTGTGTAACTCCAATTTCGTGATAACTTTGAGCAGAATCAGACTGATCTTCTCCATACAATTTTAATCTGATCTGAAGAGCATATTGATGTAACTCTAATGCTGACTTGTAGTTTTGCATCTCGTGTTGTGTGATTCCGATGCTGTTATAAGTTCGAGCAGTTTTGGAATGATCTTCTCCATACAGGTCTAATCTGACTTTTAAAGCTTCTTGTTTTGATTCTAATGTTGACTTCTGAGTATTTTTATAAAACATCTATCATACCTTTCGTTTATAGCTTCCTTTGTTTCGTTCACCTCCACCATGTTTCCAATCTCCACCTTCTGTCCTTCCACTTTAATTCCAATCTGCGAAAATTCTTCCTGTAAGCGTTTTTCCATCTTTCCCGATTCATAATCTGCTAAAACTTCTAAAAATCTCTCGTCTGTAAAACAATGTAATATAACATGCAAAGATCCTGGTCGAATTTCTCGAACTTCTTGGTCATCTCGTTCACCACCAACACCATTTCTAACTGCACCCTCGATTAATGGTCTTAATACTTTATAACCAAAATATAAAGCACCTAGACCTAGTCCTAGTGTAGTTACAGTTTTGCACACTTCTCGTGCTACTTGAACATTGTCAGTGCCGATGGTAATAAAAAATGTACCATCAGTGAACGATGCACTAGCTCGTAGAGGCAGCCTGTCCAGCTTGGGAAAATGATTCTGCCATTAAAAGTTTGTCCTATAAATAAAATTAAAGGTGATGTAAAGTCCCAATGTAAACAAACCGGCAACGTCCGTTTGTTTACATTTTAAACACGTTATATTTAAAAAAATATGATGTGTTCTGGTTCGCTATGCTTTAAATAGATACAGATTCGAGTTTCTGATTTAGAAGATGTCGAATTTTATTCGAATCAACGCGATATTTGGGCATTGTTTACATCGCGGGACCCCTATAGAACATGCGCAGAATGGACTTTACATGGTCTTTAAAAGTGGTCAGCTGCTAGCCACTATTTGGGACTTGCTGGCGTTTCAGTATCGGTGGTCATGGTCTTATAAACTACTGACACTACATATATTTTTAGTTTGCATTTATTATTGAAATCGAGAAACCAAATTTCCGATTTTGCCTTTTAATTTGACGTAGTTTTATGTTTGTTTTACAATCAAGCATCAAATATGTTGCTAAACCAATGCTTTTTATTGCAAAAACAAAAAAACATTGTAATTCATCTCGGCTAGCGGGATGAAAAACTCCATATGAACACACAGAAATATTCGTCCCGCTAGGCGAGACGTCTCGGAAAGCGGGATCTTACGAACAGGCCCTTATAGACCTCATCAATTCATTTTATTTATGAAAATAAAATATTAACTTGCAAACAGTTTACATGCATTAGGGATGTTAGCTTGTGGTGCTCATGCATCAGTCATCCCCCATCACCACACCCCCCTTGAACCCGTGCTTTGATTGTTTTCAATTCCCGAAAAATTCCCGGGGAGGGGGATAAAAATAAGTGGAAATGCGGGTAATCCCCACCAATCCTCCCCACCCTGGGACAGCTGGACTGTTTGGCTAGAAAGTAGGATTATCCAAAAACATGAACATAATATAGAGATGGACACCTGGGCATGTATGTATGTTGTACTATATATATATTATATATATATACCTTTTTTTTTTTACAAAACAAAAACAAGTGCTCATATATAATATATAGCATAGATATAGTTTTTTTGTTTTTTTTCAAAAAAACGGAAAAAACTGTGTGCTGTTTTTTTTTTAAAAAAAAAAAAACTATATATATATATATTACAACATTAATTTATTAAATGTTCTGAAACTAGTATTGTTTGTTTTTATATTATTATCAAGTTAGTTATGATTGATAATAAAACAAATCCTTAATTTCTTCAAAATGCCTCGCCCCGGGCAAAGGTTTGAGTCAAATAACCATGCCAAACCTTTACGCTGGGAAATGAAAAATGCCATGCAGTGGGGCGGGATGGGCACGCTTGGATTTGACTGATGCATTGACACAAGCAATCGAGTATTTACAAATGACAAAATCTGTGCCCGCTTACAGTATAACTAATATATGCATTGTTTTTATTTTGAAACACGATGGTTTGTCTACTGTCTTGCATAAACCTAAACCTAAAGATGTATAGTTTACTATACTCTATACTATACTCATAAATCTTCCCATATCAAAAACAACTTTCCTCAATGGCAACAGTGTTTGTGAATTTTTTTGAAGACATGTCTTATAATATAATATGTATAGTCTTTATTTTAATGATACTCAGATTAATTGTTTGAAAAATGTTTAGTTAACTCCCCTGCTGGATACCGACTGTAAAAGTGTATCAACATTTATACTAGACAGCTAGTACACCGCTAGTTTTAGATAGATAGTTAGTTAGATAGTTAGAAGCAGAATTATACATAGCAGCCAGACGGCTGAATTGCGTAATTTGTATTTACAAGTGTTGAAAATATCAATATTAATTTATATATGGTTAGTATATTACAATAAAAATACTCGTAAATAAAATCTAAGAATTGTTAAAATTAAGTTAGGCTTTTGAAAATTTCTTCACACACATCGCTGGGATGAAAGAATGTTTGAATCTGTCCGTATGAATTTGTGGAAGATCATACTCATGACACTTACGAAGATTAAGGTTGGGACAATGTCTTGGTGGCAAAAGACTGAAGAGTTTGTGCGAAGGTACTGAAATTGTTTCAAACTGCTTGTAATGTTCTTTTATTGTAATCTATATCGTATATATCTATACACAGTTTGACCTACAGTAATGCATGACCGCCATGCTTGTTCAACTCCTTACGCCCCCGGGGGATCTAACAAGTAGGTGACGTCATCACTACATCACCCCCGTTTTGAACAAAAACAGTCTCCAAAAAGATAAACTTAAATAAACTTGAATATAAAACCAAATGTAACTATTAGATAATGTTCCTGTGTTTCAGTTCTCTAATGAATTAATGAAGAGTTTATTGGATGTCCAAATAGACTTGTTTGGACCCGGTTTCGTATGGATCTTCTCGGCTGAACCACGTCTTGTTGTTCTGGTTCTTGTTGTTGTTGTGGTTGTGTTGTTGTTGTTGTTGTTGTTGTTGTTGTTGTTGTTGTTGTTGTTGTTGTTGTTGTTGTTGTTGTTGTTGTTGTTGTTGTTGTTGTTGTATCAGTGTCTGATCCTTTTGATGAATGTGAATTTCATCGTCTTCACTCTCCACTCTCCCCTCAATCTTTTTGAAGAATGAAGCATTGCGTGTGATATAGTGTCTGCCATTCCTAGCGACAATCTTAGATCCTTTGCCCCGAACTACTCTATACGGGGTTGACGAAAAGTTAGTTGAAAACTTGTTTCTTTTCTTCTGCTTAAACAACACAGTATCCCCGACGCTAATGTTACTCGGGTGTGTCCGTCGCCGTGCATCAGCGTATGTTCTGCCCCGTTTCTTTTGCTGTTCATCATTTTGTCTCGCTTCATTATGTCTGTCAATCACTTTACTATTTCGAGGTAGTGATGGTAGCTTTCCACGAATTTCTCGATTGTACAATAACTGCGCCGGTGGTATTTTGGTGGTTGAATGGGGTGTTGATCTATATGTCAGCAGAAACTTTGATAATTCTTGACGCCATGGCCGACCTTCCAAATTTGCTGTTCGAATAGCCTTGCCCAAGGGTTTCATGAAAGCCTCTACCTCCGAGTTTCCTTGAGGCCAGAGGGGTGTCGAAGTGGTGTGCTGTATTCCCGGTGGAATTCGTTACTTTGGAAGGGTGGGCCGTTGTCAGAGATGACTTGGGATGGGACCCCATGTCGGGCGACTACAGAGTCAAGCCTTGGGATGACGCTCCTAGCAGATATTGAGGTTAGGATTTCGACTTCAGGAAATCCTGAATAACAGTCGATAATCACTAGATTGTACTGTCCTGATGGCAAAGGTCCGTAAAAGTCTATCTTGAGTTTGTCCCAAGCGCAACCAGGTAGTGGTGATGACCGTAGAGGTTCTGGTGGATTTTGTTGTGATGTTGCCTGGCAAACAAGACAGTGATCTAGTTCTGCTTTAACCGCCTTGTCCATGTCAGGAAACCAGACATGTTCTCGTAGCAATGACTTAGTTTTTGCCTGTCCTTGATGTCCCTTTGCCTGTCCTTGATTTGTATTACATGTTTTGTAAGGGAAGCAGGTATTACAATCCGAGTACCACGAAGCAATACCTTATTGTCATAGTCAATAGATAGGTCATCTTTAATTAGTTTAAACTGTTTCAATTTGCGGTTGGACCATCGTCCAGTTTGGATAGCCTCTCGTAGCAAACAAAGCACAGCATCGTTACTGGTGGCTTCACCCACCTCACTCACGGTTAGTGCTGGTGGCACAGCTGTGATAGTTAGAAAATTGACGTATGTGTCCGCTACGTTTGTTTGAGGTTTGGTCCTAGGTACCGGGTGTCGCGACAGGAAGTCAGCTGAGTTTTGACTCCCACGTTTATACATAACTCGAAAATCATACAGCTGCAGACGCAACAGCCACCGTTCAATTCTAGCGGGTGGTTTAGAGACAGGGTTACCAAAGATTACTTCCAGTGCTTTGTGGTCAGTATATAAAGTGAAAGAGGCACCATATAGATATAGGTGGAAGTGTTCTATGCCCCAGACAATCGCTAGTGCCTCCTTTTCGGTTTGGGAGTACCGCCTCTCTGTCGGGGTGAGGGCACGACTATAGCATATGCAATAATGTGAGGTGTGGACGTACCTGAATCTTTCTGAGCCAAAATTGCGGACACCCCAACTGGGCTGGCATCAACTGAGAGTTCTGTTTCTTTATGGATATCAAAGTAACTTAAGGCATGTCGAATTTTCTGATAGGCGTTTTCATGCTCACTGTCCCACCGAAACTTTGTTCCTTTATGAGTAAGCTGGCGCAATGGCTCGGTTATTGTCGCGAAGTCTGGGATGAATTGGGCACTGTAATTAGCCATCCCTAGAAGACTGCGAACTTCGCTGATGGTATTTGGTGTAGCTGTATTAGCAAAAACAGAAACTTTCTTCGGATCGGGGCAAACACCGTCTTTTGAGAAGATGAGGCCGAAAAATTCCAAGGTTGATTTAAGAAAACTGCATTTGTCAAAGTTCACAGTTAAACCATGGTCCTCAAGGCGTTGTAAACATTCATCTAGTGCTCGACTGTGTGCTTCATATGTTGGTCCAAAGACCTATGTCATCTGCGATATTCTTAACCCCTGGAATGTCATGTAAAATTTGCTGCAATGCATGCTGAAAAATTTCTGCAGCTGAATTTGTTCCGTAATTTAACCGTTTATACCGGTAAAGCCCAGAGTGTGTAATAAACGTGGTGATTTGTCGGCTAGACGGGGATAGTTCAAGCTGGTGGTATGCTTGTGTCAGATCTAGTTTGGTGAAAAACTTAATTCTAGAGAAATGTCATGCACGGTTGGTATTGGGTGCCGAACCCGTTTTATGGCTGTGTTTGCAGCCCTCATGCCTACGCATAACCAAATGTTGTCATCCTTTTTAGGAACTATCACAACAGGTGAAATCCACTCTGTGGCTTCAGTGTCTGGTACCCTTTCAATAATGTCCTCTTCCAATAGGTGGCTTAATTCGTTGTCAACTTTCGCTCGCAAATGAAACGGGATACGATGTTGTTGCTGAGCGACAGGCTTTACATTCTTGTCAACAAGTAATTCAAATTTCCGATTTTTTAGCTTGCCCAAGCCATTAAAAATGTTTGCATGATTTCGTACGATGTTCTGTACGCCTTTATCTTTGATGTCAGCATGTTTAGCATCCCCTTGTGACTGCAGTGGGGCATGCACAGCATTCAAATGTAAACTGATTAGTCCAATCTCTTTGGCTGTATTTCCATTCAACAAACAAGCCCCATTGTCCTCTGTCACATATATCGTCGCGATAGTTATTTTGCGCCTGGATTCTACTGTCGTCGTGAATTTGCCTTTCATTTTAACCGGTTCTTTGGAATTAAAAGCATATGCTTTGATGTTAGTTGTTGCAAGTTTGATGTTTCCAAGTTTACTGAATGTTTGTTGATCAATCACATTGATACTAGACCCTGTATCAACTGTAAACTTGATGTTTCGATTGTTTATCTTTAGCTTTGTGACTGGATTTCGATTATTTCCATTGTTGACAGCATAGCAATAACTGTTCGAGCCACCCGATTGGCTGTTATTGTCGGAGGTGTCAAGAGGTCGAATGTTTTGTCCTTGGCTTTGTCTCGAAGAACGACATACTCTTGCAAAGTGGTTTAATTTCAAACACTTACGGCACTCTTTGCCTTTCGCTGGGCATTGTCCGTTTTTATGTGGCCACTCTCCCCCATAATTTCTGCAAATTGACCTGCCGGGTTTCTCCGCCGGGTTTTTAGTATCACGAACTGCATACAGGGCTGAGTCCTCGGTTGGATTGTTTTCCTGTTTTAAACTGTCCTCGATCTCTGCGGTTTGTTGTTCACTACGCTCAAATTGTCGGCCGATAATTAGTATGTCCTTTAATGTGAGTTTAGGATCGCTTAATGCTTTTTTTCTCAGTCGGGTAGAGGATCCACATAACACTATCTGGAGTAAAATTTCAAAGTCTGCATCAGCAAATTCACAGCGAGATGACAGGCTTCGTAGACGCGTGTAGTATTGCAGTGGCGTAGGAAGCGGGAGGGCCGGGGGGCCGCGCCCCCCAATATTATATGAGGGGGGGCCGGAATATCTTTCGGCCCCCCAAAAAATAAAATAATTTTCATGAAAATGATGGAAACAGCTTAGTTTCCTGAACAAGCTAACTAAAAGAGGTAGATAAGACTCTGAAACGGCCGTTTCCGGCGATCTGGGGGCTTCAAATTTAAAATTTTTCGCTCGGCGCCAACCATGGTGCCGCCTCGTGAGCTTCGGCCCCCCCAATATTGAATACGTTCCTACGCCTCTGTAGTATTGATCTAAGGTTTCAGTGCTTCCTTGGCGGGCTTCGCGAAATCTGTACACTTCGTACAAACGGTGTTTTTGTGGCTCGAAATACTCGTTCAGTTTCTCGACTGCCGTAATATTTCACGAACCCGGGTGCCTGCTTGGTATAAAAGCAAACCTCGTTTCTTTTTCTTGTCGGTAATTCCGTTGGCTGTGATATACATGTCAAAATCTTCGAGCCATGTTTTCCGTTTAGGACCGATATTGGCGCCAATATCCGAATCTGGATCGAAAGGAGGCATCGGGTGTACTAGAGGCGCAGTGGCCATCCCAGTGAGCTCTATATATATATATCTGGAGTGAGAACTTATGTCCAAAAAGTGAAGCCAAAGATGGCGGAAATTGACGTCCAGTGCCAATCCCTTTCTATTGTTTTCGACCGCGCGGTTTGCACAAGCCGGCAAGGAGTGTGCCGAAATTTCGTGTTTTTACTCCGATTTAAACAATAACATTATGATTTTATGAACTGATAACTTGATTAGCGATGCGATCTGTTAGAAACAACTGGAATTAGCAGGAAAAAATGGTATGAAAACTGTTTATGACCTTCATGAGTTTGGACGTCAATTGCCGCCATCTTGGCTTCACTTGGCCTATTGGCCGAACATTAGAAGTTCTTACTCCAGATATATATGGAGCTCACTGGGCCATCCTCGTCGCCAATGTAATGTTCTTTTATTGTAATCTATATCGTATATATCTATACACAGTTTGACCTACAGTAATGCATGGCCGCCATGCTTGTTCAACCTCCTTACCCCCGGGGGGTCTAACAAGTAGGTGACGTCATCACTACACTGCTTATCGCAAAGTTTCTGACGTCTGTTATGTTCAAAGGTGTGGGAAAACCGAACAACATTACCATACCATCGTGACTTGACTCGGGTTATTAATGAATAGCTCTCTTCTCTACTCTCTCACATATACTGGGGCAACTACTGGGGCAAACTGGTGAAAAAACTGGTGAACAGTATTCAATTGTAGCACAATTGTAGCACAGCAAAAAGTTTTTTGTCCACCCAATGGGACACCTGCTCGTTTAAGAGACAACCACCTAACTACTTACTAACTGAGCGCGGAGGTAATGGTATAAATATCGCTGAGTCTTGCTGTATTGACCGAGCCGATAGCGAGGTCAATACAGCAAGGACGAGGCTTGATATTTTACAATACAGACCGAACAGTCGAAGTTGTTTAGTTGTTTATTATATGGCATTTCAGACAACAAAAAACAATTCATTTTGCCAAAAATTGGTCACGCGAGGGCAAAGTACAAAGTCCGAAACTCAAAGCCGGTCATTTTCAAATGTCAAAATAATTTCAATGATACGAATTTGTCTAGGTTTTTTAAAAATTTATCTAATCTTAGCTTAGTAAAACTACTCTACAGTACCATTTATAGAATAAAATATAAAATTAATAGAAAATATAGTGATATTGAGCTATCGGATCAAGGACAAAAGAAAAAATTGAGAAAAAATTGCCCGTGGGCAATACGGGAAAATCCTGCCTCGTCAGCGACCAATCAGATTGCGAGATTCACCAAAACAAGCACTTGCCATATAATAAAATCGTTTATTTGCCTTCTTAATGGTCTCTATAACATGGTTATTCCACAATAAGTTGTTTGAAATTGTAAGACCCAATCAATACCTTTGCTTTGGTCACAACCGGTCACAAGTCTCAAAAAAAATTGATCCCTTGCAATTCGGTTCGCTGAAGGGTTCAAGCACTAGTATGGCACTAGTCTACATGCTACATAAATGGTATGAAGCAGCTGATAAACAAGGTAACTCTATACGGATTTGTTTACTTGATTTTTCCAAGGCGTTTGATCGATTAGATCATAACATTCTGTTGAAAAAATTGAAAGACATGGAAATTCATCCTGTATTGCTTAATTGGATCGCAAACTTCCTAACAGATAGACAACAGAGAACCCGTGTTGGTCAATTCTTTTCCGAGTGGAAGTTTTTAAACGCCGGCGTCCCACAAGGAACTAAGCTTGGCCCGCTCTTATTTGTGGATGATAATAGCCTTTGGGAAATAATATCAAACAATTCCCCGTCTCAGTTACCCGCCAACATCATCAACTGCTCAGAATGGTCATCAGCCAATAATATGAAGTTAAGTGTATTAAAGACTAAAGAATTGCGTGTCTGCTTTTCCAATCTTATTCCATCGTTTGCCCCTATTACCATCTGTGGCCAAGAGGTCGACGTCGTCTCCGAGGCAAAATTATTGAGCGTTGTTCTTTCAGACGATCTCAAATGGAACCGCCACATCGATTACATTTGCAAGAAAGCCGCGAAGCGTTTGTATGGCCTGCGCCTACTTAAGAGAAACGCTTTATCTTCTCATGTCCTGATCTCAACCTATTGTACACATATTCGACCAATTGTGGAATATGCTTGTCAGGTGTGGCATTCAGATGGCCTTCCTCAGTACCTGAGTGATCAAGTCGAAAAAATCCAAAAAAGAGCATTAAAAATTATTTTCCCTGGAGCTACCTATGCTGAATGTTTGCTTAAAGCTAACTTAATGACTCTTTATGAACGTAGAACAGTTCTTTGCAAGCGCCTTTTTTCAAAGATGTCGGAACCCACTCATAAACTGAATGCCAGTCCCCATCAATCGTAACTGGATCAAAAACTTGCTTATTCTTCTTAAAATCCACAATAAGTTCTTTACATTTACCAGGATGAAGTTGCATGTAGTTTTCACGTGACCAGTCTTCAACCGTTGTTACAGCCGCTTGTGCGTTACTAAGAGCTCCTTTGGGTACTGACTTTGCCTAGCGTTTATTAAGATGCAGTGGCAGTCTTCGTGCATATTTTTGTTGCAGAGCAAACAAACAATGAGCATACGCGGCATTTAAAACGGGGCTAAATGATGATCTCCGAAGTTCAATAGTCGAAGCAATTAGTATAAAAATAGTCAAACAACGTCAACAGCTTATAATTCGATAATAATTCCACAAGTGTAAATAGGCATAGAAAAGTATACAAACCAATGCAAAGCAATGGTAATATTTTAAATTGGTCGGTATCCACAAACTGATCCACCTCGTGGTTATAAGTCCGACAATTTCTGGGGATATTTGGGATTAAAACTAGGGATTTTTACTGTTAGGGTGGGGGTATTTTGGGGATAGGATTAGGGTAATTTATGGATAAATAAAGTCGAAATTGCCGGACTAATAACGTTGGCGATAACATATATATATACCTGCAATTGATTTTGGTGTACTCACTCAAAACTATTGTAAACGAATTGTATTAAAATCTACTTCGCAAAAGGGATATATTTTCTCTAAAGCTACCTTACACAGTACAACTATAGAATAGACAATAAGAAAGTTACTTCTACAACTTACTGCTATTGCGTGTTCTGTAATATAAGACTACAAATAAGTAATTGCTTATTCAATTTGCATACATACATGCATGCATGACTGACATGACGAACTAGTTTGGTTTGAATTAAATTTACAAGACTACCTGTAATTGTTTGCGATGAAGGTGGCATATATGACCTGAGCTCATTGTAAATGCCACAATGCCACTGCTTAAGGTCAACGCGATGTCAGTAAATGATCATAAGAAACTAAAGATTCTATAGTGTCCACTTCATACTGACCATGAGTTACCGCGAGTCCGCGAAGATGACTATAGGAGAACGGTGTTTGAGTCTCGCTAGTACTTGGCAGAGTTTGGTAGTAAATAGATGCATTGGGGAGAATTTGTTTCATTTGCTTACTCCCTTACGTCTATTAAAAGTTTACCACCAACTTTACCTGGTACTCGTCAATAGGCAAAACCAAATAGTAAAGTCTAAAGAATAAGGTCGCTACAAATTTTCTAATTCTAGGGACGGATTTAAAGAGCGTGTTGGTGTGACTCTAATGCCGCCTTGTAATCTTTCATCGTTTGTTGTTTGATTCCAATGCTGTTATAATTTTAAGCAGTATCCGGATGATCTCCTCCGTGCAGTTTTAATCAGATTTGAAGAGCTTTTTGTTTCGACTCTAATGCTAACTTGTAATCTTTCATTACATGTTGTGTGATTCCAATGCTGTTATAGCTTTGAGCAGTGTAAGGATGATCTTCTCCATATAGTTTTAATCTGATTTGAAGAGCGTGTTGATCTGACTCTAATGCTGACTTGTAATCTTCCATTTCATGTTGTGTGACTCCAATGCTGTTATAATTTTGAGCAGTGTCAGGATGATCTTCTCCATATAGTTTTAATCTGATTTGAAGTGCATATTGGTGTGACTCTAATGCAGTCTTGTAATTTTCCATCCATAGTTGTATGTCTCCAATGCCGTGATAGCTTCGAGCAGTGTCAGCATGATCTTCTCCATATAGTTTTAATCTGATTTGAAGAGCATGTTGGTGTGACTCTAATGCTGCCTTGTAATCTTTCATCGTTTGTTGTGTGATTCCAATGCTGTTATAACTTTGAGCAGTGTCAGTGTCATCTTCTCCATACAGTTTTAATCTGATTTGAAGAGCATGTTGGTGTGACTCTAATGCTGCATTGTAATCTTTCATTTCATATTGTGTAACTCCAATGCTGTTATAACTTTGAGCAGTGTCAGGATGATGCTCTCCATACAGATTTAATCTGATTTGAAGAGCTTTTTGTTTCGACTCTAATGCTGACTTGTAATCTTTCATTTCATGTTGTGTGACTCCAACGCTGTAATAACTTTGATCAGTGTCAGGATGATCTTCTCCATACAGTTTTAATCTGATTTGAAGTGCATGTTGGTGTGACTCTAATGCAGCCTTGTAATTTTCCATCCATAGTTGTATGTCTCCAATGCCGTGATAGCTTCGAGCAGTGTCAGCATGACCTTCCCCATACAGGTTTAGTCTGATTTGAAGAACTTTTTGTTCCGACTCTAATGCTGACTTGTAATCTTTCATTTCATGTTGCATTACTCCAATGCTGTTATAGCTTTGAGCAGTGTCAGGATGATCTTCCCCATACACTTTTAATCTGATTTGAAGAGCATGTTGGTGTGACTCTAATGCTGCATTGTAATCTTTCATTTCATGATGTGTAACTCCAATGCTGTTATAACTTTCAGCAGTGTCAGGATGATCCTCTCCATACAGTTTTAATCTGATTTGAAGAGCTTTTTGTTCCGACTCTAATGCTGACTTGTAATCTTTCATTTCATGTTGTGTGACTCCAATGCTGTTATAACTTTGAGCAGTGTCAGGATGATCTTCCCCATACAGTTTTAATCTGATTTGAAGAACATGTTGGTGTGACTCTAATGCTGACTTGTAATCTTCCATTTCATGTTGTGTGACTCCAACGTTGTAATAACTTTGAGCAGTGTCAGGATGATCTTCCCCATACAGGTTTAATGTGATTTGAAGAGCTTTTTGTTCCGACTCTAATGCTGACTTGTAATCTTTCATTTCATGTTGTGTGACCCCAATGCTGTTATAGCTTTGAGCAGTGTCAGGATGATCTTCCCCATACAGGTTTAATCTGATTTGAAGAGATTTTTGTTCCGACTCTAATGCTGACTTGTAATCTTTCATTTCATGTTGTGTGACTCCAATGCTGTTATAACTTTGAGCAGTGTCAGGATGATCTTCTCCATACAGTTTTAATCTGATTTGAAGAACATGTTGGTGTGACTCTAATGCTGACTTGTAATCTTCCATTTCATGTTGTGTGACTCCAACGTTGTAATAACTTTGAGCAGTGTCAGGATGATCTTCCCCATACAGGTTTAATGTGATTTGAAGAGCTTTTTGTTTCGACTCTAATGCTGACTTGTAATCTTTCATTTCATGTTGTGTGACTCCAACGTTGTAATAACTTTGAGCAGTGTCAGGATGATCTTCCCCATACAGGTTTAATCTGATTTGAAGAGATTTTTGTTCCGACTCTAATGCTGACTTGTAATCTTTCATTTCATGTTGTGTGACTCCAATGCTGTTATAGCTTTGAGCAGTGTCAGGATGATCTTCTCCATACAGTTTTAATCTGATTTGAAGAGCATGTTGGTGTGACTCTAATGCTGACTTGTAATCTTCCATTTTATGTTGTGTGACTCCAATGCTGTTATAACTTTGAGCAGTGTCAGGATGATCTTCTCCATATAGTTTTAATCTGATTTGAAGAGCATGTTGGTGTGACTCTAATGCTGACTTGTAATCTTTCATTTCGTGTTGTGTGACTCCAATGCTGTTATAGCTTTGAGCAGTGTCAGGATGATCTTCCCCATACAGTTTTAATCTGATTTTAAGAGCATGTTTGTGTGACTCTAATGCTGACTTGTAATCTTCCATTTGATGTTGTGTGACTCCAATGCTGTTATAACTTTGAGCAGCGTCAGGATGATCTTCTCCATACAGTTTTAATCTGATTTGAAGAGCTTTTTGTTTCGACTCTAATGCTGACTTGTAATCTTTCAACACATGTCGTGTGTCTCCAATTCTGTCATAACTTTGAGCAGTGTCAGGATGATCATTTTTACTCTAAGGATAGAATGTAGGATGGTCGGTATGTTACCCTATTGTATGGAAATATATAATTATCCTAAAAATAACTTCGTATGAGAATTCCACATTGGAATCCCACGATTTCAGGCTGACGAGACCTTATACCCAATGGTTTAATATTTACAGGAGAGAGCTGATCTTATATGTGACGAGCTAAGAATTCTTGTAGGCAATGCAGTTAATCTAGAGCGAGTGAACGTCTTAGAACTATTACTAGAACAGAAATACATTTTTTTGTATTTGATTACTTATGAAACTGTTTGACTCTTTGAAACTTGAAAACATGTTTAGTGATGGAAATCAAAACTGCATTTCAAATTTGACAAGGGTAATAAGTCTTATTGCGCCATTTAAAGTAAGGGACTGTTCACATTTTATCTGGGAGGGGGGCTGGTGGAATTAGGGAGTGGGCCATCTTAAAAAGGATGGCCTTAAAAGAGTGGGCCATGCGAAAAACCGTCGATTCTACAGTTTCAGATTGCTTTTCATATTCACATTCATATTCACATTCATATTCACATTCAGATTCACATTAAGATTCACATTAAGATTGAAATTTGAAAATAGTCGGGTATCTGACGTAAAAAAAAATTGGAATTACTCAGTTTCTTCCGACGGAATAGACTTTCTTTATAAAACTCATTGTTCTTCAGAATATCGCGCACTCAACAAAAGTATTTTGAAGTTATTTGGGCAGAATATGAAGTCAGGATAATTCGCAGAACCTACATGACCGAGACGTAAATTCAGGGTGCGCCATAATTTTCCCAAGCGATTGGCTAAAATATTTTTCGCGCTGTCTCGTAAGGTACGGATTGTAGTTCCTCCACACTGATCTTCGTCTTTACTACAATATAATGAATGATATGAAGCTTGCTTAAGGCTACAATTTGCAACGCAATTTCTGCACAGAGCCATGTTATGTAGAAATATACGCACAGAAAAACAGTGAACATTGCCCGATATTATCATTCTCATTGATTTCTTTGTTGCCTTCTGGCATGTTTAGCAAGAAAAATATCGGCAAAGTATAACGAGATTCATGCTCACAATTTCTCTGCGAATACTTTTTACCTAACATCGCTATGTGTCCAAAATCGTGTTGCAAGTTGCAGCAAAAATTGCCCCGTGTAACATGGCCTTTAGTCTCAAAAACGTTTGACGTTTGCGTTCTGTCAGGAAAAATAAGAAATCGCAGCGCTTGTAACCTGAGAAAAAAAAGAGCTTTTGTAACCTGAAGCAAATGACAACAACATTTATTATATTATAGATGAAGTTTTATATGTGTTTTGTAAAAGGTCACTAACGTAATTGGCTGACGCTGTGTTAGTGTTCTTTGTCGTTTTCATGTTTGTATATAACATTAATAGTTGTGTTAAAACGACAAAAGTAAATAAATAAACAACACAATCGAGAAAGTAAACGCTTCTCACAGGGCACGTAGTCTTCTCGCTGAAATTCATTCATCTACAACTACCATAAAATGATGTGATGTACTTTTTGTTTTCAAACAACCCGCTGTTTCGGGTGTAAAATTGACAAAACACGTACAACTATAGTGCTTGAGTCAAAAGATCCGGGTGAGATTTTCAACTTTCCTAAAAGTCGGAAAAAGTTTTATGGGTAGAATAATAGGATTACAAACCCCCAGATATTTTTATTTTGCCAATCAATGTCAAAATGTACAAAGACAGTCTCAAAGAGCAATCTTTTGCCATTTTTTCTGGAAACAAAAATAGCCAAATCGCAATGAAAACAACGCAGAATGAGGCACTCGATAATATATAAGAATGAATTTCATTAATGTAAGGGTAGCCTAAATTTGAGATAACAGTGGTCGTCTGAAATTCAGGCTGTGGAAAGGGCTGCTTCAATAGTGTTGCAACTAATGCTGTTTGAGTGCGAATCTGGAAATGAATGTGAAACCGCATGAAATCTGAATCTGAAACAAAAATATCCGGGAGGTTTGTCATGCTATCATTCTACACAGAGAATGATTTGAAGCTCTTTTTCTGAGAAAGCAATTGCGCTCATTTTGAAATTATATACATTTGAACATAATTTCTAATCAGCTGATAGACATTCTGTCGAAGACAACAGACTAAACGGACTTTTAGAAATGATGAAAATCCTACCCTGATTTTTTATTCAAGCACTAGTTGTGTTTTGCGAATTTTCCAGTCGAGACAGCAAGTTGTTTAAAAATAAAAATCACATCATTTTATGATAGTTGTAGATGAATAAATGTCGGTGAAAAATACTCCAACGCAAACGAGTGGCCCGTGAGAAGCGTTTACTTTCTTCATTGTGTTGTTGTTTTCACCAGATGATCGAGATCTCCTCACCAGATGATCGAGATCTCCTCCAGCTTGACCTGGACGCTATGTCCAACTGGTCGCAGTCCTGGCAATTGAAATTTAATATCTCAAAGACGCTTTTGCTCAGGATATCCTGCAAACGCAACCCTCCAACTCATTCCTACTTTCTTAACAACGAACCAGTCAAGAGCATATCTAGCCAAGTAGACTTGGGTTTGGTTATTAGCAACGACCTAAAGTGGTCCCCACACGTAGCCAGCTGCACTGCAAAAGCCAATCGTATGCTTGGTTTCCTTAATAGGAATTGTACCCAAATGACTGATATTCGTTGCCGTAGGCTTCTTTATCTTGCTCTCGTCCGATCTCATCTGTCTTATGGTAGTGAGATCTGGGCACCTCAAGGATCGTCACGCGATCTTGCGATCCTCGAGGGTGTTCAAAGACGTGCTAGCAAATTCATCCTTCAGGATTACGAGTTGTCATATCCTGAACGTCTTAAGAAGCTTAATTTACTTCCGATATCCTACTTGCTTGAACTAAAGGATCTCGTCTACTTTTTTAAATGTAAACAAGGTCTCTTCGACCTAGACATCTATCTCCTCTCTCGTCACTTTTTCTTCTCACAGCACGTCTCGCACCCGTTCAAGCAAGGACAACTTGCTTCAAGTTAACCATTGCAGGAAGTCTCTCTATAGAAACTCTTTTTTCAACCGAATTGTCCTTCTCTGGAACAATCTCTCTCCCACCATTCGTAATAGTTCATCCGTTTCCTCCTTCAAACACAGGCTAACTGTTTATTACTCTTCTCTACTACACTCATCTTTCGATGTAAACAGAATGCGCACTTGGAAACCCTTCTGTTCTAAGTGCCGCTCTTTCAACTTAAGCTGTTGTTCCTAATTCGTCATGTCTTCTGTAAATTGTTTATTTGTTCTCGTCTTTTTTTTATGTATGTTATGTTTGTTTTCATTAAGGTCGGTCTTCACATGGGACTACTCGTGTCCTGTTGACCTTACCTTAACCATATATTTATTTATTCAAAGTTGTTTTTTCTCTAATGTAATAGTTTTAGTTCTTTCACATTTATGTATGGTTGTAAAGTTAATAAATAAAAGTTAAAGTTAATAAATTCGTTTCATGTTACAAAAGCTCTTTCTCATGCGCTGCGATTTGCGATAATTTCCTGACAGAACGGCAAACGTTTTTGAGACTAAGTTTGCTTCTTATAATTTATTACGTTGTAATATAATTTGAAGTGCAGTGTTGAGGAGATACAATGCGTTTCCGAGATATAGGAAAAATATTGTATATATTATATACTATATTGTGACAATATAGCGCAGCATGAATTTACGTCTCGGTCGTGTAGGTTCTGCCAATTTTCCTGACTTCATATTTCGCCGAACTAACTTCAAAATACGTTTGTTGAATGCGTAATATTCTGGAGAAGAGTGAGTTTTATAAACAAGTCTATTCCGTCGAAAGAAACTGAGTAATTCCACATTTTGTACGTCAGATACACGACTCTTTTCAGATTTGAATCTGAATGTGAATCTGAATGTGAAAGTGGATCTGGGGGGGGGGGGTGAAAAAAAGATACAATGTTTTGTTTTCCTGTTGCAGGAATGTCACACTGGAAGCGCACGAAATTGCTATTCTTGGCTACTTAAATTCAAAATTTTACGGGGCAGCATACCCCCGACCCTTACATATGCAAGACCTATAGAATGACTATGCAATTGGGCTCAGTCGTGCAACTGCTCCTTAAATAAATTATTACACATCTTGGGCAAGATATTTACAACAGAGTTACAACTTGACCTATCTGTTTATATGTATAACTTGAAAATCTATTGACATCATTAAATATCCCCATTGTTCACAAAGCTTTTTGCTTACAAAAACGAGTTTTTTAGGTTACATTTGAAATTTTTAGGAGAGAAAGGGAGTTCTCTGAAATATATAATTATTTAGGGGTGGGCCACTGCAAAAAAAAATATGAAGAGGTGAGCCATGCAAAAGATTTAAGAGAACTCATTAAATTCTACCAGACCGCCCTCCCAGATAAAAAATGAACGGTCCCTTATTGGTAATATTTTGAAATCTGGATTTCTATACGACAGCTAGTCCTAGTCCTTTTCCGTGTTGTCAACTCACGTAGAGTTGATAATGTTTAGGTCATTAACGGTTGATGATACTTGAAATAATTTAACAAACTTGAGTTATCGTACTTTTCTATTTTAAACGATATGATGTTACTGGTCATGTTTGTTACGATGATTGCAAAAGCATAAAAGTCTGAGTTCACGTAAATAATTCAGCTGAATTGACTGCACAATTAGTAAGTCCGCTCAATCGTACACTTATATGGTTGTTACAGCAACGCGCTGCTTACAAGATGTCTGTACATGTCCTCTCTATTTTAATACGAGTTACACTTATATCTGAGAATTGCGAAATGTTCCATTTGGTGCATTCTCTGATTGCGGTAAGTTTAGCCTATTTAGTTGGATCATATCAGACGTTTTTGTTTTTGCTAGCATCTAAGGCGCAACGAGTGACGTCATACCCAAAATAGAAGAAGTGGGGTAACTTGGGAATGTGATAAGATATGAATAAACCGTTACTTCCATTCTTCATAATGGGGGTACCTTTTGGCACTGCAATAAAATAGGTAAAATTTCTTTTTATGAACAGGAGAAAGGTTAATGAAAAATTACGCGTGAAGCGGTTTGGAATCATTGTCGATCGAGAATCTCTAACGCGAGCGTCTTTTCATTGGAGTATATTTCGTAACATATATTTACCTGGACATGTTTCTGTACGTCACTCTCCGCAGCATTAATATCAATATTTTTCACCTCCTCGCCAAGATCCTTGTTGATATGAGATCTGTGTTAAAACAATAACATTAAGATGTTTGTATTAATGTTTATTATTTTTCTTTGTTTCAGTTCTCCCTGCGGTCAAAAAACATATGCCAGGCCCTTCTTTGGAAAAAGCTTGTCTTAGTACAACCTCGCATCCAGGATTATATTTCAATCGGTCGCACGTTGTAAGTATGCTGTGGGAATTTGTAATGGGTACGACATTGGTCTGAGTAATGATTTTAATTTGTGCGCATGAAGGGCTGCAACAAGGAAAAACATTTGCAATAGTAAAATGGTCTATTGATACGGAAGCCGTGGAGGGACTTCAGACTTTGGACTTCAGATTTCAGACTTCAGACTTTAGACTTCGGACTTCAAACTTCAGACTTCAGACTTCGGACTTCACACATTTCTTCCGACCTCACTTCTCCGCTAACATCTAGTTATATTTCTTCAGACAGTTACTCAGCACTAAAGCTGTTACGTATTAAATTTAGAAGATCTTAGGAGGTATAATCAAAACCACGTTAATTGAAATAATAAATAATAAGGTATTAATGGTAAAAATCTCATTATTGTGGTAATTTAGAGAACACCGAATATCAATTTTGATACATTTAATAATACAATAAATGCAATTTTAGAAAAGATTGAAAAAAGTGCGCTATTTGTTACTTAATGGGGGATTTTAACGTTGACCTGTTCAAATTAGAGTCCTAATTGAGATTATGCGAATCATTTTGTCGAACAATTATTTACATTTTCCTTTTTCGCACTTATTGCTAATTACACTTATTACCTTACATACAGCCACACAAATCGACAAATAATTTATAAGAACTTAATGATAGTATAAATGGTATTATTTTTAGCGATATCTCAGACCATGCACCTACCAATAGTGCACAGTTTTTAACACAAATATATTTGGAAAAAATACAAACAAAGATGTGAATACCGCATGTAACATACCGCAAAGAGTATTTAATAAAGCTAACACAGAAACTTTCAAAATGCTATAAAAGATCTTTCATGGGATGAAATATTAAAGGAAACAAATGATCGGAAAAGGTCTAACGGGTTTTTGAAATTGTTTGTTGATGAATATGAAGAAAATTACCCATTTAAACAATACAAATATAAATAAAACCAAAAGACTATGGATTACTGGGTGTATATTAAAATCGGTTAGAAATATCCTTCCTAATCGGAATCCACATAATATCAGCAGTCCAAATAATAGTCCAAAGTCTAAAGACTAAAGTATGAAGTCTGAAGTTTGAAGTCTGAAGTCTGAAATCTCTCTAGGCAGCGCACTCCGTATTTAATAAATAGCACCCACAATTATGAATTGTGAAGTCGATTCGACCTTAAAATCCATTAGCAAGTGATTTCGCAACAATTGAACTAAATAATCTTTAATAAATATAATTTTTGAAGTCTGAAGTTTAAAGTTTGAAGTCCCCCCACGGCTTCCATATATTCATAATGCTTAGTTTTTCAAGAAACAGAAATCGATCACGTAAACATCTATATTAGTATTCTGTATCAACAACCTCGTACCCAGAGCTACCATGCTTGGGGGGCTCAAAATATTGACATTGTCTTGGAAAACGTCTATTTGCTCGTCTCTTGCATGGGGGAGTTAAGCAACGTTTACAAGATGCAATTTGTCAGGCCTATTTAAGAAACACTAAAATACGAGATAAACGTCATCTGATGATATCACCAACTAAGAATATTCGTCCTTGATATTCAGGAAAATCTGAAATCGGTCCTACAAATTGCAATATTTAGAAGTGCATTACCACGTCTGAAATGACGTGATAATGTGACGGTTTAACAAACTTTGAAAGATAAGCGTGTGAATTGAAGTGGCATCTTATATTATCTGCACTGATGAAGATCCGGGCTCGCGAACTGCCAAATCACTGAGCATTAGCATACCTTTTGTTTATGGCTTCCTTTGTTTCGTTCACCTCCACCATGTTTTCAAGCTCCACCTTCAGTCCTTCTACTTTAATTCCAATCTGCGAAAATTCATCATGCAAGCGTTCTTTCATCCTTCCAGATTCATAATCTGCTAAGACTTCCAGAAATCTCTCGTCTGTAAAACAATGTAACAAAACATGCAAAGATCCGCGTCGAATTTCTCGAACTTCTTGGTCATCGCGTTCACCACCAACACCATTTCTAACTGCACCCTCGATTAATGGTTTTAATAATTTATAACCAAAATATAGAGCACCTAGACCTAGTGATACTGTAGTTACAGTTTTGCACACTTCTCGTGCTACTTCCACACTGTCCGTGCCGACGTTGATCACAAATGCACCGCCAATGAACGATGCACTCGCACGTAGAGCCTGTCCAGCTTGGGAAAATGATTCTGCCATTAAAAGGTTTGTCCTAGAAATAAAATTGAAAGTGGTCAGCTGCTATCCACTATTTGGGATTTGCCGCCGTTTCAGCATCGGTGGTGATTTTATAAACTACTGACAGTACATAATTATATTCTTAGTTTGCATTTGTTAGAGTAATATATACTACCATACGCCGATTGGTCTTATCACTGCGACTGATGTATAACTATTTAACAATTAGTCGCCGAAGGCGAGGTGATTACAAGCCATAAACAGTCACTGAGCCGCGACGAAGTGACTATAGGCTTGTAATCACCGAGCTTGAGCTAGGCTCGGTAGGAAATTTCTGGGATTAGTAGAAATTTCAAAGAGAAAACTTTACTTTCTGCACAAGAAAATATCTCGCAGAATACTTCGTCCGAGCACTTCGTTTTATTCTTGTAGCTGTACAGGGGCGGGGTGATCTGAATTATGCTAATTAATGTATAGGCACATATTTCACGCTATGATCTATGGCTTTGAAAGCGTAGTGCCAGTGTAGGTAGAGCGATAAACGTATACGTGAGGATTTGTAAAATTAAATAACTCGGGAAATATAACAAGAAAATCGTTGTTTCGATTCGTGTGTTAATTCCTTTTTCGTCTGGAAGTTAGTCTAACTTCCAGACGAAGGTCCTTCGATCGCTCGAAACATCGAAGTTCTTGTTATTTTATTTGTCAGGTAGTTTGATCCTAGAAATCCTCAAGTATATAATTTTGGTCTATCGCCGTTAATATTGCACTTCTCGTATCATGGCCGGCCACTCATGTGTTAATTTTAAACACTTTATCGGAATGTTCAATGAGCGGTTTAACTTCATTGCCAAAGATATGTTGAATTATATGCATGTTCAACTGGTGTTCGATTTAACTTCAATGCCGGAAAGATGTCGAATGATGACAAACGTAAATATTAGCGGCAATATGACGTTGTGCTAACACTGATTGGAAAGGAAATCCAAATTGCAAGAGAATGCGCATTGTTTGATTGCCCGCATGCAATACTTTGGGCCTGTTCATATTATCCCATTTACCAATACGTCTCGCCTACCTGTGATCTCGCCTAGTAATTTTACTATAAAAAATTGCTCCCGTTTCTATGAGAAAGCGGCCTAGCCCGCTTGGCGAGACTCGCCTGTGTGAGCCGAGACCATAGGTAGGCGGGATGAAAAATATTCCATTCGAACACGCCAATTTGACGTAGTTTTCTGTTTGTTTTACAATCAAGCATTAAATATGTTGCCGAACCAATGGTTTTTATTGCAAAAAACAAAAAAGCAAATACATTGTAATTTCATCTCGGCTAGCGGGATGAAAAACTCCATATGAACACACAGTCCCGCTAGGCGAGACGTGTCGGCAAGCAGGATCTTATGAACCGGCCCTTAGACCTCATCAATTCATTTCATTTATGAAAATAAAATATTGACTTGCAAACAGTTTACATGCATTAAGGATGTTAGCTTGTGTTGCCCATGCACAAGCAATTGAGTATTTACAAATTACAATATCTGTGCCCGCTTATAACTAATATATGCATTGTTTTCATTTTGAAACACGATGGTTTGTCTACTGTCTTGGCATAAACCTAAACCTAGAGATGTATAGTCTATACTATATATATAGTCTATACTATATACTCTATACTATACTCATAAATCTACACATATCAAAACAATTTTCTTCAATGCCAACAGTGTTTGTGAATTTTTTTGATGACGTGTCTTCAATATAATATGTATAGTCTTTATTTTAATGATATTCAGATTAATTGTTTGAAAAATGTTTAACTTTTAACTGCCCTGCTGGATACCGACTGTAAGATTGTATCAACAATTATACTAGACAGCTAGTACACCGCTAGTTTTGACTTTGCCCACCGTTTATTAAGATGCAGTGGCAGCGTTCGTGCATATTTTTGTTGGAGAGCAAACAAAACAATGAGCATGTGCGGCATTTAAAACGGGGCTAAATGATGATCTCCAAAGTTCAACAGTCGAAGCAATTCACCAATTATATAAAAAAGAGTCAAGCAACGTCAACAGCTTATAATTCGATAAGATTTTGGTGTGCTCACTCAAAAATATTGTAAACGAATTGTATTAAAAACTACTTCGCAAAAGAAATATCTTTTCTCTAAAGCTACCTTACACAGTACAACTATAGAATAGACAATAAGAAAGTTACTTCTACAAATTACTGCTATTGGGTGTTCTATATAAGACTACAAACATGCATGCATGACTGAGATGACGAACTAGTTCGTTTTTAATTACATTTGCAAGACTACCTGTAAATGTTTGCGATGAAGGTGGTATTTTGGCATTTACAATGAGCTCACGTCATCGTAGTCTGTGCCCAGACTGTGGCTAACACAGCCTAAGGTCATCGCGATGTCAGTAAATGATCATAAGGAACTAAAGATTCTATAGTGTCCACTTCATACTGACCATGAGTTACCGCGAAGATGACTAGGTGAAAGGTGTTTAAGTCTCGCTAGTATTTGGCAGAGTTTCGTAGTAAATAGATGGATTGGGGACAATTTGTTTCATTTGCTTACTCCCATATAAGGCTATTAAAAGTTTACCACCAAGTTTACCTGGTACTCGTCAATAGGCAAAGCCAGTAGTAAAGTCTAAAGAATAAGGTCGCTACAAATTTACTAATTGTAGGGACCGAGCTTAAGGACAGTCACAGAGGGAAAATTCTGCCTTGTACTGTATAGCCATAATTACAGTTGTAAATGGTTAAGACCAGTACTTTACGATCCAGAAGAGTTCTACTTTCAGGTCATTCAAGCTTATTTCAAAAACTACTTATTCCGACTTGATATGTTTGTATTGTACGTAAATCGTAAATACCAATTTTAATTACTCATATATTAACAGAGCTTGAACGACGTCTAAAACTCCCGTACGACTATTATAGTTTGTTTATATTTTAAATTGGTTTATTCTACATTCGGTAAAATCCAATGTGTCAATAAAAGAATAATGCTACCTACCACAACAAGCCAACTGCAATTCCGATGATAAAGGTTACATTTCGTTGAACTGTTGTTTTGTGCTACAAAAATTCCTGCAAGAAAACGCGTGTGAGTTTTTAAAACAACAAACCAGTATTACAATAATAAATGTCAAGAAAACACATATAAACAAAAGTATCTTACCATAGTGAAGAAAAGAGGGATTTTCGTTGACAAATATGATTTCGCAGTATACGGCTCTCAGAGCTTGTGTTTTGTGAATGCTGTTTTGTGGCCTTTTGTGAGTTAGTCTTGCATTTAAAATTGCTGTAATTATTGTCTTTTTTAGACGAAATTACCGTACGAGCATACACATTGAAAGTGAAAGAAAAGTCTACACTAGCTTCGAGAAGGAGTTCGGAATTAAACGCAGATTTAGGTATTGCAGAAACTTAAAAGTTTCGAATAACTCTACTCGCCAAAGGCAAAGAGCAAACTATGAAAGTGAGGGAACACAAGTCAAACAATCAAACATTCCTTTGAAGCACCCAACAGTGCCAAAAATTGTTTTGAAATATGCCTAATATTTTCATATATTTTATAGGGTCGAAAAGGCGGGTATATAGGCTTCTAGTTGTTCCAGCTTGTGTCCTTAATTCTAGTGTAAACTAATTCTTTGAAATTGTTTCTAAATTGGGTTCAATCATCAAATATCTATAATCTCTGTAGGTTTTTAGTTGTATTTTAGCCCTTGCAACTTAGAAAAATAGGTACGCACTGCGTACATGTGGCTAGCTAAAAGGAGCAAGAGTTCCCAATAAGATCAAATTAGTACCCAGGGATCCTTGGATGATAGAATGTTTGAACAAAATAAAACTAGGAAGCAGATGCGCTATTATTTATATTTCTTACAATGCCTACATTACAATTACTAGCTTTCAGACCAATAGCAGTGGTACAGTCGACCTCTATAAATGCACATAGCTAATGAGGAAGAATTTGTTTCCTTAATTATTCTTGACTTTGAGTTCATTACTTTCCTAAATTTCACTGTATAAGAACAATATAGTAACACAGCCACATGTATTATTATTGCCAAAAGTCCTTTATTTTTAACGTTCTTTTTCAACAGCATGTTCCAATCCAGTCATTCATTGTTAAAATTTCATTTCGTGAGGCTTCTTGTCACAAACATCCTCCAGCGTCTGCTTGAAAGATGCTGGCTATTGTAGAATTTTAATAACAATATAGTAACACAGCCATATGTATTATTATTGCCAAAAGTCCTTTATTTTTAACGTTCTTTTTCAACAGCATGTTCCAATCCAGTCATTCATTGTTAAAATTTCATTTCGTGAGGCGTTTGTCACAAACATCCTCCAGCGTCTGCTTGAAAGATGCTGGCTATTGTAGAATTTGCTGGCATCGCACAGATATATCGTACTTGTTGCAGTTTCAACATTTTCCGGTTTATTTTAGGTTCCACCGACAACATCCGATTTCTGTGATAAACTGTTCAATTGAACAAATCGTCACCAACAACTAAATACTTTTATCTGAGGGCTTGTACCGACTTCAATTGATATCTAAATATTCGATTAATACTGTAGTGTAGATCAATAATTTCTTGATAACTGGATTGCATATTCCAATACTGGCAATATAGTACTGACCAGTGTCCTGATACATGTAATTTATGTTAGTTATCAGCATATCGTCCAAGCTATGTGTCCGTTGTTTGAAGTATATGATATTTAACCACCATTATATCCTCATTTTGAATCTTGATTTATCTACAAGGGATCAAAATATCAAATTGAAAATTACTTGACAGCATTTGCAAATTTAAATCAAATGTCGCTCAAGCTATAGAAGTATAAACATGGTACTCAATTGACATTACTGTTAACTGCTAAATAATAATAACATTTCCTGCGTTGTCAAGGTTCAATTTTGTATATTGCAGGCTGCCGGTAAAATGGCAAAGTTAAACTTTGATACGTGGCCTTTCACGTAAAGCAGGCTTGATCTAAGACCAGTGTAAGCACAATGGCTCCTTATTTGTTTGTATATAGTTTGATACGTGGTCCTCACGTAGATGCCTGATCAAAGATCAGTGCAAGCACACTGTCACTGGCAACGTTCAACTTTACGCTTTATGGAGTCTCATAAAAATACTTTTGACCAGAGCTGACCAAACTTAACTTTATGGATACTATGATAAAAGCAGAATTAAGCCAAAATCAGAATGAACAAAGAAAAACTCACTTACTTTTTACTGATATATAAGCCAAATTGGTAGAACATTTTTTCATAAAAAACTGTCTATGAAAGCCATATTATCTTATACAAAAATGTGAATGTATATAGGTCAAAATGCCGATGATTGTCGATGATTGTCGAAGTCAATTAAACACAAAAGATCGCCAAATATTCGGCCCACGTCGGATCTAGCTATTTCACAATGTTGCAGCACGTGACTGTGGACAAATCATCTCCACATTTAACTGGATGATTATTTATCGGACAGACATGTTAACACGTTCACAACGCGCTTGACCTATATGATAGTGGCTAGTGCGCGAACAGGCTAGCCACAAAAAGTATTCGGCCCTGTTTTCTTCTCTCAAAGCGACATCTCACTTTTGAAGCTGCCTACCAATCAGCTACCTTAAATACACGAATAAAACAAGCATTGTGACTGATTGGTCAATAATCGTGCACTATATATGAAGTGTCTTCACTCTCGGCAATTTTCGCGCTTCTTCGTGTCTTGAAATGTTAGGAAACATAGTCAGACAATATACAAGAGATCTTTTACGTAAGTCTATACCTTTTATAGATGAGCCACTGTAGTAAAACGTCTACAATGTAAATTACAAGATGTTTTTTTCTGCATCTCACTCGATTGAAATTGATGTAGAAGGTTTAGGTGGATGGATAGTACGAGTGAAATATTATATACAATATTTTAGACCTGAACGGGAACGGCTGCGAAAAATGCAACTCTAAGTCCTCCGACAGGAATTGAACCTGCGGCCCTGCGATTCCGGTGCAGCGCTCTGACCACTGAGCTACAGAGTCCAGTTGCCAAGCGTTAACCACAAGTTCATGTATATATATATATATAGATGCGGGTACTGCGGGTTGTGATAAGGTAAATTACAAGATGTTTTTTTCTGCATCATACATGAACTTGTGGTTAACGCTTGGCAACTGGACTCTGTAGCTCAGTGGTCAGAGCGCTGCACCGGAATCGCAGGGCCGCAGGTTCACTGAATTCCTGTCGGAGGACTTAGAGTTGCATTTTTCGCAGTCGTTCCCGTTCAGGTCTAAAATATTGTATATAATATTTCACTCGTAATATCCATCCACCTAAACCGTCTACAATGTATGTAAATAGTTTTCACCGCACGGCAAACCTATTTTCCACAGATGGGATAAAACCAAGTGGAAGGTCTTTATTGAAATGCAGCGCGAGGTCTTGATATTAGGGAGTTTACGATCTACGACGCGTTCACCTCGACGACGCCACGTCAATTTATGCTTGACATAAGCCACAGGAATTAACTATACTGCTTTAATTGTCTAAAGCATGTTTTAACAACCTTACAAACGTTTAAATTAGGCTAAAAAACTCCGATGTTTAGCTGATATTTGTCGTTCGGTCAACGTTATAAAACAGCTCTCGCGACACAACCAGCTTTCACATTACTCAGAAGACGTGAAAATTCCTCATTTGACGATGTCATAAGAATGGCAACGTTGCTGAGGAAACCCCCGGGACGACAAATTATTCATCCTTTTTGTCTTGCATGACGTATATCTTTGTTTTGCAGGCGCGTCGTCGATCGTAAACTCCCTATTCAATGACCGACCACGAAAATTTTTATGTTTTTTAACTTATCACACGTATTTTCTGCTGTTCTCCAAGAGGTTTTGGAAATTGTTCTTCTTAATTATCATACAATGCAACGAATCTAACTTTATTTAATTAGCACTAATTTTTTGTCTCAAAAGCGCTCAGCCAAAACATCATTGAATTTAAATACGAAAAAGTCTTTCGTGCATGCGAATCTCATGCATACACTGATGGAATACAATACACTGGTGGCAATCTCATGCATACATCTTCATTAAATCAAATATATGCAAATAGCATTTTCCCGTTAAAGACCGCAGACTGGCAGTCGAAAACTTGTTATGTCAACTAAATATTTAGAATGAAAGAACGCATAAAAAGTTATCATGAATAATCCTGGCTTGCTAAAACGATCTTTCAGCAATTTAAGTTTGTTGCTGCGGAAAAATTCCCGGTTGATTTGGGCTGCTACTTTAAGCTTTCGCTTTGCCCAAAATACTATACAATCTAGTTCCAGCGTATTAAAGAATACAGAAGGCAAATAAATGTGCATATATAGTTTGAATCTCAAGGAATAAGAACAATTTATATGTATGGTGTCTTGGTGAGTAAGATTTAAACAAAGTTACTGACTAGTTTTACTTTCTCGTTTCATATTGGCATATTTGTTTGCTCTGGCTGCATTGCTTAATTCCTAAATTAGACATTTAAGATATGTGCTGTATGTACAAATTATACATCACCTATAACTGCAGTACAATAAAACGATTAACAGTTTAACGACCGCGATAATCTTAAAGTTGTGTTATAATATATTCAATTTAGTGCTGTAGTAATTTCGCCTTGAACTTCTCAAGCGTTTTCTGTTCATAGCATGCATATGCAAAGCGTAACGGTCTTGTTTTTAGCAGGCAAACACACGCATAGCTCTATTACCCGAGCAACCTCGTACCAAGGGTCTTTTCTCTCTCACGCTCTAGAGCAATCCCAGCATAGTGTGTGAGAGAAAAGACCCTGGGTACGAGGTTGTTAGCCGAGTTAACTTGTCTAGCGGATATATTATATGTTACACACAAAACAAGCACACGAGACGAGCTTTTGCCAGAACTGGAGTTTTATTAATGTTTTTCTCTTTTTTCATCATGCAATTTATACAAGGTGGTCTAAGTTACATCATTATACCCATTATCTTATCATAATTACTATCTTACCTACCAAGCCCTAACGTCTGGTCTGCCAAATTCCCTGTAGATATTACCGATCTTGTTACACAATTCCCCTTGATAGGTTTTCGTCTCAGAAAAGATGAGATCTTATAACAATTGACTGCTTTGGATGAAATTGTTAGTCTTGCCGTCTTGAAGTTTAATTTTGTAATTAACACTTAATCTCTCTAAAATTGTGTACGGGCCAACCCACGTGGGTCCAATTTCCATTTCTTAGGTCGTTTTAGCCATACTGCCTGCCCAGCTGCCCTGGAGGAAATGGTTTCCAACAATTGGGCACCGCTGCGTTTATCCTGACGTTCTTTAGAGGTGACTAAATTACTACGAGCAATATTGTGTATATCTTGCAGTTTACGACGTGCTGAACGAGTGTATATTCTTTTTTGTGATGGGTTATATAATGGTATTCCTAATTCTAGTTCTATAGAGGCATGCGAGGTGTTCTTCCAAATACTATCTCGTAAGGAGAATAACCTGTTGATTCTTGCTTACTGGTATTATATGTCAAGCTATTGGCCCGATTCAGAAGAGTGGTTACAGACAAAACAGAAAGCATGTCCTGTAGTGTGCGGTTTTGACGTTCTACCTGCCCGTCACATTGCGGATGGTAAGAACTAGTCCGTGTTTTTGAAAGACCAAAAAGGTCGCGCAATTTATACATTAGGTTACTTTCAAAATTGTCGCCTTGAGCAGGATGCAGTACTTGTGGAGGACCGAATCGACTAAATACTTTATGCGAAAGAATATCTGCGACAGTGCTGGCCTTTTTATCTTTGGTGGGGAATGCTTCACTCACAAAGATACACTACTTTCAGTATATAATTCTATCGTTGGACAATACTTCAATTATTGCTGTGAAGTATGTGATGTTTTTGGGGAAACACAATCTAAAAGGCTCCAAAAGCTCCACAATAGATCTGCACGGATTATAATGAATATGAACAATGATACAGATTTAACCGCATTAGGCTGGGAGCCTCTTAAAGCAGAAATAATATTAAAAGCAAAAGCAAAACTAATGTTTAAGCTACTAAATAAAATGGGGCCCAAATCACTAACTGATCTTTTCACCTATAAAAATGAGATAACAAACTATGAACTTCGCGGCATATCAAGTTCCCTCTGTTTACCACAACCTCGCACAAATAGCATGAAAACAAGTTTCATGTATGACGGAGCATCGGTATGGAACTCTCTACCAGACGAAATAAGGGAAAGCAAATCTCTCCCTTGTTTTAAGAATAAAATTGCCACTCACACCTTCGATATTGGAAACTAACATAACATTTTTTGTAAATAGATAATATTCCTTTGGTTAATTTAGGTCTTTGTAAATAGCTTTCTAGTATCAAATAGTTCTTTATATATTTTTGTATTTTTCTACACGCCCCTTGTGGAAAACAGCTCAGGTTGACATGGTCAGCGTGTTTAAATAAAGTTTCACTACTTTTTACTACTACCACTTACTAAAACGATCCACTAACAAGTAAAATATACCGATTCCCATGCGACGTTTCAAGAAGGGCCCCCATATAATCCATTGCCCAATATGTGAAGGGTGTATCTACTTAAATATGTTGTAGTGGTGCTTTGTTACGGTTTGCGTAGGATTCTTTCTTTGAGAACAGGCACTGCAATTATGAATAAATGTTTCAACAGAAGTACGAATACCGAGCCAATAGAATCGTTGACGAATGCGATCTTCTGTTCGCGAAATGCCCAGATGTCCAGCAAAAGGACGATCATGCATGGCCTTGACACATGTAGGAACAAGTGATTTTGGCACAACCATAACGCAATGCGGGTGCGAACGATTTTTGCCCATAGCGCGCATTAAAATTCTGTCGCGAATATACAATTTATCGTAATGCCGCAGCATTTACGAAAATATGTACTATTAGCCGAGCGCATTGTCGCGCGCTTGGTTTAGTCCATTTTTTGTTTTAAATTGCGTAATTTAGTGATACTGGGATCGGCTTGCTGTGCGTCACGCATGTTGACAGCCGGATAACCTCAGGTGGAGGCGTAAGTCTAGATAATGCGTCGGCGTTGTTCTGCACGCGACCTGGTTGTGCACGCGACCTGGTATATGTCTTACTTCGAAATCAAACTCTTGTAAGTCCATTAACCATCGGACAATTCGCCCTTTTGCCTCCATAGAGTGAAGCCAAGACAGAGGATTATAATCTGCGTAAATTTTCGTCCTAGTAAATAGACACGGAAATGTTGTGTGCCAAATTGAATAGCGAGTTCGTCAAATGGAGAAAGGACAGCTCCAAGACCTACTACGTCTGAAGCGTCCGTTTGCAAACAAATTCGCGATTAAAATAAGGATAACTAAGGATTGGAGCCGAACAAAGTAGGTTCTTTTGTTTTTGAAAAGCCGCTTGATATTCTTCAGACCATTTAAACTTATTGCAATATTCTTTTGATGTGAGTTTTGTTAGAGGTTCAGCAATTGTAGCATAACGAAGAATAAAACGTCTGTAATAACTGGTTAATCCAAGAACACAACGGAGTTCATTCCGGCTGGTAGGAGTGGCAAAGGGTGACTGTCATTGAAAGTAATTTGATTTAGCTCACGATAATCGACACAGAATCTCAAATCTCCATTCTTTTTCTTAACTAATACAATAGGACTCGACCAAGGACTAGTACAGGTACTAGGTTTGATAATGCCATTTTCAAGCATTTCCTGTATCTGTTTTTTGGATTCTTTGTGATAGGCATGTGGTAAACGTCGCGGTCTATGTTTAATAGGTGTGTGTATCCCTGTATTAATTCTATGGGACGTAATTAACCTAACTTATCGTCGAAAACATCAGAAAAATTGCGTATAAATTGTATTAATTTTACCCTACCCTTTCGTTTAGGTGGAGGCTAATTGTTCCCGGACTTGACTCTCAAAAGTTGTCGCGCTGTTTGTCACGCCGCACATGCAATACATTGTTAGTTGCAGTGGAGAATTCGCGCATTCTACGTGATTTCTATATGATGAAATTCTGCTATCTTACGACAAGAAATAAATTTAATTGGCTCGTGTGCAGTATTCATTATCTCAACAGGAACAATTTTACCCCTGGAATGTTCTACTGGGATGTGATATATGAAGCCGTGTTCTTGAGTGCGTGAAGCGTGAGCTGGTTTTACCATACCTACGTTAGCTGCGGTTGTTTTAACTAACTTACCCTCCATAGTGACCCAAGTTCTAGCTTGGATCACTACATCTTCACTAAGGCAAACCTCAATAGGAGCCTTATACTGTGACTGAAACAACAAATATGAATCCTCCTCCTGCTCAATACCGCAATCTGGCTTTTCCGTTGTAGTGTTCGAGTCTACAATCCCAGATAAATATGTTGCGTCTGAAACAGCTTTGGGACAAACCCGCGTTTTCCCATGAGGCCCCTTTAGGGAATAAAAACTTATACCGCCCGATATGGCCTTCTGAATATCTAGCTTATTGTTCACTAAAAAGTTCCATCCTAATGCGCAGTCAAATGATATATCACCACTTATAAAAAAATTATCACTATAAGTGTACCGACTACAAGTAAAATTAACATTAGCCATAAATATTAACCATAAATATTAAGATAATCGCCTGTAATAGAATTACATCGTTCATTAGCTTTATGTATTCTATTGCCTTCAAAGTCAATAATATTATAAATGTCTTTTCTTCAAAAAGATTTCATATAACCCCTATCAACTAAGGCATGTACGTTCACGCTTTCTATATTACATTTTACAAAAGGATGCGTGGGTATTTGAATGTTCTTTGACATGGTACTGTTCGTTAATATCGAGGGGTGGGGATCATTCCCATTGGTGAGCCCACCCCTTGTTCGTTTAAAGAAACATTATTAGCATAATTTCGTGCAATTAACGTGCCCAAAATCCTGACAACTATAACATTGAATCAAACCTTTACTTGATCTTGGAGCTTGCTGTCGGCGGTGACAATGTCGGGCGAATTGTCCTGGTTGACCACGCGTATAACATTTAGAGTCATCGCTCCGTCTGGGTGAACTGCGAGCAGGACCACTGGCTTGGGTTGCATTAAGAGTAGTTGTTGTTGTTAAGGCTTTTTCCAGGTGACGCTGTTTTACGGCCATTTCTTTAACCATGTACATTAATTAGTTCAGACATTTGATCCGGTTGTGCAGGAGATTGAGACGATCCCGCCGCATGTTGTTCAGGTAGATGTCCCTGGACGGCACGATAGCGACGAACAAATGAAAGAATACGCTCCAGATTCGGTGTAGGATCGTCTTGTAGTTATTTTATCTTCATGTTACTTGGTACCTTTCATGAACTGGCGCCTGAGTAGTGCTTCTTTCGCAGGTTTGTCGTGCGATGGATCTGCTTTCACTAAAGCTTGTTCAAGTTCTTACTTATAAACCGCCGGGTCTTCCCCTGGTCTTAATAATCGGGACTCCAATTCGCGGTAGTAAATTTCCCGGTTAGCAGGAAGGCATAAAC
Organism: Trachythela sp. YZ-2020; assembly: GCA_016169945.1. Taxonomy (NCBI): domain Eukaryota; kingdom Metazoa; phylum Cnidaria; class Anthozoa; order Malacalcyonacea; family Clavulariidae; genus Trachythela; species Trachythela sp. YZ-2020. Next base: position 3,334,190 of record JADLSH010000386.1, on the reverse strand, counting down.
CATCGTTTCACGGTGTCGTTGTATGTCCTGCGGTCATTCTCAGACATAGCGTAAAACTAAGAGTTGCCGCCGAGCCTCGGAGGAACGCTGAAAGTTTCTTTATTTTCCCATCGTTTTCCAACCATTTGCGTCAGAACAAGCATTGAATTCTCGCAACCAAGTTGCAAAGTCAGACCTATACAATCAAATTTCCCTGGCATTATAACCGAGTGTTTTGCGTGTATGTTCGTTTCTTTACTATCCCACCGCTTGCCACCAGATTTGTTACACACAAAACAAGCACACGAGACGAGCTTTTGTCACAACTGGAGTTTTATTAATATTTTTTTCTTTTTATCATTACAAGTATGCTATTTACAAGGTGGTATAAGTTACATCATCATACCCATTTTCTTATCATAATTACTATCTTATCTTATCTTCCAAGCCCTAACGCCCTGTCTGCCAAATTTCCTGTAGATATTACCGACCTTGTTACACATAATCGTTTTCAAAATTTGCTTTGCAAGACGTTGTACAAGCAGACAAAAACATCATAATATTAATACATTTTTGCCCTTTAAGCCTGGTTTCCATTTAGCCGTAACGGCCGTGAACGACTCAAGGTTGCCGATGTAATAGAATGCCGATATAGCTCTCTGCAATCATTAAAGACGGATTTGCAATGAGCGCACAAGAAATAAGATAGATGAAGATTGTTTCACATCGTCGAACATGACTTGGTCACGCCAGTTACGACCAAGTGAAACCCATGCTTTAAGCTTTATATATACCTGTACGTAACACGATTCTTATATAAAGTACAAGTATCTCATACCAAGGCCTGGAGATATAGACGACTTCAATGACCGTCGTCAAATCTATATCTACATTTAGTTAATTTTAATTAACTAAATGCATTAGCTTATTAAAATAAGCTTAGGCATAGCGAACCATCACAACTAAAATGTGATAATGGATAAACAAAAGCATCTGACTTTATAAAAAATTATATTTTTGAGAGACAGCGCATGCCTCGCAAGACTGCCGGCGATGTTTCTGTTATTATTTGTCTTAAATATATAGCTTGTCAGTATAAAATATTCCTTGAGGATCTTGAAGTAGTGTTTATTGTAGGAATTAGGTCTACATTGCTTGCTGCTACATAAAGAACAAAGTTCTTCAACTGCAGACTGAATACTTAACTAGGATGGCGCCACAATGCTCCCTGCATCTTGATACGTTTTACATGCTATATTGTGTGTTCGACAATAACTGGACACTGACTAAATCCCTGGTATAATATTGGCACCATTCTGATATTGGAAAGGTCGAAAAATAGTCTCACCCATCTCTACATGAATATCTCTAAACCCACAACTAATAACTCAGCTGCTATTGGATATTTCTGTAATATGTGCGGAGTTAACTATAATACTGACTAACTGCTTTACATGTTGTTGTGTGACTCCAATGTTGCAATAACATAGACAAAATAGTTTTAGTTTTAATCTTCTTTTTAGTTTTAATCTTCTCTTTTTTTCTTGATTTGATTTGAAGATCTTTCTGTTTCGACTCCAATGCTGACTTACAATCTCTCATACTATCTTGTGTGACACCAATTCTTTCATAACTTTCTGCAGTGACAGGCGGATCTTCTCCATTTTAATTTTAATAATCTTTTTAGCTTTCATCTTAATTTTTCAATACTTTCTTAACTTTCTGCAGTGACAGCAGGGTGATCTTCACCATTTTAGTTTTAATCTTCTTTTTAGCTTTAATCTTCTCTTTTTTTCTTAATCTGAGTTGAAGAGCTGTTCGGTTCGACTCTAATGGTGGCTTACAATCTCTCATACTATCTTGTGTGACTCCAACACTTTTATAACTTTCTGCAGTGACAGGGTGATCTTCTCCACATAGTTTTACTCTTATTTGAAGAACTTTTTGGCTCGACTCTAATGCTGACTGGTAATCTTCCATCCGTTGTTGTATGACTAAAATACTTTCATAACTTTGAGCAGTGTCAGGATGATCTTCTCAATACAGTTTTAATCTGATTTGAAGAGCTTTTTGGTTCGACTCTGATGCTGACTTGTAATCTTCCATATTAAATTGTGTGACTCCAATACTTTCATAACTTTGAGCAGTGTCAGGATGATCTTCTCCACACAGTTTTAATCTGATTTGAAGAGCATGTTGTTTCGACTCTAATGCTGACTTGTAATCTTCCATTGCATGTTGTGTGAATCCAATGCTGTTATAACTTTCAGCAGTGTCAGGATGATCTTCTCCATACAGTTTTAATCTGATTTGAAGAGCATGTTGTTCCGACTTTAATGCTGACTTGTAATCTTCCATTGCATGTTGTGTGAATCCAATGCTGTTATAACTTTTAGCAGTGTCAGGATGATCTTCTCCATACAGTTTTAATCTGATTTGAAGAGCATGTTGTTCCGACTCTAATGCTGACTTGTAATCTTTAATCGATTGTTGTGTGACTCCAATGTTGCGATAACTTTGAGCAGTGTCAGGATCATCTTCTCCATACAGTTTTAAACTGATTTGAAGAACATGTTGTTCCGACTCTAATGCTGACTTGTAATCTTCCATTGCATGTTGTGTGATTCCAATGCTGTTATAACTTTTAGCAGTGTCAGGATGATCTTCTCCATACAGTTTTAATCTGAGTTGAAGAGCTTTTTGGCTCGACTCTAATGCGGACTTGTAATCTTCCATATTTAATTGTGTAACTCCAATACCGTCATAACTTTTTGCAGTGAGAGGGTGATCTTCCCCATATAGTTTTAATCTGATTTGAAGAGCGTGTTGATCTGAATATAATGCTGATTTGTAATCTTGCATATTAAATTGTGTGACTCCAATGTTGTAATAACTTTTAGCAGTGTCAGGATGATCTTCTCCGTACAGTTTTAATCTGATTTGAAGAGCATGTTGTTGCGATTCTAATGCTGACTTGTAATCTTCCATTGCAACTTGTCTGATTCCAATGCTGTTATAACTTTGAGCAGTGTCAGGATGATCTTCTCCATACAGTTTCAATCTGATTTGAAGAGCTTTTTGGCTCGATTCCAATGCTGACTTGGAATCTTTCATTTCATCTTGTGTGACTCCAATGTTGTAATAACTTTGAGCAGTGTTAGGATGATCTTCTCCATATAGTTTTAATCTGATTTGAAGAGCGTGTTGCTCTGAATATAATGCTGATTTGTAATCTTTCATATTAAATTGTCTGGCTCCAATGTTGTAATAACTTTGAGCAGTGTCAGGATCATCTTCTCCATACAGTTTTAATCTGATTTGAAGAGCATGTTGTTCCGACTCTAATGCTGACTTGTAATCTTCCATTGCATGTTGTATGAATCCAATTCTGTTATAACTTTCAGCAGTCTCACGATGATCTTCTCCATACAGTTTTAATCTGATTTGAAGAGCTTTTTGGCTCGACTCTAATGCTGACTTGTAATCTTCCATTGCATGTTGTGTGGCTCCGATGTTGTAATAACTTTGAGCAGTGTCAGGATGATCTTGTCCATACAGTTTTAATCTGATTTGAAGAGCTTTTTGGCTCGACTCTAATGCTGACTTGTAATCTTCCATTGCATGTTGTGTGGCTCCAATGTTGTAATAACTTTGAGCAGTGTTAGGATGATCTTCTCCATATAGTTTTAATCTGATTTGAAGAGCGTGTTGCTCTGAATATAATGCTGATTTGTAATCTTTCATATTAAATTGTCTGGCTCCAATGTTGTAATAACTTTGAGCAGTGTCAGGATCATCTTCTCCATACAGTTTTAATCTGATTTGAAGAGCATGTTGTTCCGACTCTAATGCTGACTTGTAATCTTCCATTGCATGTTGTATGAATCCAATTCTGTTATAACTTTCAGCAGTCTCACGATGATCTTCTCCATACAGTTTTAATCTGATTTGAAGAGCTTTTTGGCTCGACTCTAATGCTGACTTGTAATCTTCCATTGCATGTTGTGTGGCTCCGATGTTGTAATAACTTTGAGCAGTGTCAGGATGATCTTGTCCATACAGTTTTAATCTGATTTGAAGAGCTTTTTGGCTCGACTCTAATGCTGACTTGTAATCTTCCATTGCATGTTGTGTGGCTCCAATGTTGTAATAACTTTGAGCAGTGTCAGGATGATCTTCTCCATACAGTTTTAATCTGATTTGAAGAGCTTTTTTGCTCGACTCTAATGCTGACTTGTAATCTTTAATCGATTGTTGTGTTACTCCAATGTTGTAATAACTTTGAGCAGTGTCAGGATCATCTTCTCCATACAGTTTTAATCTGATTTGAAGAGCATGTTGGCTCGACTCTAATGCTGACTTGTAATCTTTAATCGATTGTTGTGCGAGTCCAATGTTGTAATAACTTTGAGCAGTTTCGGGGTGATCTTCTCCATACAGTTTTAATCTGATTTGAAGAGCGTGTTGGTGTGACCCCAATGCTGACTTGTAATCTTGCATCAATTGTTGTGTGACTCCAATGCTGTTATAACTTCGAGCTGTATCAAGATGATCTTCTCCATGCAGTTTTAATATGATTTGAAGAGGTTTTTGTTTCGACTCTAATGCTGACTTGTAATCTTCCATTGCATGTTGTGTGAATCCAATGCTGTTATAACTTTGAGCAGTGTCAGGATGATCTTCTCCATACAGTTTTAATCTGATTTGAAGAGCTTTTTGGCTCGACTCTAATGCTGACTTGTAATCTTTCATTTCATCTTGTGTGACTCCAATGTTGTAATAACTTTGAGCAGTGTCAGAATGATCTTCTCCATACAGTTTTAGTCTGATTTGAAGAGCTTTTTGGCTCGACTCTAATGCATACTTGTAATCTTTAATCGATTGTTGTGTGACTCCAATGTTGTAATAACTTTGAGCAGTGTCAGGATCATCTTCTCCATACAGTTTTAGTCTGATTTGAAGAGCTTTTTGGCTCGACTCTAATGCTGACTTGTAATCTTCCATATTTAATTGTGTAACTCCAATACCGTCATAGCTTTCTGCAGTGAGAGGGTGATCTTCCCCATATAGTTTTAATCTGATTTGAAGAGCGTGTTGATCTGAATATAATGCTGACTTGTAATCTTCCATATTAAATTGTGTGACTCCAATGTTGTAATAACTTTGAGCAGTGTCAGGATGATCTTCTCCATATAGTTTTAATCTGATTTGAAGAGCATGTTGGTGTGACTCTAATGCTGACTTGTAATCTTTAATCGATTGTTGTGTGACTCCAATGTTGCAATAACTTTGAGCAGTGTCAGGATGATCTTCTCCATATAGTTTTAATCTGATTTGAAGAGCATGTTGGTGTGACTCTAATGCTGACTTGTAATCTTCCATTTTACGTTGTGCGATTCCAATGTTGTGATAACTTTGAGCAGTGTCAGGATGATCTTCTCCATACAGTTTTAATCTGATTTGAAGAGCATGTTGGTGTGACTCTAATGCTGACTTGTAATCTTGCATCGACTGTTGTGTTGCTCCAATGCTGTTATAACTTCGAGCTGTATCAAGATGATCTTCATACAGTTTTAATCTGATTTGAAGAGCGTGTTGGTGTGACTCTAATGCTGACTTGTAATCTTCCATTGCATATTGTGTGAATCCAATGCTGTTATAACTTTGAGCAGTGTCAGGATGATCTTCTCCATGCAGTTTTAAGCTGATTTGAAGAGCTTTTTGGCTCGACTCTAATGCTGACTTGTAATCTTTCATTTCATCTTGTGTGACTCCAATGTTGTAATAACTTTGAGCAGTGTCAGAATGATTTTCTCCATACAGTTTTAATCTGATTTGAAGAGCTTTTTGGCTCGACTCTAATGCTGACTTGTAATCTTTAATCGATTGTTGTGTGACTCCAATGTTGTGATAACTTTGAGCAGTGTCAGGATGATCTTCTCCATATAGCTTTAATCTGATTTGAAGAGCATGTTGGTATGACTCTAATGCTGACTTGTAATTTTCCATTTCAACTTGTGCGATTCCAATGTTGTGATAACTTTGAGCAGTTTCGGGGTGATCTTCTCCATACAGTTTTGATCTGATTTGAAGAGCGTGTTGGTGTGACTCCAATGCTGACTTGTAATCTTGCATCGATTGTTGTGTGACTCCAATGCTGTTATAACTTCGAGCTGTATCAAGATGATCTTCTTCATACAGTTTTAATCTGATTTGAAGAGCGTGTTGGTGTGACTCTAATGCTGACTTGTAATCTTCCATTTCATGTTGTGTGTCTCCAATGCTGTTATAACTTTGAGCAGTGTCAGGATGATATTCTCCGCACAGTTTTAATCTGATTTGAAGAGGTTTTTGTTTCGACTCTAATGCTGACTCATAATCTTCCATTTCATGCTGTGTGACTCCAATGTTGTAATAACTTTGAGCAGTGACAGGATGAACTTCTCCATACAGTTTTAATCTGATTTGAAGAGCTTGTTGTTTCGACTCTAATGCTGACTTGTAATCTTTCATTTCATGTTGTGTGACTCCAATGCTGTCATAACTTTGAGCAGTGTCAGGATGGTCATTTTTACTCTAAGAATAGAATGTAGCATGGTCGGTATGTTACGTTATTGTAAGGAAATGTATAATTATCCTAAAAGTAACTTCGTACGAGAATTCCACATTAGAATCCTACGATTTCAGGCTGACGAGACCTTGTAACCAATGGTTTAATATTTAATATACTAAGCATTCTTAGTTGTTGTCATTCGCTTCAGATTGCAAAAACCGCTTCTCAAATGCTGTGTTTTACGATTTTTCCCGACGTACAATAAAGTGCTTCAAACTCGTAAATATCTTCATCAACAGAACAGATTAAACAATGAATTGCTTGAAGATGTTGGGTATTTCAAATCAACTGGTAGACATTCTTTCGAAGACAACGAAAATTGAGTTTACATTCAGACTAAACTGACTTTTTGAAAATTTGAAAATCCCACCCGGATTTTTGACTCAAGCACTAGTTGTCTTTTGCCAATTTTGCAATTTCGGTGAAAATACTCCAACGCAAACGCGTGCCCCGTGAAGAGCATTTACTTTCTCGATTGTGTTGTTGTCATTCGCTTCAGGTTACAAAAGCTCTTTCTCATGCGCTGCGAATTGATCTGACAGAACGGCAAACGTTTTTTGAGACTAAGTTTTCTTCTTATAATTGCAAATTTTCCTGACATCATATTTCGCCCAAAATACGTTTGTTGAATAAATGCAAAACTTTCCGAGGAAGCATGCTCCCGACCCTTAGGCTCAGTCTTGTAACTGCTCCTTAAATAAATTCTTACCCATCTTGGGCAAGATATTTTAACAGAGTTACAACTTGTTCTATCTGTTGATAGGTATAACTTGAAAATATATTAACATTATTAAAAGTCATCCAATTTTCACACCTTTTCGCGCACAAAACGAGTTTTTTAGGTTACACGCACTTTGGAATTTTTAGGGGAGAAAAGAGAGTCATCTGAAATATATAATTATCTTGGGGTGGGCCATGCACTGGAAAAAAAGTTGACTGTGAAGGGGAAGCCCGCCCTCGCAGATAAAAAATGAACCGTCCAAAATTAGTCCATTTTGAAATCTGGATTTCAATAGGGTAGCTAGTCCTAGTCCTTTTGCGTCTTGTCAACTCATGTAGAGTTGAAATTGTTTAGGTCATTGACGGTTAATGATACATGAAATAATTTAAGAACTTGAGTTATCGTACTTTTATATTTTATACAATACGATGTTACTGGTCATGTTTGTTGCGATGGTTGCAAAGCATAAAAGTCTGAGGTCTCGTAAATAATTCAGCTGAATTGACAGAACTTTGCACAATTAGTAAGTCCGCTCAATCGTACACTTATATCGTTGTTACTGCAACGCGCTGCTTACAAGATCTCTGTCCTCTCTATTTTAAATACGAGTAACACTTATATCTGAGAATTGCGAAATGTTTTACATTTGGTGCATTCTCTGATTGTGGTAAGTTTAGTCTATTTAGTTGGATCATATCAAACGTTTTTGTTTTTGCTAGCATCTAAGGCACAACGAGTGACGTCATACTCAAAATAGAAGAAATGGGGTAACTTGAGAATGTGATAAGATATGAATAAACCGTTACTGCCATTCTTCATAATTTTGGGGGTAAAGGTACCCACCTTTTGGCACTGCAATAAAATATAGGTCAAATTTCTTCTATGAACACGTTAAACTTTAATGAAAAATTACTGGTGTAACGGTTTGGATCGATCGAGAGTCTCTTATACCAGCGTCTTTTTATAGGAGTATATTTCGCAAAATATACTTACCTGGACATCTTTCGGTACGTCACTCTCTGCAGCATTAATATCAATATTTTTCACGTCCTCGCCAAGATCTTTGTTGATATGAGATCTGTGTTAAAACAGTAACATTAAGATGTATGTATTAATGTTTATTATTTTTACTTGTTTCAGTTTTCCCTGCTGTCAAAAAAAATGTGCCAGGCCTTTCTTTGGAAAAATCTTGTCTTAATACAACCTCGCATCCAGGATCATATTTCACTCGGTCGCACGTCGTAAGTATGCTGTGGGAATTTGCTATGGGTACGACATTAGTCTGAGTAATGATTTTAATTTGTGCGCATGAAGGACAGCCACAAGGAAAAAAATTTGCAATAGTAAAATGGTCTATTCATACGGAAGCCATGGAGGGATTTCGGATTTCAGACTTCAAACTTCATACTTCAAACTTCAGACCTCAGACTTCAGACTTCAAACTTCAGATTTCAGACTTCAAACTTCAGACATCACACATTGCTTCCGATCTCACTTTTCCGCTAACATCTAGTTATATTTCTTCAGGCGGTTATTCAGCGGTAAAGCTATTACGTATTTAAATTTAGAAGATCTTAGGAGGTATAATCAAAACCACGTTAATTTAAATAATAAAAAATAATGTATTAATGCTAAAAATCTCATTATTGTGGTAATTTAGAGAACACCAAATATCAATTTTGATACATTTAATAATGCAATAAATTCAATTTTAGAAAAGATTGAAAAAGTGCGCTCTTTGTTACTCAATGGGGGATTTTAACAGCGACCTGTTCAAATCAGAGTTCTAATTGTGATTATGCAAATCATTTTGTCGAACAATTATTTACATTTTACTTTTTCCCACTTATTGCTAATCATACTTATTGCCTTATCATACAGCCACACAAATTGACAACATTTCTACAAATAATTTATAAGAAGTTAATGATAGTATAAATGGTATTATATTTTGTGATATCTCAGACCATGCACCTACCAATAGTGCATATTTTTTAACACAAATATATTTGGAAAAATTACAAACAAAGATATGAATACCGCATGTAACATACCGCAAAGAGTATTTAATAAAGATAACACAGAAGGTTTCAAAAATGCAACAAAAGATCTTTCATGGGATGAAATATTAAAGGAAACAAATGATCCAGGAAAGGTCTAACAGGTTCTTGAAATTGTTTGTTGACGTATATGAAGTAAATTTCCCACTTAAACAATACAAATATAAATAAAACCAAATCGTATATTAAAAGTGTATATTAAAATTAAATCGGTTAGAAATTAATTAATTAATTCAAATAATATCAGCAGTCCAAATAATACGGCCCAAAATCTAAAGAATAAAGTATGAAGTCTGAACTCTGAAATCTCTCTAGGCAACGCACTCCGTATTTGATAAATAGCACTATATTAGTATTCTGTGTCAAGAACCTCGTACCCAGAGTTAAGCAACGTTTACAAATGCGATTTGTAAAGCCTATTTAAGATACACTAAAACACGAGATAAACGTTATCTGATGATATCACCAACTAAAAATATTCATCATTGACATTCAGGAAAACCTGAATCGGTCCATCAAATTGCAATATGTAGCAGCGCATTACCACCACGTCTGAAATGCTGTGATAATGTGACAGTTTAACAAACTTTGACCGAGAAAACATATCACGACACGTTTAATATAGATGAGCGTGTCAATTGAAATGGTATCTTATATTATCTGCGCTGATGAAGATCCGGGCTCGCAAACTGCCAAATCAATGAGCATTATCATACCTCTTGTTTATGGCTTCCCTTGTTTCGTTCACCTCCACCATGTTTTCAATCTCCACCTTCAGTCCTTCTACTTTAATTCCAATCTGCGAAAATTCATCCTGCAAGCGTTCTTTCATCCTTCCAGATTCATAATCTGCTAAGACCTCCAGAAATCTCTCGTCTGTAAAACAATGTAATAGAACATGCAAAGATCCTGGTTTAATTTCTCGAACTTCTTGGTCAGGTCGTTTACCACCAAAAGCCTTTTCAACTGCAACCTCGATCAATGGCTTCAATAATTTATAACCAAGAAAGAGAGCACCCAGTTTAGTTACAGTTTTGCACAAGTCTTGTACTACTTCCACACTGTCAGTGCCGATGGTGATTGAAAATTGACCTCCAGTTAGCGATAAATGTAGAGGCTTTCCAGCCTCAGATACCAATTCTGCCATTTTGAAATTTGTCCTAGAAATAGAGTTGAAACAGACAATGAATTGAATGCATAGTCATAGGTCAAATTTAAAAAAACAACCAATAGCATGGGCGCACCACTATTCAAATGTTGGAAAATTATAATAGGAATGACAAAGCAAATTGCTGTTAACAAAGTTATTCGAGTAAAACTAAGTGCAAGCTGCTGTATATATAATTAAAGAATATTTACACCTGTGCGATTTGTCGAACGGATTTTGGCGAACTTTTGCGTCATGTACTAGCCGGTGAATTCACAGGTCATCAATCACAATCATATGCAAATAGCACAACAGACCTATTTATGATACATAATAGGTACATAAAAACACAAAAACTAGACAAATTCAAAATTTTAGAATATTAGTCGGGAAGATCGTCTAGGCAGGATGACGGGTTTATATGGACAAAATACATTGCCGGTTTGAAACCATCGATATAGATCTTAAAATATTCAACAATCTAGGTCTCCAAAATCCGATATACCTTTTTTACCTCTGAACGAAAATTGACAAATTCAGACGATAAACTGGATAACAAGTTAGACTGGATTCTTTTAAGCACATTCTTGGTGTCATATTTGCGTTCGAGAACAAGCAGGAATATAAAAACTACGTAAATCACTTTCTACCCACCCTGTTGGCCTAATAGCCCATTGAGTACAGCAACAACAGTCTAGAAACAAAAAGATGCAAGTTCGAATCCTGTTTTAGATAACAAATTTTTCGTTGTTTTCTGCAGTGTCAGAATTAACATTGAAGGGGGCGTGAGGTAGTGCATCATTAAATATTCAAATATCATTAGCATATGGGGGTAGGCATCATTATTAGCATATGAGGGGACACGTTACGTAATTAATATAAACGTTCATTATTTATGCAATTCGTTCCTACTTCTTTGAGACCTCATTAATACGACGTCACAAGACCAGCCAAGTTTGGGCAAACAATAATTTTGTTGAATTCAGCATATTTTGTGTGCAAAAATATGGCTTTATTATCGTAATAAACATTTCGATTTATAAACTCCGTAAATATATTCTCGTATCTAATATCACCTTATACGAAACGGCTTAGACAACTAGTATAGCGACGCTTAACCTAGTAAAATATTATTGCCTTATGCGAAGTAATAAAAAGCAGAAATATAACTTTCTAAAACGAGAAGATCTAGTTTATCGGCATAGTAAGCATTGTTTTTGTCTTACAGAGCAATACAAATATATGTTTGCCAAGCAAATATATAAACATAGTTCTTACAGGGATTTAAACCTTACAAAGTTTCAAGCGTTTTAGATGTAGCAGAGTGTGAAAAGCGGTGATTTTTAAGCGAGATTTACAAGCATATACAAACATTGTATGTAAACACAATTCTATGCGTACGGTTTGTAAGTCATTTGTAAATCATTATCCGTGATTTGAATAAATTGAGAATATATAATTATAGGACGGGAAAATATTGTACAATGTACATACAGCACACACAGAATTACTTTTTAAAACACATTTATTGCTTCAATGTAGATGACGGATAAATTTCTGTGATGACTCCCTTTTGTGAAAAGATCAGCTATACGTTTGTCCTTGCCTGATTGTGCCATAAGATCATCTAGCTAGTACGATCAAATTGCGTTGTGACACATCTAGGTAATCTGCTTTGTCGATATCTTCAGGTATTCCTTCATTGAATTCTATTCCAGGCATTGTTCTCATCATATCAAAATAGGATGGCTGCCATTGACCATAACACCAGATGATACGCTGAGGAGTTGGACTTATGGTTTTCTGGGAATTCTCCAATAGAGTTTTCATCCAAACAGTCTTGCCACTTTGTGTACATCCTGCTACGATACAGGTAAAGGGGTGTTGCAGAACTGTGCTAGATTTGTCAAGGATGGTATTCAGTTTTCTCCATTCATACACCCATCATGAAAGGTTCTTTGTGACGTGCACGATTACTTGATGTTGAGAATGACTTTCCACTCACCTCACAAGGGTAAGACATGTTTACCCTACTATCATTAAACGTCAAATAAATTGATTCGTAATGTATCTCACTATTTATCTAATTGCTTACGTTCAAATCTTCAATGATTCAATCTTAGGATTCAATGATTCACTCTTAGGATTCACTGATTCACTCTTAGGATTCAATGATTCAATTTTAGGATTCAATGATTCAATCCTAGAATTCAATGATTCACTCTTAGGATTCAATGATTCAATCTTAGGATTCAATTATTCACTCTTAGGATTCAATGATTCAATCTTAGGATTCAACTATTCAATATCTAATCCTAACTCTCTAACCCTAACCCTCGCTATAACGCTAAATATCTCTCTCTAACTCTAACCCGTTCTCTAACCCTAGCCCTCTCTCTAACTCTACCCTTATCCTTCTCTCTAACTCTAATACTAACACCACGCCTACCTGTAAGAACAATTTAAAATAACTCATCCATCTTAGGATTCAATGATTCAATCTTAGGATTCAATGATTCACTCTTAGGATTCAATGATTCAATCTTTGGATTCAATGATTCACTCTTGGGATTCAATGTTTCAATTTTAGGATTCAATGATTCACTCTTAGGATTCAATTATTCAGTCTCAGGATTAAATTATTCACACTTAGGATTCAATGATTCACTCTTAGAATTCAAAGATTCAATCTTAGGATTCAATTATTCACTCTTAGGATTCAATGATTCACTCTTAGGATTCAATGATTCAATCTTAGAATTCAATGATTCACTCTTAGGATTCAATGATTCAATCTTAGCATTCAATGATTCACTCTTAGGATTCAATGATTCACTCTTAGAATTCAATGATTCAATCTTAGGATTCAACGATTCACTCTTAGGATTCAATGATTCAATCTTAGGATTCTACGTTCTCCAACACTTGCCCTATCTCTAACTCATTCAATGATTCACTCTTAGGATTGAATAATTGAATATTTGAACGTAAGCAATCAGATAAATAGTGAGATACATTACGAATCAATTTATTTGATGTTTAATGATAGTAGGGTAAACATGTCTTATCCTTGTGATGTGTGTGGAAAGTCATTCTCAACATCAAGTAACCGCGCACGTCACAAAAGAACCTTTCATGATGGGCGTATGAATGGACGATAACTGAATACCATCCTTGACAAATCTCGAACAGTTCTGCAACACTCCTTTACCTGTATCGTAGCAGGATGTACACAAAGTGGCAAAAGAACAATGCCTGGAATAGAATTCACATTCCCATCTAGCCTTGCCCCAAGTCTGTCTCTGAAAGGGTTTCGTTTAATTGGGAGTTATAAGGGGCGCGCAAAAATGCGGGCGGGAGAAATTTAAAGGCGGGCGGAGGCGAGAGAATTGAGATAGGAGAAACAGACTAGTTTGTTTCCCTTGCAGGAATTTGAATCCTATTATATATTCGGCGCGAAAGTTGATTGACAAGTTTGAGCCTTGCGGCTCCGATGTTCGACACTTATTCCTTCACTAACGCTATCCATCGTTAATTATGTGTTGTTATACAGTGGAATGAAATCACTCCAACGAAAGTTTATACTCGTTTTGATATCTCGCAAAATTCAAAGGCTAGAACATGCGTTATCTGTTGTACCGTTATTGTGAAAGAACTGGTTGGAGTAGGCACAAAAATATATCGTCCAGAAATGTATGACTCTGCCACTTGCCTTTATTGGTCTATTGTGGTTTCGTAACCGCATTTTGTTGCTCCATACACAATAGCATTCTCTATAGATCTCATTCTCTATTTTATTGGTGTTTTTTATATGCCTAGAGCACAGCCTCAAACGAAAACAAACTTTCAGTTCACCACAAACTGTTATGATTTTCTTACTATGAGCAGCAGGTGATTGGCCCCGCTAAATTCCTCCCGCCCGCCTTTAAATTCCTCCCGCCCGCCTTTAAATTTCTCCCGCCAGCCTTTAAATTCCTCTCGCCCACATTTTCGCGTGTCCTGTGTATAAACTACCAGGAGAGACAGACTTGGAGCAAGTCTAATTCCTATCATATTTTTACAATAACAAGTGCTAAAATGTATAAAAGAAAGTACGCTCAAATCGGTTATAAAGTTAAGAATATAGAGCAAAACAACTATAAACTATTCACGCAACTAGTACTTGAATATCGATCTCCGCGCGTTTGTACGTCGATAAAAACTTATCTTACAACTGGACTATATATTTTTATATTTGCAGTTTGACTATTCCTAAATCCGGCCCTGCTTTAACAGCATGTTACATGAGTACGCTGCGTTTCAAATTACATATCATGCGCTTAACTATTCTCGTAACTTACGATTAGTATCGCCAACCTTTACGGAACATTGGCCATTTGTCGGAAATTTTGACCTAAAAACGGCCTATTTTGAGTGTAAATGGTGGTATGTCGGAAATTTGAGGGTTTTGTCTGAAATTTGGAAGGCTTCGCCCCACCCCCCCCCCCCCCCCCCAACCAGAAAAAGTGAATTTCCGCCACTGAATGTATTACTAGTCTTTAATTTCGTTCTTCAAAAGAATACATATTATATTTATGGCTTTATGCTTTGCAACATGACATGGTAGAAACACAACGCAGATAGTGACGTATATTGCGTTTGCGCGTATTCCCGCATATTTGGTGAAGCTTAAGCTCGATTTTTACACGCAGTTTTTCCCCTGTTAATTTTTTCAGGCAGTCAGACAGCACATATTATTTCGACATGCAAAAAAATAATTGTTTTTTTGAAAAATTTAACTTAATTTAACACACAACTCCTTCATGCTGCATTACAATTTGGAGCAAAATGTAAGTTCAATAAAGCACTTAGTAACAAAATGTCAATCATTGTGTTAACATTATCTTAGTATTATTTAATCATTACTAATTAAGAATGATTTCATGCATTCATGCCCTAACATATCTACATTCCAGTCTATAGTACCTTCATTAGGGCAAGCTGACGGTGTCGCGACCACGTCAAGGTGACCGATGTAATAGAATGTCGATATATCTTTACAATCATTAAACACTGAATTTCATAGAACACACAAAAGACAAGATTGATGCACAGACTATTTTACATCGTCGAAGATGACCTGGTGAACGCACTACAGTTACAATTAAGTAGAAACCAGATTTTATTTAAAATGTACCGGAAGCAACCAAAACATTAAACAGCTAAACAGCTAAAGTACAACCACAAGCTTCGCTATATATCCAAATACTTTATATTATCAACCATAGACGCAGATCATATACTCATACAAGTGGTTAAGCAATATCCTTTAAACCGATACGCGACAGCGACATTTAATTACGGATAGTGTATATTGCGAAATGCAGGAGTTGACGGAATAACGGAAAGACGGAATGGTTCAATGGGTGTTCTAATGCATTATAGTGAAAGAAATTATTAGAGTTTTAAAAATAATAGTAACAATTACGAATAGTAAGACTTTCCCGTCATTCCGCCGTTCCGTCTTTCCGCCATTCCGCCATTTCGCAAAATACACCACCCGACTTAGTTATCTTCCTGTTATAGACAAAGAGCTATAGACTGCCACAATAGAAAGAAGCACGTTGGTCAATGATGTGCGACGTAGTTGCGAGTGTAGTACTTTAACTTTTTGCATATATATTACTATCGATTATGCTTCTTACACAAGCTAATACAGTATCTTCATCATCTTGCCCAGTAAAATATGGTCTAACAACCTTAGAATAGATAGTATGGATACGTCTATAGCTTGACACATTGTGACGAGTTTGTCAATTGTATTTAGAAACCTCTAAAGTTAAATACCTGTCCCATGAAAGGAGAATTATCTCACTATATATAATTTATGCAACGCATCAATAACATACTTGACAAACATGGCAAATAGACCAGTATACCAGGCAAAATGTAAGAATAATTGGGCACTACAGAAGTTCTTCTGACATATACCTCACATGGGTATACCCTGTGGCTGTGAAGCACTTCCTTGCGATAATAACTTCTCCACCTATAGAAGTCTTCAGGCTATAGCTGCATGGGTTTATTATTAAGGCAAAGCACTATCGTGTGGTATTGATCCAATTGGAAGTGGTGCCGCTGTGCTGATTAAAGCGAAGATAGCAATGCAAGAGTTATGGCACGACGATGTTGGGACGACGATGTCCCACAAGACATTAAGAATAAATGGACGGTGTTGTTCAATGAAATGTCTGCCTTAAGGAGGCTCCCTACAGTTTTAATTCTGTGTCGCGGGATTTTGTTCACGCGCGGGATTAGTTTGAAATCTGTAGCTGTACAAAGTTGTACAAAGTACAAACGAAGTTTATGTATTATAAACAAACCTTTTATAGTTTATATCACGAGTTCACGAATCACGATTGCGCCAAAATTTCGTTGTCCACACGCGTGGGTATTCGAGGGCTTGTCTCGCGTGAAAAATGAAATCCTGATTTTTCTGACGTCACACACAAACTATAAATACATTTTTCTCCTGTTTCCTCAGGTAATTTTTTTTTTAAATTTGCATACGATACAGAAATCACAAAATGCATAAAATATGCGATTTTAAAAAAATTCGGCTCCGAGGAATTTTTTTAAAATCGCATATTGCAATACTTTGTACTTTAGTGCTCGTGTGCAAAAAATAAAAAAGCTTTACCGAAGGAAAATCCAAAAAACTAAAGAAAGAAGATAAAAATACGACAATCTCTAAATCGCGTTGTTACCATGGCAACGTAAATATTTAGAAACATTTTTTGTTCTTCGTAATCCGCAATATTGTGGCAATCTGATGGCCAAGTCTCGTGACCATACCTTGCAAAATGAGCAAATAATGGACCTTAGAGCACATTTGCGTGCTACAGAATTAAAACTGTAGGGAGCCTCCTTAAACGAGATTCAATTTGAGCGATGTTTGACACCACTGAATGCGACAAGTGATCCATTGTTGATTTATTCCGCGATGCCTCTCGGTTGGCATTTGGTGCTTGTGCGTATGTGAGATGGCACCAAGATAACAGAGGAGGCGTTAAATTTGTCGCCGCGAAGTCGCGTGTGGCGCCGCTGAAAGAGCTCATGATTCCTCGCCTGGAATTTCAAGCAGCTGTCTTAGCTAGCCGCTTGGGGATTGTACGAACAATCTTCTTCTCGGATAGTCGTGTCACACTTGCATGGATTCAGGCCCAGCCACGCACCTACAAGCCTTTCATCTCCTGTCGAGTTAGTGAGATCCAGTCAAACTCCGACCCTTCCGACTGGTTCCATTGTTCCACCACAATGAACGCCACGGATGATTTAACTACAGGTATTTCGCAAGATGGTTTTTTCTGCATCTCACTCGATTGAAATTAAGGTAGAAGGTTTAGGTGGTGGATATTTCGAGTGAAATAATATATACAATATTTTAGACCTGAACGGGAACGGCTGCGAAAAATGCAACTTTAAGCCCTCTGGCAGGAATCGAATCTGCGGCCCTGCGATTCCGGTACGAGTAATACGAGCTACTAGTTACGTCCGACGATTTGTTAGAAACAATCGTATCAAATGTCGTCGAAATCAAGGAAGTCAACAGCCAGAAGTCGGGCCATTAACCAACCAAGAATTAGAAGCCGCTGAAGAATACTGGCTGAAGCAGATGCAATCAAGCCTCTTACCACGATTGCAAAAAGGGGATTTCAAAGAGTTGTCTCCATATACTGATGACAAAGGTACTCTCAGAGTGGGAGGTCGCGTGGATCACTCGTTGGTACCACTCTTATGATAACGCAAGTCCTGCACTTCTACCATATGATCACCATTTGTCCACACTTATAGTACGAGATGTCCATCAAACTTCACATTCGGGTGTTGCCACTACAGTTGCCAAGTTACGCAGAAAGTATTGGATAATCAAGGCTCACAAGATCGCTAAAGTTATCAAACAACGATGTACAACATGTCGAACACAGATGGTAGGAGCAGAGAATGAATTGAAGCTCATGATCGAAGGATGGGACAACGACCAACAATTCTGCTCAGCAAGGGGTATGAAATGGCAATTTATCACTCCATTAGTATTTCCAGGAGAAGATGGCTTCTTTAGGAACCTAAAAGTTAGAACGACTACGGGAACGTACAGTCGCCCAATTAGCAAGATATGTGTCATATATCCAGCAGAAGGCTATGACGATGACGATGACGATGATAAATAAGTATAAATGGAATTCTCCCATTGTGTGGGGGGATGTTTTGTTGTAGTTGACGCAGTTATACTTCATATAAGGACGAAATAGTTAACAGTAATATCACAAGGTCTTCTGGGACAGAAGTTGACAGCCTGGTTGCGAGCTTTTACGAAGAAAAACATACCATTTAGCTGTATTAAAACGTTTCATATTTTATGTTTGAATATTAAGGCAAGAATACCTTGGAACAGACGTAATAATTAAGTTACTATTTGGGACAGATTTTCCAATTGTGGCTTAAAATCGACAGATTATTTAGAATAATAGACTGACGTATAGTTTTATTATTTTTGTTTGTTATTTAGTTTCAGATTATACAACAACTATTATATTAATAAAATACTGAAATTCCAAGCGTTTTCTGTGTAATTTATGCGCTGAAGATCCATTGTCAATCCAGTATGAAATAGGGCAATTACAAATTTTTTGAAACGATTGATTCAAATTAGGTGCAGTGAGATTATTTAAGATTTTATATATAAAAACCGATTTCAAGTAATCTCGCCTCACGTCTAAGGTTTCCCAAGCGAGGACGTCAGCCGTCCGAATATCATAATTTGCTCCTGTAACTACTCTAGCTGAACGAGATTGATATTTTGTAACTTTTTTTAAGCCCTTTCACACAGTTGTCCCAAAGAGGGCTACAATAATCAAAGTATGGTTGCACTAGAGCATTATATACAACCTGCGAAGTTTCAAGCGGCACAAAAGGTTTTACCCGTCTAGTAACTGCAATTCCAGCGCTGACTTTTTTGCAAATAATTTCAATATGATTATCCCACACTTATCTTTTCATCCAAATCAACTCCCAGGCATTTATAGTTAGTAACTCTGGGAGCAGGTACATCATTAATTAAGATAGATTGGTTACAAATATTATTTTTAATATTATGAGAAGATCCCACAAACATATGTTTAGACTTGGTGGGATGAATTTGAATGCTTATTTTCACGCATCCAATTACTTACATTTTTAAGATCTTGATTTAATTTGGAGACAAGTTCGGTACTATCGTAAGATGATGCACAAATTTCAGTATCATCTGCATATAGAGAGGGCGTCATATTATCAAGGCATTCAGGCATATCATTTATATATAAAAGGAAGAGCAATGGGCCTAAGTTAGAACCTTGGGGAACTCCACATATTATCCTTTTTGGAGATGATATCTGCCCATTAACAATACACTGTTGCTCTCTGTTATTTAAATATGATTCAAACCATTTCAATTCATTACCAGAAATACCGAAATTCTCGTTCATTTTCTGTAACAATATTTTTTGATTTATTGAATCGAAAGCTTTCCGTATATCTAGAATAACAACGCAGTTTATTTTTCCTTCATCCATTTTACTTAGCCAATCATCACAGATTTGTGTTTGATGTTTTCATACTTTTATATAGGGTCGAAAATACGCGTAGTAGTTTCCTACTACTAAAATAGTTATTTGAAATGAATTTTAAATACATTTTCGATAATTACGTCACGGATATTTCCTTGGCCTGGAGTCTCGTTCTCATGAATCAAGATAAAAGGCAATTCGCTCACTATAGTGCATGATATATGTCGCGGCGCTCTATTTGCAGGGGCGGATCTAGGGGTGATCAGAGCGATCACGCGACTAACGTAAAATTTGCAATTGCGCCGTTAATTAATTCAACCAACAGTCCAGTTATCATATTTCATGCAGTGGCTTATATTCAAAGTTCGTAGTCAAGTTATCAAGTTTCATACAGCGGCCAGGCCTTCGATACATAACGCGCAGAACAGCGGTCTAGCGCGTGAGTTTTGCTCGCTCTAAAGGCAGATTCCAGCTATCTGATTGGCCAATTTGCTTTTTGCGCGTTCTGCGGGGAGTTCAGCGATCAGGGGCTAGTTTACAAGGTATCCGATTGGCTAAATTGAAAAAAAATCTGAATTTCCATTGGCTAGATTTTTCTGACCGATCAGATGCATCAGGCTTCAGTTTATACGGCATGATTCTATGACCTTTCTGATCGCAGCTTTGACCTCAAAGGTTCAATCGAAGTAGCTCGGAAAATATAATACGAATATACTACAATGTCTCGTAGTATTTACGAGGCCGTTCAGGCCATGTTTGAGAACAACGATGAGCAATGTCTGGTGGAAATCCAAGCTGATCTGAGGAAGCGAATCGACGCTTCGCCGAAGACTTCTGTCCAAGAGCTGTTGAGCGCTATCAACAACACAAGCTTCTGCTTGGGCAGAAATTTTGGTGCCGAATCGTACATTCCGAAGTATGTTCGGGAAAGGAACAAGTCTTGTACGGCTACGGCCCTAATGCAAATATATTCTACTTTAACTACATTTATTGTGGTGATTTTCGACTTGTATCTACAGAGATATCTGTGCGCGTGAGGCGATGACCCGCTGGCTATGTTTATGACATTTGCAATTTTTGCATATTACTGCGGTCGAAACCCAGCCGATTAGGCGAACTGTATAAAATATAGGCAGTAAGGCATTTTGTTTATGCTTTTGTTGCTTGATATTAATCGCCTAAGGTTTGGATATATATTATCGACTTCAACCGAACCAAAAAATTCTTATATAAATATGATGTATTTTTGACTTGATGTGTGTTGCACCGCATGGCATGGTGACGGTGTAATACGATCTCAGATGTGATGTAAAATTGTGTTTGTTAAAAATAGAATATAGCTATAGGCAGCAAATTTGTCCTATTCTGAAATAGCCTTTGGCTAATTGGCTTCCCAGGACCAAAATATTTTATCCTTTACTCTTAAAACATGTTTTAATCTGATATCATGTGCAGTAGTTTGTGTTATTGTCTAAACTATAAATATTTGAAATGGAGATTAATGTTTAACTCCATGTTTGGTTTGTTTATTAGATCTGCTGCTACTGGGAATTGCTTGTACAGCTCTGTGTATGTTAGGTGGGGGGGGGGGGGGGGTAAAGGGTTGACTGGGACTGGTGCGAAAATTGAGCAATTTCCCCCGACCGCCACTCCCCTGAAAAAATTATCCCCCCCCGGTTGTGTACAAAAGGAAATCGTCAAGAATTAATACTTCTAACTCTATACTATTCTAGCACTACAAATAGTCAAGTCAAGCAATCATACATTCCTTTGAAGCACCCAACAGTGCCAAAATTGTTTTGAAATGTGTTTGATATTATCATATATTTTATATTGGGTCGAAAATACGCGTAGTTTCCTTGCTCTAAACTTTAATATAAAACAGTTATTTGAAATGATTTCTAAATACATTTTCGATAACACGTCACGAATACTTCTTTGGCCTGGAGCCTTGCTCTCATGAATCAATACAAAAGGCATATTCGCTCACTATAATGCATGATATGACGTGGCGCTTTATTTGTGCAAAACAAAAATGTTAAGAATTAACACTTCTAACTCTATACTATTTTAGCACTACAAATATCTATATAACTCCTATATTTTTTGAATGAAGAAGAAATTGGTTTTGAATTGAATCTACAACGTAAATTCCTCAATGATGCCAGTATTATATTATACATATTCACGAGCAGCTAAGAAGAGAAGAGCTTTGGAATGTCGCTAAAAAGGAGCACCGTCGTAGAGAATGGCAACATAAGGTCGTGGAGAACGGTCAAACAGTATCGGACTGAAATACAACCGTATGGAAAATTACCATTAGGCAATAGTAAAGAATATGGTCACTACAAATTCGCTGCTAGGAATTGAGCTTAAGTACAATCACAGATGAAAATTTTGCCCTGTACTATATACGCATTATAAATTATACAGTTTTAAATGATTAACACCAGTACTTGACAATCCAGAAAAGTCGCTAGTTTCAGGTAATACAAGCCTGTTTGAAAAATTAGTATTTATTCCGACTTGAAATGTTAGGCTTTGTATGCAAATCGTAAATATGTATTTTCCTCAAGTGAACAGAGAAGGATGTCTAAACTCCCTAAGACTATTATTTAATTAATTTTGTTTAGTGGTATATTTTAAACTGGTTTGTTCGATATGTTTTGTAAAATCCAATGTGTCAATGAAAGAAAAATGCTGCTACCTACCTGATTAAGGTTACATCTCGTTGAACACAACGGCTCGGTTTTGTCCTAAAGGAATTCCTGCAAGAAAATGTGTGTAAATTTTTAAAACAACCAACCAGTATAGTATATATGTCAAGAAATCATAAAGAAAGAGAACTATCTTACCTTAATTAAGAAAAGAGGGATATTTTGTGACAAATGTGAGTTTACAGCATACGGCACTCACAGTTTGTCTTTGTGACTGGAAGTGCGTTGTGAATCAATCATGCATTTAAAATTATTGTAGTTATTATCTTCTTCTTGGAAGAAATTACCATACGAGCATACACATTGAAAGTGAAAGAAATGACTACGCTAAGTTTTAAGAAGGAGTTCGGATTTAAACACAGATTTAGGTATTACAGAATAGCTCTACTTGCCAAAGGCAAAGGGCAGAAATTTCGTAAATAAATATAAAACTATGAATGTCAGGACACATAAGTCAAACAATCAAACATTCCTTTAAAGCACCCAACAGTGCCAAAAATTGTTTTGAAATGTGTCTGTTATATTATAATATATTTTATAGGGTAGAAAGACGAGTATAGACCAGTTGTTTTGCCTTAATTTTGATGTAAACTAATTCTTTGGAATTATTTGAATTGGCTTCAATCATCAAATATCTACGATCTCTGTAGATTTCATGTTTGATTTTAGTTCTTGCACTTTTGCATCATGTTGACACTTCTCTTCTGAAGCTGGCTACCAATCAGCTACCTTGTCTTATAAAATCACATGAGTAAACAAGCGTTATGATTGGTCAATAAGCGTGCACTATGACGTGTCGTCACTCTGAGGCTGCTCCATTTACTGTTCGGAGTACTCCGGA
Organism: Trachythela sp. YZ-2020; assembly: GCA_016169945.1. NCBI lineage: Eukaryota > Metazoa > Cnidaria > Anthozoa > Malacalcyonacea > Clavulariidae > Trachythela > Trachythela sp. YZ-2020. Next base: position 3,310,525 of record JADLSH010000386.1, on the reverse strand, counting down.
TTTTGGGAACACTAATGGAATGGAACAGAACACGATCACATGACTGTTCGGAATTGTTCTGGCTGCCCCAACTTCAAAGTAGGGGCAGCCAGAACAGAACAGGAAACCGCGTGATTTGTGACATCAAAAAATGGCGGCGCCTACATTGGCATTAACTTGTCGGCCATATTGGAATGAATTTTAACCTGCAATTGAATCAGGTGTGTTTGATGTTCCAGAACCAGCGGTACACTCCATTTTAGTCAGGTGATGTTCCAGAACAGTATGTGCATTCCATTAGACACAGCTCTGGAACAGTGTTTGGAATTATTCAGAACAGTAAATGGAGCAGCCTCTCTCAGTAGTTTTCCCGCAACTTCGTATTTTTAAATGTTAGGAGATATAGCTAAAGGCCATTTTACGGGAGAAAATAAGTCGCGACTTGCACAAGACGCGAACACACTTGTATAAATGGTCAAATTTTATAAAGTCGCGACTTAAATAAAAACAGGGGTTTAGACTGGTCCACAATAAGTCGCGACTTATTATAATTTGACCATTTATACACGAGTATATATATATTTGCGTCTTATAGCTGTAAGACGTATCTTACTGTATGTATGTCGTTCGCGTTCGTAAACCGTTTATTGATGAGCCAGCCACTATAGTAAAACGTCAACAAAGTATATGAAAACAATTTTCACCGCTCTGTAAACCTGTTTTCTAAAAGATCATAAACCATAGGATAAAAACCAATTGGAACTTTTTTTATCGAAATGCATTGCGAGGTATAGAATTTCAATGAAAGATCGATCGCGAGTTGTCTGCTGTTCTTCAAGATATTTTGGAAATTGCTTTTCTTAATTATCATACAAAGCAAAGAATAATTTGATAAGGTTAATAAATGACTGAACTGTATTTAATTAACACTATTTTTTTGTTACGAAAGCGCTCAGCCAAAACATCATCGAATTTATATAGGCCTACGTGCAAGTCTTTCGTGCATAGAAATCCTATGCACTGATGGGAAATGAAAGATCGTTCAATCAAATATATGCAAATAACTTAGTAATTCATTGCAAAATAATCATTGGACCCGCTGTAATTGACTAATTGCTGTTGCGGTGTTCCTGCCATGTGCTTGTATTTTAAAATTAAAATTAAGAATGCAGACTGGCAGTCGCAAGCTTGTAGTTCTAGTAAATATTCGCAATAGGAGAACGTCTAGAAACTTAATCCTGGCTATGCCTTCGACATCTTTAAGCAAATGATGCTTGTTGCTGATGTAAAATTTGACATGAATTGTGCTGCTGCTTTGCATGAGCTTTCGCTTTGCCCGCCAAAAATCTACAGACGGTACGGAATATTATACAACTTAGTTCCAGCGTATATATTAAAGAATGTAGAAAGCGAAGAAATGTGCATATATAGTTTGAATCTTAAGAAGTACAATCAATTTATACATGGTGAGTAAGATTTAAGCAAAGTTTCTGTCGAGTAGTTTTCTTTTCTCGTTTCATATAATTACAGCATTAGAAATTTTCTAATATCAGTGATATTGGCATATTTGTTTGCTCAAGCTGTATCGCTTAATTCCTAAATCGGACATTTGAGATACGTGCTGTATGTACAAAGTATACGCCTTTTTAGGGTTCGCGACGCCATCTTGCCAAGTGGGGAAAATACAGTGGTAAAGTCTTGCCTCGTCTCAATGGGAATACAGGTCCCTAGGGTAATGCTATAGTTTCCTTATCCCTACTTGGCAAGATAGCGTCGCGAACCCCGAAAAGGCGTATACATCACCTATACCAATATAGTGAGACGAGTAACAGTTTGACGACCGCGATAATCATATAAAATTGTGTTATATTCAATTTAATGTACGAATTTCGCCTTGAGTTCAAAGCTTTTGCCTGTATTTTTGCGCGTTTCTTCCAGGTCTCGAATGTCAAATGCAAAACCTATATATACCTCAATATTCTGGGTTTTGAAATTTGAATTCAAGATCTGGAATTGTTGATATAAGGATTTGAGTCAAATACCAAAACCGATTGAGAATAACTGAAAATTCATATTCGCGTTTTCTTTTCGGTTTGTATAACGTCTTGCAAGGCATATTGTAATTCATAAATTTAGGATGTTGGCCTGACAAGCTTCTTATCATATCCTGCTTAGCATGGCGTTAGTGACAACTAAGCAATTTACTGACGCTTGTATGATACATGCATGGGTATGAAGACAACAACAGGTCTATCAGTGCTGTGAAGATGATATATAGACGTTTCTACTATGAATCGTAAATATGTAAAACCATGTAAATGAAAGCACATAAGTCCAGCAGTCATACATTCCTTTGAAGCACCCAAAAGTGCCAAAATTGTTTTGAAGTATTTTGATATTTTCATACTTTTATAGAGTCGAAAATACGCGTAGTATTTTCCTAGCTCTAAACTTTTATAAGCCTATAAAATAGTTATTTGAAATGATTTCTAAATACACTTCCGACAATTACGTCACGAATATTTCCTTGGCCTGGAGCTTCGCTCTCATAAATGAAGATGAAAGTCATATTCGCTCACTATAATGCATGATATGACGTGGCGCATTATTTGTCCAAAACGAAAATGTCAAAATTTGATACTTCTAATTCTGTACTATTCTAGCACTACAAATAGTTATATATAGATCTTTATATTTTTTGGAATGAAGAATACGTTTGTTTTGAATTGAATCTACAACGTAAATTCTTTAGTGATGCCAGTATTATATTATACATGGTCACGAGCAACGAGAAGAGGGAGAACCTTGGAATGTCGCTAGAAGGGAGCACCGTCGTAGAGAACGGCAACTGCGTAAGGTCATTGAGTACGTTCAAACAGTATGCTGTTTTTCGCTTCCGAAATCGTGGAAAAAATGCGGTTTGTGCATTTGTAAGAAGCATTTCAATTATATATATTAAAATCATTTTAAAATCACCATTAGCCAATAGTAAAGAATAAGGTAACTGATTGCAGATTCGCTACTAGGGAGTGAGCTTAAGTACAATCACAGATGAAAATCTTGACCTGTATTGTATAGGCTTTATATACAGTTTTAAATTATTTAACATCAGTATTAGGACAGGTCTGTCTGTGAGGTCCCATGTACAGATTATAGTTAAATGATAGAACTTTAAATTTCATTTTACCTGCCTGAGTCCCAGTGTCGGTCTGTGTATTCACCCAAACAACTGTCGGTTCCCTATTGTCACAATGTCTGTGAAAATCTTGAGAATTTCTGGAAGCTTGATAATTCCAATTGCATTTTCTTTCCAGTTGTCGATAAAGCCAGTATGTTGGCCATTCTCATGATGTTTTATTCTTACAATCCAGGGCCGTTTGAATCCACTCTCCAAAATGATATAGTCTATGTTTTTCAGGACAAACTCCCCGCTATTCAACAGTGTCTGTAATCCAGTAATTTACGTATGTAGCGTTGTTTAGACGAATTATGGATAGGATCAACTTCAAGAAGAGACATAACGATTAGATATCTTGATGCATCATGTTTATATTTTAAGATATTTTGGGGCACTCTCGTCCAAAGATGATTCTCTGATCCATTTAAAGCCTTCTTATGTAAAGGTCACGTTACAAGATGCAATTTTTGCTGCATCTTGCAACGCAATTTCGGACACAGACTGATGTAAGCATAAATCTCCTGCTCAGATGGCAACATGTACAAAGAAATAGATATATGAGAATGAGAATATCTGTGGAGTGGAACGCGAGACATGTTCACCGTTTTTCTGTGCGTACATTTGAACACAACATGGCTCTCTGTAGAAATTGCGTTGCCGAAGTTCCAATAGAAATTACCCCGTGTAACATGGCCTTAAGGGTCAAACAATTTCTAATAGGGATTTCAATTAGCCCTAGGGCGGTCAGCCCTTTCCGTAGGGTTCATATAAACCCACGAAAGGCTGACCATTCTAGCCGAGATCCCGCGTGCTAACTTGTTTTCGTTTATGCGAAAGGAGCAGTGGCGTGCTGGCTTGTGTTCGCCAGGGGAGGCCAGCTGGAAATTTGGCGCCCGTTTGTAATATGTGTATGGTTGAGCGTCGTAGACACGAGTCCTCTAGGGGGGTCCGGGGGTATGCCCCCCCGGGACAATTTTGAAATTTGGAGTCCCTGAAATGCTATCTCTTGCGTTTTGGGTGACGATTTGACAGAATTCTGAGAATTATAAAACATCGTATAAAATAAAAATGCGCAAGAAACACATTCAGGAGTTTGAGTAAATATATAATTCATAGAGGACTTAGTTTTTTCTTAAACAAAGAAAAGTAGACGGCGAACATTCATGAAGTAGACGGTGAACTTACCAGTGATCAGTCGTAAGCCAAATCACTTCACATAATCACATTTCACAATTAACAATTTACATCCTTTGAGATATTACAGACTGGACAGTAATGCTTGTAGTTGTAGGTAGGCTGGTGAATTTTTAATCCTCGTATAAGTCGTATTCCGACTAACAGAACTCAAATTAAGCGCGTGTACTAGCACGTACTTTGAACAGTGCTTGCGGCAGTGCGGTAGTAAGTAATGCGATATTGCGATAGCCAACATAAGAAAACCTGGCATATCGGAAATCACTAATATTTATCGGATAAGTTTTATCAGATAAACGACAATGTATCAATCATTAACAATCTCAAACTCTTTTTCTCTCGTTGGCTCATCGGATCTGACAAAATTCCAATTTGGACTAGCGCTTTTGTGTGCGCTTTTGTGTGCGCTTTTGTGTGCGCTTTTGTGTGATTTGTGCAATTTCGGCGCCCCATTTATGTTTTGGCGCCCCCTAAAAAATCTTCGCTGGGGGGCCATGGCCCCCCGCCACCCCCTGCCAGCACGCCACTGGAAAGGAGGGCCAGTCCACCCAGGCGAGACCTCGCTATTTAGCATTGACTGTCCGAGATCTCGCCCGGCAAGGCCGGAAATTTCAAATATAAACACAACAGGGAGGACTGGCCCTACTAGTAAGGCTTACTAAAATGCTTGCCGTATATGTGTCAAACTCCACTTTTCGAAATCATTCTCTATTTAAATATTTAGTTCTAGAACAATGTTCAATTGTCTGCTGGTTTATAGTCGAAAATTTTCTCGGCAAAATATGATTTTGGACTTCGTAAGAAAATAAATGAGTTGTTGCCATTATTTAATGAAAGCAACCCAGTCCAAGCGAGAGAGCTGATTTTTCTCATGTAAATACGAGGTTAAAACCTGTCCAGCCCCAAGTAATGACAGCTATGTGGGTTATGGGAGTTAATTGGACTAATGAGGGTAACATTTTGGGGGGTATATCATTGTACTGTGTACGGGGTGTCCCAAAAAAAAGTCCCCCTATAGAAATCACTCTTTTGTTGTTAAACGTGCGTTGTTATGCCTCTGGCAATTTAAAATAGCTTCTAAAACGAACAGCAACACAATAATGTCAAATTACAAATTCGTCTTACCATCAGTTCGAGTAAGAATGGTTCGACTGAATGCAGAGCAACGAGTATTTGTCGTAACAACTTATACGTCGCGTTAAAATATTTGGACGAAGTGAAGTTGTAACTACTTCCGCCGTTCATGTACAATTCAATTAAATTCCCAATTGCAAAGGTATAATAACGCGCAAAAGTGATTTCTAAAGGGGGACTTTTTTTGGGACACCCTGTATATGTATCTATTTATAGTTTCAGTATTTTTTGTGATGTAACACACGCCACTTTAAACCGTCCTAGTTTTAACGGTCAAGGATGCATGTCAAGGGGGCGTTAACGTTTGCGCGTTTTGGGGTTGAACAGGAATGGTTTGCCATATACAAACGTAGTAAGCGGGAATGCTTATTTTGTATATATACTCTGTCTCTGAAACCGTGGAGTTCGTCAATTGAATATAAGAATACATAAATATACTAGAAGGCACTCAGACTTGTATAAAAGTATAATGCCAACCGTGTAAATAGTATGTGCATCAGGCTGCCCAAACCAGCAAAGGTAAAGACACTTTAATTTGAATTTAGTTGACAAATATTTAATGGCATAGTTGCTTATATTTAAAAGCTGCTGCACATTGATTGTTTTCGTCACCGATATAAAATCTGTAATATGTATACGAGCCCTTGTAAATATTATATTAAATCGAGCAAGTCCTTGTGTCCTAATTAAACTTGAATAACTTGATTAAGGGGGCTTCGGTGGCTCAGTCGTCACGAGCAAGCGCCTTTCACCTCTGAGATCATGGGTTCGATTCTCGCTGGGATACTCATGACACTTATGTGAAAAGAGTCAGTCAACGCTCTACTGAAAGTCGTGGGTTTTCTCCGGGTACTCCGCGGAGTTTCCTCCCACAGGGAATGTTGATTGGGTGGGTTTGGATTAGCCCCAAACTAACCCTTCCATCGTAGCTGTGCTCCCTGATCAGACATGAGTCATACGGTGGCTGTCAGTGGCGCCTTTAATAAGCCTTCGACTCGATTAAGTCGAGCTGCGTCCTTCGCAATTCAGCTCAGTTCTCAGCTGCAAGTAAGGATGATTAGCACACCCCCACTTACTATTACTTGCTTATACTATTACTTACTTACTATTACTTACTTACTATTACTTACTTACTATTACTATTTGGTTTCATTTCCATGCTTTTTATCACCATTCAGCGTCTGTGTTCTCAAACTACAATCCCAGTAGACGCATGTACGCTATAGCGAACCTATTTTTGTATAATCCCTGACTTACATACATTATTAGTTATATTGTCTGCAAATCTTGTATTCCGATAAGTATAGTTTACCCCAATAATAAGCCATGATTGTTGTTCGCTTTGCATTTTATTTTTCGTAAATATTTTATACATTAAAACTATTTAAAATGTTTTAAATGCAATTATGGTCCAACAATCAATAAAATGAGATAAAAACTAACAATTTTTAATGTTTACAATCCTGTGACCAATTTAATTAAAATATCACGCTAAATGCAATTCTAATAATTTTAACTGTTTAATTACCTCCAGTTTATTGTAATTGTCTAATCACTTTGCTAGTAAAATAATGTATCTGAAGTAAAAATTATGTTTGTATCATCTCAAACAACCCAGATATAACAGATAGTGTACCATTTTATACCATTTTTTGTATGACCGCTAACATAATGTGTTATCCTTATCCCAAATTTGAAAAATTGGGAATCCCTTGACGTCAGCAAAAATATTAAGGCTGAAGTGTTATCGCAAACACGAAACGTATATAGTTTATACACATAATATATAGTTTATGTTTGAAGGAGTAAAGTTTTGAAAAAGTATTATATGAACAATTATATGAGTATTACCCATCATCAATTTGGTTTTAGGCAGTTTCACTCGACAGCATCTGCTCTTTTAGATGGCACAGATGAATGGTTCGTTAATATGGATCGTGGTTTCTTTAATATTGCAGTATTCCTTGACTTACAAAAGGCATTCGACACTATAAATCACGATATATTATTAAGAAACTTGATCTCTTGGCTTAGAAAAACCAGCTTTAAACCTTTTAAAATCGTATTTAGCTAACAGAACTCAACTGTGCTCCGTCAATGGCACACTTTCTCATAAAAAATTAGTTACATGTGGAATCCCTCAAAGCTCAATTCTTGGGCCCTCCTATTCTTAATCTACATAAATGATTTACCTAACAGTTTGGAGTACTTGTCACCAAGAAGAAGGCTTTAGAGCGTGGTAGAGAAGTGCATATGGTTTTCTTGGACATAAGTAAAGCATTTGATGAAGTGTGGCATAAAGGTCTCCTTTTTAAGTTAGAACGTTTGGGTGTTAGAGACCCACTATTATCCTGGATTAAAAGTTATTTGAAAAACAGAAAACAACGAGTAGTTATTGATTGAAACATGTCTGATTGGAAAGACGTCGAAGCAGGAGTGCCACAGGGATCAGTACTTGGGCCTCTGCTATTTCTAGTTTATATAAATGATATTACTGATAACATTCAAAGTACTTGCTTTCTTTATGCGGATGATTCTTCTTTGTTAGAAATTGTAGAAGATCCTCAATTGACTTCAGCCAAACTTAATAGTGATTTAATAAATAATAGCAAATGGACACGTGATTGGCTTGTCACTATTAATCCTAGTGAAAATGAAGCGGTGATCTTCTCTACTAAGAGAGACAAACCAGTACATCCAGCTTTATATTATGAAAATAATGAAATTAATATTGTCAATAGTCATAATCATCTTGGAGTTACTCTTTCTTCAAACATGTCCTGGAGAACACATATTTTAAATATTCATGATAAAGCTTCAAAGCGACTAAATTTATTGAAAGGTTTGAAATTTAAAATTAATAGAAACACTTTGGATAAGCTTTACAAATCTCTAATTAGACCTCTTATGGAATATGCAGATGTTGTTTGGGATGGTTGTTTGGGATGTTACTGACTTGCTTGAATCTCTACAATATGAATTTGCTAAAGTGGTCACTGGAGCAATGAAGGGTACTGGGCGCCAAAGGCTGCTAGAGGAATTAGCATGGGAAAGCTTGAAGTCAAGACGTTCAGTTCACAAACTTGTTTTGTTCTTTAAGATAGTTAACAATTTGACACCAAGTTTTTTATCCGATTTACTTACTCTTACGACACAACAAAGATCAGGGTTATTGCTGAGATTCGCCTGTAACTTTAGTTTATTCCAATGTCGTACGGAAAGATTTAAAAAATCTTTTTTTCCTGCTACTACAAGTTTATGGAACAGCTTAGACTATGAATTTCGGGATACTCAATCGTTAAGTTATTTTAAAAGTTGTTTGCAAGATTTCTTTGACATTTCAACTTACGAGAAACGCTATGATTATGCACTAGATAGATATAATTCAATTCTTCATACTCGACTTCGCTTGAATTGTTGTGCTCTAAACTACTATCTTTTCAAAATTAATTGTGTGATATCTCCAGCATGTAATTGTGGATCTAACTACGAATCTGTAATTCATTATTTTTTGTACTGTCCCCGATATGCTGCTCTTAGGACTTTTAGTTGATATCACATGTCCGATTCTTCTAAAACGAAAATGTTTTTGTCTGGATCTGAGAATCTGACTTTGTATCAAAACAATGCTATTTTTTTCCATGTACAATTATATATTAAAAGATCGGAGCGTTTGCAGCTTGTAATGATTGATGATCCAACTGTTTCCTAGGCCGTCTATTCATACCACTCTTTAATTTAATGTATTTAGATGTAAATAGGCGTGAGCCCCCTAGATGAGCTTATATCGCTCTTGGGGCAAACGCATAAATAGTTTAAATAAAAGAATGTTTGCAGACAATTCCTGATGTAGAAGTGGCCATCAATCATGACCTTGCTAACGTTAAGCAGTGGCTCTCTGCAAACAAACTATCTTTAAATCTTATTAAAACTAAATACCTACTAATTGGATCACGGCATAACATTAATAACCTATCCGCTGCTCCAAATGTATTTGTTGGTGATGTACCAATTAAAAGAGTGAGAGAAACAAAAGCGCTTGGAGTCTATATTGACGAAGTTTTGTTATGGGATAAACATATTGATAAAATTGCTAAAAAGGTTTCATCCGGAATCGGAGCGATCAGAAAGCTCAAATCTTGTGTGGATCAAAATACATTAATCGGTGCTTACAATGCACTCATTTTGCCACACCTTGACTATTGCTGCGAAATTTGGGATACTATTGGTATCACACTTTCTGATCGTCTCCAGACATTACAAAACAGGGCTGCTAGAGTGATTACCGGTCGTAAAAATGAACACGGCCAGTCTGAACTTGCTTTAAATGAACTAAAATGGAAAACTTTGAAAGAACGCAGAACTCAATTTGTAACAAGTCTTATGTATATAAAATAACTCATGATCTAGCGCCCAAACAACTAATCGATATTTTTCAAAAGACGCCTTCCTCTCAGCATTATAATTTACGAGGCTCTACCACAAAGCTCTATCAGCCCAAACCTAAGACTGAATATCTTAAAAAAGGTCTTAGTTACAGAAGAGCAAAATTGTGGAATAGCCTCCCAGACGAACTAAGAAATAAACAATCTCTTAGTCAATTTAACTCATGTGTGCGACACCTGGCCAATTAGATAAAGTTAGATAAATTTGTGAACTTAATAATTTGTTGTAGATGTAATGATAGTAATTGTAATCGTAATTGTAATTGTAATTGTAACTGTCAGTGTAGTATTTGTAATTTGTATTTTAACTCATTGTAAATTTTGAAGATTAATCTATGCCCCTTTTGGAAACCAGCTTTTTCTGTAGGGGTTAGCGTAGCCAAATAAAGTTTTTACTACTTTTTACTACTTTTTACTACTTTTTACTACTTTTTACTACTTTTTACTACTTTTTACTACTTATACAGTGTAATTTTGTATCTGAACGAATACATTTGAGAACGAAGCATACATATTATAAAGTCATCTCAGATTTAAATCTTATTTGAAAACATGTACATGTGATTTAAGCAGGGTGGATTATATAAACATTTAGGGTCGGTCATTTAATAACAATACACTTGCGAACGCAGTAGAAATAGCATGTTTAACATGAACCATGCATGTAATAGAAGTCTTATTTGAACGAGGCGTGTTTTGCATGAATCGATTTTGTGTGATGTATTTAATGAATTATTAGAGAACGAAGTATACATATGATATTTACAGATTGAGCTTTTATTTGAGAATAAGGCATCTACAATGGCATCTATATAGATATTTTGATCGGGTTACTGATGTATAGTATATATTTGAACATGATTATTTATCAACAGTCGCCGGTATACTTGGCGTATTTTATATTTAACAAATAATGACCACACCATGCCCATTTGTAATGTGCGTCTAAAAGATATAGGCGTCTTGTATAGAAATGGTTTTAACATAGAACGAAGAATGGTGATTGAATTTTATGCTATACTAATAGTTCTTCGTCTTCTGACACTGAATGGTCGTATTCTTCTTCAAAAGCATCCGCCATGTTGTTTGTGTGGTGACACGCATGCTTACGTTTGCTCTCCACACACTAGGAAATTTTGTCACCGCGTGACAGAAAATATCAAGCATGTTTGATATTTGGTTTTCACGACACGAATGACAAAAACACCGCATATGTTCCCCGCACACTAGGATTTTGTCCCTGCGCAACTCGTCACGAATGACATGTCATGTGGCATGCAAGTTGCGCTAGTGTGCGCCGGGCTTAACATAAGACGCGAACACACTTGTATAAATGGTCAAATAAAGTTGCGACTTAAATAAGAACAGGGGTTTAGACTGGTCCACAATAAGTCGCGACTTATTAGAATTTGACCATTTATACGAGTGTGTTTGCGTCTTATATAAGACGTGTCTTACTATGTAAGTCGTTCGCGTTCGTAAACCGTTTATTGATGAGCCAGCCACTATACAAAAGTAAAACGTCAACAAAGTATATGAAAACAATTTTCACCGCTCGGTAAACCTGTTTTCTAAAAGACCATAAAACCATAGGATAAAAATAAATTCGAATGTTTTTATTGAAATGCAGTGCGAGGTCTTGAATTTCAATGAAAGATCGATCGCGAGGTTTTTTATGTTTCTAAACATATCACACCTATTTTCCGCTGTTCTTCAAGATATTTTGGAAATTGCTTTTCTTAATTATCATACAAAGCAAAGAATAATTTGATGAGGTAATAAAAGAACTGTATTTAAAAGCGCACTTAAGCGCTCAGCCAAAACATCATCGATATACGTGCAAGTCTTTCGTGCATATAAATCCTATGCACTGATGGGAAATGAAAGATCTTCGTTCAATCAAATATATGCAAATAACTTAGTAATTCATTGCAAAATAATCCTTGGACCCGCTGTAATGGACTAATTGCTGTTGCGGTGTTCCTGCCATGTGCTTGTATTTTAACATTAAAATTAAGAATTCAGACTGGCAGTCGCAAGCTTGTAGTTTTAGTAAATATTCGCAATAAGAGAACTGGACAACGTCTAGAAACTTAATCCTGGCTATGCCTTCGACATCTTTAAGCAAATGATGCTTCTGTGCTGCTGCTTTGCATGAGGTTTCGCTTTGCCCTCCAAAGATCTACAGACGGTACGGAATATTATACAACTTAGTTCCAGCGTATTAAAGAATGCAGAAAGCGAAGAAATGTGCATATATAGTTTGAATCTTAAGAAGTAGGCTACAATAAATTTATATATGGTGAGTAAGATTTAAGCGAAGTTTCTGTCGTGTAGTTTTCTTTTCTCGTTTCATATTGGCATATTTGTTTGCTCAAGCTGTATCGCTTAATTCCTAAATCGGACATTTGAGATACGTGCTGTATGTACAAAGTATACGCCTTTTGGGGGTTCGCGACGCCATCTTGCCAAGTAGGGAAAATACAATGGTAAAGTCTTGCTTCTTCTCAATTGGAATACCGGTCCTTAGGGTAATGCTATAGTTGCCTTATTGTGTTTTCCCTATATACTTGGCAAGATAGCGTCGCGAACCCCGAAAAGGCGTATACATCACCTATACCAATATAGTGAGACGAGTAACAGTTTGACGACCGCGATAATCATATAAAATTATGTTATATTCAATTTAATGTACGAATTTCGCCTTGAGTTCAATGCTTTTGCCTGTATTTTTGCGCGTTTATTCCAGGTCTCGAATGTCAAATGCAAAATCTATATATACCTCAATATTCTGGGTTTTGAAATTTGAATTCAAGATCTGGAATTGTTGATATAAGGATTTGAGTCAAATACCAAAACCGATTGAGAACAACTGAAAATTCATATTCGCGTTTGTATGAAAATTCATATAACGTCTTGCAAGGCATATTGCAATTCATAAATTTGTTGGCCTGACAAGCTTCTTATCATATTCTGCTTAGCATGGCGTTAGTGACAACTAAGCAATTTACGGACGCTAGTATGATACATGCATGGGTATGAAGACAACAGGTCTATCTGTGCAGTGAAGATGTTATATAGACGTTTCTACTATGAAAGAAAAATTTACACTAAGTTTGAGAAGGAGGTAAAGCCAAAGGGCAAAAAATTCGTAAATATGTAAAACCATGTAAATGAAAGCACATAAGTCCAGCAGTCATACATTCCTTTGAAGCACCCAAAAGTGCCAAAATTGTTTTGAAGTATTTTCATATTTTCATAGAGTCGAAAATACGCGTAGTAGTTTCCTAGCTCTAAACTTTTATATAAAATAGTTATTTGAAATGATTTCTAAATACACTTCGACAATTACGTCACGAATATTTCCTTGGCCTGGAGCTTCGCTCTCATAAATGAAGATGAAAGTCATATTCGCTCACTATAATGCATGATATGACGTGGCGCATTATTTGTCCAAAACGAAAATGTCAAAATTTGATACTTCTAATTCTGTACTATTCTAGCACTACAAATAGTTATATATAGATCTTTATATTTTTTGGAATGAAGAATAAGTTTGTTTTGAATTGAATCTACAACGTAAATTCTTTAGTGATGCCAGTATTATATTATACATGGTCACGAGCAACGAGAAGAGGGAGAACCTTGGAATGTCGCTAGAAGGGAGCACCGTCGTAGAGAACGGCAACTGCATCAGGTCATTGAATACGTTCAAACAGTATGCTGTTTTTCGCTTGCGAAATTCGTGGAAAAAATGCGGTTGTGCATTTGTAACCAGCATTTCAATTATATACATTAAAATCACTTTAAAATCACCATTAGCCAATAGTAAAGACTAAGATAACTGATTGCAGATTCGCTACTAGGGAGTGAGCTTAAGTACAATCACAGATGAAAATCTTGCCCTGTATTGTATAGGAATTATATACAGTTTTAAATTATTTAACACCAGTATTAGGACAGGTCTGTCTGTGAAGTCCCATGTACAGATTATAGTTGAATGATAGAACTTTAAATGTCATTTTACCTGCCTGAGTCCCAGTGTCGGTCTGTGTATTCACCCAAACCACTGTCGGTTCCCTATTGTCACAATGTCTGTGAAAATCTTGAGAATTTCTGGAAGCTTGATAATTCCAATTGCATTTTCTTCCCAGTTGTTAATAAAGCCAGTATGTTACCCATTCTCATGATGTTTTATACTTACAATCCAGGGTCGTTTGAATCCACTCTCCAAAATGATATAGTCTATGTTTTTCAGGACAAAATCCCCGCTATTCAACAGTGTCTGTAATTTACGCATGTTTTGATGGAAAGTACAGGGAGGCTTTTAAGCGTTGTTTACACGAATTATGGATAGGATCAACTTCAAGAAGAGACATAACGATTAGATATCTTGATGCATCATGTTTAAGCATTAAAATATTTGAGGGCACTTTCGTCCAAAGATGATTCTCATCCATTTTGAAGCCTTATGTAAAGGTCACGTTACAAGATGCAATTTTTGCTGCTCTTGCAACGCAATTTCGGATTGATGTGAGCATAAATCTCGTGCTCAGATGGCAACAAAAAAATAGATGAGAATGAGAATATCTGTGGAGTGGAACGCGAGACATGTTCACCGTTTTTCTGTGCGTACATTTCAACATAACATGGCTCTCTGTAGAAATTGCGTTGCCGAAGTTCCAATAGAAATTACCCCGTGTAACATTACCTTAAGGGTCAAACTATTTCTAATAGGGATTTCAATTAGCCCTAGGACGGTCAGCCCTCTACGTAGGGTTCATATAAACCCACGAAAAGCTGGCCATTCTAGCCGAGATCCCGCGTGCTAACTTTATGCGAAAGGAGGGCCAGTCCACCCAGGCGAGATCTCGTTATTTAGCATTGACTGCCCGAGATATCGCCTGGCAAGGCCGGAAATTTCAAATATAAGCGCAACAGGGAGAGCTGGCCCTGCTAGTATGGCTGAGTAAAATACTTGCCGTATATATGTGTCAAACTCCGCTTTTCGGAATCATTTTCTATTTAAATATTTAGTTCTAGAACAATGTTCAATTGTCTGCTGGTTTATAGTCGAAAATTTGCTCGGCAAAATATGATTTTGGCTTCGTAAGAAAATAAATGAGTTGTAGGGAAGACATTATTTAATGAAAGCAACCCAGTCCAAGCGAGAGAGCTGATTTTTCTCATGTAAACACGAGGTGAAAACCTGTCCAGCTCTACTGGTAGGGCTAGCCCTTCGTGCAGGGCTTACGTAAACATCCCCTAAATAGGGAATTTAAGATCTACGACACGTCTTCGAAACAAATAAATCATTTATGCAAGACAAAAATAATGAATAATTTGTGGTCCCTGAAGTATCCTTTACAGCGTTTCATTTTTATCACGACCATCTTAATAATTCGTTGGATCTCAAAGTCGACATTATAACAGACACCGCATTATTCAACAATACTTATAACTGCTTGTAGGCTTATACTTTAACAATTCGACCACCAGGTTTTATGTTTTTAAACATATCACACCTATTTTCTACTGTTCTCCGAGAAGTTTTAAAAATTGTTGTTCTTAATTATCATTCAAAGCGACGAATTTACTTTAGACTTAGTTATGTTGAGTGAAGAAGAAAACTGTGTTTAATTAACACTAACTTTGCTTCCCAAAGCTCAGCCAAATATAAGTAATTAAATTCCTTAACGCTTTTTAAATAACACCTATTTTCTACTGTTCTCCGAGAGGTTTTGGAAATAGGTGAGTTTCAAGCAACCCATGGATTTAATTGTTTAAATGCCCTCCATGTGCACTGAACTGGAGTATGGTGAAAGCCACCTATTGTTGTTCTTAATTATCATTCAATTCAAAGCGACGAATTTACCTTTGACATAATTATGTTGGGTGAAGAAGAGAACTGTATTTAATTAACACTAAATTTTGTTAGCAAAGCGCTTAGCCAAAACATCATTGAATTAAACAAGAATGCCTTTCGTGCATGCGAATCCCATGCACTGATGAAAAAAATCTTCATTAAATCAAATATATGCAAATAACTCATTGCAAAATATTCATTGTCATTGTTAAGAATGCAGACTGGCATGTAGTCGATAGCTCGACTGAGACGTCTAAAAACTTATTCCTGGCTATGCCTTCAACATCTTTAAGTAAATTATGCTTGTTGCTGACGTAAAATTGACATGACTTGTGCTGCTGCTTTGTATGAGCTTTCACTTTCCCGTCAAAATCTACAGACGGTACGGAAATATTATACAACCTAGTTCCAGCGTATTAAAGAATGTAGAAAGCAAAGAAATGTGCATATATAGCTTAAACTCAAGAAATCGAGTCAATTTATACATGGTGAGTTGGACTAAAGCAAAGGTTCTGTCGATTAGTTTTACTTTCTCGTTTCATATTGCTCTTGTTGTATTAGGGCATGTTTATATGGAGGCGTGTTGCCCAGCAAGGTGCGGGACAAAGAAGCGGTCTGTCTATATGGAATCGAGTTACCTGCGTGTATTTGACTGAATACATTGTAATTATGTCCACTGTAATACTGTATTACAAGTGCCAAGTAACTCGCCTTACGTTGCCAAGTAACTCGCCTTGCCGAGTATAACCCGCCTCCACTAAACAGGCTCTTACTTGATTCTTAAATCGGACATTTAAGATATGTGCTGTATATACAAAGTAGACATTACCTATAACTGTATAGACGACGAATAACAGTTTAACGACCGCGATAATCTTAAAGTTGTGTTATGTTCAGTTTAGGGTAAGAATTTCGCCTTGAACTACTCAAGCATTTGCCAATTTTTGTCAAATTCAAAACCTATATACCTCAAAATACCGGGTTTTAAATTTTGAATTCAAATCTGGAATTGTTGATATCAGGTCTTGACTCAAATACCAAAACCGATTGAGAACAATTGAAAATTCACATTTGCATTTTCCTGTCGGTTTGTGTAACGTCTTGCAAAGTAAATTGCACTTGATAAATTTAGGATTAATCCGCTAGATAACTCGGTAAGAGACCTGTGCGTGTGCATGTCTGCCTTATCAACAATACTGTTACGCTCTACATACATGATATCATGAAAAAGATGGCCTGACAAGCTTCTTATCATTCTGCATCTAACGCATGGCATTGGTTATGTCCAACCATATATGCAAGCAAATTCAAGTAATGAAGCCGAGTTCGTATTCTTTACGCAGAAATAAGGATCCTGCTTACAGTTTCTCATACGAAAACCAAAAAGACCTTTGGTGATATGGTCTTTGCTGTGGCAGCGCCGAAACTTTTTAACGACCTTCCTCGAGAAATCAGACATGAGACGAATTTTAATAAATTTAAGGCGTTACTTAAGACATTCTTGTTTAGGATCGCTTATGCCTAATTTTACTTAGTAATATTGACTTTATACATATATATTTTAGTATAGTGAATCCGTAGTAATTTACTCCTGTGATATAGGTTGTATAAATTTATATCTTTTGTAACGCGCATTTGATCATATTCGAATGTAAATTTGCGCGCTATAAGTATTAAATTATTATTAAATTATTAGTAACGACTAAGCAATCCACTGACGCTGGTATGATGCATGGGTTGATGATAATGAAGACAACAGGTTTATCCGTGCAGTGAAGATGATATATCAGACGGAACGTATAGGAACTACAATAGTGGTTCATGAATATACGGATTTGGAGTTATGCAAAATATTCTAACAGGGACGCCGGAGAGTAGAGGGGGCGGGTTCATGACAAGCGCCTTCCCTGCCTTTTCCTAAGAGGTAAAAAGTGCCCTTTTAATGTAAATAAGACAATAAATCTGCAAACAAATACAACTGTAATTAAACGATCAAGGTCAGTTTGGGAAAGACAACTTTTTATTGGAGAGGTTAAGATACCCAGGTCCCGCTTACGGATAACGCGAAGCGTAATTTTGTTTTGCAATTTTCATCGATATCTGTCTCTTTACCTGCAGAATTACCGCACGCATTATTTGGAAGTAGACGGCTCAAATATACAGACGTTAGTGAAAATTACCAGGGCCGCCCAGCGGAGGAGGGGGGTTGCAAAGGAGGAATTTTTTCCCGGGCCCCCAACTAAAGGGGCCTCCAAATAAAAATGAAGTGAAATGTGCATATATATTACGGTCAAATAGTCTCTCAGAATGCAGGACCTAAATTTCAACCGACTGAACCCGGACTCTCCTAAAGTATTTTATTACTGAATGTAGACTGAAACTTTTATATGCAGGACGTAAGCCAAAAGTTCAAGGGAATATAAATTAGTTTTCTAAACCAGCACATGGCCTCAAAGATCTTTGAGAATGGAAAATAGCCAGGACCCCAGTTATTTTTTTGCCTCAGGCCCCCAAATATCTCTGTGCGCCCCTGAAAATTACTAAACAAAATCACGCTACCCGTTACCCGTAATTGCAACCGCCGTATCTTAACCATTCTATTGTTTTGTTCTATACTTTCTTATATCTATTTGTACAAATAAATATCGATTAAATGAGTTGAAATTTGCGAATAATCGAAAACTAAGCGTGGGTGAAAACATTTCGCTCGACTGCTCCTACGTTCTCATCGCCCCGTCCTATTATCGCTCTGGCGTCCCTGGATTCTAATATGATTATTGAATTTTGACAATTAAATTAATTCTGAAATTTCAGTGCACAATAGTGAACAGAAGTTGGTTTTAACAACAGAAAAAAAATAGACAACTTGATGGAGAGGGTTCAAAAAGAAAGCACAAAATTTTAAAACAATTTACGCTGTCAACATTTTTAAAGGTATGTCAATTTGCTTCCTTAACTAGACATGATGATATTTTATATGGCATTGTAGCAGCGTAGCTGTCTTATGGGTCAATGGCTTTTCATGAGGCGCTTTCGTCATTATATGCAGTACTTTCATCGTTATATGCAGTACTTTCATCGTTCTATATTTTCTATATTTTCCATAGCAGTCTTTACGAATGAATATATATGGGTAATTTCCGGGTTAGATCCAGCACTCTTCCTCTCTCTTTCTGTATCGTCCCATTGTATTGCACCATTGGATTCAAACATAATGACACAACATTCAGAGAGAGTATAGCAGTTAAATGTTGCCATGATACAGAGACGGGTATTCTACAACACAATACTTATATTGCCGTAGTTAAATCTCTCAAACAAAGGATATTTGCAGCATACCAAAGAGAAATCACAAATGTAATGATTCATACAAATCTAAATTAATGTAACGAACATGAGTTTCCCAGTTTTTATATTTTGATACAAGGCAAAAGCACGTGGTACGGCCTACCAATCTTGTGATTTTCGCCAAGAATTAGAAAGCCATGAACCAGTTGCTATCGGACATGTTTAGGGTCCAGTTGATAACAACTGATTCTAGTAATTACTGATTGGATTTTCCTGCTTAAATAAAGTTTTTTTCTTTTCCTATGTTCTTTGTGCGGATTTGACTATAATGTTCATGAACAATCTTTCATTCCATTGTTTCATTCCAATGTTGTGAAAAGGGATCGTCCATAATTATCAACATTTTTACAAGCGTATAGGCAGTACACGTTTTTCGAACCACTCGGCCCTCTCCCCTCCCTCCCAGAGCCCCCTACCCCCCAGCGTACGCTTTGCATGCCGTTTTTTGCATGCTTGTAAAAATGTTGATAATTAGGACATCCTCTAACATTACGCCTATGCAATGTAAACGTGGGAATGTTGTTTTAAAGTATTCAAATTTATGGAAAAACTATTTTAAATATGCTGTTAGATACAGGTCACATGTTATACAATTGTAATATAATAGTCATGCCAACTAGTGAGGTCCTATTAGGCTGGTGGATCTGGATATCCCGTTATATTTTGTTAAAACATCTAGTATTCCTTAATTATTCAGTCAAATATCCATTTCTGCGACATCATTTCCTGTTAGCCAGGCGTGCCAGTATCACGTATCTCTGAATTTTATCCTTCAGACTTCAGTATCCCATATCCGTATGAATTTGCCAATATATATTCTGTTTACGGATAATCTAATAGAGCGTCGCTAGCACGTTTGGTTATATGTTTCAGTTTTTATCAGTACCAGTTACAATGCATGTTTATAGAATAGTTTCCAGTGTCATATAGAGAGCAAACTAGTATAGTAAACTCTATAGTTCAAACGTACCTATCACATTTATGGAACTCTTCCCCAATTTTATTTAACGATGCTTGGACAAAATCAATTACTATTCACCATTCTTAACATAAATACTACACAACATGTGATTTATAGCATACTAATTATCATTCCATGAGCCATATTTTAACTACCGTAAACTATTAAGGTGCCATTCTTAAAAATATTTCACACAATACACCAACCTCTTTTGTTCCAGAGTACAAGTTTGAAATAAAACAAATTCGGGAAAAATGCATCTTGACAATAAAAGATATGGGCTAAAATCAAAACAAATTTGCCTTGATTTTAGCTCATATCTTGGACTTTCAAGATGCATTTTTGGAATTTGTTTTATACTTTATAAATTCACAGCTGGAAATGGATTATGTATAAAGCTCACTTGTAATCTTTCATTGCGTCCTGTACGAGTCCAATATCATGATAACTTTTAGCAGTGTCAGGATGATACTCACCAAACAGTTTTAATCTGATTTGAAGAGCCTTCTTATATGATTCTAATGCTGCCTTGTAGTCTTTCATCCTATGTTCACTATGTTGTGCGACACCGATCTGACGATAACTCCGAGCAGTATCGGAATGATTCTCTCCAAACAGTTTTAATCTAATTTGAAGGGCATGTTGATGTGACTCTAATGCGGACTTGTAATCTTTCATCTCATGTTGTGTATCTCCCATGCCGTCATAACTCTGAGCAGTGTCGGGATGATTCTCCCCATACAGTTTTAATCTAATTTGAAGGGCATGTCGATGCGACTCTAATGCTGACTTGTAGTTTTTCAGCCTATGTTGTGTTATTCCAATTTCACGATAACTCCGAGCAGTATCGAAATGACTCTCTCCAAACAGTTTTAATCTGATTTGTAGAGCGTTTTGATATGACTCTAATGCTGACTTGTAATCTTTCATCTCATGTTGTGTGACTCCAATGCCCTCATAACTCTGAGCAGTGTCGCGATGATTCTCTCCATACAGTTTTAATCTGATTTGAAGAGCATGTCGATGCGACTCTAATGCTGACTTGTAATTTTTCAGCCTTCGTTGTGTTATTCCAATTTCACGATAACTCCGAGCAGTATTGGGATGACTCTCTCCAAACAGTTTTAATCTGATTTGTAGAGCGTTTTGATATGACTCTAATGCTGACTTGTAATCTTTCATCTCATGTTGTGTGACTCCCATGCCGTCATAACTCTGAGCAGTGTCGGGATGATTCTCTCCATACAGTTTTAATCTGATTTGAAGAGCATGTCGATGCGACTCTAATGCTGACTTGTAGTTTTTCAGCCTATGTTGTGTTATTCCAATTTCACGATAACTCCGAGCAGTATCGGGATGACTCTCTCCAAACAGTTTCAATTTGATTTGAAGAGCGTTTTGATGTGATTCTAATGCCGACTTGTAATCTTTCATCTCATCTTGTGTGACTCCAATGTTGTTATATGTGTCTGCGGTAGATGAGTGATACTCACCAAATAACTTTAATCTGATTTGAAGAGCTTTTTGCTTCGACTCTAATGCTGACTTGTAATCTTCCATTTCATGTTGTGTGACTCCCATGCCGTCATAACTTTGAGCAGTATCAGGATGATCTTCTCCAAAAAGTTTTAATCTGATTTGAAGAGAGTTTTGATGTGATTCTAATGCCGACTTGTAATTTTTCATCTCATTTTGTGTGACTCCAATGTTGTTATATGTTACTGCGGTAGATGAGTGATACTCACCAAATAACTTTAATCTGATTTGAAGAGCTTTTTGTTTCGACTCTAATGATGACTTGTAATCTTTCATCTCATTTTGTGTGACTCCAATGTCGGCATAACTCTCAGCAGTGTCGGGATGACTCTCTCCAAACAGTTTTAATCTAATTTGTAGAGCATGTCGATGCGACTCTAATGCTGACTTGTAATCTTTCATCAATTGTTGTGTGACTCCAATGCTGTTATAACTTTTAGCAGTGTCAGGATGGTCTTCTCCATACAGTTTTAATCTGATTTGAAGAGCTTTTTGTTTCGAGTCTAATGCTGACTTGTAATCTTTCATGACTTGTTGTGAGACTCCAATGCTGTTATAAGTTTGAGCAGTGTCATGATGATCTTCTCCATACAGTTTTAATATGATTTGAAGAGCTTTTTGGTTCGACTCTAATGCTGACTTGTAATCTTTCATCAATTGTTGTGTGACTCCAATGTCGTTATAACTGTCAGCAGTGTCAGTGTGATTCTCTCCAAACAGTTTTAATCTGATTTGAAGAGCATGTTCGTGTGACTCTAATGCTGACTTGTAATCTTTCATCAATTGTTGTGTGAGTCCAATGCTGTTATAACTTTGAGCAGTGTCATGATGATCTTCTCCATACAGTTTTAATCTGATTTGAAGAGCTTGTTGGTGTGACTCTAATGCTGACTTGTAATCTTTCATCAATTCTTGTGTGACTCCAATGCTGTTATAACTTTTAGCAGTGTCAGGATGGTCTTCTCCATACAGTTTTAATCTGATTTGAAGAGCTTTTTGTTTCGAGTCTAATGCTGACTTGTAATCTTTCATGACTTGTTGTGAGACTCCAATGCTGTTATAAGTTTGAGCAGTGTCATGATGATCTTCTCCATACAGTTTTAATATGATTTGAAGAGCTTTTTGGTTCGACTCTAATGCTGACTTGTAATCTTTCATCAATTGTTGTGTGACTCCAATGTCGTTATAACTGTCAGCAGTGTCAGTGTGATTCTCTCCAAACAG
Source organism: Trachythela sp. YZ-2020 (assembly GCA_016169945.1). Classification (NCBI taxonomy): domain Eukaryota; kingdom Metazoa; phylum Cnidaria; class Anthozoa; order Malacalcyonacea; family Clavulariidae; genus Trachythela; species Trachythela sp. YZ-2020. The sequence continues at coordinate 3,287,660 of JADLSH010000386.1, read as the reverse complement.
TTTTAATCTGATTTGAAGAGCATGTTGGTGTGACTCTAATGCTGACTTGTAATCTTTCATCAATTGTTGTGTGAGTCCAATGCTGTTATAACTTTGAGCAGTGTCATGATGATCTTTTCCATACAGTTTTAATCTGATTTGAAGAGCATGTTGGTGTGACTCTAATGCTGACTTGTAATCATTCATCAATTGTTGTGTGACTCCAATGCTGTTATAACTTTGAGCTGTGTCATTATGGTCTTCCCCATTCAGTTTTAATCTGACTTGAAGAGCATGTTGGTGTGACTCCAATGCTGACTTGTAATCTTTCATCAATTGTTGTGTGACTCCAATGCTGTTAAAACTGTCAGCAGTGTCAGTGTGATTCTCTCCAAATAGTTTTAATCTGATTTGAAGAGCATGTTGGTGTGACTCTAATGCTGACTTGTAATCTTTCATCAATTGTTGTGTGACTCCAATGTTGTTATAACTTTTAGCAGTGTCATTATGGTCTTCTCCATACAGTTTTAATCTGATTTGAAGAGCATGTTTGTGTGACTCTAATGCTGACTTGTAATCTTTCATCAATTCTTGTGTGACTCCAATGCTGTTATAACTTTGAGCTGTGTCATTATGGTCTTCCCCATACAGTTTTAATCTGACTTGAAGAGCATGTTGGTGTGACTCTAATGCTGACGTGTAATCTTTCATCAATTGTTGTGTGACTCCAATGCTGTTAAAACTGTCAACAGTGTCAGTGTGATTCTCTCCAAACAGTTTTAATCTGATTTGAAGAGCATGTTGGTGTGATTCTAATGCTGACTTGTAATCTTTCATCAATTGTTGTGTGACTCCAATGTTGTTATAACTTTTAGCAGTGTCAGGATGATCTTCTCCGTACACTTTTAATTTGATTTGAAGAGCATGTTGGTGTGACTCTAATGCTGACTTGTAATCTTTCATCTCATGTTGTGTGATTCCAATGCTGTGATAACTTTGAGCAGTGTCAGTGTGATTCTCTCCAAACAGTTTTAATCTGATTTGAAGAGCATGTTGGTGTGACTCTAAAGCTGACTTGTAATCTTTCATCAATTGTTGTGTGACTCCAATGTTGTTATAACTTTTAGCAGTGTCAGGATGATCTTCTCCGTACACTTTTAATTTGATTTGAAGAGCATGTTGGTGTGACTCTAATGCTGACTTGTAATCTTTCATCTCATGTTGTGTGATTCCAATGCTGTGATAACTTTGAGCTGTTTCAGTGTGATTCTCTCCAAACAGTTTTAATCTGATTTGAAGAGCATGTTGATGTGACTCTAATGCTGACTTGTAATCTTTCATCAATTGTTGTGTGACTCCAATGTTGTTATAACTTTTAGCAGTGTCAGGATGATCTTCTCCATACAGTTTTAATCTGATTTGAAGAGCTTTTTGTTTCGATTCTAATGCTGACTTGTTATCTTTCATCTCATGTTGTGTGACTCCAATGTGGTTATAACTTTGAACAGTGTCAGGATGATCTTCTCCATACAGTTTTAATCTGATTTGAAGAGCATGTTGGTGTGACTCTAATGCTGACTTGTAATCTTTCATCAATTGTTTTGTGACTCCAATGCTGTTAAAACTTTGAGCAGTGTCATTATGGTCTTCTCCATACAGTTTTAATCTGATTTGAAGAGCATGTTGGTGTGACTCTAATGCTGACTTGTAATCTTTCATCAAATCTTGTGTGACTCCAATGCTGTTATAACTTTGAGCTGTGTCATTATGGTCTTCCCCATTCAGTTTTAATCTGACTTGAAGAGCATGTTGGTGTGACTCTAATGCTGACTTGTAATCTTTCATCAATTGTTGTGTGACTCCAATGCTGTTAAAACTGTCAGCAGTGTCAGTGTGATTCTCTCCAAATAGTTTTAATCTGATTTGAAGAGCATGTTGGTGTGACTCTAATGCTGACTTGTAATCTTTCATCAATTGTTGTGTGACTCCAATGTTGTTATAACTTTTAGCAGTGTCATTATGGTCTTCTCCATACAGTTTTAATCTGACTTGAAGAGCATGTTGGTGTGACTCTAATGCTGACTTGTAATCTTTCATCAATTGTTGTGTGACTCCAATGCTGTTAAAACTGTCAGCAGTGTCAGTGTGATTCTCTCCAAACAGTTTTAATCTGATTTGAAGAGCATGTTGGTGTGACTCTAATGCTGACTTGTAATCTTTCATCAATTGTTGTGTGACTCCAATGTTGTTATAACTTTTAGCAGTGTCAGGATTATCTTCTCCGTACACTTTTAATTTGATTTGAAGAGCATGTTGGTGTGACTCTAATGCTGACTTGTAATCTTTCATCTCATGTTGTGTGATTCCAATGCTGTGATAACTTTGAGCAGTGTCAGTGTGATTCTCTCCAAACAGTTTTAATCTGATTTGAAGAGCTTTTTGTTTGGACTCTAATGCTGACTTGTAATCTTTCAACAATTGTTGTGTGACTCCAATGTTGTTATAACTTTTAGCAGTGTCAGGATGATCTTCTCCGTACACTTTTAATTTGATTTGAAGAGCATGTTGGTGTGACTCTAATGCTGACTTGTAATCTTTCATCAATTCTTGTGTGACTCCAATGCTGTTATAACTTTGAGCTGTGTCATTATGGTCTTCCCCATTCAGTTTTAATCTGACTTGAAGAGCATGTTGGTGTGACTCTAATGCTGACTTGTAATCTTTCATCAATTGTTGTGTGACTCCAATGTTGTTATAACTTTTAGCAGTGTCATTATGGTCTTCTCCATACAGTTTTAATCTGACTTGAAGAGCATGTTGGTGTGACTCTAATGCTGACTTGTAATCTTTCATCAATTGTTGTGTGACTCCAATGCTGTTAAAACTGTCAGCAGTGTCAGTGTGATTCTCTCCAAACAGTTTTAATCTGATTTGAAGAGCATGTTGGTGTGACTCTAATGCTGACTTGTAATCTTTCATCAATTGTTGTGTGACTCCAATGCTGTTAAAACTGTCAGCAGTGTCAGTGTGATTTTCTCCAAATAGTTTTAATCTGATTTGAAGAGCATGTTGGTGTGACTCTAATGCTGACTTGTAATCTTTCATCAATTGTTGTGTGACTCCAATGCTGTTATAACTTTTAGCAGTGTCAGGATTATCTTCTCCGTACACTTTTAATTTGATTTGAAGAGCATGTTGGTGTGACTCTAATGCTGACTTGTAATCTTTCATCTCATGTTGTGTGATTCCAATACTGTGATAACTTTGAGCAGTGTCAGTGTGATTCTCTCCAAACAGTTTTAATCTGATTTGAAGAGCTTTTTGTTTCGATTCTAATGCTGACTTGTTATCTTTCATCTCATGTTGTGTGACTCCAATGTGGTTATAACTTTGAACAGTGTCAGGATGATCTTCTCCGTACACTTTTAATTTGATTTGAGGAGCATGTTGGTGTGACTCTAATGCTGACTTGTAATCTTTCATCTCATGTTGTGTGATTCCAATGCTGTGATAACTTTGAGCAGTGTCAGTGTGATTCTCTCCAAACAGTTTTAATCTGATTTGAAGAACTTTTTGTTTCGACTCTAATGCTGACTTGTAGTCTTTCATCAATTGTTGTGTGACTCCAATGTTGTTATAACTTTTAGCAGTGTCAGGATGATCTTCTCCATACAGTTTTAATCTGATTTGAAGAGCTTTTTGTTTCGATTCTAATGCTGACTTGTTATCTTTCATCTCATGTTGTGTGACTCCAATGTGGTTATAACTTTGAACAGTGTCAGGATGATCTTCTCCATACAGTTTTAATCTGATTTGAAGGGCATGTTGGTGTGACTCTAATGCTGACTTGTAATCTTTCATCAATTGTTGTGTGACTCCAATGTTGTTATAACTTTGAGCAGTGTCAGGATGATCTCCAAACAGTTTTAATCTGATTTGAAGAACATGTTGGTGTGACTCTAATGCTGATTTGTAATCTTTCATCTCATGTTGTGTGACTCCAATGTTGTGATAACTTGCAGCAGTGTAAGTGTGATTCTCTCCAAACAGTTTTAATCTGATTTGAAGAGCATGTTGGTGTGACTCTAATGCTGACTTGTTATTTTTCATCACATGTCGCGTGTCTCCAATTCTGTCATAACTTTGAGCAGTGTCTGGATGATCATTTTTACTCTAAGAATAGAATGTAGGATGGTCGGTATGTTACGCTATTTTATGGAAATATATAATTATCCTAAAAATAACTTCGTATGAGGATTCCACATTGGAATCCTACGATTTCAGGCTGACGAGACCTTATACCCAATGGTTTAATATTTACAGGAGAGAGGTGACGAGCTAAGAATTCTTGTAAGCAATGCAGTCAATCTAGAGCGAGCGAACGTCTGAGAACTATTACTAAAACAGAAATCCATTTTTCTGTATTTGATTCTGTTTGAATCTTTGAAACTTGAAAACATATTTAGTCATCGAAATCAAAACTGCATTTCAAATTTGACAGGGATAATAAGTCTTATTTCGCAACTCAAAGTAAGGGACCGTTCATATTTTATCTGGGAGGGGGGCTGGTGGAAATAAGGGGGATAGACCATCTAAAAAAGGATGGCCTTGAAGGAGTGTGCCATGCGAAAAACCGTAGGCTGTGCAGTTTTAGATTCAATTTCTGATTCTGATCACATTCAGATTTACATTAAGATTAAAATCTGAAAATAGTAGGTTATCTGACGTACAAAATGTGCAATTAATCAGTTTCTTTCGTCCGAACAGACTTGTTTATAAAACTCGTTCTTCTTCAGAATATTACGCATTCAACAAAAGTAATTTGAGGTTATTTGGGCAAAATATGAAGTCAGGAAATTTCGCAATACTATGAAGTTTTTGAGATTAAATATGTTGTTTCTTATTCTATAACGCATTTGAATTAATATTAAACACTTTTTAAGATTAATCAATGTTGTATTGACTACACAGGATGAACTACGCATTTTGAAAACCACAGACTATAGTGCATGCAATTGACGGCAAAACTGCAAAAGCAAGTATGCAAAATAGACACTTTATACGCGTTTAAAACGCTTTAAAACTCGAAAACCTTGTCCTTTCTCGGTCTTTTGACTGATTTCTTTTCCTGTTGACTTTAGTAAGTGAAACTCCTCTGCAAAATTTTCATTTATCTTGCTTTGAAGACTTTATTTGTTGTCTGATGTACAAAACTATTTCTGAAAAAAGTTTTCTCTCGGTCTCAATTCGCGCATGCGCATAAAGTAGAAAACCGTCCATGACCGTCCATGACGTAGGGTTCATGACATAATGGCGGACGACTTTGCATTCCGGTATGTTGTCACATACCCGGGTGTAAATATCCCAGCGGAGTTAGTACCCTCGCACGGCGCTTGGCGCCGGCTCGGGGGAAGCGAATGACAACAACACAATCGAGAAAGTAAATACTTCTCACGGGGCACGTAGTATTCTCACTGAAATTCATTCATCTACATTCATTCATCTACATAAAATGATGTGATGTACTTGTTATTTTCAAACAACCTGCTGTTTCGGCTGCAAAATTCGCAAAGCACAACTAGTGTTTGAGTCAAAAATCCGGTTGGGATTTTCAACTTTTCTAAAAGTCCGTTTAGTCTGAATGCAAACACATTTTTTGTTGTCTTCGAGAGAATGTCTACCAGTTGATTAGAAATTATATATGCTCAAGTGTAAATAATTTCAAAATGAGCTCAACTGTTTTATCGGAAAAGTGCTTGAAATCGTTCTATAGGTAGAATGATAGGATTACAAAACCCCCGGATATTTTTGTTTTGCCTGGCAATGTGAAAATGTACAAAGACAGTCTAAAAGAGCAATCTTTTGCGATTTTTCCTGGGAACACAAATAGCCAAATCGCAATGAAAACCACGCAGAATGAGGTGCACAGTAATATATAAGAATGGATTTCTTTACGGTAAGGGTAGCCTGAATATCAGTCGGCCCACTGTTGAGATAACGTTCAGGCTACGGAAAGGGCTGCTTTAAAAGGGTTGCAACTAACGCTGTTTGAGTGCGAATCAGGAAATGAATGTGAAACCGCATGAAATTTGAACTTGAAACAAAAATATCCGGGGGGTTTGTCATCCTATCATTCCACACAAAGAACGATTTCAAGCTCTGTTGAAAACAATTGGACTCATTTTGAAATTATTTACACTTGAGCATAATTTCTAATCAGTTGGTAAACATTCTATCGCAGACAACAAAACTTGTGTTTACATACAGACTAAATGGACTTTTAAAAAGTTGAAAATCCCACCCTGATTTTTTATTCCAGCACTAGTTGTGTTTTGTGAATTTTCCAGCCGAGACAGCAAGTTGTTTAAAAATAAAAAGTACATCACATCATTTTATGATAGTTGTAGATGAATAAATGTCGGTGAAAAATACTCCAGCGCAAACGCGTTCCCGATGAGGAGCGTTTACTTTCTCGACTGTGTTGTTGTCATTCGCTTCAGATTGCAAAAACCGCTTCTCAAATGCTGTGTTTTACGACTTTTCCCGACGTACTAAAAAGTGCTTCAAACTCGTAAATATCTTCATATTATAATTTACAGCACATTAAACAATGAATTGCTTGAAAATATTGGATACGCGCCTTTAATAGCATAAAAATATGGTTTATTCCGAAAACAACAGCTTGCCAAGCCATGTCGCAATGTTTTTTGATTTTTTCTGCGAACACAAATAGCCGAATCGATATGAAAACCACGCAGAATGAAGCGCACAATAATTTCTTAACGGTAAGGGCTGCTTTAAAAGTGTTGCAGTGATTAAAGGATTTACCAAGACTAACGATGTTTGATTGCGAATCTGGAAATGAATGTGAAACTGCATGAAATTTGAATCTGAAACAAAAATATCCGGGGAGATTGTCATATTATTCTACACAAAGAACGATTTCAAGCTCTTTTTCTGAGAAAACAATTCGGCTGATTTTGAAATTATTTACACTTGAGCATAATTTCTAATCAACTGGTAGACATTCTTTCGAAGACAACGAAAATTGTGTTTACATTCAGACTAAACGGACTTTTAGAAAAATTGAAAATCCCACCCGGATTTCTGACCGCTCAAGCACTAGTCGTGTTTTGCCAATTTTGCAATTTGCCAATTTTGCGTGCCCGGTGAGAAGCGTTTACTTTCTCGATTGTGTTCGCTTCAGGTTACAAAAGCTCTTTCTAATGCACTGCGATTTTTCCAGACAGAATGCCCAACTTTTTTTGAGACTAAGTTTGCTTCTTATCATTCATTACATGGTAATATAGAATGAAGTTCAGTGTGGAGGAGCTACAATGCGTATCTTACGAGATATAGCGAAAAATATTTTAGCCGATCGCTTGCGACAATATAGCGCAGCATGAATTTACGTCTCGTGTAGGTTCTGCAAATTTTCCTCACTTCATATTTCGCCCAAAATACGTTTGTTGAATGGTAATATCCTGAAGAAGAATGAGTTTTATAAACAAGTCTATTCCGTTAACAAATCTATACACATTTTGTACGTCAGATACCCGACGATTTTCAGATTTGAATCTGAATGTGAATCTGAATGTGAATCTGAGAGTGAATCTGAAACTGTAGAGCCGATGGTATGCGGAAAATATTAGCAAAAGGCAGGGTGGAAGCAAAAAAGTTACAACGTTTTGTTTTTCTGTTGCAGGAATGTCACCCTGAAAGCGCACGAAATGGCCATTCTTGGCTACTTTGAATGCAAATATTTTCGGGGGAGCATGCCCCCGACCGTTAGGCTCAGTCTTGTAACTGCTCCTTATATAAATTATTGCACATCTTGGGCAAGATATTTACAACAGAGTTACAACTTGTTCTATCGGTTTATAGGAATAACTTGAAAATATATTAACATTATTAAAAGTCACCCAATGTTCACAGCTTTATGCTCACAAAACGAGTTTTTTAGGTTACACGTCATCTGAAATATAGAATTATTTAGGGGTGGGCCATGCACTGGAAAAAAGTTGAGTGTGAAGGGGTGGGCCATGCCAAAGATTTATGAAAACTCATTCAATTCCACCAGCCCGCCCTCGCAGATAAAAAATGAACAGTCCTTAATTAGTACCAATTTGAAATCTGGATTTCTATAGGACAGCTAGTCCTAGTCCTTTTCCGTGTTGTCAACTCACGTAGAGTTGAAATTGTTTAGGTCATTGACGGTTAATGATTCATCAAATAATTTAACAAACTTGAGTTATCGTACTTTTATATTTTATACAATACGATGTTACTGGTCATGTTTGTTGCGATGGTTGCAAAAGCATAAAAGTCTGAGGTCCCGTAAATAATTCAGCTGAATTGACTGAAACTTTCCACAATTAGTAAGTCCGCTCAATCGTACACTTATATGGTTGTTACTGCAACGCGCTGCTTACAAGATCTCTGTCCTCTCTATTTTAATACGAGTTACACTTATATCTGAGAATTGCGAAATGTTCCATTTGGTGCATTCTCTGACTGTGGTAAGTTTTAGCCTATTTAGTTCGATCATATCAAACGTTTTTGTTTTTGCTAGCATCTAAGGCACGACGAGTGACGTCATACTCAAAATAGAAGAAATGGGGTAAACTTGGGAATGTGGTAAGATTTGAATAAACCGTTACTACCATTCTTCATAATTTGGGGGGTACCTTTTAGCAGAGCAATAAAATAGGTAAAATTTATTTATATGAACACATTAAACTTGAATGAAAGATTACTGGTGAAGCGGTTTGGATCGATCGAGAATCTCTTATACGAGCGTCTTTTTATAGGAGTATATTTCGCAAAATATATTTACCTGGACATGTTTCTGTATGTCACTCTCCGCAGCATTAATATCAATATTTTTCACGTCCTCGCCAAGATCTTTGTTGATATGAGATCTGTGTTAAAACAGTAACATTAAGATGTTTGTATTAAGATGTGAATACCGGATGTAACATACCGCAAAGAGTATTTAATAAAGCTAACACAGAAGTTTTCAAAATGCAATAAAAGATCTTTCATGGGATGAAATATTAAAGGAAACAAATGATCCGGAAAAGGTCTAACGGGTTTTTGAAATTGTTTGTTGATGTATATATGAAGTAAATTTCCCACTGAAACAATACAAATATAAATAACACCAAAAGCCCATGGATTACTGGGTGTATATTAAAATCGGTTAGAAATATCCTTCCTAATGAATCCAAAACAGTCCAAATAATAGTCCGAAGTCTAAAGAGTAAAGTATGAAGCTGAAGTATGAAGTTTGAAGTCTAAGATCTCTCTAGGCAACGCACTCCGTATTTAATAAATAGCACCCATTATGAATTTTGAAGTCGAGTCGACCTTAAGATCCATTAGCAAGTGATTTCGCGACAATTGAACTAAATAATCTTTAATAAACTATAATTTTTGAAGTCTCAAGTCTGAAGTTTAAGGTCTGAAGTCTGAAGTCTCTCTGTGGCTTCCGTATTTTCATAATGCTTCTTTTTCAACAAACAGAAATACATCTATAACATAAACAGCTATATTAGTATTCTGTGTCAACAACCTCGTACCCAGAGCTTCTATGCATGAGGCTTCCAGAACATTCACATTGTCTTGAAAAACGTCTATCAGCTCGTCTATTGCATGGGGGAGTTAAGCAACGTTTACAAGATGCGATTTGTAAGGCCTAATTAAGATACACTAAAATACGAGGTGAACGTCATCTGATGATATCACCTACTAAAAATAGTCGTCATTGATATTCAGGAAAACCTGAAATCGGTCCTACAAATTGCAATATGTAGAAGTGCATTGCCACGTCTGAAATGACGTGATGATGTGACGGTTTAACAAACTTTGACCGAGAAAACATATCACGACACGATTAATATAAATGAGCGTGTGAATTGAAATGGCATCTTATATTATCTGCGCTGATGAAGATCCGGACTCGCAAACGGCCAAATCAATGAGCATTATCATACCTCGTGTTTATGGCTTCCTTTGTTTCGTTCACTTCCACCATGTTTTCAATCTCCACCTTCAGTCCTTCTACTTTAATTCCAATCTGCGAAAATTCATCCTGCAAGCGTTCTTTCATCCTTCCAGATTCATAATCTGCTAAGACTTCCAGAAATCTCTCGTCTGTAAAACAATGTAATAGGACATGCAAACATCCTGGTCGAATTCCTCGAACTTCTTGATCTCGTTCTCCACCAACAGCATTTTTAACTGCAACCTCGATTAATGGTGTTAATAATTTACAACCAAAATATAGAGCACCTAGACCTAGAGCACCTAATCCTAGTGTAGTTACAGTTTTGCACACTTCTCGTGCTACTTCCACACTGTCCGTGGCGACGTTGATCGCAAATGTACCGCCAGTTATCGATACACTCGCACGTAAAGCTTCGCCGGCTCCAGATAACGAGCCTGCCATTCAAAAATATTTGTCCTATAAATAGAGTTGAAACAGACAACAATTAATATTACGAGCAGACGTACGGTTTAGCCGGGATCACTATATAAACAGGTCTTAATGGCAAAAACTTATATCCAAATAGATGTCTGTGATCTAGTTTCCCAGAATCTGTTATACCATTCTCCTTTCTGACGATACGAATTCAGACGATACACTGGATAACAAGTTAAACTGGAATCTGTCAAATACATTTTTGGTGTCATATTTGTGTTCAAGCCCTGAGCAAATAGCATATTAATATAGAATACTGACAAAACACTCTGGCTTTGGATTAAATTAGTTCAGTATTTTTGAAACCGGCGGCGGTGCTATGTACGTGTTATTATTGTAACCTCCGCCAAATCGATTTTTGTATAATTTGGATGAAAATTATAAGATGCGAAATTTACTAAAGCTTGTCTTGCTTTTCCGAGGCTGAAAAGAACTGAATGCGTAATTAGGAATGCATAATTTATGCATAAATACTTGACTAAATTTGCTAGGACAGGCATAGGGGCCCCAACTCTGACCTATGGCTAAAAAATGTATAATAATCAAATTATTGAACTCATTTGGAACTGTATTTCAAACAACAGTTTGCTTATTTCAAAGCACAATCGATGAAAGAACTTGAAATAACTTAAATTTTAATTTACATGAAGTACTGACAACAAGAAATGCGGGCGCGCGCGAGAGGGGGGAAGAAAGAAGAGAAAGAAAAAATAGAAGGGATGAAACTTAGGTCACGTGATAATTGTAAATGCTTTTAAATTGTCCGTTTATGAATATTTTACCACATATTTGATGTCCTCTCAGATGAATGAACACATCTATTATAGAAAATGCAAGGAACACTTACTTTAACACGATTTATAAGCAGCGAACATTCTTGGCCATTTTCGCGAGATGTGTTCCACAAGTAGCCTGTTATCGGAAAATTCCGAAGACACACGTCGGAAAATCCAGATGAGTTAGGTATTGACTGACAAGTGAAGGAGTATGGTTGAACGCGTCCATTAAGAAATATGCAGAATATTCAGGCAATAGACCTTAACCCTAATGACGTCACAAGGGTTAACGCGCGCGGTGAATTCTGGTCTTAGTAGTCATATTTCAAAACAAATCAACATGGAGTGAACACAGAATGTTGAGCTCACTTGTGCTGAAGTTGTTCGCGATCTTTTAGACGCTACGCTGGCAAACGAAAGCCCCAGTTCTTTTCAGAGCTCTTGCCCGGGTGGACGAATGTTAACTAGCTCTAAAAATATTGATGAAAATTCCAATTCTACGTTGAAAAAATCGAAATCTAGTGGCGGCTTCACCTGTTGTGTCCCTGGTTGTTTCAACGACAACAAACGGAGTCCCGAGCTTTCCTTCTACAATTTTCCCAATGGAAAAAGCAAAGAATCAGTAGAACTTCGAAAAAAATGGATACGCTTGATTTCCCAAATAAATTTTACGCCAACGATAGGTCATAGAGTTTGTTCGGAGCACTTTTCTGGAGGCAAGAAAACTTATACAAATCATTTGCCAACCATTGTACCTAGTTCGCAAGCAACCAAGCCAGGTAAACCCTGCAATCCAAGACCAACTGTAAAAGCCAGGAACCGGACATTCGTTTCGAAAGAAAACAATGCCAATGGAACGACGCCACGGAGTAGACGCCGTTTATTTTCGGAGATTGAGGAAGATGCAAACTCAAACCTTGAAAATATTGATCCAAATGATCCTGAAATTATGCCTGCTGCCAAACAAACAGTGAAGGAGTTAACTCAGTCAAGTGTGCTTGAGGAAAAGATTGCTTTGTTAACAAAAGAAAACCAAAGACTTCAAGCTGAGAACGAGCAACATAATATTCAAGTTATTCAACTAAAAAGGAAATTAAACATGAACAAAATAAAAAGTCTTTCTCTGTTGAAAATTTGAAACATGATGACAAACTGATCAGGTTGTATTCAGGACTTCAGGATTATACCACTTTTAAGGCACTGTTTGACAGCCTTGGAAAAGCAGTAAACCATCTTATTTATTATGGCAGCAATACAAATCCTGACAATCTTACATCCAGTGATGCAGTGAATTTTTCATGGTATTGGTTCGCCTTCGTCTAGGACTGCTAGAAGAAGACCTGGCTGTAAGGGCTGGAATTTCACAGACATACATGTCGAGGATAATTGTCACATGGTTGGATTTTTTGCATTCTCGGTTTCGGAGTATCCCTAAATGGCCATCAAGATCTTGTGTTGATCAAGACATGCCAACAGCATTCAAAGAAATGTACCCATCAACCCGAGTAATCATTGATTGCACTGAAATATTTATAGAAACACCAAGCTCATTCAGAAGCCAAAGTGCTACATATTCTAACTATAAACACCACAATACTGCAAAAGGACATTGAATTGTGGAATCCTAAATTTATTGGAAGAAGGTGACTCTGTCATGGCTGATAAAGGCTTCGAGATAGAAAGTGATATACCGCAGGGTGTTTCTCTCAATATCCCTCCATTTCTAAGAGAAAAAGGACCACTTGTCCATTGACGAAGAAACTGAAACTCGGCGAATTGCCTCTGTGAGGATTCATGTTGAACGTGCTATTTCACGGATAAAGACTTTTAAAATCTTAAAAACTATATATCCCTTAACATTAAGTTCAGATCTAAATAAGATCTGGGTTGTTTGTTCATATTTGACAAACTTTTTGCCACCTTTAATAAATAATCCAGAATAATAGTGTTAATGCCGAAAGTAAATCAGGAACGTAACACCGCAATTGTTGATAAATAGTCTGGATTAAATACGAAATGTAGCTCTGATGGGGAGTGAGTTGGAAAATGTATGTATGTATGTAATTGATTTGGACAAGTAAAGCATACATAAAAGACACCAATGAACACAATTGTTGGAGGGATTTTCAGTATCCTCATTTCAGTTTAAATGCTGTTTATGCTAAGCAAATGTCTAATATGTCAGAAAACATTCACACCTCATCCAGCGAGAAATGAGAGTTGAATCCCCTCCTCTCTTTGAATGACCCAAGGAAGGGGTGTCTTGAGACACTGTGGTGAATTGGAGAAATTGTCCCTGTTTCAGTTCATTTCACACTTGTCCCAATTCACCCCCTTTTACAGTCCCTACATTACTAGTAGATTTTTTATTTAGGTGCTAAACTAGGAAGAATAAATGAACAATAAAAATCTGTTAGCTCTGGTACCATTTTCTTCTCCCAGAGACTAATGTCTCGATGCAACCTTTGGACATGAATGTCAGTGTTAGTATAAATGCCAAAGTCAAGCCAGGGCAGTCCTAAAATGTTCATTGTCCCTTGGTACTGGTAGAAATATTCATGTTTGTCCTTCAGCTTTAGGCCAGAGGTAGTGTTTTTCAAAACGAAGCGTTTATCTCCATTGACAGCATCAAGTACTGTCATGTCCTTCTTTGAATATGGACACTTTATCTCCACACATCCAACCACTGTACCATCTTCCACAACAATACCATCAGGACTGCAGCCAAGCCATGGCCATCTTGGACTTACCACTAGACCACAGCTTTTCACTTCCAAATTTTCTTTATTTCCTATGTTTTTGTATTTTTCTATAGCCTTGGACTCATTCTCAATACCCCATTGTAGAGAAACTGGCATACGAAAACTGTGGCATTTAGTTTTCTCAGTGATAGTTTTTACAATCGAATTTGGTTCAACTGTCTTTCGCTTATTCATCACCTTCCCGAATACAGATGCAGTTATTCGAACTGATCTCTCAACATACCACTGTGCACTGGAACTTTGCTCTATGGTTTTTAAGCAGATGTCCTTGGCTTGCTCAGGTGTTACAAACACTAAGGTTTCCATTAGTTTCTTTTCATCCGAACCCAATTTAACAGTCAGGTCAAACTCACATGGTACAGAGGTAAAAACACTGTCAACCAATAGCTTGTCAGTATTTGGTTCGACTGTTTCTAGATCCAACTTAGACTTTGTCCTCCTAGCTTTGGCAGAGGATGTTCCAAACATATCACATGGCTCATAATTGTTTGATTCCAGTGTGCCACAAAGCAGTGACGCTCTTTCAGCTTCCCTAAGTACATTCGTCATTGATTGTATATCGTCTTTGGTGACAGTCTGGGCATAAGGTGGTGTGCTACAATACTTCTCTCTCATAGTACTTGAATGCAGTCTTTTATTGGTCTTGTTGCATTGTGCTTTCTGAAACAACAGCTCGGCAAACTTAACAGCTTTGTTCAATGTTTTACGACAGCCAGAAGGAATACTCCACTTTTGAGCGACTTGTGTACACGTAAGGTCTTCAGGAATCATACTTAAACTCAAGTTAACAAAATCCAATAGAGTGTAAAGCAAAGCAGCTACGTGTTTACAGCAGCCACCTTGCCCTGCTTTACAAGTGCACTTTGCATACTCGATTTCGCCACTTTTCTGGTCTAAATAAACATAAACAGGGTAACTTACACTCTTCATGGACGCACTAACTCGAGCTTTCACCAGAAATAGTTGAATTTTACATTGGACGTTTGCCTTGACTTGAACATTATTGACATAACCTTCTTTCCAAAGACCATATCCTTTCTTCATGTTCCTATGAGCCTTTGGCGCAACTTTGTCAGGCATTGTGCGGCTGTTATTTACCATTTTATTTTCTATTTTTTGGTGGGTAAACGGAGGAATATCTTGCAGTAATTTTGTCCACCCTTTGGTTTCGCTGTGCAGAAAACCTGCTGCATCGTCGTCTAAATCAACTTCCTCTTCGTCTAGTCTGAACATATTAATAATCGGCGATATCGGCCGAACTTCTGCGGACTCACTACGGCATACATCCTTTCCAGAGGCTCCCATTTTTGCTTGAACATCACTTTGACCACCCGTACAAGAGTTATTAGAAGAACTAGGGTCACCAACAATGATTTCACTTTCCAAAAAGGCACATGAACTATCGGTATTTCCAACTGCGAAGCCCGCCATTTTTGTTGTTTGGAATTTATGGAATATGACTACTAAGACCAGAATTCACCGCGCGCGTTAAGCCTTATGACGTCATAAGGCCTAAGGTCTATTCAGCAGAAAAGAACCATCGGAGAATACAAACTGTCCATAAACTGTTCAAACCGTCATTTGTCCGAAGTTAACACGAAGTTCAAAATTATACACCGAAGTTCATCCAAACCGTCCCGATAACAGGCTATTTGTGGAACACATCGAACGATCACGTGACCATTCTAATTTTCCTTTCTCTTCTTTCGTCCCTCCCCCCCTTCTCGCGTGCGCCCGCATTTCTTGTTGTCAGTACTTCATGTAAATTAAAATTTAAGTTATATCAAGTTCTTTCATCGATTGTACTTTGAAATAAGCAAACTGTTGTTTGAAATACAGTTCAAGTAAGTTCAATAATTTGATTATATTACCTTTTTAGGCATAGCTCAGAGTGGGGCAGGTACCAGGTTTACCTAAGAAACATAGATGTAAATAGCGCGTAATACCCAACCAAAATTAAAAGCGGGCGTCTTTTATGCACGTAGTCTAGTTATATTAAATCAAATAATTCTAAAAATCACAGATTTTCGAAAACTATATGCAACACATTCCTATCATATTTTTACAACAACAAGGACTAATATATAATCGAAAGTACGCTCAAATCGGTTATAGAGTTAAGAATATCAAACACATAAAACTATAAACTGTTCACGTAGCTGTCATAAACCCCCGATTATTCATAAATTCACGCAGATAACCGCTATTTGACTTTTTTACAGAAGGCTCGGCCGCTGGATGAAATTTGATAACTGGACTCTTTTTGAATATTAATTATCCCGGCTGACGCTGCATGAAAGATAATAGCTGGACTATTTTTGCATATCAATGATCTGGGCAATTTTTACCTCCGTCGCGTGACTGATTTGATGACCTCTAGATCCGCCCCTGCAAGCTTGAACGTGGATAAAAACTGATCTTTTTGCCCGGCAACAGGAAGATACCGTTGACTGTCTCGACTGTCTGCGGCTCTGCGTTTCAAATTACATGTCATACGCATATTCCGTGACTTGTATGCACTGATCTAATTATTATTAGATCAGTGCTTGTATGATGTGTCACCAATGTGTTAATAACTAACTAACTAACAAAGGAAAAACAAAAGGTTCAAACCACAAGTCAAACGAAAGATATTACGAAATGTCACTAACTGTTCGGCATGGTAAAAACCCACGGGTACCGTATCGAAGTCTCTCGGAGCATGTCGGATAATATACCGCAATTTTTGGACGAAGTTGAACAAGATATCGTGATTTATCAGTGGCGTGCGGATCAATTATTTGTGCACAATCATTCACTTCATGAAAGATATTATAAAAAATTCATATATTAAAAGCTTAAATAAGCCTTATTGGGAACTCTTTGTTCTACTACGGACAACGAAAAATTGTGTGTATATATATAATTATAAGAATATGAAACAAATATGACTATAAACTGCCCATGCAACTGTATAACTATAAACTTGTACCTGAAGTATCGATCGTGCATAAAAATTGATACTTTCCGCCTTTAACAGCATGTTACAGTCGACTGTCTCGGCTGTCTGTGACTCTGCATTTCAAGGCTGTTTTCCACTCTGCATCCATATCGTAGCGAAACTTAGCGTCAATTTCTTTGTTTTCAGAGCACTCGGGTAGACTTCGACGCAAAAAAATATTCTACGATACGTTGCGTTTGAAGTGGAAAACGGCCTTCACATATGCCAGTCAAAATACTAGAACTTCCCACTTCCGCTTTTGTAGTCTGTATTTTGTTCTGTAATACTGTAGCGATACCGAATTATGGAGAAATATGCTGATAAAATTTAGTTTTCGTTGTCTTTATCTGATAATCTGCAATAATTGTGACAAAACATGCTTTCTCATTAGATTCACTGCAGTAATACAGAATAAAATACAGTAAATGACAACAAACTACAAAAGCGGAAGTGACAAGGTACAAAAGGTTCAAAGAAGGTCTTTGTCAAACGAAGAAAGATATTACCGTAGGCGTACCAGGCTGGGAGGGGCGCTCTCAGTTTTGTTGCATTAAAATCGCTCAACGCAGGACTTTTGCGTCTACTGTGTAACAGGAGACGTTATGCTGTCGACTGCATCTGTAATTGGGCGGTGTGGCGATGTGGACAAGTATTCACCGATTTACGCTCGTATCGCTTATGCCCATAAATGGTACGATCACTAATTTTGAAACAACACAAGGAAATTCGTCGGAAATATACAAACTACGTTAGTTTACGCTTTTATTGTTTGAATTTTTAAAGTGCACACATTTTTGAAGTAAACTGAACTTGCTTTGAATTTATGTTATGACATTTTATAATTTATGTATTTTACTGACATATTTGTGTAGCGTGCATATGATTGTCGTGTATTTTGTATATATACTCTGTCTCTGAAACTGTGGAGTTTGTTAATTGAATTTCAAAAACTCATTAATAATTCATGAAGAAAACACAAAATAAATTAATGTTTAATCAGTGTCTTTATATGTGATAAAGACCCGCTCGTTTTTCTCGGCTTTCAAGACAACAATTTTCAAAATTCGTTTTTATATGAGCTAATAAGATGGGTCGTTTTTGAAGCCATTTAAAACACTCGCAGTTCGTGCTTTATCAGATACAAAACACTCGGCTTCGCCTCGCGTTTTATATTCTGATAAAGCACCCCTGCTCGTGTTTTAAATAGTACATAAGAATATATAGATATACTAGAAGGCACTCAGACTTGTATAAAAGTATAATGCCAAACATGTAAATAGTATGTGCATCAGGTTGCCCAAACCTGCAAAGGTAAAAAGACGCTTTAATTTGAATTTGGTTGACGAATATTTAATAGCATAGTTGCTTATATTTAAAAGCTGCTGCACATTGATTGTTTTCGTCACCGATATAAAATCAGTAATATGTATACGAGCATTTGTAAATATTATATTAAATCGAGCAAATCCTTGTGTCCTAATTAAACTTGAATAACTTGAATAACTTGAATAAGGGGGCTTCGGAGCGCAAGCGCCTTTCACCTCTGAGACAGTGGGTTCGATTCTCGCTGGGGACTCATGACACTTATGTGAAAAGAGTCAGTGAACGCTCTACCTAAAGTCGTGGGTTTTATCCGGTTTCCTCCCACAGGGAATGTTGACAGGGTGGGTTTGGATTATCCCCAAACTAACCCTTCCATCGTAGCTATGCTCCCTGATCAGACATGAGTCATACGGTGACTGCCAGTGGCGCCTTTAATAAGCCTTCGACTCGATTAAGTCAAGCTGCGTCCTTCGCAATTCAGCTCAGCTCTCAGCTGCAAGTAAGGATGATTAGCATACCCCACTTACTAACTACTTACTGACTGAGCGTGAGGTCTGTACGGTAAAATATCAAGCTGAGGTCTTGCTGTATTGACCGAGCGATAGCGAGGTCAATACAGCAAGACCGAGGCTTGATATTTTACCGTACAGACCGAACAGTCGAAGTTAGTAAGTTGTTTATTATATGGCATTTCAGACAACAAAAAACAATTCATTTTGCCAAAAATTGGTCACGCGAGGGCAAAGTACAAAGTCCGAAACTCAAAGCCGGTCATTTTCAAATGTCAAAATAATTTCAATGATACGAATTTGTCTTAGTTTTTTACAAATTTATCTAATCTTAGCTTAGTAAAACTACTCTACAGTACCATTTATAGAATAAAATATAAAATTAATAGAAAATATAGTGATATTGAGCTATCGGATCAAGGACAAAAACAACTTTGCATGTTCGAAAAAACAAAAATATTCTTGACTGTTTTAGTTAAAAAACAACGTAAAATTTACCTTAAAATTTCGACTTGAGCCAACAAACTTGATTTTATCCCTTGTAGTTATCCCTTTTCCGTATTTTCCGTTTATTTTTCATTGTTTTAAATCATTTTTAAGGATTTTTTAATGCTTTTATTGGTTTGAAATGTGTTCAAGTCGTCGCAGGGCAATAAGAATACCGTATTGCCCGTGGGCAATACGGGAAAATCCTGCCTCGTCAGCGACCAATCAGATTGCGAGATTCACCAAAACAAGCACTTGCCATATAATAATATTACTTACTGCTTACTATTACTATTACCGTAACTCTTGTGAACCAGGCTTTGGCGTATATGTACTTTAATACAAATATGAAATGCTATATTTGAAACTGCTCAAACGATAATGTATTATATTTATCATGTCAAGCACATGCAAGTTCAAATATGTTTAAGTGCACGATAACTCAATTGGTGTGCCAAGGTCAAGATGGTCGACCTTTGGGTATATATTTAATTAGCTATTTTCAATAATAATAATAAAGAGCAAATACTGAATACTTAAAATTATTCTGGTTACAAAATCTCAAAATTTGGCGCAAATTATTCCTTCAAACAAAAGTATTTGGACTCAGCATTGAAACCGATGCACAATCGCCATCATTTCAAAACGCAAATTAACCTGCGTTTTAGTGAAGTGCGTTAATTAAATGACCCGAATAATGAAATACAAATATGCGAAATTGTCGAGATATTGCTCACAGTAGTACTAATATTTTTCCAAAAAAAATTTGCAAAACGTGAAGGTCTGTTTTGAATTAATTTACAAGGACCAGTGGCGCGCTGGCTCCTATTAGTCAGAGGTGACCAACTGGGAATTTGGCGCCACCTAGTATAATAAGTGCCACCTAGTATAATTTTTAATTTGGTTAGTATTAAATACATTAAGAAACAAACGGAATGAATCAATGAAATATGTAAGACTTGTCTGACCCTATTTAGGAAAAAGAAAAGTGTTGACAGACCATTGGCAATTTGATAAATAATAATTAAGGTTTGTATATTCTTCCTAGCAGCGTGGAAAGATTTGCTAGAGTGCTTTATAACGTAACGCACTCTTGCGAAACCTCTTTATAAGCACGATATGTACCTTCAAACTATGGACTTGGAAA
This sequence comes from Trachythela sp. YZ-2020, assembly GCA_016169945.1. NCBI lineage: Eukaryota > Metazoa > Cnidaria > Anthozoa > Malacalcyonacea > Clavulariidae > Trachythela > Trachythela sp. YZ-2020. Next base: position 3,267,215 of record JADLSH010000386.1, on the reverse strand, counting down.
GAGTTTACTGTATCTGTTATTCTGCAAGCGATAACAGCTTTGCAAGCGATACTCTTTTTCAATAAAGATTTCTTCGATTAAGGAAATTCTAGCATTAGCCGTTCTTGTTTTATTTCATGTAACAGCCACCAGCACACCACTGGCAGATTAAAACTGACAGAGACTAGAAATAAATTATTGTGATGAAAGTAGCATTTAGAATGAGCTCAAGTCATCGTTATTTCAGTAAATGGTCATAAATGCCACTTTGTACTTGGTTACCGCGACGATGACTAGGTGATGTGTTTGAGTCTCGACAGCACTTGTATGGTAGTGCTTGTTAGTAAATAGGTGAATTGAGGAGATTTTGTTTCATTTGCTTGCTCCTATTTAGGGGTATTAAAATTTTACCGCAAACTGACTTGAACCTCATCAATAGGCAGTAGCAAAGAATAAGGTCTCTACAAATTTGCTAATACTAGGGATCGAGTACAATCACAGAGCAAACTATAATAGCCATTAGAGTTTTAAATTATTAACACCAGTATTTTAAGATCCAGAAGAGTTCTAGTTTTATGTAATACAAAACCTGTTTGAAAAACTATTTATTCCTAAATGTTTGGGTTGTATGCAAATCGTAAAAATGTATTTTCCTCTTGTGAACAGAGATGGGAGTCTAAAACGTCTGTAGGACTAGTATATATATTGTTTAGTGGTATGTTATATAAAGGTTTATTCGATTTAGGGGCTTCGGTGGCGCAATCGTCAGAGCACGCGCCTTTCACCTCTGATATCGTGGGTTCAAGTCCCGTTGGGGACGACTTATGATAGCCATGTGAAAAGAGTTAGTCAACGCTCTGCCGAAAGTCGTGGGTTTTCCCCGGGTACTCCGGTTTCCTCCCACAGGGAATGTTGACAGGGTGGGTTGGGTTTAACCCCTAACTGGTCCTTCCATCGTAGCTGTGCTCCGTGATGGCGAGCAAAAGGTGGCTGCCATATGCGCCCTAGAAAGCCTTCGACTTGGTCACGTTGAGCTGTGTCCTTCGCAATTCAGCTTAGCTCTCAGCTGCATGCAAGTAAGGATAATAAGCACACCTGCTTACTTACTACTACTTACGATATTCTGTACAATCCAATGTGTCAATGAAAAAATAATACTACCAGCCACAACAAGCTAACTGCAATTCCGTTGTTCAAGGTTACATTTCGATGAACACATCTGCTGTTTTAGCTACAGGAAGTCATTCAAGAACATGTGTGCGAATTCTTAAAACAACTAACCAGTATTTCATAACGATATACGTCAAAAAAGACATATAACATATAGGAACTATCTTACCATAATGAAGAAAAGAGGAATCTTTTTCGATAAATGTGAGTTTGAAGCATACCGCTCTCACAGCTTGTGTTTTGTGAATGGAATTGCATTGAAAGAAATTACCATACGAGCATAACATAAAAGCTCTTTGACACCACGACCCCTCCCCCCCCTCCAGATGCTTCGCTACGTCCCTGAAAGTCTACACTTAGTTTGAAAAGGTAGTAAAGCCAAAGGACAACTAAAATTTCGTAAATATATGTAAAACTATGAAAATGAAAGCACATAAGTCAAGCAATCATACATTCCTTTGAAGCACCCAACAGTGCCAAAATTGTTTTGAAATATATGTTTGATATTTTCATACTTTTATATAGGGTCGAAAATACGCGTAGTAGTTTCCTCGCTCTAAACTTTGATATAATTATTTGAAATGCATTTTAAATACAATTTCGATAATTACGTCACGGATATTTCCTTGGCCTGGAGCCTCGTTCTCATGAATCAAGATAAAAGGCAATTCGCTCACTATAGTACATGATATATGTCGCGGCGCTCTATTTGTGCAAAAGGAAATCGTCAAGAATGAATACTTCTAACTCTATACTATTCTAGCACTACAAATAGTCAAGTCAAGCAATCATACATTCCTTTGAAGCAACCAACAGTGCCAAAATTGTTTTGAAATGTGTTTGATATTATCATTTATTATATAAACATAAGTGTTATATAGAGTTTTATGCCACTGAGAAAAATCGTATTTAAACACACGTAAAAAATACGATATTTTACGTGTGGAAATATCATTTTTGCAAGCCAATCAAAAACCTATTATTATTTGTGTACTATTTACATATTTGTTTTGAGTTTCTATATGAATTGTCGTTTGTTTATAATTTGTTTATAAAATAAACAGAATAGTACATGCATGGTTGCTTGGAAATATGGAATTTATTTCTCGTGTTGAAGAGAATATTGCTCACTCGTGAGCAATATTCTCTTCAACACTCGAAATAAATTCCATATTTCCAAGCAACCATGTAATATTCTCTATATATTTTATATTGGGTCGAAAATATGTGTAGTTTCCTTGCTCTAAACTTTAATATAGCTAAAACAATTTCTAAATACACTTTCGATAATCACGTCACGAATACTTTTTGGCCTGGAGTCTTGCTCTCATGAATCAATACAAAAGGCATATTCGCTCACTATAATGCATGATATGACGTGGCGTTTTATTTGTGCGAAACAAAAATGTCAAGAATTAGAGGTCTAAGCTGCTGTATATTATAGGTAGGTTTCACTATTAAGCAGTAAGCACTATCATGTTGTGTAGACATAATTGCCATGAAGACAAACTGCGATATGTTACGATTTCCTTTTAATTAATATCAAATAGTCCTAAAGATCACAGCTTTAGAAACATAATATGTAGCACATTTCCTTTCATATACCCCTACCATATATATTATATACCATATATATATATATATAAGTAGCTTAATCTTAAAATATAGTCATCGCTACACAGTGTGACTGTTCTACTATACGGACAACGAAAAATTGTGTATATATATATAATTGTAAGAATATCAAACAAATATGACTATAAACTGCCCATGCAACTGTATAACTATAAACTTGTACCTGAAGTATCGATCGTGCATAAAAATTGATACTTTTCCGCCTTTAACAGCATGTTACGTTGCGTGTGGAGTGGAAAACGGCCTTCACATGTCTCGTGACTAGTATGATGTATTACCAATATGCCAGCCAAAATACTAGAACTTCCCATTTCCGCTTTTGTAGTCTGTATTTTGTTCTGTAATACTGTATCGGTTACCGAATTATGGAGAAATAATTATGCTGATAAAATTTAGTTTCATTGTCTTTATCTCATAATCTGCAATAATTGTGACAAAACATGCTTTTCATTAGATTCACTGCAGTAATACAGAATAAAATACAGTAAATGACAACAAACTACAAGAGCGGAAGTGACAAGTTACAAAAGGTTCAAAGAAGGTCTTTGTCAAACGATGAAAGATACTACCAGGCTGGTAGGTGGGCGCTCCCAGTATTGTTGCATTAACATCGCTCAACGCAGGACGAGCGACTGAGGATTAATTTTGCGTTGTAACAGGAGACGTATATGCTGTCGACTGCATCTGTAATTGGGCGGTGTGGCGATGTGGCGTTGTGGACAAGGATTCACCGAAGTACGCTCGTATCGCTTATGCCCATAAATGGTACGATCATTAATTTTGTAACAACACAAGACATTCGTCGGAAATGTCCGAACTACGTTAGTTTACGCTTTTATGTTTTGAATTTTTAAAGTGCACACATTTTTTATGTAAACTGAACTTGCTTTGAATTTAGGTTATGATACTTTATAATTTATGTATTTTACTGACATATTTGTGTAGCGTGCATATGATTGTCGTGTATAAACCTATAGCAGTAAGCGGGCTTGCTTATTTTGTATATATACTCTGTCTCTGAAACTGTGGAGTTCGTCAATTGAATATAAGAATACATAGATATAATAGAAGGCACTCAGACTTGTATAAAAGTATAATGCCAACCGTGTAAATAGTATGTGCATCAGGCTGCCCAAACCTGCAAAGGTAAAGACACTTTAATTTGAATTTAGTTGACAAATATTTAATGGCATAGTTTCGTCACCGATATAAAATCAGTAATATGTATACGAGCCCCTGTAAATATTATATTAAATCGAGCAAGTCCTTGTGTCCTAATTAAACTTGAATAACTTGATTAAGGGGGCTTCGGTGGCTCAGTCGTCACGAGAAAGCGCCTTTCACCTCTGAGATCATGGGTTCGATTCTCGCTCGGGCCTCATGACACTTATGTAAAAAGATTCAGTCAACGCTCTACCGAAAGTCGTGGGTTTTATCCGGTTTCCTCTCACAGGGAATGTTGACAGGGTGGGTTTGGATTAGCCCCAAACTAACCCTTCCATCGTAGCTGTGGTCCCTGACCAGACATGAGTCATACGGTGGCTGTCAGTGGGGCCTTTAATAAGCCTTCGACTCGATTAAGTCGAGCTGCGTCCTTCGCAATTCAGCTCAGTTCTCAGCTGCAAGTAAGGATGATTAGCACACCCCACTTACTATTACTTGCTTACTATTACTTACTTACTTACTATTACTTACTATTACTATTTGATTTCATTTCATTTCCATGCTTTTTATCACCATTCAGCGTCTGTGTTCTCAAACTACAATCCCAGTAGACGCATGTACGCTATAGCGAACCTATTTTTGTATAATCCCTGACTTACATACATTATTAGTTATATTGTCTGCAAATCTTGTATTCCGATAAGTATAGTTTACCCCAATAAAAAGCCATGATTGTTGTTCGCTTTGCATTTTATTTTTCGTAAATATTTTATACATTAAAACTATTTAAAATGTTTTAAATGCAATTATGGTCCAACAATCAATAAAATGAGATAAAAACTAACAATTTCTAATGTTTACAATCCTGTGACCAATTTAATTAAAATATCACGCTAAATGCAATTCTAATAATTTTAACTGTTTGCCTTCAGTTTATTGTAATTGTCTAATCACTTTGCTAGTAAAATAATGTATCTGAAGTAAAAATTATGTTTGTATCATCTCAGATATAACAGATAGTGTACCATTTTATACCATTTTTTGTATGACCGCTAACATAATGTGATTTAATCCTTATCCCAAATTTGAAAAATTGGGAATCCCTTGACGTCAGCAAAAAATTTTATGGCTGAAGTGTTATCGCAAACACGAAACGTATATAGTTTATACACATAATACCGGTATATAGTTTATATTTGAAGGAGTAAAGTTTTGAAAAAGTATTATATGAACAATTATATGAGTATTACCCATCATCGATTTGGTTTTAGGCAGTTCACTCGACAGCATCTGCTCTTTTAGATAGCACAGATGAATGGTTCGTTAATATGGATCGTGGTTTCTTTAATATTGCAGTATTCCTTGACTTACAAAAGGCATTCGACACTATAAATCACGATATATTATTAAGAAACTTGATCTCTATGGCTTAGAAAAACCAGCTTTAAACCTTTTAAAATCGTATTTAGCTAACAGAACTCAACTGTGCTCCGTCAATGGCACACTTTCTCATAAAAAATTAGTTACGTGTGGAATCCCTCAAAGCTCAATTCTTGGGCCCTCCTATTCTTAATCTACATAAATGATTTACCTAACAGTTTGGAGTACTTGTCACCAAGAAGAAGGCTTTAGAGCGTTGTAGAGAAGTGCATATGGTTTTCTTGGACATAAGTAAAGCGTTCGATAAAGTGTGGCATAAAGGTCTCCTTTTTAAATTAGAACGTTTGGGTGTTAGAGACCCACTATTATCCTGGATTAAAAGTTATTTGACAAACAGAAAACAACGAGTAGTTATTGATGGAAACATGTCTGATTGGAAAGACGTTGAAGCAGGAGTGCCACAGGGATCAGTACTTGGGCCTCTGCTATTTCTAGTTTATATAAATGATATTACTGATAACATTCAAAGTACTTGCTTTCTTTATGCGGATGATTCTTCTTTGTTAGAAATTGTAGAAGATCCTCAATTAACTTCAGCCAAACTTAATAGTGATTTAACAAATATTAGCAAATGGACACGTGATTGGCTTGTCACTATTAATCCTAGTAAAACTGAAGCGGTGATCTTTTCTACTAAGAGAGACAAACCAGTACATCCAGCTTTATATTATGAAAATAATGAAATTAATATTGTCAATAGTCATAATCATCTTGGAGTTACTCTTTCTTCAAACATGTCCTGGAGAACACATATTTTAAATATTCATGATAAAGCTTCAAAGCGACTAAATTTATTTGAAATTTAAAATTAATAGAAACACTTTGGAGTTTACAAATCTCTAATTAGACCTCTTATGGAATATGCAGATGTTGTTTGGGATGGTTGTTGTGAAAACGTTAGTGACTTGCTTGAATCTGTACAATATGAATTTGCTAAAGTGGTCACTGGAGCAATGAAGGGTACTGGGCGCCAAAGGCTGCTAGAGGAGTTAGCATGGGAAAGCTTGAAGTCAAGACGTTCAGTTCACAAACTTGTTTTGTTCTTTAAGATAGTTAACAATTTGACACCAAGTTTTTTGTCCGATTTACTTACTCTTACGACACAACAAAGATCAGGGTTATTGCTGAGATTCGCCTGTAACTTTAGTTTATTCCAATGTCGTACGAAAAGATTTAAAAAATCTTTTTTTCCTGCTACTACAAGTTTATGGAACAGCTTAGACTATGAATTTCGGGATACTCAATCGTTAAGTTATTTTAAAAGTTGTTTGCAAGATTTCTTTGACATTTCAACTTACGAGAAACGCTATGATTATGCACTAGATAGATATAATTAAATTCTTCATACTCGACTTCGCTTGAATTGTTGTGCTCTAAACTACTATCTTTTCAAAATTAATTGTGTGATATCTCCAGCATGTAATTGTGGATCTAACTACGAATCTGTAATTCATTATTTTTTGTACTGTCCCCGATATGCTGCTCTTAGGACTTTTAGTTGATATCACATGTCCGATTCTTCTAAAACGAAAATGTTTTTGTCTGGATCTGAGAATCTGACTTTGTATCAAAACAATGCTATTTTTTCCAGGTACAATTATATATTAAAAGATCGGAGCGTTTTGCAGTTTGTAATGATTGATGATCCAACTGTTTCCTAGGCCGTCTATTCTATAATTATACCACTCTTTAATTTAATGTATTTAGATGTAAATAGGCGTGAGCCCCCTAGATGAGCTTATATCGCTCTTGGGGCAAACGCATAAATATGTTTAAATAAAAGAATGTTTGCAGACGATACGACACTAACTGCATCTGGTAAGTCAATTCCTGATGTAGAAGTGGCCATCAATCATGACCTTGCTAACGTTAAGCAGTGGCTCTCTGCAAACAAACTATCTTTAAATCTTATCAAAACTAAATACCTGCTAATTGGATCACGGCATAACATTAATAACCTATCCGCTGCTCCAAATGTATTTGTTGGTGATGTACCAATTAAAAGAGTGAGAGAAACAAAAGCGCTTGGAGTCTATATTGACGAATTTTTGTTATGGGATAAACATATTGATAAAATTGCTAAAAAGGTTTCATCCGGAATCGGAGCGATCAGAAAGCTCAAATCTTGTGTGGATCATAATACATTAATTGGTGCTTACAATGCACTCATTTTGCCACACCTTGACTATTGCTGCGAAGTTTGGGATACTATTGGTATCACACTTTCTGATCGTCTCCAGACATTACAAAACAGGGCTGCTAGGGTGATTACCGGTCGTAAAAATGAACACGGCCAATCTGAACTTGCTTTAAATGAACTAAAATGGAAAACTTTGAAAGAACGCAGAACTCAATTTGTAACAAGTCTTATGTATAAAATAACTCATGATCTAGCGCCCAAACAACTAATCGATATTTTTCAAAAGACGCCTTCCTCTCAGCATTATAATTTACGAGGCTCTACCACAAAGCTCTATCTGCCCAAACCTAAGACTGAATATCTTAAAAAAGGTCTTAGTTACAGAGGAGCAAAATTGTGGAACAGCCTCCCAGACGAACTAAGAAATAAACAATCTCTTAGTCAATTTAACTCAAGTGTGCGACACCTGGCCAGTTAGATAAAGTTAGATAAATTTGTGAACTTAATAATTTGTTGTAGATGTAATGATAGTAATTGTAATCGTAATTGTAATTGTAACTGTCAGTGTAGTATTTGTAATTTGTATTTTAACTCATTGTAAATTTTGAAGATTAATCTATGCCCCTCTTGGAAACCAGCTTTTCCTGTAGGGGTTAGCGTAGCCAAATAAAGTTTTAATACTTTTTACTACTTATACAGTGTAATTTTGTATGGCTTACTGAACGAATAGATTTGAGAACGAAGCATACATATTATAAAGTCATCTCAGATTTAAATCTTATTTGAAAACGACGCATGTACATGTGATTTAAGCAGGGTGGATTATATGAACATTTAGGGTCGGTCATTTAATAACAATACACTTGCGAACGCAGTAGAAATAGCATGTTTAACATGAACCATGCATGTAATAGAAGTCTTATTTGAAGGAGGCGTGTTTTGCATGAATCGATTTTGTGTGATGTATTTAATGAATTATTAGAGAACGAAGCATACATATGATATTTACAGATTGAGCTTTTATTTGAGAATAAGGCATCTACAATGGCATCTATATAGATATTTTGATCGGGTTACTGATGAATAGTATATATTTGAACATTATGATTATTTATCAACAGTCGCCGGTATACTTGGCGTATTTATATTTAACAAATAATGACCACAGCATGCCATTTGTAATGTGCGTCTAAAAGATATAGGCGTCTTTTATAGAAATGGTTTTAACATAGAACGAAGAATGGTGATTGAATTTTATGCTATACCAATAGTTCTTCGTCTTCTGACACTGAATGGTCGTATTCTTCTTCAAAAGCATCCGCCATGTTGTTTGTGTGGTGACACGCATGCTTACGTTTGCTCTCCACACACTAGGAAATTTTGTCACTGCGTGACAGAAAATATCAAACATGTTTGATATTTCGTTTTCACGACACGAATGACAAAAACACCGCATATGTTCCCCGCACACTAGGATTTTGTCCCTGCGCAACTCGTCACGAATAACATGTCATGTGGCCATGCAAGTTGCGCTAGTGTGTGCCGGGCTTAACATAAGACGCGAACACACTTGTATAAATGGTCAAATAAAGTCGCGACTTAAAGAAGAACAGGGGTTTAGACTGGTCCACAATAAGTCGCGACTTATTAGAATTTGACCATTTATACGAGTATGTTTGGGTCTTATATAAGACGTGTCTTACAATATGTAAGTCGTTCGCGTTCGTAAACCGTTTATTGATGAGCCAGCCACTATACAAAAGTAAAACGTCAACAAAGTATATGAAAACAATTTTCACCGCTCGGCAAACCTGTTTTCTAAAAGACCATAAAACCATAGGATAAAACCAAATTGGAATGTTTTTATTGAAATGCATTGCGAGGTCTTGAATTTCAATGAAAGATCGATCGCGAGGTTTTTTATGTTTCTAAACATATCACACCTATTTTCCGCTGTTCTTCAAGATATTTTGGAAATTGCTTTTCTTAATTATCATACAAAGCAAAGAATAATTTGATAAGTTAACAAGAGACTGAACTGTATTTAATTAACACTAATTTTTTGTTACGAAAGCGCTCAGCCAATACATCATCGAATTTATATACGTGCAAGTCTTTCGTGCATAGAAATCCTATGCACTGATGGGAAATGAAAGATCTTCGTTCAATCAAATATATGCAAATAACTTAGTAATTCATTGCAAAATAATCATTGGACCCGCTGTAATTGACTAATTGCTGTTGCGGTGTTCCTGCCATGTGCTTGTATTTTAACATTAAAATTAAGAATGCAGACTGGCAGTCGCAAGCTTGTAGTTTTAGTAAATATTCGCAATAAGAGAACGTCTAGAAACTTAATCCTGGCTGTGCCCTCGACATCTTTAAGCAAATGATGCTTCTGTGCTGCTGCTTTGCATGAGCTTTCGCTTTGTCCGCCAAAGATCTACAGACGGTACGGAATATTATACAACTTAGTTCCAGCGTATTAAAGAATGTAGAAAGCGAAGAAATGTGCATATATAGTTTGAATCTTAAGAAGTACAATCAATTTATACATGGTGAGTAAGATTTAAGCGAAGTTTCTGTCGAGTAGTTTTCTTTTCTCGTTTCATATTGGCATATTTGTTTGCTCAAGCTGTATCGCTTAATTCCTAAATCAGGCATTTGAGATACGTGCTGTATGTACAAAGTATACGCCTTTTTGGGGTTCGCGACGCCATCTTGACAAGTGGGGAAAATACAGTGGTAAAGTCTTGCCTCGTCTCAATGGGAATACCTGTCCTTAGGGTAATGCTATAGTTGCCTTATTGTGTTTTCCCTACTTGGCAAGATAGCGTCGCGAACCCCGAAAAGGCGTATACATCACCTATACCAATATAGTGAGACGAGTAACAGTTTGACGACCGCGATAATCATATAAAATTGTGTTATATTCAATTTAATGTACGAATTTCGCCTTGAGTTCAAAGCTTTTGCCTGTATTTTTGCGCGTTTCTTCCAGGTCTCGAATGTCAAATGCAAAACCTATATATACCTCAATATTCTGGGTTTTGAAATTTGAATTCAAGATCTGGAATTGTTGATATAAGGATTTGAGTCAAATACCAAAACCGATTGAGAACAACTGAAAATTCATATTCGCGTTTTCTTTTCGGTTTGTATAACGTCTTGCAAGGCATATTGTAATTCATAAATTTAGGATGTTGGCCTGACAAGCTTCTTATCATATTCTGCTTAGCATGGCGTTAGTGACAACTAAGCAATTTACTGACGCTAGTATGACACATGCATGGGCATGATAATGAAGACAACAGGTCTATCAGTGCAGTGAAGATGATATATAGACGTTTCTACTATGAAAGAAAAATCTACACTAAGTTTGAGAAGGAGGTAAAGCCAAAGGGCAAAAAATTCGTAAATATGTAAAACCATGTAAATGAAAGCACATAAGTCAAGCAGTCATACATTCTTTTGAAGCACCCAACAGTGCTTCATATTTTGATATTTTCATACTTTTATATATAGAGTCGATAATACGCGTAGTAGTTTCCTAGCTCTGAACTTTTATATAAAATAGCTATTTGAAATGATTTCTAAATACACTTCCGACAATTACGTCACGAATATATCCTTGGCCTGGAGCTTCGCTCTCATAAATGAAGATGAAAGGCATATTCGCTCACTATAATGCATGATATGACGTGGCGCATTATTTGTCCAAAACGAAAATGTCAAAATTTGATACTTCTAATTCTGTACTATTCTAGCACTACAAATAGTTATATATAGATCTTTATATTTTTTGGAATGAAGAATAAGTTTGTTTTGAATTAAATCTACAACGTAAATTCTTTAGTGATGCCAGTATTATATTATACATGGTCACGAGCAACGAGAAGAGGGAGAACCTTGGAATGTCGCTAGAAGGGAGCACCGTCGTAGAGAACGGCAACTGCATCAGGTCATTGAATACGTTCAAACAGTATGCTGTTTTTCGCTTCCGAAATTCGTGCAAAAAATGCGATTTGTGCATTTGTAACCAGCATTTCAATTATATACATTAAAATCACTTTAAAATCACCATTAGCCAATAGTAAAGACTAAGATAACTGATTGCAGATTCGCTACTAGGGAGTGAGCTTAAGTACAACAACAGATGAAAATCTTGCCCTGTATTGTATAGGAATTATATACAATTTTAAATTATTTAACATCAGTATTAGGACAGGTCTGTCTGTGAAGTCCCATGTACAGATTATAGTTGAATGATAGAACTTTAAATGTCATTTTACCTGCCTGAGTCCCAGTGTCGGTCTGTGTATTCACCAAAACCACTGTCGGTTCCCTATTGTCACAATGTCTGTGAAAATCTTGAGAATTTCTGGAAGCTTGATAATTCCAATTGCATTTCTTCCCAGTTGTTAATAAAGCCAGTATGTTGCCCATTCTCATGATGTTTTATACTTGCAATCCAGGGCCGACTCTCCAAAATGATATAGTCTATGTATTTCAGGACAAACTCCCCGCTATTCAACAGTGTCTGTAATTCAGTAATTTACGCATGTTTTGATGGAAAGTACAAGGAGGCTTTTAAGCGTTGTTTAAACGAATTATGGATAGGATCAACTTCAAGAAAAGACATAACGATTAGATATCTTGATGCATCATGTTTATATTATATTTTGATGCACTCTCGTCCAAAGATGATTATCATCCATTTAAAGCCTTCTTGTGTAAAGGTCACGTTACAAGATGCAATTTTTGCTGCATCTTGCAACGCAATTTCGGACACAGATTGATGTGAGCATAAATCTCGTGCTCAGATGGCAACAAAAAAATAGATGAGAATGAGAATATCTGTGGAGTGGAACGCGAGACATGTTTACCGTTTTTCTGTGCGTACATTTGAACATAACATGGCTCTCTGTAGAAATTGCGTTGCCGAAGTTCCAATAGAAATTACCCCGTGTAACATTATCTTAAGGGTCAAACAATTTCTGATAGGGATTTCAATTAGCCCTAGGACGGTCAGCCCTTTACGTAGGGTTCATATAAACCCACGAAAGGCTGTCCATTCTAGCCGAGTTCCCGCATGCTAACTTGTTTTCGTTTATGCGAAAGGAGGGCCAGTTCTCCCAGGCGAGGTCTCGTTATTTAATATTGACTGCCCGAGATCTCGCCTGGCAAGGCCGGAAATTTCAAATATAAGCGCAACAGGGAGAGCTGGCCCTGCTAGTATGGCTGAGTAAAGTGCTTGCTGTATATGTGTCAAACTCCGCTTTTCGAAATCATTTTCTATTTAAATATTTAGTTCTGGAACAATGTTCAATTGTCTGCTGGTTTATAGTCGAAAATTTGCTCGGCAAAATATGATTTTGGACTTCGTAAGAAAATAAATGAGTTGTAGGGAAGCCATTATTTAATGAAAGCAACCCAGTCCAAGCGAGAGAGAGCTGATTTTTCTCATGTAAACACGAGGTGAAAACCTGTCCAGCTCGACTGGTAGGGCTAGCCCTTCGTGCATGGCTTATATAAACATCCCCTAAATAGGGATTTTAAGATCTACGACACGTCTTCGAAACAAATAAATCATGCATGCAAGACAAAAATAATGAATAATTTGTGGTCCCTGAAGTATCCTTTACAGCGTTTCATTTTTATCACGACCATCTTAATAATTCGTAGGATCTCAAAGTCGACATTATAACAGACACCGCATTATTCAACAATACTTATACTGCTTGTAGGCCAGGGGCGGATCGAGGATTTTTCGTACGTTAGTCAAAATTTTCGTTGGTACACAACCGGGGGGGATAATTTTTTCAGGGGGGGGGTCGGAGAAATTGCTTAATTTTCCCACCAGTCCCAGTCAACCCTTTACCCCCCTCCCCCACCACCTAACATACACAGAGGCTGTACAAGCAATTCCCAGTAGCATCAGATCTAATAAACAAACCAGACATGGAGTTAAATATTAATCTCCATTTCAAATATTTATAGTTTACACAATAACACAAACTACTCTACATGATATCAGTATTAAAACGTGTTTTAAGAGTGAAGGATAAAATGTTTTGGTCCTGGGAAGCCAATTAGCCAAAGGCTATTTCAGAATAGGACCAATTTGCTGCCTATAGCTATATTCTATTTTTAACAAACACAATATCACATCGGAGATCGTATTACACCATCACCATGCCAATAAATGATTCGGTCCAACACACATCAAGTCAAAAATACATCATATTTATATAAGAATATTTTGGTTCGGCTGAAGTCGATAATATATATCCAAACCTTAGGCGATTAATATCAAGCAACAAAAGCATAAACAAAATGCCTTAATGCCTATATTTTATACAGTTCGCCTAATCGGCTGGGTTTCGACCGCAGTAATATGCAAAAATTGCAAATTTCATAAACATAGCCAGCGGGTCATCGCCTCACGCGCACAGATTGCTCTGTAAATACAAGTCGAAAATCGCCACAATAAATGTAGTTAAAATAGAATATATTTGCATTAGGGCCGTAGCCGTACAAGACTTGTTCCTTTCCCGAACATACTTCGGAATGTACGATTCGGCACCAAAATTTCTGCCCAAGCAGAAGCTTGTGTTGTTGATAGCGCTCAACAGCTCTTGGACAGAAGTCTTCGGCGAAGCGTCGATTCGCTTCCTCGGATCAGCTTGAATTTCCACCAGACATTGCTCATCGTTGTTCTCAAACATGGCCTGAACGGTCTCGTAAATACTACGAGACATTGCAGTATATTCGTATTATATTTTCCGAGCTACTTCGATTGAACCTTTGCGGTCAAAGCTGCGATCAGAAGGTCATAGAATCATGCCGTATAAACTGAAGCCTGATGCATCTGATCGGTCAGAAAAATCTAGCCAATGGGAATTCAGATTTTTTTTCAATTTAGCCAATCGGATACCTTGTATACTAGCCCCTGATCGCTGAACTCCCCGCAGAACGCGCAAAAAGCAAATTGGCCAATCAGATAGCTGGAATCTGCCTTTAGAGCGAGCAAAACTCACGCGCTAGACCGCTGTTCTGCGCGTTATGTATCGAAGGCCTGGCCGCTGTATGAAACTTGATAACTTGACTACGAACTTTGAATATAAGCCACTGCATGAAATATGATAACTGGACTGTTGGTTGAATTAATTAATTAATTGCGCAATTACAAATTTTACGTTAGTCGCGTGATCGCTCTGATCACCCCTAGATCCGCCCCTGTTGTAGGCTTATACTTTAACAATTCGACCACCAGGTTTTTTTATGTTTTTAAACATATCACACCTATTTTCTACTGTTCTCCGAGAAGTTTTAAAAATTGTTCTTAATTATCATTCAAAGCGACGAATTAACTTTAGACTTTATGTTGAGTGAAGAAGAAAACTGTGTTTAATTAACACTAACTTTGCTTGCCAAAGCTCAGCCAAATATAAGTAATTAAATTTCTTAACGCTTTTTAAATAACACCTATTTTCTACTGTTCTCCGAGAGGTTTTGGAAATAGGTGAGTTTCAAGCAACCCATGGACTTCAACATAATGTCAAATGGAGGTCAAATGTCAAATAATGAGATTTTAATTGTTTAAATGCCCTCCATGTGCACTGAACTGGAGAATGGTGAAAGCCACCTATTGTTGTTCTTAATTATCATTCAAAGTGACGAATTTACCTTTGACATAATTATGTTGGGTGAAGAAGAGAACTGTATTTAATTAACACTAAATTTTGTTAGCAAAGCGCTTAGCCAAAACATCATTGAATTAAAATACAAGAATGCCTTTCGTGCATGCGAATCCCATGCACTGATGAAAATATCTTCATTAAATCAAATATATGCAAATAACTCATTGCAAAATATTCATTGTCATTGTTAAGAATGCAGACTGGCATGCAGTCGAAAGCTTGTAGTTTTACTAAATATTCGGAATAAGAGAAAGTTTAAAAACTTAATCCTGGCTATGCCTTCAACATCTTTAAGCAAATGATGCTTGTTGCTGACGTAAATTTGAAATGACTAGGCCTGCTGCTTTGCATGAGCATTCACTCTTCCGCCAAAATCTACAGACGGTTTAACGACCGCGATAATCTTAAAGTTGTGTTATGTTCAGTTTAGTGTAAGAATTTCACCTTGAACTACTCAAGCATTTGCAAATTTTTGTCAATTCAAGTGTCCCAAAAAAAAGTAAACCCTTTGAAATTGAAATTAGCATTGCTGTCAAACAACTTATTGTATTCAATTCACACATGGGTATAATTAAGAAAAACTTGAACTGTGTGTTAAGAAAGGATTCAGAAGCTTTTTGTCTTCGTTTGAGGCCTGTTTTAGATGACGAATTGCTGTCCACAAAGATATTTCATATTAAACTTGACGACCCCGGACTCCCCTAAAGTATTTTATTACTGAATGTAGACTGAGAATTTTATTTAAAACGTTAGAAACTGCAGAACGTAAACCAGAAGTTCAACGGTATAGAAACTAGTTTTCTAAACAAGCACATCTCTGTGCGCCCTGAAAATTACTAAACAAAATCACGCTAACCGCTACCCGTTACCCGTAATCGGAACCGCCGTATCTTAACAATTCTATTGTTTTTGCTCTATACTTCTTTATATCTATTTGTACGAAGAAATATCGATTAAATGAGTTGAAATTTGCAAATAATCGACAGCTGAGCGTGGGTGCAAAAATTTCTCTCGACTGCTCCTGCGTTCGCATCGCCCTGTTCTATCATCGCTACGGCGTTCCTGGATTCTAATATGATTATTGAATTTCACAATGAAATTTATTCTGTAATTTCAGCCAAAACAGTGAACAGAAGTTGGTTTTAACGACAGAAAAACAAATTGACAACTTGGTAGAGAGGGTTCAAGGAGAAAGCACAAAATTTTAAAACAATTTACGCTGTCGACAGTTTTGAAGGTATGTCTATTTGCATCCTTAACTGGACATGTTGATATTTTATATCGCATTGTAGCAGCGTAGCTGTCTTATGGGTCAATAGCGAGTTTACGATCGACGACGCGGTGTGCGAAGACGCCGTAGAACCAAAAAGAAAAATATGAAAACTCACCTTAAAACATACTACGTTGTCAACACGACGTAGAATTGGAAAAATTGCGTTTCGTAGTGCAATAAGACGCCGCGGGAGAAAGTGAAGACACCCGAAACGCACTACTCTTCAGTCCTCTTGCGGCGTCTTCGCACACCGCGTCGTCAATCGTAAGCTCGCTAATGGCTATTTCATGACGCGCTTTCGTCATTATATGCGGTACTTCTATCGTTCTATATTTTCTATATTTTCCATATCAGTCTTTACGAATGGATATGTTTGGGTAATTTCGGTTACAATTCCATGACACGCACGAAATAGGGTTAGGGTTAGGGATTGGGTCGGGATGGAGTCAAGATCAAAGAGAAATATTCGTGATTGCGTGTCATGGAATTATAACCGTAATTTCCGGGTTAGACACTCCTCTCTCTCTCTGTATCGTCCCACTATATTCCAACTAATATGACGTCTAAGAACTAATTATTAATGCAATGAGCATGAGTTTCCCAGTTTTTAAATTTTTATACAAGACCAGGCAAAAGCACGTGGTACGGCCTACCAATCATGTGATTTTTGCCAAAAATTAGAAACCCATGAACCAGCTGCTATCGGACATGTTTAGGGCTTCAGTTGATAACAACTGATTCTTGTAATTACTGATTGGATTACCTTGTTGAAATAAAGTTTACCTTTTCCTATGTTTGTTCTTTGTGCGGATTTGCCTATAATGTTCACAAACTATCTTTCATTCTATTGTTTTATTCTAATGTTGTGGAAAGGGATCATCCATAAATATCAACATTTTTACAAGCATATAAGGAGTACACGTTTTTCGAACAATCGCTCCCCTCCCCTCCCCTCCCCACATAGATAATTAACCCCTTACCCCCAGCGTACGGTTAGCATGTCGTTGTTTGCATGCTTGTAAAAATGTTGATAATTAGGACGACTCCTACCATTAGACCTATGCTTTCCATGCAGTTTTAATCTAACATCTACAATCTACAATCTACTCATTAATGTAAACATGGGAATTTTGTTTTAAAGTATTTACATTAAAGTCAAAACTATTTGAAATATGCTAATAGATACAGGTCATATGTTATACAATTGTAATATAATAGTCATGTCAACTAGTGAGGCCCTATTAGGGGCAGGGGGGATCTAGATATCCTGTATCCCGTTATATTATGTTAAAATATCCGTAACTTTAGTTATTCAGTCAGGTACCTTTCTATGACAAAGTTATGACGTCATTTCCTGTTGGCCGGACGAGCCGGTATCACATATCTCAGATTTCAGTATCTCATAGAATAGTTTGCAGTATCATATAGAGAAAAAACTAGTACAGTACACTTTAGTTCAAACGTACTATTCGCATTTATATAAATCTTCCCCAATTTAATTTAACGATGATTGGACAAAATCAATTACTATTCACCCTTCTCAACAACGACCAGGATAAGTTCTAAATACTACACAGCATGTGATACATAGCACACTAATTATCATTCCATGAGCTATATTTTAACTGCTGTAAAATATTAAGGTGCCATTCATAAAAAATATTGTACACAATACACCAACCTCTTTTGTTCCAGAGTACAAGTTTAAATAAAACAAATTCGGGAAAAATGCATCTTGACAATCCAAGATATGGGCTAAAATCAAGACAAATTTGCCTTGATTTTAGTTCATATCTTGGATTTTGAAGACGCATTTTGTGAATTTGTTTTATTTTATACTTTATAAATTATCAGCTGGAAATGGATTATGTATAAAGCTCACTTGTAATTTTTCATTGCGTCCTGTACGAGTCCAATATCATGATAACTTTTAGCAGTGTCAGGATGATATTCACCAAATAGTTTTAATTTGATTTGAAGAGCCTTCTTATATGATTCTAATGCTGCCTTGTAGTCTTTCATCCTATGTTGTGCGACTCCGATCTCACGATAACTCCGAGCAGTATCGGAATGATTCTCTCCAAACAGTTTTAATCTGATTTGAAGAGCGTTTTGATGTGACTCTAATGCCGACTTGTAGTTTTTCAGGCAATGCTGTGTTCTTCCAATTTCATGATGACTCTGAGCAGTATCGGGATGACTCTCTCCAAACAGTTTCAATCTGATTTGAAGAGCGTTTTGACGTGACTCTAATGCTGACTTGTAGTTTTTCAGCCTATGTTGTGTTATTCCGATTTCACGATAACTCTGAGCAGTATCAGGATGATTCTCCCCATACAGTTTTAATCTGATTTGTAGAGCGTTTTGATATGACTCTAATGCTGACTTGTAATCTTTCATCTCATGTTGTGTGACTCCAATGCCGTAATAACTCTGAGCAGTATCAGGATGATTCTCCCCATACAGTTTTAATCTAATTTGAAGGGCATGTTGATGTGACTCTAATGCGGACTTGTAATCTTTCATCTCATGTTGTGTTATTCCAATTTCACGATAACTCCGAGCAGTATCGGGATGACTCTCTCCAAACAGTTTTAGTCTGATTTGTAGAGCGTTTTGAGATGACTCTAATGCTGACTTGTAGTTTTTCATCGCATGTTGTGTATCTCCAATGCCGTCATAACTCTGAGCAGTGTCTGAATGATCTTCTCCATACAGTTTTCGTCTGATTTGAAGAGAATGTTGATGTGACTCTAATGCCGACTTGTAATCTTTCATCGATTGTTGTGTGACTCCAATGTTGTTATATGTTACTGCGGTATATGAGTGATACTCACCAAACAGCTTTAATCTGATTTGAAGGGCATGTTGATATGATGCTAATGCTGATTTATAATCTTTCAAATAATGTTGCGCGAGTCCAACATGATGGTAGCTACGTGCAGTGTCAGAATGGTGTTCTCCATTTAGCTTTAATCTGATTTGTAAAGCATGTTGATGTGCCTCTAATGCTGACTTGTAATCTTTCAAGTTACTTTGTGTGACTCCAACTTCGTGGTAACTTTGTGCTGTGTCGGGATGATTTTCCCCGTGAAGGTTTAGTCTGATTTCGAGAGCTTTTTGCTTTGATGCCAATGCTGAATCGTGGTGATTCATTTCCGTTTGTTTTTTATCCTGAAACAGTAATTTGCATGGAGTTATTTGTGTCTTAATTTAATCTTCGTACTTATATGTTGGAACTTCCTGAGCAGTGGCGTAGTCAAAGGCGGAGCTCTGCCCTGCCAACAGTTCTTGTGAAAAGTTGAAATCCGGGCAGAAGTGGGGCGGGTGCATTGTCTGGAATAACGATAATGAAGAACTCGTCTCAGAATGCGTCAAACGCTGTTCTTGAGACCCTAGAATTTCAACATTTCTATGGGGGAGCATAGCATTCTCCCACTATTGGTGGTCGTGTTCTGAATCCATGTTCGTTTTGCCCCTCCAAAGTCGATATAACTCCTAACTCTTTCACCACCTGTTTTGTATTTAAATCGTAATTAAATCTAAATTATCCGATTGTGATTGTTTTACTTTCGCACAAACTATATAGTTAACCTCAGCTACGTCTTTATACAACTGGCCTCAGATGTGATTAAATTCCTGCACCCACTGGCCATATTGAAATCTATCTACCAACACCTTGGCAAAAGCATAATCATTTTATGAACGAAGCTCGCTGTTTGCTTCAATGTAAAACCACTCAAAATCGGAAAAAAATATTCCTATGTGACTCAATTTCTTTTTTAATTTGATGTTTGAAAACATAAAATTGGTATAAGGCAATGACACTGCACAAGGCAATGAAACTGACCTGTGACTATAATGACCGGCGCGTGTTTATTATACTTTGTCGCTCAATTTAATGGACAATTAAAAAAGAAAAATAACTATTTGCTATTTTCCAGTATTGGCTATAGTGTTTTTAGGGAGTTTTCAATTTAGTCCATGGGAACATGATGTTACATCCGGGACATAGACATGGTACTAAAATTTAGCCCTCCTTAACAAGCTTTAATATAATTTGTCTTTTTCATTTAACCGAATTTATCCTGGGTAAATTTGTTTACCTCAATATTTTTATTGTCGCTCTTCACGTCACCTATGACAAGATTTTTGATGTCCTCACAAGGATTATTCATTGCTAACGATCTGCGTGAAAGTAATTAATAAAAAACAATTAGAAGTGAATAGATATATTGTTGATAAACTATGCATGTAAATTGAACGTGAACAATATTTTATCCTGACAAAAAATAACTACTGAACTACAAGGCGTATCAATTAGAAAGAAAGTCCAACTTTAGCATCTCATGGTACGTTAAGTATTGAGTTTATATTTACTTTTTTCGTATGAATAAAGATCAACACTTTATCTGTCAAATGTATGTTGTGTCATTGCGAAAAAGATATCGCCAAATACAATGCGATCGATTACCGATCTGAATCACAATTTTCTAATCCCCGAGCCGGCGCGAAGCGCCGTGCGAGGGTACTAATTCCGCTCGGAGATTTACACCCGGGTATGTGAAAACATTGTGGAATGCAAAGTCGTCCGCCATTTTTTTTTGTCATGGACTGGACTGGACCAGTGAACTCAATATATATCTATCTGGAACGATAACTTCAGTCATTTCGTACGGAAAAAAGTGAAGCCTTGACCTCTGGCGTCAGGCCACAACGCCATCGTCGTCGTCATCAATTCGTTATCGTACGTCAGTTTCAGTCCCCTATACGCCATCATTGTTGCGCGGTTCTGGACGTCAGTTTCAGTCCCCTATTTTTGTTGCGCGGTTCTGGACGTCAGTTTCAGTCTCCCACAACTTATTTACTGCGCGGTCCGTACGTAAACTCTATTTTTGTATTATTTTTTTGAAAAAAACAACAGTTTTTTTGCAAATCGAAGTAGTTTCCCCTTTGTAACTGGCTAAAAAAGATTACAGAAGGAAAACTAGGAGGAAAACATATCTTTGTCACTGAAGTAAGTTAATTAAAGCAAGTTTTCTCAGTGTTTTTGTTCAAACAGCGAAAATATTTTGTTTTTTGCCAGTCGTACAAGGCGTATAAGCTAGTTTGTGCAAAAAGTTTATGAAAGTCATAAAAATATGGGATAAGATAAGCTATCGTGCAGGTTTTAACAGATATTCAAGTTTTTTTTCTATTTTCGTGAACTTATTTTGAACTTTGGCCGTTGTGAAATCAATCACGTTTGATGGCGTAGGCACTGTTATTTTGGCTTCACTTTTCACCCGCCAGTTATCGTTCCAGGTTAACAAATTGAGTTCACTGGACTGGACAGGACCTTTTCGTAAGTTATGCGCATGCGCAAGTTCAAGCCGAGAGAGGAGTAGAAGACTTCCATTTTGCAAACTTTTTTCAAAATTAGTTTGTACTCATTTTATAAGTAAGTCTCTATGTCTCCAAAACAAGATAAATGAAAATTATTTAGAGGACAAATTAACAAGAGGAGAAAAAGTCGAAAGACCGAAAAAGGAGCGTTTTAAACAGGCAAGTGTCTATTTTCCATGCTTGCTTTGCCGATTTTTTAACATAGCATGCAGTATAGTTTGTGAATTTGAAAATGTGTAGATCATTCTGTGTGGTCAATACAACATTGATTGATCTTTAAGAATACTTTAGTATTGATTCAAATATGTTATAGAAAAATAAAAAAACATTAAATCTCAAAAACTTCATTGCAAAAGCAAGTGCGAAGTATAAAAATACTCCTCGAAAAGCAGTTGAAGTTTTTTGAAAATTTCGAAACGTTTTGTGAACGTCTAAGGTTGAATGTTACAGTAAATCAAAGCTAAAAGAGTGCACAATAGCATACCCACTTTATATAGTTGGACAATTGATAATTTTATAGTTAAAAACAAAATAAGATTTTGTACAAATTAAAATATAAAAAATATACAATGTTGCGTGTTACCATGGTTACATTCGTCGACTCAGTACTTCATGTTACAATAACTTTTGGGGTTAAATTGTTTGGTTCAAACTTAACTATGGTTCAAATGGGCGAGGGGTTACTGCATGCATGTATTTCTAGTTCTACACGAATAAGATGTTCTTCGAATTTTCCAACTAGGGTTTTTTCCCAAATGGGAGTTGCCCAAAATGAGGGTTGGGGGTTGCCCAAATGGAGGTTTCCTATGGGGAAAATATCCAGCATCGGTTGCTCTCTGTAGGCCGCTTCTTGTTTTCTGAAGTATTTCAGTTGAATTTATAACCACAAATTTCGTTGTTTAGTCGTGAGTTGAACCATCTTCGAAGTTAGCTATACGTTAGTGCATCTTAAATTCAAATTCCTAAATTTAAACTCAAAATGAGAATAATTTCAATGCTATTAAAAATTGATATAGTTTGGCATTTAATTTCCATAAGTGGAAAAATACGAATTCGACGGGCAAATAATACGATGGGTATATAGGCCATTTTATCGTTACGAAAAAAGTAAGTCGATAAACTCAATGCCCAACGCACGAGAGCATGCTTTTTGACACACCTTGTACAATATTTCAAATGATGAAAAAGTAAAATAGGAAGTATATGGTTGATTACTTTGTCATGATTTATAAGTGAGAAAGAGGAATGAAATAATTACTAGCCAATAACGTTAAATGTGAAATTTAATAGCTTTCAAATCAAGTAGTTTAACAATTTTTTAAATCAAAGTCTCCAAAAATAGTTCATAAGCTTTTTGGCAAATTATGTCAACCATAAATATATCACACAAAGTGAGTTTATACCTGATAAAATTCATCTTGATTAGTATTTATATAAAAGGCTATATAGAGACTACTAATGAAACGCTTTTGAAGTCGTTCAATAAATTCGCAGTACGTAAACCTAGTAAAACACTCCTGCTCGTTTATT
This sequence comes from Trachythela sp. YZ-2020, assembly GCA_016169945.1. NCBI lineage: Eukaryota > Metazoa > Cnidaria > Anthozoa > Malacalcyonacea > Clavulariidae > Trachythela > Trachythela sp. YZ-2020. The sequence goes on along the minus strand of JADLSH010000386.1, from coordinate 3,243,796 downwards.
AAACAGTAATTATACAATACCAGATTGGTGTATCAATTTAAATTATCTTTACAGTCGATGAGTTTGGGTGACTGTCGAAATTTCAGACATCGTTCTTATACGATGGATTAAATTTCAAGTTAAGTTGGATTTTTAACCGTTTAGTTAATACTCTTCATCCCATTTAGGACAGCCATTCATGCCGCATATAATGCCGTGAATTATTTGAGACTCGCTGTTCAAAACCCATCCAAGTGATAGGAAGTGGTCAAAAACTAGAATCGATTTGTCAAAGCCAGTTAAAAACACGTGTGAAAATACTTGTGGAATTGCTTGAGATAAGAAAATGACCATGCACACAGATTCTTGAAAAGATCCAATTAATACAGACACATATATGCTGAATACGTTAAAGTGCACGAAAGTTAATGATATACTCGACAAGTTCTGAAGGAAAGATGAAAATAAAATGAACTTTACAGAAGCAAGAGCCGCAGTTATTGTGTTGTTGATTTCTAGACGAAAGTGATATTGCCAACGTAACATAGTCACGATACGTCTATTTGGTCTTCACGCACAAAATACAGAGCTAGAAATTGGTATACTAAATCAACAAAGCGCATAAAATTGTTAAGCTAAACTGTTGCACATTTTCAAACGAAAGGAAATAGTTTCGTATATACTTCTGGTAGAGACATTGTCTTCTATAATATCTGAGACTTCCTGTCATAGAGCAAATAATAATCTAGGTTCAGGTTAGGTCAAGGAAAAGCCGGATTATCACATGACCAAGGCTTAAACTCACTTCAGTGCGTTTGTAAAGTAATGATTAGAAACTTGTTTTACTATAGACCATGCGAAAACTGTAAGGCATGCATTCATTGATGGACTTAATGTCTATGATTAATCCCGCGGATGCTACTGGGAACAAATACAAAGCAAGTATTAAACAAGTATAGGAACCAGTTTATGCATAAAATTGCTATCTTTTCAGCTTTTTAGATAATATAATACTTAGGTAAAGTTTTACACGAAATTGTACCCAAATGATCATTTTATAGGATGACATAAAACGATTGCACAGTACTAGCTGTATTTGTCGGGGAAGATGTTCCGGGTTTGAGATGGAATAGTTTGGGTCGGATTTGGCATAATGACGTAAATAACGCAACGCAAGGAAATAGTTCTTTTCTATTTCAATTTCATTTCTTTTTAACTTTGTATCAACAGATTTTCTAAATATACCTCTTAAATATACTAGCTTTTTGTGCGTTAACCTCGTCCAAGTTTTCGATCTTGATCTCCAATCCTTCTACTTCAAGTCCAATCATTAAGAATTCTTCTTGCAAACGACTTTTCATTCTTCCAGAGTCATAATTCGCTAACACGTCAATAAATCTTTCATCTGTAAAACATTTCACCAGTACATGAAGATATTCTGGGTTGATATCTTTAACTTCCTGGTCATGTCTTGCACCACCAAGACTTTTCAACACAGCGCCGTCCAATACTCGCGTAACCATCTTGCTACTACGGTAGATATCCCGTAGTCTTGCTCCGTTGATATTTATGCATACGCCCCCGGCCATTTGGACGTTGTCACTATTGAAGGAGATCCAAATATTTCTCCCAAGCGTTGAAGACGAAATTACCGCCTTTTGAGTCCTTTCAGCGTAATTTGGTGATTCTGCCATGACCAAATGTGCTACCTTAGTGCCTTGTAAATTAAACAGACGAAATTCCATTATCATCACATAACAATTTGACAATTATATAGACATTGTTACTTATTGAACCTTCTTCTGAGCCCAATATTGAAAAAAAAGTTGAGACTTCAATATTGGGAGAGATCGAAGGTTGAGAATGAATTTGTAAGTCGAGACCTAATATTTGCATTATTGGGCAAAAATGAATCCAATAGCTGTTTTATTATACCGAGCAAAACATATAATTATAAAAAAAAATTTGTATGCGAGGATAAAGCAACAACAACGCGATAATAATATAGCAACAACATCATAACAGAAAAACTGAATGACCTAATTTTAATAAAAGAAACTAAAGTGGAGCCTCGATTAAACTAAACTTCGTTCAGTCTCTTTAACACAATTTGACTTAATTTAACGAAGAAGAAATGATATGCTGTCCTTACGACCTGTTGTATAAACATGATTTCCAAGGCAAGCTTTCCTGCGTTTCTAAATTATAAACAAAATTGATAAAATATACGATTCCACCAGAGTAAGAACGAAATTTTACCAATATCATGGATTTTAACTTGCAAAGCTCGAATTGGATGTTCTGATTACACATCTCTTATTCACAAACTAATCAGTATTTTAAGAGAAATTTGAGCTTAAAGTTAACAAAATCCTATGCTAATTAGGATCCCATATCCAGTTGCCGCCACAGTACTCATTCCTTTTGTTTACGGTTCATTAATTATATCATGAATTTGAAATAATTATAGCAATAATTCGTTTCTCGCCTGCTAAATAGTTATGGTTGTGAACAGCGCTTTGTGCCAATTGTGCTGGTGAAAAGGGAGTATGTTATTAGGGCAATTTCATTAGCAGTCAATCTTGGGGAAAAAATTACCGGAATTTCAAATATCTAGAATTTTACAGATAAATATTAAGAAAACGCTTAGTATTAGTATATGGATATATGTGGAAAATAGATAATAGTGTAGTCTACATCTCACATGAGTATTGTACCAAATACTGTATTCAATTTAGCTAAGTCTCTGGTTCTTGAATAGCATCATATACACCCTTTCGATAATTACGTCAAAATCCCTTCTTAACCCAGAAATCTAGTTCTTATGAACCGTGACCCAATAGCCTTTTGTCTTGATTGACGGAAGCGAGCCTTCCAGGCCAAGGAGATATTCGTGACATAATTATCGAAGAGGTGTATCACACATTGCGTATACATCGAATAAAACACATCGCTCAGCAGGTGACACTGAATGTGCCTTTAACTTACGTTTTTTAACGATTTGCTTTGTCAGTCGGCATGTTTTGCAACGCAAAGTTGATTTGGCGATTCAAATGCATTGAACTGTATCTCCTTTCTTAAAAATGATAATGAGGTGAAGGGAAAATGTAAGTGCACGCGTTCAATTTCACTTTTAAACTGTCAAAAACGACTGGCTAGTTTTCCGCTTTTCGAAGTCATTTTCTATTAGTCTAGGACCTGTAATGAGTTTGCATGCATTTCATTTAGGACAGATAATCTCAACTGTTTTAGGGTAAAATGACCATGACGGACAACATGGCATATGTGCCAAAACCCGTATCTGGGGCGAAATGCCTGAAAATGACCACGCCCAGAAACGGCCCTATCGACATAGCTTTATCTCCTGAACCATGAAAGATACAGACTTTCTGAAGTGCTTATGGTGTTTAGAGTAGTCACCTTTAGGGGTGGTCATTGCAGAGTGAAATGTGTCTAGGTACAATATTTTACAAGAAAATGACTATGCACATCCCATGTCAACATTGCTAATTATACATCACATAACTTCATACACCTTAGAAAGGCTATATTTTCTTAGTTCCTAAATCTTTTTGTCATAGGATAAAAAGCTATGCTTATTTCAATATAATACTAAAAGATTTCATGAGGGATGATATTGTTTTGTTGAGATATAAGGGACTGGTCATAAAGTATCTACAACCCCGGGGCGGAGGGTATTTTGATGGGGTATGAAAATGTTGCTGACTCGTATGAGGCATGAAATATTTTAACAACAAATTGAGGGGGTATGAAATATTTATTAAAAGCTACCTCTACTGTGTAGAATGCTACATTTATTCAGGTGCTTAAATTTGTTACTTATTACTTACAAGCCCCCTTCATGATAATATCTTTTGGTTTTCTCTACACATTGTACTGCACTTGAAACAAATTATCACGAGATCATTTTACGGAAAAATAAGTAAACCCTCCCTCTCAAATAAGCTTCGCCTCCAAAGGTGCCTTATTAGAGAGATTACGGTAATCGCACTATCTTGAGCTTAAATTGCAACATTTTCCAGCCAATCATACAGTAAGTGCTTTAGCGAACCAATCAGATTTAAATGATATATTCAACTAGCCAATCAATTTCAAGAAAAATCTGATCAGCCAATGACCAAATCTCATGATTATATCATGGATTATGTAAATTGTCAATACTCCATCTAGATTGGATCATTGCGAATTTTTTGCATAAATATCAACATTAAGACAAGTCAAACTGTGAAGCATATCAACGAAATTTCACAAATAATACTGGGTAAATTATCAACAAAATTTTCGATGAAAATTGTCAAAATGTCAACAAAAACAAGTTCAATTTAAGCAGCAGCCAACACATCATTAAAAATGGAATCATACCCCGTAGTGTTGATGTGTGAATGCACATAAACCTCAAGAAAAGTTTCTCAAATTACTTATAAAATCTCTGATATGTTTGAACTTACTTTTGTGGTCTTTTACTCATCTTTAATAATTTTTAATATTTAAAAATCCACTCAAATTGTACTATTCGGGGATGACCGTGGGTGTGTCAATTCTAAACCAGTGTTGTAAACAAAGAGTAATTAAATACCATTTCCGGTTTATAAACTGTATTAAATGGTAAATCACTGACGTAATTATATCACAAGGATTAGGGTTATGTTAGGATTAGAGTTAGGATTAGGATTGAGGTTAGGATTAGGGTTAGGATTCTAGTTCTTGTATGGGGCACCTTCAGTACATGGAAGATTACTATTTAAAGTCGTTTTACTTGAACCATTTTTACAAAGCTAATAGAAAGTTGAAAGAGTTATTCCTGGATAACTTCTAAACAAAATTAAGTGGATTCAGGGCGACAAACTTGTGTATTACGAGCTGACGGCTTAAATATGTGATTTCGCCAAACTTAAAACAGCATAAATCGAAGGTAATTTGTAATATTTTCCCCGGTAAATTGATGTTTTATAAGTCCACAAGGGCAATAAACATATTTTAAAAAAAAGTATATTTTCGTTAACGTTGCTCAAAGCGACGTACGTTGACTTGATGTTGTACGGTCACTTGTTGTTTTGCCCGGTTCAACCGTCATTTTGAGTTCTTTATGTTGGCGCGTACCGTGACCTCGAGTCAGCAATCTATACCTCCTATATATCTATGGGTGAAATCAGCCCTACTTGTAGGGCTAGCCTTTCATGTAGGGCTCTGATGTAAACAGGGGCTAAAACCAGCTCTATTGGTAGAGATAACCTTTCATGTAGCCTGTAGGGCTCATTTACACATGCAGGAGCTAAATTTTTAATAATAAAGGAAGTATTAAGTTGAGCAACTGAAGTCAGTTTATCAAGTTCACTGCATGTGATTATGTTACAATTCCAAGCGGGTAAAACATTCATGCTTATTTCGATTCAAAAGTGTTCTATCGCTCCAAGTCTGTTCAGAAAGCAACTTATTCAAGCTTCGGAAATTTTTGTGGTATGCAAAAACCTTAGTATATGTATTATGTTGTATAGTATGTAGTATGTAAACGTCTAAAACTGCAAACATTCATTATAGTTTGTTTTGATTAAATCCATCTGATTGGTTTATTTTTTATCACGTGATCGCTTTTGTATTCACATGCACTATAAAAGCACATGTTTTCTCCCGACCCATTCTACTAACTTCCAGACGAAGGGCCTTCGCTCGAAACGTCGAAGCTCTCATTGTATTTTTCAGGTAGTTTTACACAACAGTCAACCGCCGTATTTGATATACTCTACCCACACTGGCACGCACGTTCGAAACATTCATTAAGGCTATTGTTATTTATGATCATTAAGGCTGTACTCTACATTGCTCTATAACAAACATACTTGCAGGGAGGTGAGTCCGGGATTTGACGCACCGAGGGTAGGTTCGAACAGCTACCAGCCACCCGAGGTGCGTCAAATTCCGGACTCACCTCCCTGCAAGTATGTTTGGTTTTTATCTCATGCCATTTCGGGAAAAAGTACTGAAGAAATTACGCATTTTAGTATATAATTTCTTGTTTGGATAACGAACATTTTAGCCGCCAACATACTACGCAAATAAACAAACTTAGGCTTAAATTGAAGCTCAAAAAATTATCTACAATACTCCCTTATTCTTGGAAAGAGAAAATGCACACATTCTGCGAGAACATTGCCAAGGTTTATGAACCTGCCGAACAAATTACGGCGGCCATCTTGAAAATACATCGATCCCGAACCCACCTCCTAAACATACGTCAGCAGGAAAGCCGCTTTTACGCTAGGTATGAGATAATATATTTGCCATAATTATATCTATAAAATCCAAAGACAAAGTGTAAATGAACGACTAATGCTACCTACCACATCACGCAAAATTCAACTCCGCGTTGATTAAAGTTACATTTCGTTGAACACAACTGCTTTTTTGAGCTACGATAATTCCTGCAAGAAAATGCATGTGAATTTTATAACAACTAAACAACATTCTTATAATATAGGTCAAGAAAACATTATATTTTAGTAGAGAAAACATCTTACCACGTTGAGGGAAAAAGGATTTCTTTCGACAAATGTGAGTCTGAAGCTTGTGCCTTTCACAATGTGTGTCGATGTGAATCAAAGTGTTTGATCAGTCAATTTTGCATACTAAATCATGGTAGTCATTGTTTTTTTCCTGGAAGGAATTATCATTATATGAATTGAAAGTGAAAGAAAAGTTTACAGTACGTTTGAAAAGGACTTCTGTTCTAAATGCCATTTGAGGTGTTGCAGATAGTTAAAAGTTTCGAATAGCTATAGAGCAAGGCAAGAAATTTCGTAAATATATTTAAAACTTTGAAAATGAAAGCACATAATTGAAACAATCAAACATTCTTCTGAAGCGCCCAACAGTGTGAAAAATTGTTTTGAAATATGTTTGATATTTCCATGTATTTATATGCAAGGGTCGAAAATACTGGCAGTTTTCTTGGCTTGTACTTTGAATACAAAATAATTATTTGCCGAAATGTTTTCTAAATTGGACGCCTTTAATCATCAATCCTCATTAATCAGAGGCGATATATATAATTTTTATTATCTAACTGAATAATAATGAGTAACAAACATTAATATGAAGCTACATGAACTCAAGTAATCATCATACATTCCTTTGAAGCACATATCAGAACGGCCAAAAATTATTTAAAAATATAACTTATACTTAAATGAAAGGGGTCTCCCTTACTTTGTTTGGACTAATATTTTTCTTATTTTGACATAAGAATTTCTATTGACTGTGACTAACGCCTTATAACAAGCCATCAACCTTGATGACGTAGCAATCATCAGTAGCGTAGCTAGAGGTCATGCTGGTCATGCCCAGCATGACCAAAAATTTTCCCAAAAATAAAGAATTCCTTTCCTCAAAATTTCAAATTCAAATCGTTTGGTTAACTAGTTTCCAAAAACTTTCAACCATTTTATTTGACGATATTCTCGCATTTTTTGGCAATCTTTTACGATATTTTCGCGAAATTACGTCATTTTATGCAGTATTTTGCTCATTTCGTAGGTTACCTAGCAACAAACATGGCCAATGCGTGTGAATTTTGCGTGTAAAGCTTATATTCCACGCATTTCGCGTCTAGTCATGCTCTCCGAATTCAGCATGACCAAGTAATATATTTTATAGTAGAAATACTCGCAATCTGATTGGATAACAGCATCTGAGCATGCTCAAACGCGCAGTTTCACAACATCTAGTCATGCTCATTATCGAAAGCATGACTTGAGCCTTCGAGAATTCTTTCCGTACGCTTGATTGCACAACTGTGATTGCACGAATATTTTTATACACCGAACGTTCGTTCAGTTGGTCAAGGTAAGTGATTTTACATTTTATTACTAGGGTACTGGGTACATGCAAGGTAGGGAATGCTGCGGGGACTGTTATTATGCTTTAGCTTCTTGAAACAAACATGCAACACAAATTATATTCAGTAGACGGTAATTAATTATTATATTTGGCATTGACCCAGTGGCTTGCGCGCTGTCAGTAGATGCATACCCTAGCATAGTTTGCAGGATGAGACAAGCTAAATATATCACGAAACATTAAAAAGACATCAAATTTTGTAACATCTATTTCAAAATATCAATATTTTCCATGTATTGTTCTTCCACATGGAATTCCCACATGAAACCCATGTTTACTGCGATGAGTAATTTGACACTGCCACGCAAGGAAATTTGCATATTTTTGTAGTGTATAAAAGCGTTAAAAATATATACATGTGCATGCGCAAAATAATTTTGCATTTGGAAAGCTATCATTCTGTTCTTACTTTGCTGGATATGTGAGTCACCTACATGTAAAGCACAACTCATTGCCATTCGAATATTTGTCTTAGTGCGCGCAGAACTGAGACCCTGTCTCTGAGACCCTGTCTCTGAGACCCTGTCTCTGAGACCCTGTCTCTGAGACCCTGTCTCTGAGACCCTGTCTCTGAGACCCTGTCTCTGAGACCCTGTCTCTGAGACCCTGTCTCTGAGACCCTGTCTCTCAGACCCTGTCTCTCAGACCCTGTCTCTCAGACCCTGTCTCTCAGACCCTGTCTCTCAGACCCTGTCTCTGAGACCCTGTCTCTGAGACCCTGTCTCTGAGACCCTGTCTCTGAGACCCTGTCTCTGAGACCCTGTCTCTGAGACCCTGTCTCTGAGACCCTGTCTCTGAGACCCTGTCTCTGAGACCCTGTCTCTGAGACCCTGTCTCTGAGACCCTGTCTCTGAGACCCTGTCTCTGAGACCCTGTCTCATTTTAGAAAAATCGTAGTTATATTATTGTTCAGCCATAGCTGTTAATTATAAGTGCATATAATTTGTAAATTTAAAAGTCCATTGTAAAATAGGAATAAAAACATATTTCTAGCTATGCCTACAGTAGCCTATTTAATAGGTCAAACCTTGCACAAATCAGAATTATTCAGTCAGGCAATGTAGACGATCATTTCGGCCCAAATGTGGTAGGAATTTCCGCACGTAATACAAAAGTATACAAAATTTGCAAACTTTGTAAGGCTATATTTTCCGCATTTTACAACATTTCGCAACCAAACTTTGCAATTTTACTAATTTTAGTATGTTCTTTCCGGCAGTATACGTTTAGGTTATAAAAACCTGTTTGTTTAAGTTGTTTCATTGTTTGAATGTTTGTAATATACTGTACTTAGTTATCCTACTCATGTTGAAATAAAAATTATGTATTTGCAACTGTGTTTCTTAGCTTGTTTTCCTGCTTTTTACGGACTTTACGCGGAATTATAATGAAATGTCATCAGTTCCATCGCGCAGAAAGCATGAAGTACCGTTTCAGAGACTCGAAATTGACCAAACTGGTTGTAAAAATATCAAATAGATCAGCCTCTGAAATGGTCATTTCCGACGTTCTAGAGGGTCTAAATTTCAAAAAAAATTTCGCTCGGCGCCAACCATGGTGGCGCCTCGTGATCTGCGACCTTAACGTAGTCTATAGCATGACCAATAATTTTCCGCTAGCTACGCTACTGGCAATCATGACACGTATAGCGTTCTATTTGTGCAAAATAAAAACGTCAAGAGCATTACTGTATATACTATTCTAGACTTTAATTCTCAATTTTCATGAATAAAGAATAGGTCTGGATTGTTTTGTATTGAGTTTGCAACGTTAATTTCTTAATGTCAGTATTTGTAGATATATATATAGTAATGAGCAGCTGAGATTTCAGCTGATTAAATTCACTTATAATGCTCAAGGAGTACGGCAATACAAGTTCAATGAGAATTACGTTTAAACTCTTTCATATTCTAATTCTCAGCCGAAATGTTTTCTAAATTGGACGCCTTTAATCATCAATTTCTCATTAATCAGAGGCGATATAGTTTTTATAATCTAACTGAATAATAATGAGGTATAAAAAGCATTAATATGAGGTTATATAACTCAAACAATCATATACATTCCTTTGAAGCACCCATCAGAACGGCCAAAAATTATTTAAAAATATAACTTATACTTAAATGAAAGGGGTCTCCCTTACTTTGTTTGGACTAATATTTTTCTTATTTTGACATAAGAATATCTACTAACTGTGACTATAACAAGCGATCAACATTGATGACGTAGCAATCATGACGCGTATAGCGTTCTATTTGTCCAAAATAAAAACGTCAAGAGCATTACTGTATATACTATTCTATACTTTAATTCTCGATTTTCATGAATAAAGAATAGATCTGGATTGTTTTATATTGAGTTTGCAACGTGAATTTCTTGATGTCTGTATTTGTAGATATAGTAATGAGCAGCTGAGATTTCAGTTTATTAAATTCACTGATTATGCTCAAAGAGTACGGCAACACAAGGTCCATGAGAATTACGTTCTATCTCTTTCTGATTAAGATATATAATCGTCTGGAAAATTTTGCCTTGTATTAGCAATCTTGCCTCTGTATTAGAAACCCTATGGGTTAAGGCATTCATGCTTATTACGATCCTATATAAAGAGTTTTGAAGACTCCTGTTCAGAAAAAAACTTAATCAGACTTGCAATTTTTGTGGCATGCAAAATCTTAACATATGCATTTTGCTCTTAAACACAGTTTGAACGATATTTAAAACTGCAAATATTCAGTGCTCTGTTTGATGTATTGTATAAAATCAACGTGTCAGTGAAAGACAAAATGCTATACCTACCGCAAGAAACTAACTGCAATTCTGTTCATTGCATCTCGTTGAACTGGCAAGTCTTGTTTTGAGTTTTAGGAATTCCTGCAAGAAAACGCGTGTGCATGAATTTTTTAAAAACATGCACTAACCAGAATTTCAAGGATATATGTCAAGGAAACATACATAAAGGAAAGTATCTAACCTTAGAGAAGACAAAATGGATTTCTTTGAACAAATGTGAGTTCGCAGCTTACGCCTTTCACAGCTTGTGTTATGTAATTGAAAGTGTTTTGTCAGTCAGTTTTTGCATTTTTAAATCATTGTAGCTATTGTCTTCTTCTTGGAAGGAATTATCATTATATGAATTGAAAGTGAAAGAAAAGTTTACACTACGTTTGAAAAGGACTTCAGTTCTAAATGCCATATGAGGTGTTGCAGATAGTTAAAAGTTTTGAATAGCTATAGGACAAGCCAAGCAATTTCGTAAATATATTTAAAACTGAAAATGAAAGCACATAATTCAAACATTCTTCTGAAGCGCCCAACAGTGCGAAAAATTGTTTTGAAATATATATTTGAAATTTCCATGTATTTATACGCAAGGGTCGAAAATACGGGCAGATTTCTTGGCTCGTACTTTGAATATAAAATAATTATTTGCCGAAATGTTTTCTAAATTGGACTCCTTTAAAGTGCACCTCACCTCAAATTTTTTTTTTGGCTTTATCAAATCTTGGGATCATTTCTAGTATATCCGTGAAATTTTTTTTTAATTTGGTCAAATCGTTCGATTTTTATGGCGTTTTGAACTTAGCTTTCGATGGTCCTTGGCCGTCGTATTTCATACCCACAAAGAGCCTGGGTCTAGCCCATTTTCTGACGTCACGCAAGGTAGTCGGCATTTAGCTTTGATCGGCTTGTATTCAGTTCGCCATTTCGGCTTTGCTTGTTTACGCAAATTACACTGTTTTTTTCCGACTATCATGTCTATAAACCACGAAACAGATTCAGAAGAGAGTTACCAGTCGGATGACTCGGACGTAAACTATATTCCGGGGTACATAATGGAACAAACTGAGCTCGAAAATTCGAACGATGATTCAAGCGATAAAGACGAATTAAACGTGGGCCATGCATATGCCGAGGAACCTTTGGCCGACGAAGAGTGGTTGGCAAACTACAATAGGCAAGAAAGAGAACGGTTGGAGTTAGAAGAAAAGCTAGGGAAAAGACTAGATGGTTCTGTGGAAGTAAGCGAGTGGTAAGTAATCAGTAAACATAGATTAAAATCTTGTTTGTTTCGGAATCTGTATATATTATATTTGACATTAATTTGCATGAATATAGGCAGGCGCGAATCTACCCAACTTTAATGTTTTTTCCTCACTTTTATCACAGGTGTAAATGCGGCAACTGTGGAATAGAACTACTAACAAATGGCAACGAATGCTACTGCTGTTGTGAGCTGGAAGGCTGCGAGGAAGCGATGAAAATCGAGGAAGTGAGAGGAGACCTTGAAGCCGTAGGTCTACAAAATGCCAAATGTGTCACACAACACCCGGTGTGACGCGAAATCTCTGACCTGCAAAATCTCTGACTTTTGTATTTCTGCTCATGCGCAAAGATATGCATGATTGATTTTTGCTCATAAATTTCGCAAGTGTTCAAGCTACAGAGAAGCGTGCGTCTTAAAAGCTTTCTTTACAAGTTTAATCGTCGTTAAATGGCTAATTTTACAACCGAGACTGATACTGCCTGTGTCAACATTGCATCGACAAAGCCTACAACAAAGATGAATAAACACAAGGTATGTAGAACTTTGAATTTTATAGCGGTGAGATTGTTGGTATTTATATATCAGTTGTGTCGAACAGATGACAGTCAGGACACTTTGCATTTTATTTTCTTTCGTATTTTGAATGCCAAGGAGAAAGATCATTTACTAGCAGTGTTAACATGGTTAGTTTATTAAAAAATGTTCTTGGTATGTCATAAAAATAGGTTTCTTTGCAAGATGTTCTCGAGTTCCTGAAGTCAGGACGCCAGATGCCTGCACACTTAGAAAATTTGAGCAAAATTAACCTTGGGGGTAGGATAATGTAATTTTTTTGTTATAGTGGACGAAATGCAGGTGTCTGCAAAATCTGCAGGAAAGATGATGGGGATGACTGGCTGGGTTGTGAGCGATGTGGTCAATTTTTCCATGCAAACTGCATTGGTGTGGACTTTGCAACTGCCCTTGCAGAAAACTTTTATTGTAATAGACAATATTAGTTATTATAAAGTGAATTGTGGTTCACAAAATGTCAGAGAGTGCTCAAATAAATATCATAAAGATAGAGCAAATATAACAAGGTTACAGGAACTTCCTGTGTTATGTTTGCCTGAAGATTCTATTTTATATTTATCTCTATCTTCATGATATTGAACACTCTCCGACTTTTCGGTGAACCACAATTACCAATACCCTTTAATTGTAAATAAGTAAATATCTCAAACGTGCGGTGCCAGTGTGGGTAGGGTATAGCAAATACGGCGGTTGACTGTTGTGTAAAACTACCTGAAAAATACAATGAGAACTTCGACGTTTCGAGGAAGGTCCTTCGTCTGGAAGTTAGTAGAATGGGTCGGGGGAAAACATGTGCTTTTATAGTGAATACAAAAGCGATCACGTGATAAAAAATAAACCAATCAGATGGATTTAATCAAAACAAACTATAAACAAAATATGGAAATCACATCACAAAGTATATTAGCATGCACATATAAGGAGCAGCGAACAAAGATAACAAAGCAAGAATGACAAAAAACAAGGAACGAAATATTAGATAACATGAGATGTAGAGTATCTGCTCATGGCAGGCATAAACAGATAGGAGTTAAATGTAAGAGAGGCGCTCATTAATGCCGAGAGGATGAATGGTGCCAAGTTGGGAAATGAGATGCATTTCTTGGCTTTTGTAAATAAAAAAAGTAAATAACTAACCTCTGGATGTAAATATATGTAACTAATTATGTAAATGTTGCAAGAAATTAAGATAATGAGGTTAAATATTTCTTTAATGAACTGAATTGGCTTTGTCTTCTTTGTTATTTTTTAAAGTATTAATAAATACCATCAGATGTTGGGAAATTAGAGTTATAATCCCCCTGTAAGCCAATGGAGGTTTGTGAAAGTTGCAAAAAACTGTAGGGTGATGCCAGGCCCAACCCAACCCAAGGCTTAATGTGGTGATATTTAATTACTAATTTCTCATAATACCATGGCTAAGAAAATAGTGCCATGGCTGTAGGACAGCATGCCCTTTTCCTTCAGTGTGGCAATGGACATGGCTCACTAGGTCATGGCACTGCATAGTACTGTATCATAAATGCCCTGAATAGCATAGCACTTGATTGTTGTTGTCAGACAACCTGGTGTTCTGTGTGTTACCAAAGAACAATATTAATGAGACAAGGGTGAAGACAAGCATTTGGTATTTTCCCATCTGTTATGGGACTTTAATATATCATTTTTATGACTTATGAGTCAAAAGTTGTCGATAACAGGGTACAAGCCAAGGTTCCGTTGGTCGATAACTGGATATAGAGCATGTACATGCACCAACACATGTTGTCCACACATATCGACAAACCTATGTGGACAATGACATAGGGTTATTTAGGTATAGTGTCACATATTAATGTGGCAGTGCACACATGACCTGTCATATAGGTGGCCATACTTGATACTGACAGTAACATATTTGCAATTTCAAACATAAATTTGCTGAAAAGGCATTCTAAAGTCTCGTTTTCCTATATTTACTATACCAAAGCTAGAAATTAACGTTTCTTACCGTGGATTTGTGTTAAGAATGAAGCAATAAACCCACGGGAATCTTTCAGAATGTGAAATAAATTATATAAAAATATTTCTGAGCTCTGTCCAGTGCGCCATTGCTAAAATATAAATGCCGAAGACTTTTACTGTAGTTTATGCCCTAAATAACTTCAGGTTTTAAGCATTTATTCTTCGATAACGATATCAAATTGAATCCAGTTTCGAAATACTTTTATAAAGACCTTTAATATTATTTATAAATATAAAATACTAAAATTCGGTCGAGTCAGAAATTTCGCGGAGGTCAGAGATTTCGCGTCCAGACGCGCGAAATCTCTGACCAGTCACGCGAGGTCAGAGATTTCGCAGAGGTCAGAGATTTCGCTTGACACCGGGATTCAACCCCGTATGCCTGCAAAAGTGGAGTTTGAAGCTAGCTGCAGACCATTATAAAACTAAAAATAAATCCAAATATATTCAAATGGCAACACAGGAGAGGTTAGATAAATAAACTTATGTTTTTTAATTTTTAGCTGTTGCCAGAACTTTGATACATTGTCTCTGAACTTGGTTAGCCTATCAACTCATTGCTAAGCAACAGATAGATATTGGAATCCAAGTTTGCCGTATCTGTCTTAAAGAGTTGTATGTTTTAGTATTACATGGACCTGGGTCCTGGGTTGATCTTTCAAGCTGGACTAGCGGTGTATAGTAACTTAACTCACAACCTGATCAATACATATGAGTTTATATAGTCAACTGATTGACCCTGATTTGCATGCTAACAAAACATGAATCTCCATTTGTTTTTGTTTTTAGATTCCTACGCAGCATCTCGTATAGAGAGTTTACAAGACTCATATATGGACACCTTGGTAACAGGAGGATCCCACTACCATCATGCGCCTACATGGCAATAAGGAAGGCATTTCCTGTTGCCAATAAAGAAGAACATTTTGTTGGATATTCTGATGACTCGGACTGATAAACTTTCAGAAAAGTCAGCATCTGCAGGTCATCTCCTGTAATTATGTAAATGGAATTCCAGAAAACATCCACACCTCCCCCTAGGAGAAAATGGATGTTAGCCTCCCCTCCCATCTTTGGACGTTCTAGTACATTATTGTGAGAAGTAGATTTTGTCCCCCTCCTTCCTGGACGGCACAAGTTTCCTACTTTCCTCTATGAGGAAGCTATGGATTGTTTCTGGAATGATGTTTGAGCATGAAATATCATGATGTATATAACACAAGGACAGCAAAATAGTTTGAGATAGTGTATTTTTCTTTTGTGAAATTGGTGGCTCTTAAAAGAGCCGTTGTTTGTTTTGCTTGAAGCAAGCAATTTATTGTTTCTTTTTGGTTTTCTTGGGCAAGAGAACAGCTTGAATTTTATTTATTTTTTGGACAGTCTTTAACATTTTTGTGCCCCTTCATTGGATGTCCACAGGATCTGCAGTGAGGAACAGCCTTAGTTCTTCCTGCCTCTTTCTCTCTCCTCAGTTGTTCCTGATATTGTGCTACTGCAAAAGTAGAAGAAATAATAAAAAAATTAATCTAATTAGTCCATTGACACCCCACACTTTCCCTTGGACAAATAAAATCCCTGGCATTAGACAGAGTAAAATAACAAAGTGGGGCACATTGCAGCTAAATGGGTTAAAAAATAAAAAACAATCAACATCAGTGGGAAATAAATTTATCTTTGACTCAAAATGGATATTTAGATAGCCATGTTTAAATTCATAATAAAAAGGGAATGAGCTGATTTTGTAAATGTTTAGCAAGATTGATTAAAAAGTGATCATAATTATCACCTGGAAGAGTGGGTGGAACATCCTGTATGATGATTTGGCTTCTGTCAGATCTCTTCTTCAGGGCATCTTTCTTTGTTTGCTTAGTAAGCATTGTGTTCATTGGAGGTGGGCACATTTCTTTCAGCTTTACTGATGCATCTTTTAGGTCATCTTTGCTAGCCAGTATAAACGTCTCGTACATTTCTTGTATATATGCTGCAAGAAGAAAAGGCATGATGTATAACACATAAATGCAATACAAGATTACTATTTGCAGATAAACAATAACTTACCAAAGTTCTGTGCAATTCTAACACTCCGTACTGTGGCCTCACCATTTTTGAACTTTGGATAGCTGATTTTTACCATTTCAGAATTGTCAGATTCTTTTGTTTTTAGCTCCCTTTGGATATTGAAATTGAAGTGAATGACAGCTAAAATATGCCTGAAAAAACCCAACAAGACTGCTACTTTACTCTCATCCTGTACCAAAAAAGGTTTTGCACTCTAACAATTTTTCTAATATTAGTTAACAAGGTAATTGGTAATATTGATGCCCTAACATTTATTCTATATTTTAGTTGAGTTTCTAACCTGCAGTATTGTCCAACATAACTGTATGCAATCATCTTTGGAGCAAAGTGATTTAACACGCTATGGAAACCCTCCAAACAGCTAGTTTGTGCTAATGGAGATGCTTTCTTGATCCCTTTCATTAGCCTTGTGTTCGTCAGTGCAGTGCACACTTTCTTATGGCGTGGTGAATCTATAGAAAAAGAATAAAATGGACTGCATCGATATTCTATTCCTGCACACACTGTAGTTGAGTGACCCTTGATAGTAACACATTGTAGTTGAGTGACCCTTGATAGTAACATTTGGGTAGATCTGATGAGCCTCCAACTGAATTTGGGACTGGTTGGTACTATACCTAAACATATAAAATGCAACTATTTTTTAGCACATTAAGTAACATACCAATGGTCAACCACTTTCTAGCTTCAATTTCGCCATGGGCACACTTGTCAAACAGTGGATCACTATGACCTGAATGGATGTGTACCATGTGCCTCGAGAAGGACCTGAATTTAGCCCATATGATAAGGCCATTGCCACTGAATGTCGAGGTAGCACTCCAGTGCAGGTGATTTTCGCATGGTTTGATCCATTCACTTTATACTGCCTCACAGTCTTTCTCTTTGGCAATTTTGGAAAGCACCTTCCTAATTTCTGTAAGCCATAGAATATACAAATAGAAAAAACACATGAATAAGAAATGCAGGAAAATTATGAAGAATTGGAGCACTTATTTGTGAACAGATCTCTCCTGGGGCATCTAGAATGAGATTCTCAGGTAGCAGTGAGCTTATTAAGACTGTACAGAATAGTGCATTATATATTATATCATTAGACATTCAGTAATGTTTATAATTCAGTTGGCTCACACTCTAAGAGGCCTGGACACTAGCTTTGTTCACTTGATATTGTTACATGTAGACATTACTGAATGTCTACTGTATAAATTATGTAATATATTATGGCTTATGCACCAAATAATAAGTCATAGGCAGCAAATTGGAATAATTCTTACTTTTCTTCAAGTGCCAGATGTCAAAATAATGGACAATGTTCTTCAGGACTTGTCGCATGTACTTGGCAATGGAAGTATGCCTGTCTGAAATGAATGTCGTTATGGTAAGGCCATATGTAATAAGATAATCCATGCATAGTTTAAAAGACATGAACTCCATTGCTGGACTACTTCCTGCCTGATTTCTCTACAAGGGAAAAAACAAAGCTGCAATAAGTACACAAATCAATAGCTGGTGAGTGGAGCGATATAATATATTTTCCCTTCTTACCTGCACAAGGTCGAAATGTATGATTTGTGTAAGAGTGCAACAAAAAATTGTGTATACACAAAACTTGGCCGAATGTCCCATACTGTCATGGCGACCATCGCCTGCCAGAACTACACCATCTTTCACTTGTTTCACCTTCTCCATCAACATAGTCTGGTACTTCTTCCAGTGAATATAGATGGTTGGAAATAGCACAGTCTAAAACATAATTTACAAATTAGTTCAAATATACTGTAACTCATTAAATTAATGCACAAGGCTCTTCCCTTGATGAGAGTAAAACTTCTGATGCTAGACCGAGTAAAGGAATTAAAGCAGGTCACACTGCATCCAGTTAACCCATTAAGGCACAATGCTCCCTGGTGCACCCTTCTTTGTTACTTTATTGTCTATTGTTAGACGATTTTACTTGTCAAGGGAAGACCCTTTTGCCTTAATGGTTAATAAATAAGCCCCACCTATTAAACCAAACATAGTCAATCTGTTTCCTATCAGTTGTGGGAAATGCTCCCTGCAATCAGGATTTTCTATTTTTGGCAACATTTTTCAAGTAGTATTTTTAGAAACCTCTTTAGAAATATGAAAAGGGCAATTTTCAAGGGCAATTTTCAAGGACAATTTTCTGACAATGCTAAACTGTTGACTAAAAAGGGTTCAGTAAAAAGGACAACCATAGTTCACTAAATAAATAAACTTGTTTAGCATATACTTACTTTCTGATAATGGAAGTATGTCTTATGTGAAACACACCCGATACCCATGTGCAGAAATATTTGCCGTACTTTAGTGTAGGAACCACCACCAAGTAACACTGCCATACACAAAAGAAAATTCCCAGCAGTTGCTTTTTTTCGTCCAGGCATTACAGGTTGACTATGCCATACTGTAGTCTTCTGTGGGCACTTTGGGTTGTTGCATGTCGTGGTGACCACTGCTTCAGTTCCAACAGCTTTTGTCTCAACCAGTGGATTGTCAGTCTTGCATGAATGACAAAAGTTGAAGAGCAACAGAAGCTGTGACAGAAACACAATGTGTTTTGGTTCTGTCCGCAGATTGCCGTCGACTTGCAATAACCTGGCACAAGTAAAAGTATGATCATGACTTGTGGTAATTATATTCTGTCATGGTGGTGAGATATGAATTTATCTTCAGTGGCTAAAACATTATTACAAATCAGTGTAGTGTAAAAACTATGTTTTTATAGCACAAGAAGATAAAATTTTGTGTAAGCCCCAAGGGCCATAATTACTTACCCTGAGGCTTCTATCTCTTCTTCATCTTCCTCAGTGTCCTCGTTATCTACTTCCACCTCATAGACAGGATCATAAGCTTCGTTCTCTGCTTCCATGGCTTCATCCTCACTCTCTGTTGCTTCTTCCATTTCACTTTCTTCCTTCTCACTCTCTTCTCTGGACATCGAGTGTTGCCCCAACAGTTGTTCAAGCTTGTTGACTAGATAGGATTTAAAATAGAACACTGCTTCATATAATAGCCTTTTCGATCGCATTGTATGATCTTAAAACTACATAAATTTGTATGATATTACAATAAATATGGGCTTTACCTTTGCGTTTCATTTGTTTCATATTTTTTTTGTTTTCTTGTGCAAATGTTTGCAGGGTAATGATCTGGTTATTCAGTATCCGGTTTTTCTCCACAAGAGTTTCCACGTCACCATCACCATCACCTTTTGCCAAGTTTGGCATATCTGTATCGGTTGTGGGGATCTAAGAGTATAAAACAATATTGATTTTGCAGCATGAACAACTAATAACGAGGTCTATACTAAACAAAAATTTGGATACACAATTATGTTGAGTATGATACAGCCTGTAAGTGATCTTACATTTTCTGGCTCGTCAAGGGGAGTTTCGTCAGGCATCTCCAGCACTTTGGGTTCTTGCTTCCTTTTCTTGCGTTGTGTACCTAGTCAGAAGAGGTTATTTCGCTGATCTCAAAGTGACAAAACGTAAACAAAGTAACCATTTTACTAATACTTTATATACGATATATACTAACCCTCCAAAAACTAATTCTACAGGTAATCCTAACCCTAACCAACCCTAACCCAAGTTTGGTTCTAATAAACCGTGAAGAAAATATTTTTTACGAAACGTCTAAGGGCCGGGAAACCAATTTTACCTGTGTAAGTCGACTTTGGTGTTCGCATGATGACGACGTCCTTATTTGAACCTTCGGCTTCACCGTGGCACGGGCTTTCTTCTTTCATAGCCTTTATCGACTTTACGAAAGATACAGTCGAATATAAGATTTATATGCTATATATAACTACGTGCTATACAATATAAGCTAGAAACAATTCTGTAGAATTTACGTGCGAAAAATATCCAAAATAATAGCTTGTTGTCAACAGACTCACCATGCGTCTATCCCTGGGACTTTGCACGCCGAGTGGTTCGCTTGAATTTTCCGTCGCTACAGCATGAATACTTGGGTATACACAAATACCAAGACCATCGCTCTTTAGCTTTGGATAATTCGACTTCGTTTGGCCAGGTAAAATTAAAAACCTCCGCTCGTAATCTTCAGGCTTAAAGTGCGCTGAACATAGAGTCGAAGCCTTTGAAGGTTCGAAGATCCGTTTTGCCTTCACGAAGTCAACCCAGATTTTCCTTCTTGTCTTTGCTTCAGGTCGATCGTCGTCGTAATACGGAATAGTATGAAGACTTATACCCGAACTAAGACACGATTTATTCGTGCAATTGGCAGCTATACAACTATTAACCATCCTTTTTAATATTAGAAAAACGTACGCAGTATATGTAGATAGCCGACAGTATATAGGGAATTTACATGTGCGCCGAAAGTTTATTTTGACGAGTACCTTGCGTGACGTCACGAAATTTACTCGTTCCAGACTCCTCGTAACGACGGCCAAGGACCATCAAAAAGTGCTTTTTGCCAACTTTAAACTGCCATAAAAATCGAACGATTTGACCAAATGAATTAAAATTTTCACGGATACACTAGAAATGATGCCAAGATTTGATATAGCCAAAAAAAAATTTTGGGGTGAGGTGCACTTTAACCATCAATCCTCATTAATCAGAGGCGATATAGTTTGAAGCTTCATGACTCTAACAATCATCATACATTCCTTTGCAGCACCCATCAGAACGGCCAAATATTATTTAAAAATATAACTTATACTTAAATGAAAGGGGTCTCCCTTACTTTGTTTGGACTAATATTTTTCTTATTTTGACATGAGAATTTCTACTAACTGTGACTACTAACTGACGACTTAAAAACATTAGAGTCAGACCAATGGAAGTATGTAGACGATCTTACTATCTCCGAAGTCATCCCAAATCATGGCCAATCCAACATGCAATACGAACTGGACCATATTTCAACCTGGTCCGACCAAAATTTTATGAAACTCAATCCAAAAAAGTGCAAAGAATTGAGAGTTAATTTCCAACGTGATGTGCCTGATTTACCACAGCTTACCATCAATAGAATACCGCTCGAAACGATTAGTAGCCATAAATTGTTAGGTCTTCAAATCCAAGACGACTTAAAATGGAATGATCACGTAGATATTATTACGAAGAAAGCCGCAAGACGTTTATATATTATTCGTACTCTGAAGCGTAATGGAGTGCCTGAAGATGACCTAATAAGTATATATACATCTCTTATCCGCTCCATTTTGGAGTATGGCTGCGCTGTGTGGCATACATGCCTCCCTTCTTTTCTTGGTGAGAAGATCGAACGCATACAGAAGCGATTTTTCCGCATTATATTTCCACATTTATCCTACCGCGAAGGTTTAGCTCTTACTGGATGTCCAAGACTTGATGACAACCGTCAACGTTTGTGTTTGAAATTTTTTAATAAACTTAAAACCCAGTCAAGTTCGAAACTTTCCTACCTTATACCTCGTACGAGGTATGAATCGCATGGACGATCGGTGCGTAGTGGAAATAATTTGTCTTTATATAAATGTAGAACAGATAGATTCAAAAATAGTTTTTTTCCGACTATGACGGTGGTTTATAATCAACAATAACTGAGATCCTTTAAAATTTTAACTACATATTATTGCATGCTATATTTTAACTAAGATTTTTTAATAGTTTTAACTACATACCAATTGAATGTAATATATCATTTTACACCCTGTAATATATAATGTAATTCACCTTACCGATGGTGCGAATTTATGTAATCTTTAATAAATTGAAATTGAAATTGAAATTACAAGCCATCAACCTTGATGACGTAGCAATCATGACGCGTATGGCGTTCTGTTTGTACAAAATAAAAACGCCAAGAGCATTACTGTATATACTATTCTAGACTTTAATTCTCAATTTTCATGAATAAAGAATAGGCCTGGATTGTTTTGTATTGAGTTTGCAACGTGAATTTCTTGATGTCTGTATTTGTAGATATAGTAATGAGCAGCTGAGATTTCAGTTTATTAAATTCACTGCATGATTATGCGCAAAGAGTACGGCAACACAAGGTCAATGAGAATTACGTTCTAACTCTTTCTGATTGAGATATATAATCGTCTAAAAAAATTTAAAACTATGGGTTAAGGCACTCCTCTTCAGAAAACAACTTATTCAAACTTGCAATTTTTGTGGCATGCAAAATTTTAACATATGCATTTTGCTCTTAAACACATTTTGAACGACATCTAAAACTGCAAGTATTCAGTTAGGATTTTTCAGTGCTCTGTTTGATGTATTGTATAAAATCCAAATGACAAAATGCTACCTACCACAAGAAACTAACTGCAGTTCTGTTCATTGCATCTCGTTGAACTGACAAGTCCTGCTTTGAGTTTTAGGAATTCTTGCAAGAAAACGCGTATGATTTTTTTAAAAACATGCACTAACACGAATTTCAAGTATGCATGTCAAGAAAACATACATAAATGAAAGTATCTCACTTTAGAGAAGACAAAATGGATTTCTTTGAACAAATGTGAGTAGTATAGACTCAAGGCAACGTTATCCTTCTGCCAACCCAGGCTGCACAAGCTAAGACGTACAGATTACCAGTCTCGATCTGGTACGCAACTAGCCACCAGTGAGTCCTTAAATTTATTTATAAAACAGTCATGAACAATTTTTAAGTGTTGAAAATGGGCATGTTACTTACGAAGTATACATAAACAATTTACAATATAATGTGTACCCTCACATGTCGCATACTGGCACGAGGACGTATTTAAATTTCTTCATATCGGGAGGCGTGAACACTTTCACTCTTGCAATGTAACACCGCGATAAATCCAGAGGCCGCTCCTTCCTAGATATTGTAAAAAAGAGTGAGTTAATTTATTTAAATAGCCAATTTTGTAATATATGCTATGTATTAAATATATTATATAGATTTAAAACTATATATGAAAATATATCGTGCTGCAATGCTAAACGGCAAGATAAACACGATAAAAAGATGTACATACAGAAGTCCATTTGTCAACAATTTTTGTTGGAAATAGGTGGTAAATGCGAAGTATTTCCCCTTGACCTTGTGTACATTTCTCTCTGCCAATTTGCAGTAATGCCTATATAAATAAAGTAGATAATATTATAGTAAACATAAGGCAATCGTATACGATATAATATCACTTTTTATACTTTTATCTCGTGATTGAAATAGGTTTGACTTGAATTTTAGAATGTTTATTCTCGCAGCGGTATGCAGTACAGTATTCTGTATATACAGTATATTTCTATATTACCTTAACAAGACGTCAATAATTGTATCGCATACCCAACGTCGACCACTTAGCGTCTCCATATCTTTTTGGTAAACAATAATGCCATCAAAACAAGCAACTCTATTAAGCCGAAAGATATGGAAATAAATATTCGAAAATGGTGTCCACACTCGTGTATCTTAATGTAACATTAAGATGTTACATTAAGATGTAACATTAAGATAAGGTTTAGATTGGCTAAGCCCAATTAATTTAAGACAAAATGCACGTGATACCTCTCCTCCTATATTAACAAAAATTCAATGTTTTATGTTGCAGTGCTAGTGCTTTAGCCATCAATTTATGTATCGACAGTATACTTGTATTCCATTGATCTCTCTTGTATATATATACTATATACGATAAGTGTTGCATTCACCCACCTGTAACTTGACTTTTGTTTTGGCAATGGATTTCGGGTTGGCCGTTTGTCCATTTTTGTTTCCAACAAAACGAACACGTCATCGTTAGTTTGGCCAACCGTGTATGCCACACCCCCTATCCCCTCCATTACTTGGCAGGTACATGGCGAATAGATTTGGAACACCTCGTACTTCGGGCGCCAAACCTCCAAAGAAGCACGAAGTGCTCCTGCAATGCACATAAAGTGCGTGTCTGTCAAGTAAAAAACTAGAGAACAAAAGATTAGAAATTAAGTCAATGACTAATTGTGGCCATTACCAAGAACCTTGGGAAACAAAATAAAATATCTGTCTGAAACAGAATTATAAACTTTTCCTTGCTTTTCTCACTATATTACCTTCCCGGTTAAAATCTTTCAGTTCTGACATAATGTCTTCCCCTGAAACATCCCTACTCGTTTGTCTTGAGCGCTGTAATTATCAGTTAAAAAAGAATTAGGCGCATTCAAAACGAGGATGAACATTTGTCATCTGTTACTGTCACTAAAATTTATAAAAACCTCAGATGCCAAGTGACATTGGTGTGCAAGTCCGTAAAGGAATGCGTCCAGTTGTAACCTTTCAGGCTCGGTGCTGAGTGCTTCAAACACAGTCCCAGCTTTGCTCGCATCATATTCGTGCGGTAAACCCATCGCTTCCACCTTACGTGATCTATAATAAAGAGTATAGGGGAAAATTTACCTGAGATTAAATGAATACTTAATATATCAAACCTAGTTACTAGTATGTTAATTCTATACAATAAAAAATACCTTAATGCATTAGTTGTTGGTTGTTGATGCCTTTCAGAAAATTCCAACAATTCGTAAGATGTTTCAATGAAACCATCCCAACATTTTTCTTTCATAATTGTAAAAATTATGCAACCAAATTCTCCCTAAAATATGAAGGAATATATCAATGATACACTTCTCTACTTGGACGAGCTTCCGGCAATTAGACTTATCTGCCCTTCAGCAGGTTTATGCCACTGTATTAGTTAAAATAGTTACTTACTCTGACGGAATTGAAGGTCTGATATCCTAAAGCACGTCGTAAGATGAATTTGGTCAGAGGACGTATGAAGTGTAATATGTCTTACCCTGGACATGATGTTCCATATTTTTGGAATTTCTATATATGTTGGTTACCCTTTATCAATAGACTATACATACGAATATGAATAGGCAGTATGATGTTTTTGTTTCAAGAAGTATACCTGTTAAACATTTGTCAGTTTAGTCTTCTTAAGTTTTGTTTTCATGCTAGGTGTTACCAGCAGCCTCTTACTAAAAATATATATCGTCGTAATTACCTTTTCATACATGTCTTTCATTGTTCCCAAGCTCTTAAAGTCAATCTAAAATAACGTACATATATTCACAACATGCTGAAAGAGGCCAGACCAATTATTCCCTAAATAATTCACCATTTTTAAATATAGGATAATGCATGAGGTACAAGGCATTATTAAAATTAAAGGAGGTTAATAATGCCGAGAATCGAATTGCATTACACAATTTAATAACAACCTGGTCCGACTCAATAATGACCTGGCAACATAATAATTAATATAAAATAATACCTTATCTTTCTATTTGTTGTCAGTTGTCTTATCGTTTCATCTTTCCATCTTCTTTTTCCTGTTTTTCTTCCTCCTTGTTATCAAATTCTATTTCTCCTACATCATGTGTTTCCATTCTTTTCTGTATTTCATCATCCTTAACATTTATTTCGCCTTCTAGTTCTTCCTCTTTTCTTTCCTCTATTTCTTTTTTGACATCTGTCTCTATTTCGTTCTCTTGTTTTTCCTGGTTCCTTTCTTCCTCTTTTTCCTTTTCATCATCATCTTTTCCATCGTCGTCATTTCCATCGTCATCATTACTTTCGTCTCCTTCTTCTTCGCCGTACTTCTACAAAATTTATATGCAATATACTGTCAAAAAATATGCCATTAAATTATAATTATGAATGTTCTACATCATAAAATACTAACTCGTTTCCTGCCACGTTCATGATCTCTGCTTAATTCATCCGAAAGCTCTGATTCCATTTCCTGCAAAATCTATAATAGATTTTTACAAACAATAAGTTTATATATGTATAAACACTAATTCACTTCAGAAGTATAAAATCAGTTTTTTGAAAGTGAGTGATACTATGCTATAAGGTTATTTAATAACTACCATTTTATTCCAACGCCCCTTCAGTGCAACTTATAACACATGCAGTCTTTATACGATTATGTCGAATTATACTTACGTCCTTTACGAAATCCCCATAGGAAAGAGCAATCTCCGTCAGCTCAGCCTTGTTCAGAACTTTTCTGAACGCGGTTTCATTTTCAACACCCTCTGAAAGATATTAATATCAGACACAGTTGTTAATGTTAAATGTAGACTTATGTGTTATGTAGAAATTTCATGCATGCACTTCCCAGAAAACATAGTCAAAGTTTTTTAAAAATGAGATTATAATTTATAACCTAATTCGATTTCCTTTCTCGCAGACGGCGAACAGAAAGGAATATGTGGTGGCCAAAAAGACGGTTGTTCTGCCCTCGTCCAGAAATTCTTTACTCGCGCCACAGTCCATTTTTTCTTTCCAGTCGATCCTAAAAAAACGTGATGTATTTCCAACATTGTGTGATTTTTAATTTTTTCGGCCTAGCATTTATCCTGACACACATGCACATGTTTGATACTGTTTACCTAAAAATGCTGTTTTCGGCAGAAGATATTTCTAACTAACTCTCGAAGCTCCTTGCAAGACCAATTTCCTTTCTTAATCTCTTCGAGAGCTTCAGGGTCAATAAGGTCTTCAGTGCTTCCTATTAGGCAAAATTTAACTTTTTATAAAATATTCTTTCGGCCTAGACAAAGAATATATCAAGCAACACAAAATAGGATGTAATTTGAATATGCCGCGTCGCAGTTCGCGTAGATTTCGCGATCGATGATTGGTTAATGGCCATACGGCTTTTCTTCTTTGACATGGTCTATTACGCAAGCAACAGCATGAAGAATAACAACGGAAACGTTTTGATAGACACATAGTCTCATATAAAGGACAACTGATATATTCCAGTGCAAGACTTCGCAAGTCCTTGAAGATTCTGAACGTCTGAATGCATAAAGTAACTTCTTGTTATCCATTTTATCAAGCAATACGATTTGCAAGATTTCATGCACTTCCTTGGCACCCACCCGGGATTTGGCTGCAAGCCGGCAACAGACTGTTCGTTTTCTTGCGCTAAGTTGCGCTACAGTCGTAAATATTGCTCACATTAAACTGTAAATTTTACTTATATTTGTTACCTGTATGTAACTTTAAAATATATGAAATTTTTGTAAATCAAAATGTGTTTGTTGGCTGATTACAAAATAAAAGTAGCGCGCTTACGCTAAGGTTTAAACATTGAATTTAATGCAAATAAACTGTTCACTGTTTCGCGCTATTTAATATAATTCTGTTTTGCGCTACAGAGTACAGGGTAGTAGATTACAGAAAGTCGACGTTTTAAGGTTTAAAATATGTCCAGCGACTATAAACGGCGGCAGTCACGAAATTTACTAACAAAATGAGTACAGATTCTGAAACATTTTACTCGAAAATTGAGTAACCTTAAATTATTGCCTTACTCAGATTTGAGTAAATTCATCATTCACTCAAAGCACGAGTAAAAATATGCTTTTACTCAAAATATTGAGTATATATATTCTGTAATTTACTCATGGTTTGAGTAAGTTTTACAATACTCAAGATTTGAGTAAATTCATAATTTACTCAAATATGAGTAAAAATGTGGTTTTACTCAAAATATTGAGTACGTGAAACTTACTCAATTCTTGAGTAAACAGAAAATTGTGGTTTACTCAACATCTGAGTAAATTGTACTCTTGCATTAGAGTATAAAATACTCAAAGAACTTTACTCAAAAATCGGAGTTTTTGTTACTCAAAATCAGGAGTAAAATTATTTTAGCGGGAAAGAAAAGTTTACTCAAAATATTGAGTAATCTGTGCATTTTTTGCAGTGTAGTCCCGGGGTTCCTAAATTATTATAAACATAGGCGTAGATGTAATATGTATGTATATGCAGATAATTAGTCTGTGAACATTTTGTATATTAAAGATAAATAATTATCTTGCATTAACCTGCTGTTCTAACAGTTCCATGCCCATCTAAATAGAAGACAACTAAAGGACCATTGCGATCGTCAGAAGACAATTCATCAACCTAAAATCAAATAACACATAAAAATGATTTTATTCATATACATTATTTATTAATGCAACTTCATTAACCATATTAGCAAGCTTACATATTACAAATTCAATAGACCACTTTCATAATTCAGATCAGTTTAAATATTCTTCTATGTGCATCTTAATAAGCCTTATCAGCCTCGTTTCTGTGACTGAAATTGAATAGAATTTATTAACCTGAACGAGGTCAGTGAGGCTTATTAAGATGCACATAAAATAATATTTAAACTCATCTGAATTATGAAAGTGGTCTATAGACTATTAATGATTATTGACAAACGTAGTTTATCAGTGACCATCACTTCCGAGATCACTTGAATATGGTAATTATCTGATGATGATGACAACTCTTTTAAACAAAATGAAAATTTACATTTTCACTGAAAGTCGTCTTGTTTATAGTTGAAGAATTTCAGCATGTATGACCTTTTCCGTCTAGCCTTATAAGCTGCGCTATTTGGGGGGGGGGGGCTATCCCTCCTAGCCCTCCTCTAAATAGCGCCACCATGCATGGTATTTTTCTTCCGTATTATATTTATATATATAATGAAATACTGCATGCATTTCATTGTAAAGACTGCATGGACTACTCATTTCTTGCATTTCATAATTACCGCAATTATATTCCAATTAGGATTTGGTATTTTTTAAACAGGATTAGGAAATAGCCAACAGGCGTCACCGGAAAATCCGACAAACTGGTGTTAGGAAAAATTATTTTTATAGACGCGCGTCACGCAATTTTGTAACAGCTCAGTAACTCAAACCAAATCTCATGTACCATTAATTCTATTCAACAGGAAAACTATTGCTGCATGGACTATACCATAAACGCATTTACATGCAAAATGGATCAAACAAGCAAAGTGCTCATATTCAGTACAAAGTTATTTTAATCATGAGCTAGTAGTGTCATAACTAGTTACCCGATGCATTGATGAAGCTCGTTTAAAGTTATCCGACTACTTGCAATATATCTTTGATATATCACTAATAACATATTTCAGTAGAGCGTATATGATAAGTTTTCTTATGCAGCATTGCAGGTATAAAATCGATATTTAACTATATATATATAGTCCGCATAGTAAAAAACCTAACGTGGTTACAGCTAGACAGCAAGTGAATGACAAAATAACTTACCCTGTCAGGCAGACGCTTCTTTACTCTGTACACGTTAAAACTATCTTTTTTGCTGGATACTTCTTTCCTCTGATTAAATATTAATATAACACATTAAATAGAAGACATTAAAAAACAACAAAATTTGATGGAACGGAAAAAATCATCTTTGACCTATCCTACCGGTCGCATACTTTTCTTCACAAACTTCTCTCCCCGCGAGTTTGTTTTGCTGGTATTTGAATTATCCATCACAAAACTTTAGGCACAGCTTAACGATATTTAACAATTAGATTATGAGCTCAAGATTTCTATGAGGTGATAGTTGATGAGGGCGAAGCCCGAATGAACTATCATCTCATAGAAATCGAGAGCGAATAATCTAATTGTTTTAGTAGAAACAAGCAAGAAAACAGTACTTCAAAACGTTTTTCATAATTTATTGAAATAAATTCGTTACAAATCGCGCCGAGGAGATGGCTGTTTCGCTACTCGCTATCTATCGACGAATAGATAGCGAGTAGCGTAACCAACCAAATTACAGCATTTGCAATAGTATACTAGTATGATTCTACTAATATCGGATAGTGAAGAAAGAACGCTACTATACACGCACACAACTGTTTCGAAACTTTCCAACAACGATAGTAAAGTAGATTTAAATATTAAAATAAATATAAATATTAATATAAATATTAAAATAAAAATTAAATATTATTATTATTATTATATCTGACGAAGATCAAATGACATGCAGTAAAACAATTTATGGAATTCACAATTCTGTCAAACTAAAGAAATAAACAGGAAACCACGAAAATTTTAATAGATATACCGAATATTTTATATAAGTTAAATGTTCCGCGGTACACATTCCACATCATTCACTAGAAAGTGTTTCTAACCGATTAAACGATTTAAAAATTTAGTTAGAGATATAAAAAGTATACCGGTTTTCGGTATATATAACCATGATATAACCATGCTCGTATGTGCATTAAATTAGAGATTGACATTTGGGGTAAGGCTGGTGTAGTTTGATGTGACATACATGAAGGGAATCTGGAAATAGAAAGTATACCGGTTTTCGGTATATATAACCATGATATAACCATGCTCGTATATGCATTAGATTAGAATGAGCGGCTACCAACAGTTAAATCCGAAATAATGGAGCTATTCAATACACTTATACAAGACAACATTTAGTATTTAAATATTCTATATCTTTTGATATGGCTTTTGATAATATCGAAATAATTTGTGTTCTTAATAATTTTCTATCCAGTTATTTATATAGATCAAAGGACTGTGTTCTTGAATTGGGTCAGCGGTAATCCCTAATAATTTGGTGGTTGTATGTGTGGTTATGTATACCAGAAAATGGATAATATACATATATCTGCGCGCTCGCTCGTATTTTATCTATTACATAATGTATTGGTTGAGGCCAATTTACGGTTGTGTATGAATAAAGTGTATTGGTTGAGGCCCATTTACAACTGTGTATGAAAGTATAGTGTATTGGTTGAGGCCAATTTACAGTTGTGTATGAATAAAGTGTATTGGTTGAAGCCAATTTACAACTGTGTATAAGTATAATGTATTGGTTGAGGCCGATTTACAGTTGTGTATGAATAAAGTGTATTGGTCGAGGCCAATTTACAACTGTGTATGAAAGTATAATGTATTGGTTGAGGCCAATTTACAGTCGCGTATGAATAAAGTATATTGGTTGAGGCCAATTTACAACTGTGTTTAAATATAATGTTTGGTTGAGGCCAATTTACAGTTGTGTATGAATATAATGTATTGGTTGAGGCCAATTCACAACTGTGTATGAAAGTATAATGTATTGGTTGAGGCCAATTTACAGTTGCGTATGAATAAAATCAGGTTGTGATTGTGGCCAATTTACAGTTGTGTATGAATAAAGTGCCTTGGTTGAGGCCAATTTACAACTATGTATAGAAGTATAATGTATTGGCTGTGGCCAATTTAAAGCTGGGAACCAATATAGTGTATTAGGTAGGAAAATCATGTGTTCGTTGAGGCCAATTTTTAGTCCTATATTTGCCTATCATATACTGTATTGGTTGAGACCATTTGCAACTTTGAACGCAAATAACGTGTGTTTGCCGCCAGTTTACATATTGGGTATGAGTACCAGCAATTTTCAAATTGTGTAGGCGAATCCAAATTTGAAGCCATTTTGCGCCAGACGAGGCCGTTGATTTATCGTTCAGAGTATGGGGAGGTGATCATCAGGTTGCTTGGCACTAAAGAAGAGACTGCTGTTGTGGCAACCATCGCAAAGATGACGAGGAACACCAGTCGACAGACTCCAGCCCACCCATATCGTCGCCAGACTAGAGGTCGAGGGTCTGGTTGGCGTTCAGGTGGGGTGCGAATCCTGCAACATCAGTGTGCTTAATTGTGGTCGTACTGGTCATTTCCAACGACATTAATTGTCCGGCGCGAAATTCCAACGCTTAATTTGAACATTAATGTGTGTCATTCAGGAATTGTAATGTTTTGTTGACAATATATACTTGATCATTTGCCGGTGTCTTATTTTCTATTTGGCTATGGGGGGTTTTTGTTGATGAGAGCATTGAAGTGGTTGTTTTTCTCTGAAACTCTTAAATTTACCTTCTCTTTTTAAGTCCAAAACCCGAATATTTATCTTATAAATTTATAATATTTATCTATTTCGCCCGAATATTCGTGAACCATTTGCCCGAATCACTTGAATCTCCAAATTTTTGGGGGGGCAGTTGCCCCCTCTGCCCCCACGTCCCGTACGCCTATGGATGAGGCCCAGCTTCAAATTACAATCCTAATCAGTATAGTCCGGCGACAGGTCTCGCATCTTCCTGTAAGCCTATAGAAGCATGATTGCAGTTAGAATAGATTACTATTCTAAATGCAATCATGCGTAACATAGGGTATAAAAGACTGAATCTGCATTCACTCTGGGTCAGTTTGTTAAACGAGACGCTCTTGGGTACGGCGTGATTGACCTAACGGGGGAGGTTATAGTATTGGCTGTTAATAGTCCATATAATCTTTAGTTTAGTTTGATGTAGAAGTGTTATTATTATATTTCCTGGAAAGATAAACGATTATTTCATTTGCAATGTGTGTTTTTCTTTTTTTTCGGTTGTTTTTTTGGGGGGGGGGTTGCTTTCGTTTTACTCCAACCCGCCCCTCCCCAACGACTGGTACCTGCATCACTCTTAGGCTTACGGGCTCGCATTTCCCATAACTCTCTTCCTGTAAGCCTATGGAAGCATGATTGCAGTTAGAATAGATTACTGTATTTAATTAAAACTAAATTTGTTAGCAAAGCGCTCCGCCAAAACATCATTGAATTAAAATACAAGAATGCCTTTCGTGCATGCGAATCCCATGCACTGATGGAAAAAATCTTCATTAAATCAAATATATGCAAATAAGTCATTGCAAAATATTCATTGTCATTGTTAAGAATGCAGACTGGCATGTAGTCGAAAGCTCGTAGTTTTACTAAATATTCGGAATGAGACAACGTCTAAAAACTTAATCCTGGCTATGCCTTCAACATCTTTAAGCAAATGATGCTTGTTGCTGACGTAAAATTTGACATGACTTGGGCTGCAGCTTTGTATGAGCTTTCACTTCCCCGCCAAAATCTACAGACGGTACGGAAATACTATACAACCTAGTTCCAGCGTATTAAAGACTGCAGAAAGCAAAGAAATGCATATATAGCTTAAACTCAAGAAATCGAGTCAATTTATACATGGTGAGTTGGACTAAAGCAAAGGTTCTGTCGATTAGTTTACTTTCTCGTTTCATATTGCTCTTGCTGTATTAGGGCATGTTTATATGGAGCCGTGTTGCCCAGCAAGGCGCGAGACAAAGAAGCGGTCTGTTTATGTGGAATTGAGTTACCTGCGTGTATTTGACTGAATACATTGTAATTACGGTCGCTGTAATACTGCATTACAAGTGCCAAGTAACTCGCCATTCATATATTGGATGAGCAAGACAAAGAACTAATTCTTACAGGGGATTTAAACTGTGACCTCTCTCTCTCTCTGTCTTGCAATCCCATTCTCGTAGACTTATGGACATCCTAGAACTATTTCAAATGAAACAAGTGATCGCAGATGCCACACGTATAACAAGTAACACAGATTCGTTACTTGATATAATCGCTACAAATCGTCCTGATAAAGTAAAGGAAAGTGGCGTGTTCCACTTAGGTATTAGCGACCACAGTCTTGTATATATGTGCCTAAAAATATCTTTACCTCGCGAAAAACCCACGATTGTAGAAAGTACAAATTTAAAAAACTACAATATTACTGACTTCAACAGCCACATTTCTCATTTATTGAGTAACTCGGCTTGGGATCATAAAGATCCAGACCAATTATGGGATCAGTTCAGAAATATATTCAATCATGTATCAGATAATTATGCTCCAGTTAAAACTAGAAAAGTTAGGAGCACTTATGCTCCATGGCTATAACTACTGACATTAGATGTGAGATGAACAAGCGTGACTATTTAAAAGAGAGCAGTCAAAAGTACCTCCAAGAGCCTTCATCAGGTTTATAAGGCTAAACGAAATGAAGTTAACAAATTAACTAAAATCTGCAAAACTCTAATACTGTAAGGATAATATTGAACTAAATAAACACAATCCTAAAGAGATGTGGTAATCAGGTCATCAGCGGAAAAGGTCGGTATTCTAAAATCACCACCATAACCGCAATTAAAGATGATCTGGGTAATACTATCCACGACGAAAAATTGATAGCTGACCAACTCAATAAGTACTTTGTTGAAATTGGTCCAAAATTATCAAATAAATTGCCTGTCAGTCCTAGAGATTTTTCTGAATATCTGGACCCAGTAGATTGCGAATTCCAATTCCTTATGATAAATGATGATACTGTCTATAAGAAAATAATGAAACTCAAACCTAATAAGGGAGCTGGTCTAGACAAAATTCCCCCAAAATTAATAAAGGATTCTGCAGTCGTTATCACTCCCTATCTGAACCATATTTTTAATCTATCCCTATCAGAAGGGAAGTTTCCAAACGACTGCAAAAAGGGTAGAGTTTCTCCGATATTCAAATCCGGAAATCGAGAGGAGTGTGACAACTACAGACCCATAAGTATTTTATCCGCTATTTCGAAAATTTTCGAAAAAATTGTATTTGACCAGTTAAGCCAGTATCTTACTATAAACAAGATTTTAACAGACTATCAGTCAGGTTTCAGAAAAGGATACTCTACCTGTTCTTCTTTACTAAGAACAACTAATGAATGGTTAGTTAACGTGGATAAAGGTTTGATAAATGGCGTTGTTTTCTTAGACCTGAAAAAGGCTTTTGATACAGTTGATCACGATATACTGACAAAAAAACTAGAATTTTATGGCATCAAAAGTAATGCCCTTCGCTGGTTTATCTCATATCTAAGTCACAGGAAACAAGTATGTAAAGTGGAGTGTCTGTTTCAAATAGTGAAAATATCACAGCAGGTGTGCCGCAGGGGTCAAATCTCGGTCCTCTTCTTTTTTTACTCTATATAAATGATTTGCCGAATTGTCTTGATTCTACAGTGCCGGCACTCTTTGCTGATAATACTAATCTTACTATTAGTGGTGCTACCGCAAGCGAGATTCAAGATAATTTAGAAATTGAATTAAACAAAGTTCATATGTGGCTTTTAGCCAATAAGTTAACTTTGAACGCCAAAAAAACTGAGTATATATTGGATCAAGAAAAAAGTTGTCCCAAGTTAGTGCCGATCCAATCTTATCGATGGGATTTGAAGGCGTCAAACGTGTTTCACCCAAAAAAACTTGGCGTAGTGGTGGATGAATGCATCACCTGGAAAGACCATGTTGATAAAGTGGCCAAAAAAGCTGCTAAAGGGATAGGAATGTTACGGAGATCGAAATATTTATTTGATAAAGATACGCTTAAAACCATTTATAGCGCTTTTGTTTTACCTTATTTTGATTATTGTGCGTTGGTATGGAATAATTGTTCCAAAACCTTGCAAAATAAATTGCAAAAGCTTCAAAATAAAGCCGGTCGAATAATCACAGGTGATTGCTACGGAACTGCCTCAGATACTGTCAGAACTAAACTTTCTTGGGACACCTTAGAGGCAAGGAGAGAGAAACAATTAGAAACTTTAATGATACAAATAATGAAAGGTAATTCAACTGATTACCTCCGGGAGTTTTTCACAATCCGTACGAATCAAACGTATGAATTAAGAAGTAACAATCATGTTCTCAACTTGCCCAAACCCAACACTAACGCTTTAAAGCGCAGCTTTAGTTATAAAGGGGCTGCAGCTTGGAACAATATCGAAGATAATAGAAAATTTTAATGCATGTTTTAAATCCATTACTACTACTACTACTTTTGCAAATTATTAATATTTTTTATATTTTAACTTTCTTAATTACTTGTACATACATATTATATCCACTTTATAAATTTAAACACACGGCCATCAACCTTTTTATTTTTGCTTGCATCTTCTTAATATACTATGTAATTATAGATAATTCTGAACTATGGTTGAGATGCTACCGTGTATAAATATTAGTAAATAATAATAATAATAATAATAATAATTACGTTGCCAAGTAACTCGCCTTGCCGGGTTTACCTCACCTCCACTAAACAGGCCCTTACTCGATTCTTAAATCGGACATTTAAGATATGTGCTGTATATAAAAAGTAGATATTACCTATAACTGTATAGACATCAAATGACAGTTTAACGACCGCGATAATCTTAAAGTTGTGTTATATTCAGTTTAGTGTGATAATTTCGCCTTCAACTTCTCAAGCATGTGCTCTTTTTTTGGGGGGGGGTTCTTTCAGTTCTTGCATGTCAAATTCAAGAAAACAGGGTTTTGAATTTTAAATTCAAGACCAGGAATTGTTGATATCAGGTCATGAGTCAAATACCAAAACCGATTCAGAACAATTGAAAATGGGTGTGGTAGGAACAGGTGGGCAATTTGTCGACGCTGACCGAAAACAGCGGGCTCATTTCTTCTTGAGTTGCCATTTTCGCGCCGAAGAGCAAAAGTATAAACTTTCGGAGAATATTTTAGCTGTTTACTATCAAATATGGTTATCAAACAGTTGATAATCTTACTGAGGAAGGCCAACGGTTTCTGAAAAGCTAAAGTACGTCGAAATCGGCTTTGGAATAGAATATATTTTCACCGGGGAAACATGAAATAAATGGATGCTGACATCAATCACAAGATTTTGCCCATGGCTACAGAGCTAGTTGGATTTAAACAGATGTTAAAAAGTAAGTGAAAATGTGAACTTTGTGAATTATACTTTCATTAAAATGTTTCAGAAGGTCTCCTAATGCCAAACTAAACGGGTGACAGAGCTGTCAGTATACCCATATTTCAATGTTTATGTTGAATTGATCCATCTTCTTTGAAGTATAGCTTGAAAGTTAGGGTATGCTCATCACTTGAAATTAGGTTTAAATCAAAGTTTTATCTATAGTATTTTTATTAGAATTAAAATTATTCATGGGAAAAATGCGCCAAAGGGTTGAAATTGCCCTTGTAAATGTACACTATTTTTGACATGTTTGGGTTAGTATTTTGAAAAGGTGTTCTGGAAGGAAAATATGTCTTCAACAATACTGGTTGATCCTTAAATTATAACTAGTGTTCTGTAAATCACAGAAAATTGAAAAAAATCTGGTCCATCAACAATATTTCGGATTGTATGAGGTCCCGAATAGAGCTTATTTCAATGATGAATCTGTTTATCTGGAAAAACTTTGAAAATTTAATAAATCAAGAATTTGACTATGCTCGTCACTCAAAACCATATTTTACTAATTGCTTTTTTACCTGGTTTTGTAGCAAAGCCAGTTATTTGACCATGAAAAATGCGCGCGATATAAACTTTTAGCTCGGAATATGGGTGTGTCAGTCATCACCAACTGCAGCCCCCTTAAGAAAATGTTATAGCAATTTGGTATTGATTCATATCTTACTGTTTTGTGTTTACAAAATTATTGGTAGAGTAACTGGCATATCATTTTCTATTTTGGCTTGGATTTTAAATACACCTTGGGCATTATTGGCCTACATTTGCCTTACAATTCCCATGTTTTTGGCCATTTCTGCAAAGATTTATATTATTTCTTGCAGATAAATTCTTCCATGTTGTTGATATAACACTGTCAAGTCTTGTAAAAGGCTCTTATTAATCATCTTGGGTCTTTTGGAAATATAATATTCACATAATGTGCTCTTTTATGTAAGCTCTCAATGATGAGGAAATGGTTGCACATTGACATTTTGTATGGCGATTGTGCTTACTTTATTCAAAACAGTGTTCTGAGGTCATTATGTCAGTGCTTACTATCAGTCATTCATAGTGCACTTGGTAATGTTAGCCAAATTTATGATTATGCAAATTGTTTTGAGAAACTAACAGTATTTATGTGAATTAGACCTGGTGTGTTTACAAACTTTAGAATAATAATTTAAATCCCATATTTATATATCAGCCTTATAAAATGATTAAAAAAGTATAGAAAAGTCGACAAACATGTTGTATAATTTTTGTTATTGATATGCATATTTAGATTGAATTAAATTACATCTAATTCCTTTGCTCAAATGAGTACTAAAATTAGTAAAATACTGGAATCTTTCAGATCAGTTAAAAATATTATTATTCTTTATATAGCTAAGTATTTAATCTGTTTCTGTTTAATTTAAACAAATGATGGGGAAGTAACTTGGGGAATATTGATGGATTTCTCAAAAAGAGCGAGCTTGCCTGTTTTCAAAGCATAAAAAGAGAATAAACGGAGCAAAATGACTTCTTTAACATTTTAAAACCTTTGGGAAGCATTGCTAAATGTTTTCGATTAATTTTTGCAAAGTTTCTTTTGATTGCAATGCTGTTTTATCAACTTGAAAAGCAGAGAAATCTATGAAACACTCCTTCCATATGTCGCCATATTGAATTTGTTCAACTCGCCCCAGGGATTGTGCCGAGTTTCGCTCATAAACTAGCGCATGCGCTTGCAAAATGCCCACCTGTTTGTGGTAGGTTTATAGATTATTATATCAGCGTTAAACAATTTTTCAAACTGATTAGTCGTTATAAAGGCAATGCGTTAGTTAAATGCAAGTATTGCAAAACGGTGATTTTTCCTGATAGCATGCATATGCAAAGCGTAACCGGTTTTTTTTAAGCGGGCATAGTTCTATTAGCAGAGTTCTATTAGCAGAGTTCTATTAGCAGAGCAACTTTGTACCCAGGGTCTTTTCTCTCTCACGCTCTGGAGCAATCCCAACAAATGTGAGAGAGAACAGACCCTAGTATAGTTACGAGGTTGTCAGCCGAGTTAGTTTGTCTAGCGGATATATCATAATCGTTCTAAAAATATGCTTTGCAAGACGTTGTACAAGCAGACAAAAACATAATAATATTAATACACTTTTGCCCTTTAAGCGTGGCATCCATTTAGGCGTAATGGCCGTGAACAACTCAAGGTGGTCGATGTAATAAATGCCGATATACCTCTCTGCAATCATTAAAGACGGATTTGCAATGAGCACACAAAAGATAAGATAGATGAAGATTGTTTCACATCGTCAAACATGACTTGGTTTGACTTGGTCACGACAGTTACGACCAAATGAAAACCAGGTTTTAAGCTTTATATATACCTGTACGTAACACGATTCTTATATAAAGTACAAGTATCTCATAGCAAGGCTTGGAGATGTAGACGACTTCAATCACCGATTTTAAGTTTTAATCGTCTCTTTTTTTCTTAATCTGAGTTCACGAGCTTTTCGGTTCGACTCTAATGGTGACTTACAATCGCTCATACTATCTTGTGTGACTCCAATACTTTCATAACTTTCTGCAGTGTCAGGGTGATCTTCTCCATATAGTTTTAATCTGATTTGAAGAGCATGTTGATGTGATTCTAATGCTGACTTGTAATCTGCCATATCAAATTGTGTATTTCCAATACTTTCATAACTCTGAGCAGTGTCAGGATGATCTTCTCCGTACAGTTTTAATCTGATTTGAAGAGCTTTTTGTTTCGACTCTAATGCTGACTTGTAATCTTCCATTTCATCTTGTGTGACTCCAATACTTTCATAACTCTGAGCAGTGTCAGGATGATCTTCTCCATACAGTTTTAATCTGATTTGAAGGGCATGTTGATCTGAATCTAATGCTGACGTGTAATCTGCCATATCAAATTGCGTATTTCCAATACTTTCATAACTCTGACCAGTGTCAGGATGATCTTCTCCGTACAGTTTTAATCTGATTTGAAGAGCTTTTTGTTTCGACTCTAATGCTGACTTGTAATCTTCCATTTCATGTTTTGTATCTCCAATACTTTCATAAGTTTGAGCAGTGTCAGGATGATCTTCTCCATACAGTTCTAATCTGATTTGAAGAGCTTTATGTTTCGACTCTAATGCTGACTTGTAATCTTCCATTTCACGATGTGTAACTCCAATACTTTCATAACTTTGAGCAGTGTCAGGATGATCTTCTCCATACAGTTTTAATCTGATTTGAAGAGCTTTTTGTTTCGACTCTAATGCTGACTTGTAATCTTCCATTTCATGTTGTGTGACTCCAATACTTTCATAAGTTTGAGCAGTGTCAGGATGATCTTCTCCATACAGTTTTAATGTGATTTGAAGAGCTTTTTGTTTCGACTCTAATGCTGACTTGTAATCTTCCATTTCACGTTGCGTAACTCCAATACTTTCATAACTTTGAGCAGTGTCAGGATGATCTTCTCCATACAGTTTTAATCTGATTTGAAGAGCGTGTTGGTGTGACTCTAATGCTGGCTTGTAATCTTCCATTTCACGTTGTGTAACTCCAATACTTTCATAACTTTGAGCAGTGTCAGAATGATCTTCTCCATGCAGTTTTAATCTGATTTGAAGAGCTTTTTGTTTCGACTCTAATGCTGACTTGCAATCTTTCATTTCATGTTGTGTGACTCCAATGCTGTTATAACTTTGAGCAGTGTCAGAATGATCTTCTCCATACAGTTTTAATCTGATTTGAAGAGATTTTTGTTTCGTCTCTAATGCTGACTTGTAATCTTTCATTTCACGCTGTGTGACTCCAATACTTTCATAAGTTTGAGCAGTGTCAGGATGATCTTCTCCATACAGTTTTAATCTGATTTGAAGAGCTTTTTGTTTCGACTCTAATGCTGACTTGTAATCTTTCATTTCATGTTGTGTGACTCCAATGCTGTTATAACTTTGAGCAGTGTCAGGATGATCTTCTCCATATAGTTTTAATCTGATTTGAAGAGCTTTTTGTTTCGACTCTAATGCTGACTTGTAATCTTTCATCACATGTCGCGTGTCTCCAATTCTGTCAAAACTTTGAGTAGTGTCAGGATGATCATTTTTACTCTAAGAATAGAATGTTGCATGGTCGGTATGTTACGCTATTGTATGGAAATATATAATTATCGTATAAATAACTTGGTATGAGAATTCTACATTGGAATCCTACGATTTCAGGCTGACGAGACCTTATACCCAATGGTTTAATATTACAGGAGAGAGCTAATCTTATATGTGACGAGCTAAGAATTCTTGTAAGCAATGCAGTCAATCTAGACCGAGCGAACGTCTTAGAACTATTACTAAAACAGAAATCCATTTTTCTGTGTTTGAAGTACTGTTTAATAAACGAGCGAAAGTGTTTTATCAGGTTTAAAACCACGAGCGCGCAGCGCGAGTGGTTTTAGACCTGATAAAACACGTCTCACCGATGCTCCATGTGAGAGCAATCATGGTAAATATTTGAAGCATGTATATACATGTATTGTGTTATGTAAGGAGAATTTGCTTGTTGTTTGGGCATAATCGGTATCGTAAGCGCATTTGTTTGTTTCACGAGCGATCAGGCAGAACTAAGTGGAGCATGTGTTAAACGTTTATTCAAAGCAGTAGGTTGGAATACGATTTTCGGGCGTTGTTAGCGCATGGTATGGCGTCGACGCGAACGTTTAGGAAGCCTAAAAGTGGCGAAGAGGAGAAGCAAATGCTCGAAAATGCTGTCCCTAAGTCAATCCGTAGCGTTAATAAATGGTCTATGAAGATCTTCTCGAAGTGGCAGGCAACAAGGTTAAATAAGAAAGCTTCAAACGAACAAAGCAATTCAGCTGTTGATACTTCACTAATTCAAGA
This sequence comes from Trachythela sp. YZ-2020, assembly GCA_016169945.1. Taxonomy (NCBI): domain Eukaryota; kingdom Metazoa; phylum Cnidaria; class Anthozoa; order Malacalcyonacea; family Clavulariidae; genus Trachythela; species Trachythela sp. YZ-2020. The sequence goes on along the minus strand of JADLSH010000386.1, from coordinate 3,201,838 downwards.
CTTGGATGTCAACTTGTGTAGCATGTCGCCAGAGACACTCAATTTCTGGTTAACGAAGTTTGTTATGGAGGTGTGTAAAGAGGACAGAGAATGTTATCCTCCTAGAACGCTCTATAGTATTTGTTGTAGGATTCAACGCCATTAATGCGACTGCAATGGAGTTAGTGCAATTGCGATCTTGGACAAGAAAGATAAGAGGTATAAAGTGATTAATGTAATTGATTGCGTTCAATACAAAATTGAGCTAACATTTCTTTAATATATATTTTTAGATTTGCTACGTTTAGAAGGGCCTTGGATGCTGAAATGAGACAAGCGAATTATGAGGGGATTGGCAATAAGTGTAAGAGAGGTGAGAGAGTAGGAATCACAGAGGACGAAGAACGAATGTGGTGGGACAAAGGCTTTTTAGGATGTCATAATGCCAAAGTATTGATGCATACGATTTATTTTTATAACGGAAAACTTTTTGGGATTAGATCTAAAGAGCACCGGGATCTCAGGTACAGTAATTTTAGAGTTGATTCGACCTCGATAACCTTTGACGAGAGCAGTTCAAAAACGTACCACGGTGGTTTACAAGATTTAAAGTACACTCCTCGCGTGGTTAATCATATTTGTTGCCCATCGGAAAAGACGAAGCATTTCCCATGTCTAGTCCGTTGCTACAAAAAATATCTGGAATGTATTAAACCTTTATCCGAGAAAATTGATGCATTTTACTTTCGGCCTAATCGAGATAGTGCTAAATTTTGTTACAAATATGCCCCTGTTGGTATCAATTCCTTAAATAAAATTTTGCCTGACGAGTTATGCAAAGGTGCCGGGCTTACGAGGAAAACATCTCACAATCTAAGAGTGAGCTGTGCGACCGCATTATTTCAAAATTCAGTAGAAGAAAATTAATTCGAGAACGAACTGGTCATCGCTCAAACGCAATCTTTAAGCATGAGAGGGTTAGTTTAGAACAGCTGCGTAAAGTGGGGATATTCTTGGACCTCCGGCAGGATTACATGTGAACGAAATGCCTAGTGAGGATGCGAAAGAATCAGATTTTCTTTTGGATGATTTTGACTTTGATATTCCAGATGATATACTGTGTAACATTCCAATTCCTGGCGATCGCCCAATTGGTGGTGATAGTAATACGGTCAGCGAATCGTTTACAAGATCTGTGTTCAATAATTGTACTATTAATTTTGTTAGCAAGTAAAGTAGAGTTGAGTTCAGTAAAGGTTGTTGTGTTATTCAATTTTTCCTAATAAAATGTTTTGTTCATATTAGACTGTTTTCCTTAGCCTCATTAGTATTCTTTATATAAAAATGCTCACCCTTATTAGTATTCTTTATATAAAGAATACTAATAAGGGTGAGTTTTTTTATATAAAGAATACTAATGGGGTTGATGGTGTATTACCGGTTCTAAAGATGTATGCATGTGACCTATTTTCTCGATGTGATTGGTTCATTTCCTTATGAATTATTAATGAGTTTTTGAATACTTATGAAGATGTTTGAATCTTTGAAACTTGAAAACATGTTTAGTGAGCGAAATCAAAACTGCATTTGAAATTTGACAAGTAGTCTAGGATCTGTATATATGTTTGTATGCATTTCATTTAGGACAAATAATCTCAACTGTTTTAGGATAAAATGACCATGACGAACAACATGGCATATGTGCCAAAACCCGAATCCGGGACGAAACGTCCGAAAATGACCACACCCAGAAACGGCATTATGGTACGGCTCTAACTTCTGAAGCATAGAAGCTACAGGTTTTCTGAAGTGCTCATGGTGTTTAGAATGGTTACTTTTAGGGGTGGTCATTGGGAAGTGAAAAATGTCTTGGTCTAATATTTTACAAGAAAATGGCTACTCACCAACACAGGCAGCTGCTTATTTATACATCCTACAACTTCACACGCCATAGAAGAGCTATATTTTCTTATTTCTATAAAATATTTTCTCTAAGATCAAAAATTATACTTATTTAAATATAATATCAATGTATTTCACAAAGATTGTTGTTATTTTGTCGAGAAACGATACGTTTTAATGCACTTACCCCCTACCAGAAGACGAATTCAGCCATATTTGGCCATTTCCTTTGCTGTTTATCGCCGAGGATCGTAGAAATTTTCCCAAAGTTATACTTGATCCTATTAATAGTTGACTGAAGAATATTCCAAAGATGTTTTATCAGGTTTTGAGGTAGTTCTGTTTATTTAACCTTCGATATTGTAAAAGCGTAGTTTTGTCTAATTATTGCGCTGGTGCAATGTGTCGTCGCTTCTCTGCTCGATTACAGCATCCAGAGATATTCGAATGTAGAAAAGTGCCAACAAAAAGATTGACCATAAAACCATTATTTTTGGGGAATAAACCACCCCATTAAAAACTTAAACACAAATCAAAACTATAATGTTCAAAATAATTTAAAATTCTCGCGCAAACCCACGAAAACATCGCGTGGGCTAGATGAGAGAGGAGTGGAGAACTTTCGAGTTGGATACAATTTCCTCATAATCTTTATGCAAATATGTCGAATTCGAAAGTTCTCCACCCCCCTTTCAACTAGCCCGCGCGATGTTTTCGTGGGTTTGCGCGAGCCTTTTAAATTATTTTGAACATTATAGTTTTGATTTACCCTGTGACTATTTGACCGGCAGCCGGTCACGTTCCAAAAAGTACTATTTGACCGGCAGTCTAGAATTTTGTAGTTTTTATAGATTAAACCACCCCCAATCCTATCCCCAAACCTAACCCTAATCATAAGCCTAACCCTAACCAATCCTATTAACCCTAGAACGGGAAAACCATTCAGAAAAAAAGTTTGAAAAGTTTTTAATAAAAGAGTACTTGGACGGATTCGAACCGCGACATAACACTCCGCAGCATCGCTGAAAATATCCGCAAGAAATTCATTTTATAGTGATATTAATCTAAAGTACAAAACTACTGACTCGCTGCCGGTCAAATAGTCACTTCCTTTGATTTATGTTTAGGTTTTTAATGGGTGGTTTATTCCCCAAAAATAATAGTTTAATGGTCAATCTTTTCGTTTGGCACTTTTCTACATTCGAATATTTCTAGATGCTATAATTTTAACAAATGTGGACAAGAATTGCAAGAGTAATCGAGCAGAGAAGCGACGACACATTGCACTGGCGCAATAATTGGAGGTTAAATAAATAGAACTACCCCAAAACCTGATAAAACATCTTTGGAATATTCTTCAGTCAACTATTAAATATAGGATCAAGTATAACTTTGGGAAATTTCTGCGATCCTCGGCGATAAACAGCAACGGAAATGGCCAAATATGGCCAAAACCGTCTTCTGGTAGGGGGTAAGTGTATTACAACGTATCGTTTCTCGACAAAATAACAACAATCTTTATGAAATATATTGATATTATATTGAAATAAGTATCATTTTTGATCTTAGACAAACAATTTTAAGAAATAAGAAAATATAGCTCTTCTATGGCGTGTGAAGTTGTAGTGAGTAGCCATTTTCTTGTAAAATATTAGACCTAGACATTTTTCACTTCCCTAAAAGTAACCATTCTAAACACCATGAGCACTTCAGGAAACCTGTAGCTTCTATGCTTTAGAGGTTAGAGCCGTAACATAATGCCGTTTCTGGGTGTGGTCATTTTCGGATGTTTCGTCCGGACTCGGTTTTTGGCACATATGCCATGTTGTTCGTCATGGTCATTTTACCCTAAAACAGTTGAGATTATCTGTCTAAGTAATAGGTAATAAGTCTTATTTTGCAATTCAAAGTAAGGACCGTTCATATTTTATCTGGGAGGGGGGCTGGTGGAATTAGGGGGATGGACCATCTCAAAAAGGATGGCCTTAAAAAAAGTGGGCTATGCGAGAAACCGACGTCTCTACAGTTTCAGATTCACTTTCACATTCACATTAAGATTGAAATCTGGAAATAGTTGGGTATCTGGCGTACAAAATCTGGAATTACTGAGTTTCTTCCAACGGAATATACTTGTTTATAAAACTCATTCTTCTTCAGGATATTACGCATTCAACAAAAGTAATTTGAAGTTATTTGCGCAAAATATGAAGTCAGAAAAATTCGCAGAACCTACAGGAAATAAATTCAGGGTGCGCTATATTTTCGCAAGCGATCGGCTAAAATATTTTTCGCTATATCTCGTAGGATACGCATTGTAGCTCCTCCACACTGAACTTCAGTCTTGATTACAATATAATGAATGATATGAAGCAAACTTAGTCTCAAAAACGTTTGCCGTTCTGTCAGGAAAAATCGCAAGTCGCAGCACATGAGAAAGAACTTTTGTAACCTGAAGCGAATGACAACAACACAATTAATCGAGAAAGTTAACGCTTCTCACGGGGCACGTAGTATTCTCACTGAAATTCATTCATCTACAACTACCATAAAATGATGTGATGTACTTTTTATTTTCAAACAACCTGCTGTTTCTGCTGCAAAATTCGCAAAACAGAACTGGTGCTTGAATAAAAAATCTGAGTGGGATTTTCAACTTTTCTAAAAGTCCGTTTAGTCTGAATGCAAACACAATTTTCGTTGTCTTCGAGAGAATTTCTACCAGTTGATTAGAAATTATATATATGCTCAAGTGTAAATAATTTCAAAATGAGCTCAACTGTTTTATCGGAAAAAGTGCTTGAAATCGTTCTATGGGTAGAATCATAGGACTACAAATCCCCCGGATATTTTTGTTTTGCCAAGCAATGTCAAAATGTACAAAGACAGTCTCAAAGAGCAATCTGTAGCGATTCTTCCTGGAAACACAAATAGCCAAATCGCAATGAAAACCACCAAGAATGAGGCGCACAATAATATATAAGAATGAATTTCTTTACGGTAAGGATAGCCTGAATTTCAGACGGCCACTGTTGAGATAACAGTGGCCGTCTGAAATTCAGGCTACGGTGCTGCTTTAAAAGTGTTGCAACTAACGCTGTTTGAGTGCAAATCTGGAAATAAATGTGAAACCGCATGAAATTTGAATCTGAAACAAAAATATCCGGGGGGTTTGTCATGCTATCATTCCACACAAAGAACGATTTCAAGCTCTTTTTCTGAGAATACAATTGGGCTCATTTTGAAATTATTTACACTTGAGCATAATTTCTAATCAACTGGTAGACAATCTTTCGAAGACAACGAAAATTGTGTTTACATTCAGACTAAACGGACTTTTAGAAAAATTAAAAATCCCACCCGGATTTTGACCGCTCAAGCACCAGTTGTGTTTTGCCAATTTGCCAATTTTGCATGCCCCGTGAGAAGCGTTTACTTTCTCGATTGTGTTGTTGTCATTCGCTTCAGGTTACAAAAGCTCTTTCTAATGCGCTGCGATTTGCGATCAGGGGCGTAAATGTGGGGGGAATATCATGATCCAGTCGGTCTCAAAATATGCAGTCGGTCTCAAGATATTCATTGTTAAATTGGACGCATTATGCCACGTAATGCTATGCGAGACTGGCTAAATAGTTTCAGAGACCGACCGCTTCAATCGTTACATTAATTAAAATATAAAGTTTGCCAAATATCCTGTTTCAGTCTTTAATTTGTTGTAAAGCGTTCTTCTAGAATGTCATATCACTCGTACTGTATGTGGCATGCGTATGTTGAATATTTACAGAAGCACTGTAAATACTAAAACAAACTACTTTGAAATAGAACCATAATATTGCCAGTTGCCTGTTGCCACAACTGCTATATTAAATACTTCATGGCAAACTTATTGTACAAGGAGGCTAAACTTATTCTTATCCGGAAAAACTACATTGTTTTTGCGATATAATTCGAAATTTTTTACTGATTTCCACCTACAAATTGGAATAAAATATTTGTTCAGAACGCAGGAAATCGTGTCTACGAAGTCCTAGATTTTAAAATTTCCCAGAGGAGGATTCCCCCGGACCCCCCTGCGAATGGGTGTCCTACAGCATCAGTCGTCCTATTCTGCTGGATCTGCCCCTGTGTACATGAGTTCAGTAAAAATATGAAACGTAACTTACGCAAGTTGAATTGTGCGGCTACTCATGCGCAAGTTATTGCATTCTATTGTATTATAAGAATAGGTAATAGATAATTAATCAAAACTAAGAAAGCGCGGACACTTTATAAATATACGACAATATTGATTAAATTTAATAATTCATTAATTCACACCAACGAACATATGAAAGATAAACTGTCTTGATCAGCTTCCACTCAAAATTTTCATTATGATACTAGTGACACCATTTAAGTCTGTGAATCCTGTCCCTAATAATTTTTAGCACTGACAGCACTGTGTACGTAATTTCTAAAAACTAAAGGCAGTATGACATGAACTCTCATGCGCAGTACTCAATGTAACTGAAAGTCAGAGAATATTTTCTTATACAAGGTGGTCATTAGTATGTGTGTACATATTTTGTTTATTGAATTGTGTTGCCATTCAACTTATTGGAGAAGCACACCAAATTTTTCAATTGACTTTTCGATTTAGAATTGGGGGGGGGGGGGGGGTGAGAGGTCGTTCTGAATTTATGAGTCGGTCTCATTTCGAAACTTCACCCCCCAGCCAAAATCGATATGTACGCCCCTGTTTGCGATTTTTCCTGACAGAACGGCAAACGTTTTTTGAGACTAAGTTTGCTTCTTATCATTCATTACATGGTAGCAATATATTTGTTGAATGCATAATATTCTGAAGAAGAATGAGATTTATAAACAAGTCTATTCCGTTAACAAATCTATACACAAGTTTTGTACGTCAGATGCTCGACAATTTTCAGATTTGAATCTGAATGTGAATCTGAATGTGAAACTGTAGAGCCGACGGTATGCGAAAAATATTAGCAAAAGGGCTGGGGGGGAGCAATGTCACCCTGAAAGCGCACGAAATAGTCATTCTTGACTACTTAAATGCAAAACTTTCCGGGGAAGTATGCCCCCGACCGGCTCAGTCTTGTAACTGCTCCTTAAATAAATTCTTACACATCTTGGGCAAGATATTTACAACAGAGTTACAACTTGTTCTATCTGTTTATAGGTATAACTTGAAAATATATTAACATTATTAAAAGTCACCCAATGTTCGCACCTTCTTGCTCACAAAACGAGTTTTTTAGGTTACACGTACTTTGGAATTTTTAGGGGAAAAAGGAGAGTCATCTGAAATATGTAATTATTTAGGAGTGGGCCATGCACTGGAGAAAAAGTTGAGTGTGAAGGGGTGGGCCATGCCAAAGATTTATGAAAACTCGTTAAATTCCACCAGCCCACCCTCCAAGATAAAAAATGAACAGTCCTTAATTAGTACCCTAAATCGGAATTTCTATAGGACAGCTAGTCCTAGTCCTTTTCCGTATTGTCAACTCACGTAGAGTTGAAATTGTTTAGCTCGTTGACGGTTAATGATACATGAAATAATTTAACAAACTTAAGTTATCGTACTTTTGTATTTTAAACAATACGATGTTACTGGTCATGTTTGTTGCGATGGTTGCAAAAGCATAAAAGTCTGAGGTCTCGTAAATAATTGAGCTAAATTGACTGAAACTTTGCACAATTAGTAAGTCCGCTCAATCGTACACTTATATGGTTGCTACTACAAAGAGCTGCTTACAAGATCTCTATCCCCTCTATTTTAATACGAGTTATACTTATATCTGAGAATTGCAAAATGTTCCATTTGGTGCATTCTCTGACTGTGGTAAGTTTAGCCTATTTAGTTGGATCATATCAGACGTTTTTGTTTTTGCTAGCATCTAAGGCACAACGAGTGACGTCATACTTAAAATAGAAGAAATGGGGTAACTTGGGAATGTGATAAGACCGTTACTGCCATTCTTCATAATTTTGGGGGTATCTTTTGGCTCAGCAATCAAATAGGTAACATTTCTTTCTATGAACACGTTAAACTTTAATGAAAAATTACTGGTGAAGCGGTTTGGATCGATCGAGAATCTTTTATAGGAGTATATTTCGCAAAATATATTTACCTGGACATGTTTCTGTACGTCACTCTCCGCAGCATTTATATCAATATTTTTCACGTCCTCGCCAAGATCTTTGTTGATATGAGATCTGTGTTAAAACAGTAACATTAAGATGCTTGTATTAATGTTTATTATTTTTACTTAGTACAACCTCGCATCCAGGATTATATTTCACTCGGTCGCACGTTGTAAGTATGCTGTGGGAATTTGCTATGTGTCCAACATTGGTCTGAGTAATGATTTTAATTTGTGCGCATGAAGGACTGCAACAAGGTAAAACATTTGCAATAGTAAAATGGTCTATTCATACGGAAGCCGTGGAGGAACTTCGGATTTCAGACTTCAAACTTCAAACTTCAAACTTCAGACTTCAGACATCACACATTGCTTCCGATCTCACTTCTCGGCTCACATCTAGTTATATTTCTTCAGACAGTTATTCAGCAGTAAAGCTTTTAAGTATTAAATTTAGAAGATCTTAGGAGGTATAATCAAAACCACGTTAATTAAAATAATAAATAATAATTTATTAATGGTAAAATCTCATTATTGTCGTAATTTAGAGAACACCGAAAATCAATTTTGGTACATTTAATAATACAATAAATGCAATTTTAAAAAAGATTGAAAAAAGTGCGCTCTTTGTTACTTAATGGGGGATTTTAATATCGACCTGTTCAAATCAGAGTGATTATGATTATGCGAATCATTTTGTCGAACAATTATTTACATTTCCTGTTTCCCACTTATTGCTACTACAGCCACTGAGCCACACAAATTGACAACATTTTTACAAATAATTTATAAGAACTTAATGATAGTATCAATGGTATTATTTTTAGCGATATATCAGACCATGCACCTACCAATAGTGCATAGTTTTTAACACAAATATATTTGGAAAAATTACAAACAAAGATGTGAATAACGCATGTAACATATCGCAAAGAGTATTGAATAAAGGTAACACAGAAGCTTTCAAAATGCAATAAACGATCTTTAATGGGATGAAATATTAAAGGAAGCAAATTATCCGGAAAAGGTCTAACAGGTTTTTGAAATTGTTTGTTGATGTATATATGAAGTAAATTTCCCAGTTAAACAATACAAATATAAATAAAACCAAAAGACTGTGGATTACTGGATGTATATTAAAATCGGTTGGAAATATCCTTCCTAATGAATCCAAGTAATATCAGCTGTCCAAATAATAGTCCGAGAGTAAAGTAAGTAGTCTAAAGAGTAAAGTAAGTAGTAATATAGGGACCTTTTTTGAGTTGGCGCACGAGTTGGCGCGTGGCGCATAAGTTGGCGCACTGATTAGCATATGAGGGTGGGCAACGTCATTAACATAAAATGAGGCTGAGCAGCATCATTAACATAATATGAGGCTGAGCATTACGCAATTAGCATAAACACATTAATTATGCAATGACGTCATGGAGCAAGATCAGGGAAGTTTGGGCGAACAAACGATAATTATTGCTGAGTTCAGCATATTTTGTGTGCAGAAATATGGCTTTGTTGTCGCGAGATTTATAAACTCCTTCAATCTCGTATCTAGTGAAGTGTTTCGAGTCGACCAATACTAATAAACTTACAAAGTTTCAAGTGTTCATTTAGTAAAGTCAATATTAATCTTTTCTTCTGAAAAACTTTTTAATATAGGGTTTTACAAACAAAATTTTCAACATAAAGTTTTAAAGATATAAATATTGTTTTTAGCGATTCGAAGATACAAGCGTAAGCATTTTGATACACGGCCTTGTCAAGGTAATCTTTCCCACGTGCAAGACACAAAAGGTTGATGTAATTAAGGTGGCTCGATATACTAATCCTCATGAAACCCTTATGCAATAGTCGCGCACACAAAACAGAAGAAACCCGCGTGATCATTCCTGTGCACGGGAATATTAACGAAAAAAATTCCAAAACAACCTGACGTGGCGAGTTGCTCGCGACATCTCGCGCCATTGCGTGTGTTGTATAGCGTGTTGCATGTCATTGCTGACGTGATTAGAAAATTCAATTTTTGAAAAACAATGCGCTATATCTCATTATTTTGTCCGGTGACCTAGGTTCAAATTTTGCATGCATGCTGTATTGCACCGCAAAAGTCTTTCATTATACCAAAAATAAAAAAATTCTGTAACGCCAAAAAAAATTTATTGAAGAAAACGTCATTTTTGCCTTTTTAAAAAAATTGGCATTACAGAATTTTTTATATTTCGTTTATTGTTAGTTTATGTTGAAAGTAAAATAATGCATGAAAAACATTTGCGAATCTCTGAATCGTCACCTACTTCAAGGGTCCGACTTAACCAATAACCTGTTGGAGATATTATGTCGTTTCCGCCAAGACAACACCGCCTTGATGTGTGACTTGCAAGCTATGTTCCATCAAGTAAAGGTGAATGTAGAAGATCGAAATTTCCTTCGTTTTCTCTGGTGCGGAAATGACGATTTGGATACAGAGCCAGTTGAATATCGAATGACATGCCATCTTTTCGGTGAGACGTCATCTTCTGGGTGTGCTAACGTTGGTTTGAGGAAGACCGCAGATGACTACGATGCGGTACCGAAGCTGCGGATTTTGTAAGAAATAATTTTTATGTCGACGATGGATTGAAATCTGTTCCTTTACCCAGTGACGCTATTAGTCTCATCGAAAGTACTAGGACCCTATGCAAGAAGGGAGGATTTCGTCTGCATAAGATTATTTCGAACAGTAAGACCGTGATTGACGCAATTCCCCTTGAAGAGCGTGCGAAAGGTATCAAGGACCTAGATCCAAGTCGTGACGCCCTTCCGATTGAGAGGGCTTTGGGTGTTCAATGGTGTGTGGAATCTGATACTCTACAATTTAGAATCGAACTGTCAGATCGACCACTTACGAGACGAGGCATTCTTTCCATTGTGAGCTCTGTTTTTGACCCGTTGACTGTTCTTGCTCCATTTGTTCTACTTGGAAAGAAAATTCTTCAGCAACTATGTAGAGAAGCAACGAATTGGGATGATAAAGTTCCAGATTATCTCTTGCCAGAATGGGAAAAGTGGCGGAACGATATATGTCTTCTGGCCAGCGTAAAGATTCCACGGTGTTACAAACCTAGTGATTTGGGTGAAATCAAAGTGATTGAGCTGCACAACTCTTCCAACGCTAGTGAGATAGGCCATGGTCAGCGTTCGTACGCAAGGCTCGTTGATGACAAAGGCCGAATCCACTGTTCGTTGGTAATGGCAAAGTCTCGCGTGGCACCACTAAAGCCGATAACCATACCTAGACTCGAGCTCACTGCTGCTTTGGTGAATGCAAAAGTTGGTGCCTCGCTTCGAAAGGAGTTAGATTACAACCAAATCAACGAAATATATTGGACAGATAGTAAAGTTGTGCTCGGGTACATCTTCAATAGGGCGCGACGCTTCCACGTTTTCATGTCTAATAGAGTCCAACAGACTTCAATCAATCAATGGAGATATATACCATCGAAATAAAATCCAGCTGATGTCGCTTCACAAGGTCTATATGCCCAAGATTTGATTGATAAGAAAGAATGGTGGTTTGGGCCGGAGTTGCTTCGGTCAGATTTTGATCCACAGTATGGTAGGATCAACGAGGACAATAATGTCGTTACTCTTCGTCCAGATAATCCAGAAGTTAGGAACACCTCAGTGTTTGTTACAAAGGCAAAAGAAGGAGCGGATATCGAAGAGCGTTTAAGCTGTTTTTCTAGCTGGTATAGAGCGAAACGAGCTATTGCAGTCAGCCTTCGCCTTAAAAAAATTCTGGGGTCTCGTCTGCGCAGAAGAAAATTATCTGGCCAACGTACATGAAAGTGAGGAAAATCACAAGATTGTTTCTTATAATCCAGCGAATGTCGATGAACTTAACGAAGCTGGAAAGGAAATCATAAGAAAGGTTCAACAGAAGTAATTTGTTGCGGAAATATCCGTATTGCGCCAGAAGAAAACTGCAGATCCAATCACAAACACTGAAGGAAAGAATAAAGGGAATAACGTAATTCAGAAATCCAGTTCCTTGTTTCGACTTGATCCATTCCTCAGCGAGGACGGTATTCTACGAGTGGGCGGACGAAATAGACGTGCGAATATGCCGATGGACGTTAAACATCCGTGCATACTTCCGCGAAAGGGTCATGTGACAGAATTAATCATTTGCCATTATCATCAGAAAGTCGCTCACCAGGGACGTGGAATGACGCACAACAGTATTATATCTTCCGGAATTTGGATTGTCGGTGGAGCCTCTGCAGTTTCCAACCATATTTCCAAATGTGTGAAATGTAGAAAGATTCGTGGAGGGTTACAAAACAAGAGAATTGCAGATTTGCCAGAAGATCGTTTAGAACCTTCTCCATTATTCACGTACAGCGCGGTAGACTATTTTGGTCTGTGGTTAGTCAAAGAAGGGCGCAAGAATGTGAAGAGGCATGGAGTTCTGTTCACCTGCTTAGTTTCGCGAGCCATTCATCTCAAGACCGCAGTCAGTTTGGACACGAATTCCTTTTTAAACGCCTACCGTCGTTTTATTGGTCGTCGAGGACCAGTACGCCATATAGGATCCGACCGCGGAACGAACTTTGTGCGAAGTAAGACGGAGCTTCAAGAAGCATTAACCGAAATGGATCAGGTAGTAGTCAGGCTGAAATTGTTAGAAGAAAATTGTGATTTTATCGATTTTCGTATGAACGTCCCACATGGAAGTCACGTGGGGGCAGCTGGGAACGTCAGATCCGAACTGTGCTAAGCGTGTTGTCTGCCCTGATGAACGCACAAGGAAAGCAGCTGGATGACGAATCGTGGTGGAAGCCGAAGCGATTATAAACAGCCTTCCGTTAACCTTAAACAGTTCAACTCAACTTGAACCCCTTACACCTAACCATTTGTTAACTATGAAGAGTAACGTTATTCTCCCCCCTCCTGGAAATTTCAGCGAGAGGACGTCTATTCAAAGAAGCGCGGGCGTCGTGTTCAATATTTGATTAACGAATTTTGGAACCGTTGGAAAAAGGAGTTTCTTCAATCTCTACAAACGCGTCAGAAATGGATCCGCCCTCAGAAAAACCTACAGAAGGGAGATGTCGTCATTGTCAAAGATGAAGATATGCTAATTAGATTTTGCCACGTTGGCAATACTGAACGGAACGTTTTAATTTAGTATAAGATTAGCTCTCAGACAAGACGCCAGATATATCGATCTATATTATATAATTGCTAAACTAAAGGATCAGCGGGGACAGAGGTACACTATATAAATTAGGTATATTCTTGTATTTGTGCTGTACTTCTCAGTAATGTTTATATGTAAATAGTGTATAGTAATTTTGTTATGTTGATTTGTAGTTTCTACGTGCCGTCCGGAGATGAGATGATTGACGAATAAATATAGTTTTAACTTATCTACGTGGGTGAGAATAGAACTCCTCGACGGCTCAGAACTTCTCATATTTTTGTCTGTCTTCGGGTGATAATCTTGCAATATCTTCAACTTTCATAGGAATATATTTAGGTTTTTCGTGAAGTAGTCTTTGTTTGTAACCTTCTCGTTGCTCTGGCGTCATCACTGCTAAATCTTTAGGTCTCCAATCTGAAAAGTCTACCCAATTAAATATATTTTTAACAAAGTAAATAAGGTCTGCTCTGGGTCTGCTTCTAAGAGCCCTCGCTTGGGTGTATCTATATTGCCCGAGTCAACCTCGTAGGTTTTTTCACTTTTTAACAATAACTTTACATTTCTTTAACCCATACCGAGCAAGCATATCTCTGATATACTTGTTAACTAATCCAATTTCTATGAATATGACTATACCTATGACTATGCCTAAGAGTGAATCATTGAATCCTAAGAGTGAATCATTGAATCCTAAGATTGAATCATTGAATCTTAAGATTGAATCATTGAATCCTAAGAGTGAATCATCGAATCCTAAGATTGAACATTGAATCCTAAGAGTGAATCATCGAATCCTAGGATTGAATCATTAAATCCTAAGATTGAATCATTTAATCCTAGAATTGAATCATTGAATCCTAAGATTGAATCATTGAATCCTAAGAGTGAATCATTGAATCCTAAGATTGAATCATTGAATCCTAAGATTGAATCATTGAATCCTAAGGGTGAATCATCGAATCCTAAGATTGAACATTGAATCCTAAGATTGAATCATGAATCTTAAGAGTGAATCATTGAATCCTAAGAGTGAATCATTGAATCCTAAGATTGAATCATTGAATCCTAAGATTGAATCATTGAATCCTAAGAGTGAATCATCGAATCCTAAGATTGAACATTGAATCCTAAGATTGAATCATTGAATCCTAAGATTGAATCATTGAATCCTAAAATTGAATCATTGAATCCTAAAATTGAATCATTGAATCCTAAGATTGAATCGTTGAATCCTAAAATTGAATCATTGAATCCTAAGATTGAATCATTGAATCCTAAGAGTGAATCACTGAATCCTAAGATTGAATCATTGAATCCTAAGATTGAATCATTGAATCCTAAGAGTGAATCATCGAATCCTAAGAATGAACATTGAATCCTAAGATTGAATCATTGAATCTTAAGAGTGAATAATTGAATCCTAAGAGTGAATAATTGAATCCAAAGATTGAATCATTGAATCCTAAGATTGAATCATTGAATCCTAAGAGTGAATCATCGAATCCTAAGATTGAACATTGAATCCTAAGATTGAACATTGAATCCTAAGATTGAATCATTGAATCTTAAGAGTGAATAATTGAATCCTAAGAGTGAATAATTGAATCCAAAGATTGAATCATTGAATCCTAAGATTGAATCATTGAATCCTAAGAGTGAATCATCGAATCCTAAGATTGAACATTGAATCCTAAGATTGAATCATTGAATCTTAAGAGTGAATCATTGAATCCTAAGTGTGAATCATTGAATCCTAAGATTGAATCATTGAATCCTAAGATTGAATCATTGAATCCTAAGAGTGAATCATTGAATCCTAAGATTGAATCACTGAACGTCAAATAAATTGATTCGTAACGTATCTCACAGCGACGTCCCTGGATATCATCTTAGGATTTCACACAGTATATTAGGATATCATTTTAGTATCTTAGGATATCATGCAGTATCTTAGGATATCATTTTAGGATATCATAGAGTATCTTATGATATCATTTTAGGATATCATCTTAGTATATCGTTTTAGGATATCATTTTAGGATATCATAGAGTATCTTAGGATATAATTTTAGGATATCATACAGTATCTTACGTTCAATGATTCAATCTTAGAATTCAATGATTCCCTCTTAGGATTAAATTATTCAATTTCAGGATTCAATGATTCAATCTTAGGATTCAAGATTCACTCTTAGGATTCAATGATTCAATCTTAGGATTCAATGATTCAATCTTAGGATTCAATTATTCAATTTTAGGATTCAATGATTCAATTTTAGGATTCAATGATTCACTCTTAGGATTCAATGATTCACTCTTAGGATTCAATGTTCAATCTTAGGATTCGATGATTCACTCTTAGGATTCAATGATTCAATCTTAGGATTCAATGATTCAATCTTAGGATTCAATGATTCACTCTTAGGATTCAATGATTCACTCTTAGGCATAGTCATAGGCATAGTCATAGGCGTAGTCATAGGCATAGTCATAGTCATAGAAATTGGATTAGTTAACAAGTATATCCGAGATATGCTTGCTCGGTATGGGTTAAAGAAATGTAAAGTTACGGTTAAAAGGTGAAAAAGCTACGAGGTTGACTCGGGCAATATATATACACCCAAGCGAGTGATGGGGTTTAAGAATAATACGCTCTTATAGAAGCAGACCCAGAGCAGACCTTATTTACTTTGTTAAAAATATATTTAATTGGGTAGGCTTTTTAGATTGGAGACCTAAAGATTTAGCAGTGATGACGCCAGAGCAACGAGAAGGTTACAAACAAAGACTACTTCACGAGAGACCTAAATATATTCCTATGAAAGCTGAAGATATTGCAAGATTATCACCCGAAGACAGACACCTAAACGATACGCTCTTAGGAGTAGACCTTGCTAACGCTGTAAAAGAAATTTTAATCGATAAATGTGTTTTAAAAATGAATTCTGTGTGTGCTGTACGTACATTGTACAATATTTTCCCGTCCTATAATTATATATTCTCACTTCATGCAAATCCGTGTTCGCCTAACCTCTTAATTACCTCAACATTTTGTGTCTTGCACGTGGGAAAGATTACCCTGACAACGCCATGTATCAAAATGCTTGCGCTTGTATCTTCGGATCGCTAAAAACCATATTTATATCTTTAAAACTTTATGTTGAAAATTTTGTTTGCAAAACCCTATATTAAAAAGTTTTTCAGATGAAAAGATTTGATTTTACTAAATAAACGCTTGAAACTTTGTAAATTTATTAGTATTTGTCGACTCGAAACACTTCACTAGATACGAGATTGAAGGAGTTTATAAATCTCGCGACAACAAAGCCATATTTCTGCACACAAAATATGCTGAACTCAGCAATAATTATTGTTTGTTCGCCCAAACTTGCCTGGTCTTGTTCCATGACGTCATTGCATAATTAGTCTGTTTACGCTAATTGCGTAATGCTCAGCCTCATATTATGTTAATGATGCTGCTCACCCTCATTTTATATTAATGATGTTGCTCATTCTCATATGCTAATGAGTAAGCCAACTCATGCGCCACGCGCCAACTCATGCGCCAACTCATGCGCCAACTCAAAAAAAAGGGTTGAACGGCCCCTATATTACTACTAAAGTATGAAGTCTGAAGTTCGAAGTCTAAAATCTCACTAGGCAACGCAATCCGTATTTAATAAATAGCACCCACAATTATGAATATTGAAGTCGATTCGACCTTAAGATCCATAAGCAAGTGATTTCGCAACAATTGAACTAAATAATCTTTAATAAATATAATTTTTGAAGTCTGATGTCTGAAGTCCCTCTACGGCTTACGTATATTCATAATGCTTTTTTTTCTACAAACAGAAATCGATCACGTAAACAACTATATTAGTGTCAACAACCTCGTCAGAGCTTTCTATGTATGGGGCTTCCAGAACATTCACATTGTCTTGGAAAACGTCTATCAGCTCGTTTCTTGCATGGGGAGTTAATTTGTAAGGCCTGTTTAAGATACACTAAAACACGATGTAATAAACGTCATCTGATGATATCACCAACTAAAAATATTCGTCATTGATATTCAGGAACACCTGAAATCGGTCCTACAAATTGCAATATGTAGAAGTGCTAATCCACGTCTGAAATGACGTGATAATGTGACAGTTTACAAACTTTGACCGAGAAAACTTATCACGACACGTTTAATATAGATGAGCGTGTGAATTGAAATGGCATCTTATATTATCTGCGCTGATGAAGATCCGGGCTCGCAAACTACCAAATCAATGTGCATTATCATACCTCTTGTTTATAGCTTCCCTTGTTTTGCTCACTTCCACCATGTTTGCAATCTCCACCTTCAGTCCTTCTATTTTAAATCCCTCAATCTGCGAAAATTCATCCTGCAAGCGTTCTTTTATCCTTCCAGATTCATAATCTGCTAAGACCTCCAGAAATCTCTCGTCTGTAAAACAATGTAATAAAACATGCAAACATCCTGGTCGGAATTCTCCAAATCCTTGGTCAGGTCGATCACCACCACCAAAAGTCTTTTTAACTGCAACCTCGATCAATGGCCCAAATATTTTATAACTAAAATAGAGAGCACCCAGTGTAGTTACAATTTTGCGCAAGTCTTGTACTACTTCCACACTGTCAGTGCTGATGGTGATCGAAAATTGACCTCCAGTTACCGATACATGTAGAGCCTTTCCAACCTCAGATACGAATTCTGCCATTTTGAAATTTGTCCTAGAAATAGAGTTGAAACAGACAATGAATTGAATGCATAGTCATAGGTCAAATTTAAAAAAAACAAATAGAATGGGCGCACCACTATTCAAATGTTGTAAAATTAAAATAGGAAATTACAAAACAGATTGCTGTTAACAAAGTTATCCGAGTAAAACTAAGTGCAAGCTGCAGTATATATAATTAAAGTATATTTACACCTGTGCGATTTGTCGAACCGATTTTGGCGAACTTTTGCGTCATGTACTAGCGGGTGAATTCACAGGTCATCAATCACAATCATGTGCAAATAGCATACCAGATCTATTTATGATATAGGTACATAAAAACACAAAAACTAGGCAAATTCAAAATTTTAGAATATTATTCTGGAAGATCGTCTAGGCAGGATGATGGGTTTATATGGACAAAATACATTGCCGGGTTGAAATTATCGATATAGATCTAAAAATATTCTGGGATCTAGGTCTCCAGTATCCGATATACCTTTTTCACCTCTCAACGAAACTTGACAAATTCAGACGATAAACTGGATAACAAGTTAAACTGGAAGCTTTTAAGCACATTTGGTGTCATATTAGCGTTCGAGAACAAGCAGGAATATAAAAACTACGTAAATCACTTTCTACCCACCCTGTTGGCCTAATAGCCCATCGGGTAGAGTGACAGTCTAGAAACCAAAAGATGCAAGTTCGAATCCTGTTTCAGATAACAAATTTTTCGTTGTTTTCTGCAGTGTCAGAATTAATATTGAAGCATGTGAAAAATGTGAAATCTGGAAATTTGTTGGTGTTATTATTAGTAGTAATATATTATGTAGTTTTCAGGCCGGACTTTTGAGGGAGCATCAGGAGGCGCATCATTAAATATTCAAACATCATTAGCATATGAGGTTGAGCACATTACGTAATTAATATAAACATTCATTAATTATGCAATTCGATCCTACTCCTTTGAGACCCCATTAATATGACGTCACAAGACCAGGCAAGTTTGGGCAAACAATAATTTTGCTAAGTTCAGCATATTTTGTGTGCAAAAATATGGCTTTGTTATCGTAATAAACATTTCGATTTAAAAACTCTGTAAATATATTCTTGTATCTAATATCACCTTATACGAAACGGCTTAGACAACTAATATAGCGACGCTTAACCTAGTAAAATATTATTGCCTTATGCGAAGTAATAACTAGTGATCCAAGGATAGTGCAAAGTTTTAAAAGACAATACAAATGCTATGTTACATGGTTTATAGTGCGTACGTAATTGTTGTGCATGATTAAGTTTAAGTTTATATCTTTGAATAGCGAGGGATTCTTGGAAAAGCAAAAGGGACAAATGGTTAGATTTATCTACGATAAAACATGTCCAGCCATTATACATCTGGTTTGATTAGACTCTGCGTCATGAATCCCTCGCTATTCAAAGATATAAACCTGAACTTAATCATGGAATTAATATATTGCATAAAGCTCGCTGGCAAGTCAAGCGATTGGCGGTATAAACACGTTGGCTACCTCGTTGCCTTCTGCTTGGATTAAATAAAGCTCGCTGGCAACTGAAGCGATTGACGATAACACGTTGGCTATCTCCTCGTCTTTCTCGTTTTAATAAAGTCCTCTGACGAGTCAAGAGATTTTCGCTGTTCTCGCAAGTCATTTTCATCGTATAAAACGCGACACAAACGCGGCGCTTCTGTACTAATAATCTGTTTACGCTCTACTGATCTGATGCAATTTCTCTCTGCGTGGCATCATGGTGGCATTCATGCACGAGCCAATCATATTGAATTCAGCAGCGTGTTGTTCACGTGCGGGTCACGTCACCTTAGGCAACCTTGCTCTGAAATTCTGAACCTTTAATCATTTCCATATTTAGATTTTAGAGAGCCAATCACTGTAACAGTTGTTTGACCGGTTGCGGTATATAAATATAAACAACCGCTCATATTTGCCCCGTCCTTTTAAAAGTTAAAACTGCCAATGCCTTATACTGCGATAGACGTCTATGATCATTGAAACTTTGCTTTTAGTAAAAAAAAATTATTTGTAATCTTGAGAGAGGACAAAGTTATCGAGGCAATGAATGTTGTGGATGAATAGTTGCAGACTTGCAGTAAATATTACGTTGTCGTTGTGTACTTGTGTTGAAAGAAAAACATTCGTTAATCGTTATGTTTATGACTTATACTCAGTATTAAGTTATAGCAGGACAAAGAGTAAAGAGTAGTTACATGTATGATATAGTTTAGTTTTGTAAATATTACAGGGTTCATATTATTATTAAATGTTGTGTTGAAAATTTTGTTTACAGTAATATGACTCTACTGTATATGTCTGTACTCTATAATTCCGGACTGTCACTTCAAATTTTGCACATGGGTGGCTATTATATATTAGCCCAAGTTAAGTAAGTCCAAGTCGGAAATCTGAATTGTTTGGTGAAATAGTATAAAAATTAAGGGTGTATAGTCGGCCACTGCCTTCAACTAGAACACCCACACAATTTTTAAGGGGATTTTTTCAAAGCGGAAATTCTGTTTAACTTTCGTTTTCCTAACAATGTCAATGACAATGCATATAAACAGTACTGTTGTTTACGTTCACACTTCAAACGTAATTATTTATATCACAGAAAATCAGAATTATACATCCCAATCCAATTATATCCCATCAATTTAAGGTATACTGTAAAGTTTAAATTAACACGACTATTGGGACTGCAGGCTTTGCAGCACGTTTATACACGAGTTTATACACGTATGATCCCGTTTTATACCATAGAGGTTATAATATAAATCGGATACTATAGTCTGCACTGTTTTGATACTATTGGCATTGTCCCTATAGTTCATAAGGCTATAGTTGTATTTGCAATAATATAGCCTTTAAACTGCTACCACATTTACCTTCCTTATCATTTATATAATCTGCAAACTCGCATTTGAGATACAGTCTTTAAATATTTTGTCATAATCATATTCTCGAAAGCAAATGTCAAATAATAATGCTCGGGAAGCGAAAATAAGTGAATTTCTACAATCCTTCCCGTTGATTATCCAGTACTGAAGGCACGTTGGTAAGTCAGTTATAATAGAGACCTTTAGCATAGCATAAATTTTTCAGACCGCGAACCACAAACCGCGGTTTCAGGTTAGCGGTTTGCCGTTAGACGTTTGGGCAGTTTGGTGCATTTAGCTTGACGTTTCATTCCTGCTTACCGCGTAATGAGTCCGCCATGTTTTGTTTACTTCCGCATGGCTATTCTCACTTGTGCGGTAATAATCGCCATAACTCTTGTAAAAGTTATAATCTCAGGATAAAAATTGCCATGTGTCAAGAAAAGAGGCCAAAGAACTTTGCTTTAGTAGTTAAACGTGTGTTTGTAAACTTTAAATAGTGTTAAAACGTTGCCGTATGTCACTTACCGCTAGAACACCTTCTTGCGGTTGAAACGTCAACGTCAAACGCCAAACGCGACCGCAAGACCAGGGTCACGTGATATTTTGCGGTTTGCGGTTTGCGGTTTTTTGCGAAAAACGCAATGCTAAAGGTCTCTAATGACTGATTTCTCTCCGGTTCATCGACATATAGTTATACTATATATTGATAATTTGATATAATTATGTCTTGTCGCTAGACTCGCTACACCGCACGTGTACGAATCTCGCAGTCACCTCGCGGCCACGCACTTGATAGCGCACGCGCATTTGTGATTGCACAAAAAATCGCGTGTTCCGGGGGAAAGTTCGCCAATTTAATGTCAATTCAACGTCTTCAGCAAATGTTTCAAGTTCAATATAAAGACTCTATGCGTAGGGTTTGTAAGTCATTTGTAAATCATTAACGGTGATTTGAATAAATTGAGAATATATAATTATAGGACGGGAAAATATTGTACAATGTACATACAGCACACACAGAATTACTTTTTAAAACACATTTATTGCTTCAATGTAGATGACGGACAAATTTCTGTGATGACTCCCTTTTGTGAAAAGATCAGCTATACGTTTGTCCTTGCCCGATTGTGCCATAAGATCATCTACTACGATCAAATTGCGTTGTGACACATCTAGGTAACCTGCTTTGTCGATATCTTCAGGTATTCCTTCATTGAATTATATTCCAGGCATTGTTCTCATCATATCAAAATAGGATGGCTGCCAATTGACCATAACACCAGATGATACGCTGAGGAGTTGGACTTATGGTTTTCTGGGAATTCTCCAATAGAGTTTTCACCCAAACAGTCTTGCCACTTTGTGTACATCCTGCTACGATACAGGTAAAGGGGTGTTGCAGAACTGTGCTAGATTTGTCAAAGATGGTATTCAGTTTTCTCCATTCATACACCCATCATGAAAGGTTCTTTTGTGACGTGCACGATTACTTGATGTTGAGAATGACTTTCCACTCACCTCACAAGGGTAAGACATGTTTACCCTACTATCATTAAACGTCAAATAAATTGATTCGTAATGTATCTCACTATTTATCTAATTGCTTACGTTCAAATCTTCAATGATTCAATCTTAGGATTCAATGATTCACTCTTAGGATTCACTGATTCACTCTTAGGATTCAATGATTCACTCTTAGGATTCAATGATTCAATCTTTGGATTCAATGATTCACTCTTAGGATTCAATGTTTCAATTTTAGGATTCAATGATTCACTCTTAGGATTCAATGATTCAGTCTCAGGATTCAATTATTCACACTTAGGATTCAATGATTCACTCTTAGAATTCAAAGACTCAATCTTAGGATTCAATTATTCACTCTTAGGATTCAATGATTCACTCTTAGGATTCAATGATTCAATCTTAGGATTCAATTATTCACTCTTAGGATTCAATGATGCAATCTTAGTATTCAATGATTCACTCTTAGGATTCAATTATTCAATCTCAGGATTCAATTATTCAATCTCTAATCCTAACTCTCTTACCCTAACCTGCGCTATAACGCTAAATCTCTCTCTCTAACTCAAACCCGTTCTCTAACCCTAGTCCTCTCTCTAACTCTATTCCTATCCTTCTCTCTAACTCTAATACTAACACCTCGTCTACCTCCAAGAACAATTTAAAATAGCTCATGCATCAACGGGACATTCTTAAAATCAGTTGAAAATTTTTAGATTGAATTGCCTCGATGCATGAGTTACTTTAAATTCTTCTTAGAGGTAGACGTGGTGTTATTATTAGAGTTAGAGAGAAGGATAGAGTTAGAGATAGGGCAAGTGTTGGAGAACGTTGAATCCTAAGATTGAATCATTGAATCCTAAGAATGAATCATTGAATCCTAAGAGTGAATCATGGAATGCTAAGATTGAATCATTGAATCCTTAGAGTAAATCATTGAATCCTAAGAGTGAATCACTGAATTATAAGATTGAATCATTGAATCCTAAGAGTGAATCGTTGAATTCTAAGAGTGAATCATTGAATCCTAAGATTGAATCATTCAATCCTAAGAGCGGATCATTGAATCCTAAGAGTGAATCATTGAATCCTAAGATTGAATCATTGAATCCTAAGAGTGAATCATTGAATCCTAAGAGTGAATAATTTAATCCAAAGAGTGAATAATTGAATATTTGAACGTAAGCAATCAGATAAATAGTGAGATACATTACGAATCAATTTATTTGATGTTTAATGATAGTAGGGTAAACATGTCTTATCCTTGTGATGTGTGTGGAAATTCATTCTCAACATCAAGTAATCGTGCACGTCACAAAAGAACCTTTCATGATGGGCGTATGAATGGACGATAACTGAATACCATCCTTGACAAATCTAGAACAGTTCTGCAACACCCCTTTACCTGTATCGTAGCAGGATGTACACAAAGTGGCAAAAGAACAATGCCTGGAATAGAATTCAATGAAAGAATACCTGAAGATATCGACAAAGCAGGTTACCTAGATGTGTCACAACGCAATTTGATCGTACTAGATGATCTTATCGCACAATCGGACAAGGACAAACGTATAGCTGATCTTTTCACAAAAGGGAGTCATCACAGAAATTTGTCCGTCATCTACATTGAAGCAATAAATGTGTTTTAAAAAATAATTCTGTGTGTGCTGTATGTACATTGTACAATATTTTCCCGTCCTATAATTATACGGTATTCTCAATTTATTAAAATTACCGTTAATGATTTACAAATGCTTACAAACCTACGCATAGAATGGTGTTTACATATAATGTTTGTATATGCTTGTAAATCTCGCTTAAAAATCACTGCTTTTCACACTCTGCTAAAACGTTTGAAACTTTGTAGGGTTTAAATACCTGTAAGAACTATGTTTATACATTCGCTTGACAAACATATATTTGTATGGCTCTATAAGAATAAAGCAACGCTTACTATGCCGATAAACTTTAAGATCTTTTCGTTTTAGAAAGCTCTATTTCTGCTTTTTGTTACTTCGCATAAGGAAATAATATTTTACTAGGATAAGCGTCGCTATATTAGTTGTCCAAGCCGTTTGGTATAAGGTGATATTAGATACAAGAATATATTTACGGAGTTTATAAATCGAAATGTTTATTACGATAACTAAGCCATATTTTTGCACACAAAATATGCTGAACTCAGTAAAATTATTGTTTGCCCAAACTCGCCTGGTCTTGTGACGTTATATTAATGAGGTCTCAAAGGAGTAGGATAGAATTGCATAATTAATTAATGTTTATATTAATTACGTATATGTGCTCACCCTCATATGCTAATGATGCTTGAATATTTAATGATGCGCCCCTCGTGAGCCTCCTCAAAAATCCGGTCTGAAAACTACATTTATTACTACTATTATGTTATTATTAGTATCTCGACTATCATATTATGTTATTATTCTCCGCCAAGTCGATTTTGGTTTAATTTGGATGAAGATTAGATGCGAAAATTGCAAATGTTTGTCTTTCTTTTTCGGACAAAAAAGAACAGAGTGCGTAATTTGCTTAGGACATGCGTAATCTATGCATAAACACTTGACATAATTTGCTGGAGAAGGTATACAGTCTCTAACTGCAGTCCTTTAGTATATTGTGGCAAATAAATAACCCCTTTACCCCTTGACACAATATTAATCTTATTGTGTCATGGGGTAAAGTATAATTCACTGAACACAATATTAATCTTACTCCATCCTAACCAATAGCTTATCGAAAATATGCGCCAAGTTGCTCCATCTCATAAGTGGGTTTCACTATCAAGCAGTAGCACTATCATGTGGTGTAGGCGCATAGACCACTTTCATAATTCAGACGAGTTTAAATATTCTTTTATGTGCATCTTAATAAGCCTTATCAGCCTGAACGAGGTCAATGAGGCTTATTAAGATGCACATAAAAGAATATTTAAACTCATCTGAATTATGAAAGTGGTCTATGCCAACTGCGATCTGTAAACAGATTTCCTATTAATTTAGATCAAAAATCTAAAGATCACAGATTTACAAACATTATATGCAGCACACTCCCATCTAGACTTGCTCCAAGTCTGTCTCTGAAAGGGCTTCGTTTAATTGGGAGTTATAAAGGGCGAAACAGACTAGTTTCCCTTGCAGGAATTTGAATCCTATTATATATTCGGCGCGAAAGTTGATTGACAAGTTTGAGCCTTGCGTTGCCGATGTTCGACACTTATTTCTTCACTAACACTATCCACCGCTAATTATGTGTGGTATGCAGTGGAATGAAATCACTCCAACGAAAGTTTATACTCGTTTTGATATCTCGCAAAATTCAAAGGCTAGAACATGCGTTATCTGTTGTACCGTTGTTGTGAAAGAACCCGGTTGGAGTAGACATAAAAACATCTCGTCCAGAAATATGTGACTCTGCCAGTTGCCTTTATTGGTCTATTGTGGTTTCGTAGCCGCATTTTGTTGCTCGATACACAATAGCATTCTCTATAGATCTTATTCTCTATTTTATTCGTGTGTTTTATATGCCTAGAGCACAGCCTCAAACGAAAACAAACTTTCAGTTCACCACAAACTGTAATGATTTTCTTACTATGAGCAGCAGGTGATTGGCCCCCCTCTGGTAGAAAAATAAACCGAAATATTTGGTGCGCTGCAAAAGCCTCCCGTGCTAGGCTTTTGTAGTTTTGTAGCCGCATTTTGTCGCTCCATACACAATAGCATCTTTTATAGATCTCATTCTAAGCCTCAGACGAAAACAAACACTTTCAGTTCGTCACAAACTGTGATTATTTTCTCACTACCAAAGCTACAGATGACAGCTTATATTTAATCTATTTCCGAACAAGCAGCAGGTTACTGCCCCCCCTCCCCCTCCGGTGGAAAAATCAACCGGTACATTTGGCGCGCTGCAAGGGAAACAAGTCTGTCTCTCCTCTCCCAATTTTCTCGCCTCCCGCCCGCCCGCCTTAATTTCCTCCCGCCCGCATTTTCGTGCGCCCTTTATAACTTCGTGCGTCTTTTATAACTCCCCAATCCTTTAACTCCCCAATCCTTTATAACTCCCCAATAAAAATCCATTTAAGAGACAGACTTGGAGCAAGACTTGGAGCAAGTCTAGTATCACCCGTGAGGACCGTTCAAACCACAGGTTCAAACTGTGCAAGGCATATATATATATAACAAAATGTCAATTGTTCAACAACATCGTGCAGGAGATGCAGGTGATCAACCGGGAGTTACCAGAGGGAGAAAATAATGTATATTGTTTTCAATATAGCCGAATATATTCAGTGGCGGAAATTTCGGTTGGGTGAGGGGGAAACTGCTCCTCTCCCATCCACCTTTACGGAACTTTGGCCATTTGTCGGAAATTTTGACCTAAAAACGGCTAAAAAGGCCTATTTTGAGTGTAAATGGTGGTATGTCGGAAATTTGAGGGTTTTGTCTGATATTTGGAAGGCTTTGCCCCCCCCCCCCCCCACCGGCCTGAAAACTCCGCCATTCCGTCTTTCCGCTATACCGTTATTCCGCCATTTCGCAAAATACAACATCCGCATTTAGTTATCTGCCATACTGCCATAATAGAAAGAAGCACGTTGGTCAATGCTGTGTGACGTAGCTGCGAGTGTAGGACCTTAATTAACATTTTGCATATATATCACTATCGATTATTATTCTTACACAGGCTAATACAGTATCTTCATCATCTTGCCAAGTGAAATATAGCTTGCGAGCAGGCTCTTTATTTGAAATAGAGGCTGCACGATTAGCATAGAAAAATGAGTCTGCGCCCATTGTGTTAATTAAACAAATGTTAAATCTATCAAATATTAATTCAATTACACCATCGCGCGTTTGTAAACATAGTCTCAACTCTCACGTCAAAATATAATAGCCTATAACCGACAAAATATTTGTCAAAAAATATTATGGTGTAAAATAAAACATTATAGAATTTTTTTGCAACATGTTTGAAGTGTAAATATGCCCCATGTAGGACAATTTAGAAAAAAATAAATAAGAATATTGGAATGCGGGACAACTTGATTTTAAATCCTATATTAATCCCCGAGCCAGCGCGAAACGCCGTGCGAGGGTACTAATTCCGCTGGGATATTTACACCCGGGTATGTGACAACATAGCGGAATGCAAAGTCGTCCGCCGTTATGTCATGGACGTTGGGTTTATACGTTATGCGCATGCGCCAATTCAGGCCGAGAGAAAACTGGTAACTAGCAACCTCATGATTGGCTAAGACAACGAAATTATTTTTCAATGTATAGTTTTCTTTTTGTACTCTGGAGTTGGGACATAATACAGACAATTAAAGTCTCCAAAACAAAGATGTAAAATAAAAAATGTTTAGAGGACTTTCACTTGTTCAAGTCAACAGTAGAAAAAAACAGTCAAAGGACTGAGAAAGGATCGATAGGATACTGATAATTTTATAGCTAAAAGTAAAAATCTTATCACTATTTTACCATTTTGTACAAAACATAAAATAAATATACAGTGTTGCGTGTTACCATGGTTACAGTGATCGACTCAGTACTTCATGTTACAATAATTTTTGGGAAGTATAATTGTTTGGTTCGAATGGTAAAATATAGACAACGCAAGGGGTCAATTTCTTTACAGAAGGATGTTCCAAAGACTTCACGAAATCAATAAATCAGTGTAAATCATGTTGTAATGAATTAATAACAGTTGCACAAACCAATTCATATGTTCAACATTATAACATAATTACATAAACTGAGAAGAAATTGGAATAACTAAGAGAAATCAAGCTTATACTATGCTCCGACGCTTCTCGCATTTGATCCTCTCTTACGCTTTAGCAGTAGACGGACTAGTCTAAGATCGTAAGAGCAGATTGTTTTCATTCTTGCTGTGCCACAAGGACTTTTAGTTGGAATATATTTTGCCATAACAATTCCGTCGAGTATGTTAAGAGATGTTGATGCTCATGCAGCTTTCAATTTAACACGAAAATTGAACTTATCAGATAACTCATCTAAAACAATTTTGAGTGCTGCGTAACGACTATTATTCGGGCATCCAGCCATCTCGATCTGATTAGTATGTTCGCTCTTCACCTTTCGGGTTGTATATTTCATTAATATTTTCCGTTTAATAACGAACTACTTAGTTTCAGCCAATGGGAATTCCCATAATGATTTCAACTATAGAATAGAGCCTGCTCGCAGGCTAAGTGAAATATAGTCTAACCAGTGAACTATATATATCCATGGAACGCCGATTCTAGCTCAAAAAGTAAAGCCACACATGGCGGAAATTGAAGGCATTATTGTGCGTCAATATCAGTCCCCTACGCGCGCGTTCAAGCTTTTTCATGGTGGGTAGTGATGTGTATATAAACCAAAGTTTAATGTAAAGTTTGAATTTTGTGCTTTGTTTTGGTGGGGTTTAAATTAATTTAAAAAGCCCGCAATATTTGACCTCTATTTCTTGCTAGAAACCACAATTGAAGTAAACGAAGTCACTTTATTAAATAATATAATACAACACAATATAAAATTGCATATCAATTTTTCATTGTATATACGAAACATTTTCTTAATATATTATACGCAAGCCTATTAAAGTTGTAGTTGAAAAACAGTCTTATGTGACAAAAAAACTACAACTAAGCAATATAATACTGGAACTTCAGAAATGTGAGAAAAAAACAAATTATATTCGCAATAAAAAATACAGATTTACTCACACATACAGTGGGAAAATGCATTAAGACTTTTTTCTTTCTTGTCTTTCATAAAATGAACAGAAACAGGATCCGAAAATCGCGAACATGCACATCACTCCCCCGCCATTCAAGAACATTGACCGGGCTGTCCGCGTGGCGCGCATGCAAGGAGACTGAAACTAACCGCACAAGATTGCCTTCAATTTCCGCCATATTTGGCTTCAATTTTTGATTACGTAATAGTTAGAAATCGGCCTTGCATGCATGGGTATATAGCTCAATGAGTCTAACAACCTCAGAATAGATACTAGATAGTATGGATACGTCTATAGCTTGACACATTGTGACGAGTTGGTCAATTGTATTAGAAACCCGTGTACTACAAACTCTAAAGTTAAATACCTGTCCCATGCAGAAAGGAGAATTATCTCACTATATATCATATATACCATCAATAATATAATTGACAGACATGGCTAACAGACCCAGTATACCAGACAAAATGTAAAAATAATTAGGCAACACAGAAGTTCTTCTGCATGACATATATCTGTGGCTGTGAAGCACTTCCTTGCGATAATAACTTCTCCCTTTATAGAAGTCTTCAGACTATAGCTGCATGTGTTTTATTATTAAGGCAAAACACTATCGTGTGGTATAGACGCATGCCAGGAAGACCAACTGCGATACGTAAATAGATTTCTCTTTAATTTAAATCAAATAGTTCTAAAATTCACAGATTTAAAAAGATTATATGTATTAAAGCACATTCCTATCATGTTTTTTACCAGAACATTGATTAATATATAAAAGAAAGTACGCTCAAATCGGTTATATAGTTAAAATTATGAAACAAAAAACTATAAACTATTCACGCAACTGCATAACTATAAACTGGTACCTGAAGAATCGATCTCCTCGCGTTTGAACGTCGATAAAAACTGATCCTTTTCTGCCTTTAATAGCATGTTCCAGACGACTGTTTACCGAGTACTCTGCGTTTCAAATTACATGTGATGCATGGCCAATTATATCTTAATAACCAACTAAAGAAAAGGAAATTGTTTAAACGATTAAAGATGCCACGAAATCTCAACGGTTCGGCATGGTAAAAAGCACGGGTACCGGGCATTGACCTATACTATATCACAGAATGACATCTTGGTATAATATTAATAGTTAAATCTAATTTGAACTATTATACGAGGATTGTTGTATAATTTTAGTATTACGCTTTATTGCTTTATATTAAAAGATGTTATTTTGACGATAAAAAGAATAAAAAAATAAAGTGGCGAGGCTAGAGAGTAGAGGTTATGTTGTTTTGTTTTTAACCTAGCTTACGATGTACTGAACTTTAGAATACAGGCTGCAAGTAAGGTCGTTCATTCATTGATGTTTATGGAAAACTCTGCCCGCAGTGTAGTCGCCTTTCTGCATGTTAAGCTTTTTGCCCTACTTTATAATCTGTGCACAGATAACATGACGTGCATAATTACATGCAGGTTTGTTTTTCTCA
Source organism: Trachythela sp. YZ-2020 (assembly GCA_016169945.1). Taxonomy (NCBI): domain Eukaryota; kingdom Metazoa; phylum Cnidaria; class Anthozoa; order Malacalcyonacea; family Clavulariidae; genus Trachythela; species Trachythela sp. YZ-2020. The sequence goes on along the minus strand of JADLSH010000386.1, from coordinate 3,171,215 downwards.
AAAAAATGCACAATTTTAGTAGCGAAATTTATTAGTCAGAGCATACGCAGTAAATAATGTAATTTGGTTTCTTATGACCTAGTGAATAGAAGTTACTTGTACACACAGCGAATCGAAAAAAATATGAATTAAATCATTACAATCATTCATGTGCAGCCATTCGATGTTATTCACAAAAGCAGCCAAAATTTCACTTTCGTGGACTTTGTGGAATTAGGGCTTTACTGCATCCAAAATTTACCCCCTTCACGAAAACGATAGCATACTTTCCATTTGGTTCCGATGTTGTAGAGCAAGTCATTGTCTCTAATGCTAAATAATCTTGGTTTGGCTTCTCTTTTAATTGTGACTGTGTATACAGATCAGTCTTTATTGATTAATTTAGTGACAGTATATTTCATTGGCCATTTTTGACATATTCCGCTCGGCTGCTTCGAGCAAATTATAAGGCAAGGGTCATTACGAGGTGCATGCTTTAAGTTGTTTAAGTTGTTCAACTTTATTTTGAGGGATTTTGACTGCAAAAGATATCGAAAAATCGTAAATATCCACTTATTAGGCTCATACACTTACATGCATTGGAATAGAGCACTACCTTACCTAGCCTGACTGCCTCCCCTTGCGCAATAATACGCCAACAGTATGTACCTAAAAAAGCCTGGCTGGGCGCACAGTTATATGTATTTTATAATATACACACTTTGAAAACTAGTATAAGTATAAGTGTAAGAATATGAACCTATAACATATATAATATGAACCGCTCAAGACCTTCACCTCATATCGAGATGGCCATTCCTGTGTCACTTATTGCTGCTTAGCTGCATTCAATGGCGCTTCCACATAAAATTATCGAATTGGAGCATCGATTCGCTTTATCATATCTTCCTGAACTTTTTGTAAATGTGGACTACAGAGTCTCGTATACGTATGTGTGTGAAATACTACACATATCTGCCGAGTGCATCAGTGCCAAATACCACACGCCACGATCGGTCAAATACATTGAGCAGGGAGGAGCCATTTCAGAAATTTGCATATTTATTATCTGTGTAATTTTTACCTTAGCCAGTTAGTTGCCTGACTAACTTGAAGCCCCCTATATCTGCCTAAACGAGTTAATCCTGCAACATGCAGGAATCAGGATCTTGTCAAAAATAGGGCAGTGTTTAAAACAATGAAGAATGCACTGAACTGCTCTATTTTATAGGTGGGTCACGTCTCACCAAACACTATCGTGTAGTGTAGACGCAGGCAGAAACACTAGCTGCGCAGAGATTTCTATTTTAAATTTTATAATTCTAAGTCACAAATTTACAAAGCACATTCCTATTAATCCATCATATTTTTACAGTAACAAGGAATACCACTCATATTTTTACAGTAACTGACAAGGAATACTACTGTATGAACGAAAGTATGCTCAAATCGGTTATAAAGTTAAGAATATCAAACAAATGAAACTATAAACTGTTCACGCAACTATATAGCTATAAATTAGTACCTCAAGTATCGATCTCCTGGCGTTAAAACGTCGATAAAAATCTGATATTTTTCTCCCTTTAACAGCGTGCTGTGTTTTAGTCGACTGTCTACAATTCTGCGTTTCAAATAACACATGTCAATATGACGCATTGAATTATTTTTCTAGATCTTCGACGGCTTTCCACCAATCCGTGAGAATCCACGTGACCTGCACAAGGAATTTTAACCTGAATCGTGCTATCATGATTGAATTGACGCCCCCTATATCCGCCTAAACGAGTTAATCCTGCAGGCTGCAACATGCAGGAATCAGGATCTTGTCAAAAATAGGGCAGTGTTTGAAACAATGAAGAATGCACTAAACTGCTCTATTTTATAGGTGGTCACCTCTCACCAAGCACTATCGTGTGGTGTAGACGCAGGCAGAAACACTAGTTGCGCAGAGATTTCTTCTTTCAATTTTATAATCCAAATTTACAAAGCACATTCCTATCATATTTTTACAGTAACAAGGAATACTGCTGTATAAACGAAAGTATACTCAAATCGGTTATAAAGTTAAGAATATCAAACAAATAAGACTATGAACGGTTCACGCAACTGTATAGCTATAAACTAGTACCTGAAGTATCGATCTCCTCGCGTTCAAACGTCGATAAAAATCTTGATATTTTTCTGCCTTTAACGGCATGCTGTGTTTGAGTCGACTGTCTGCAATTCTGCGTTTCAAATAACACGAGCGCAGAATCCGACGGAATTCTATTTCAATTTGCCGACTGTCCAATCAGATGCCTTTCCACCAATCAGTGGAAAATCCACGTGACCTGCACAAGGAATTTTAACCTGAATCGTGCTGTTTTGACCAGTTTGACGACCCCTAAATCCGCCCATACGAGTTTATAATCCTGCAACATCTTGTGAAATAAGGCAGAGTTTGAAACAATGAAGAATGCACTAAAGTGCTCTATATAGATAGTATGGATACGTCTATAGCTTGACACATTGTGACGAATTGGTCAATTGTATTTAGAAACCCGTGTACTACAAACTCTAAAGTTAAATACCTGTCCCAAGCAGAAAGGAGAATTATCTCACTATACATCATGTATGCTACGCATCAATAATATAATTGACAGACATGGCTAACAGACCCAGTATACCAGACAAAATGTAAAAATAATTAGGCAACACAGAAGGTTTTCTGGCATATACCTCAAATGGGAATATTTATACCCTGTGGCTGTGAAGTGCGCACTTCCTTGCGATAATAACTTCTCCCTTTATAGAAGTCTTCAGACTATAGCTGCATGTGTTTTATTATTAAGGTAAAGCACTATCGTGTGGTATAGACGCATGTCAGGAAGACCAACTGCGATACGTAAATAGATTTCTTTTTAATTTAAATCAAATAATTCTAAAAATCACAGATTTACAAACATGATATGTAAGCACATTCCTATCACGTTTTTTACCAGAACAATCATTAATGTATAAAAGAAAGTACGCTCAAATCGGTTATATAGTTAAAATTATGAAACAAAAAACTATAAACTACTCACGCAACTGTATAACTATAAACTAGTACCTGAAGAATCGATTTCCTCGCGTTTGAACGTCGATAAAAACTGATCCTTTTCTGCCTTTAATAGCATGTTCCAGACGACTGCTTACTGAGTACTCTGCGTTTCAAATTACATGTGACGCACTTAATTATTATTCTCGTGACTTATGATTAATTTGATGCACTACCAATTATATCTTAATAACTAACTAAAGAAATTGTTTAAACGATTAAAGATGCTACGAAATGTTTCTACGAAACAGATGCTCAACTGTTCGGCATGGTAAAAAACACAGGTCCGGACACTGACCTATACTATATCACAGAATGACATCTTGGTATAATATTAATAGTTGAATCTAATTTGAACTATTATACGAGGTTGTTGTGTAATGTTAATATTAAAAGATGTTATTTTGACGATAAAAATAGTAAAAAAATAAAAGATTAATTTATCATCAGTGGCGAGGCTGGAGAGTAGAGGTTATGTTGTTTTGTTTTTACCCTAGCTTACGATGTACTGAACTTTAGAATACAGGCTGCAAGTAAGCTCGTTCAGTCATTGATGTCGCTTTTATGGAAAACTCTGCTCGCAGTGTAGTCGCCTTTCTGCATGTTAAGCTTTTTGCCCTACTTTATAATCTGTGCACAGATAACATGACGTGCATAATTACATGCAGGTTTGTTTTTCTCAAAAAAATGCAACATTTTAGTAGCTAAATTTATTAGTCAGAGCATACGCAGTAAAGAATGTAATTTGGTTTCTTATGACCTAGTGAATAGAAGTTACTTGTACACATAGCGAATAGAAAAAAATATGAATTCAATCATTACAATCATTCATGTGCAGCCATTCGATGTTATTCACAAAAGCAGCCAAAATTTCACCTTCGTGGACTTTGTGGAATTAGGGCTTTACTGCAGCATCCAAAATTTACCCCCTTCACGAAAACGATAGCTTACTTTCCATTTTATTCCGATGTTGTAGAGCAAGTCATTGTCTCTAATGTGAAATAATCTTGGTTTAGCTTCTCTTTTAATTGTGACTGTGTATACAAATCAGTCTTGATTGATTAATTTAGTGACAGTATATTTCATTGGCCATTTTTGACATATTCCGCTCGGCTGCTTCGAGCAAATTATAAGGCAAGGGTCATTACGAGGTGCATGCTTTGAGTTGTTTAAGTTGTTCAACTTTATTTTGAGGGATTTTGACTGCAAAAGATATCGAAAAATCGTAAATATCCACTTATTAGGCTCATACAAGTACATGCGTTGGAATAAAGCACTACCTAGCCTGACTGCCTCCCCTTGCGCAATGATATGCCTACAGTATGTACCTAAAAAAGCCTGGCTGGGCGCACAGTTATATGTATTTTATAATATACACACTTTGAAAACTAGTATAAGTATAAGTGTAAGAATATGAACCTATAACATATATAATATGAACCGCTCAAGACCTTCACCTCATATCGAGATGGCCATTCCTGTGTCACTTATTGCTGCTTAGCTGCATTCAATGGCATGCACTTCCACATAAAATTATCGAATTGGAGCACCGATTCGCTTTATCATATCTTCCTGAACTTTTTGTAAATGCGGACTACAGAGTCTCGTATGTGTGTGAAATACTACACATATATATCTGCCGAGTGCATCAGTGCCAAATACCACACGCCACGATCGGTCAAATACTTTGAGCAGGGAGGAGCCATTTCAGAAATTTGCATATTTATTATCTGTGTAATTTTTACCTTAGCCAGTTAGTTGCGTGACTGGTTTGAAGCCCCCTATATCTGCCTAAACGAGTTAATCCTGCAACATGCAGGAATCAGGATCTTGTCAAAAATAGGGCAGTGTTTAAAACAATGAAGAATGCACTAAACTGCTCTATTTTATAGGTGGGTCACGTCTCACCAAACGCTACCGTGTGGCGTAGACGCAGGCAGAAACACTATAGCTGCGCAGAGATTTCTCTTTTAAATTTTATAATTCTAAGTCACAAATTTACAAAGCACATTCCTATTAATCCATCATATTTTTACAGTAACAAGGAATACCACTCATATTTTTACAGCAACAAGGAATACTTCTGTATAAAGGAAAGTATGCTCAAATCGGTTATAAAGTCTGCACAAGGAATTATAACCTGAATCGGCAGTGTTTGAAACAAATAAACAATGAAGAATGCACTAAAGAGATAGTATGGATACGTCTATGTAGCTTGTCACATTGTGACGAGTTGGTCAATTGTATTTAGAAACCCGTGTACTACAAACTCTAAAGTTAAATACCTGACCCATGCAGAAAGGAGAATTATCTCACTATATATCATGTATGCTACGCATCAATAATATAACTGACAGACTCACAGACATGGCCGACAGACCCTGTATACCAGACAAAATGTAAAAATAATTAGGCAACACAGAAGTTCTTCTATACCTCAAATGGGAATATTTATACCCTGTGGCTGTGAAGCACTTCCTTGCGATAATAACTTCTCCCTTTATAGAAGTCTTCAGACTATAGCTGCATGTGTTTTATTATTAAGGCAAAGCACTATCGTGTGGTATAGACGCATGCCAGGAAGACCAACTGCGATACGTAAATAGATTTCTTTTTAATTTAAGTCAAATATTTCTAAAAATCACAGATTTACAAACATGATATGTAAGCACATTCCTATCACGTTTTTTACCAGAACAATCATTAATATATAAAAGAAAGTACGCTCAAATCGGTTATATAGTTAAAATTATGAAACAAAAAACTATAAACTACTCACGCAACTGTATAACTATAAACTAGTACCTGAAGAATCGATCTCCTCGCGTTTGAACGTCGATAAAAACTGATCCTTTTCTGCCTTTAATAGCATGTTCCAGACGACTGTTTACTGAGTACTCTGCGTTTCAAATTACATGTGACGCACTTAATTATTATTCTCGTGACTTATGATTAATTTGATGCACTACCAATTATGCACAACTAACTAAAGAAAAAGAAATTGTTTAATTAAACGACTAAAGATGCTACGAAATGTCAACAAAACACGGGTACCGGGCGCTGACCTATACTATATTACAGATCTAGAGCTGCAAAAAAGCTGCGGTTATGCGGGTATTATCCATGCATGAGGAAAGTTTACTGGCATCGAGGAAGATTAACGTGAAAAAGCCTACATGTCGGAAAATTTCCAGCTATTTGGAGGAAGGTTGGGAAAACCCAAAATCCTACCCGGAGAAAGTTTGAAAACATTTTTCAACTCTGCTAAAATAGATTAAATTTAATATTGGTCGGTAGTACAGGGTCGATGGATGTCGGATATCGAATAAACTCCGCCTTGTAGATGTAAATGTCTTTTCTGTAATAATCTTCGACGATTTCGATATTTCTGTATTATGTTGCAAATTGCGTTTTTTCAGGTATTTAAGACACTTCGTTCGGCTCTTAGTTTGTGAACATAAGATTTATTAAATCATTTACAGTATAGCACAAATGAATAATCTATCTTTCGAAAAAAGGACTCGTCCGGAGAAAGGCTTTCGCTCTAAACATCAAAAGTGTTTCTTTTGTCTTTTTGATAGCTAACCTGTTCATGTTCACAACGACTGGATTTTTACACCGAGACCGACGTCGAATGTCCACGTATAAAAGATTATTTCAAGCAAGGGATCTCTTCTGTAAATTTGAAAATTCCACAGCCGTCCTCCAGTATTTTACCCGTACTGTATGCGCTAAACTTGCTACAAGTCGACTCGCATAATGACTGGGTTAATACGGACTGAGTTTACTGGGTTAATACGGACTAAGGGCGAGCTTGAATTCCCGAGCGACGCGAGAGAGCGAGAGCGAAATTTCCGACTCGCGCTTTCGTTGAATTGGGCTTAACTGCGCGTCTGGGCTTTACCGCGCAATGGAGTCGACTTGTAGCAAGTCTATATAATTATGCGCTATTACTATGTAAGATCGATTGTTAAATCCGGTGGTAGTTAATGTAATGTCATTTTCTTTAATGCAAATAAAGAAGGGCAATTATCATTATTGAAGACTTCAATTTCTGTTGTTCAACTTCATACTTGCGCCGACGAGCAAAAAGGTTCTTTGCTTCATCACTTTCGTAGACATTGTTCACTGTTGACATTGGTGTGACTAATCCGTGGGTTCGGGACATGTCCCTGCGGAAAAGTTTGAAAATCTGAGGGTTCTGAATCGCTATTTCGTGCATTTTTGAGGCCACTCTTATCCTCATATAATCGTCTGGGGCAGAATTCATGTGACTGGGGGGAACCGATTCCTGGAGGGGCCATTGCTCCCCATTTATATAATTAAAAATATGAATGCAAGAGCAATTTAATGTTGTTATGACTGACGTTAAATAGTATAAAAATATATAATATCAACATATAATATAATATAGTGTAAAGATAAAATAGTGACTTGCAAACAGTTTACACGAGCAATTGAGTATTTACATTATCTGTGCCCGCTTGTAACTAATTATGCACTGTTTTCATTTTGAAACACGATGGTTTGTCTACTGTCTTGCGTTTACTATATAACTACTTACAAATATAAGTGGTCATAAATCTACACATATCATAACAACATTCTTTAATGCCAACAGTGTTTGTGAATTTTTTCAATGACTTGTCTTCAATATAATATGTATAGTCTTTAATTTAATGATATTCAGAATAATTGTTTAACAGTTACCTGCCCTTCTGGATACCGACTGTAGACAGCAAGTACACCGCTAGTTTTAAATTTGCCCACCGTTTATTAAGATGCAGATGTATCGTATACATATTTTTGTTGGAAAGCAACCAAAACAATGGGCATGCGCGGCATTTAAAACGGGATTAAATGATGATCTCCTTGAAGTTCAACAGTCGAAGCAATTCCACTATTATAATGACTTTTTATATGAAAGTCAAACAACGTCAACAGCTTAAATTCGATCATAATTCCACAAATATTTCCACAAATGTTTCCTTACGATTTGAATTGAAATGTAAATATATACAGATCGTTATTATATTGTTAAAGGGGTCAAGAGCATTATAACCCTAGTGTTATTAGTTTATCTGATTTGTCCAATGTTACTGTCAATTCTCGACAGCGACATTTAGTTGTCTGCCTTTTATGCTAGAGCTAACATGTGGTGTAGACACATGTCGGAAAGACATTTAAATTAAATAATTCTAAAAATTAAATTTACAAACATGATATGCAGCACATTCCTATAATATTTTTACAATATCAAGAATGAATATATAAAAAAGTATGCTCAAATCGGTTATACATCATGCAGTTAAAAATATCAAACAAATAAACTGTTTACGCAACTGTATAACTATAAAATAGTACCTGAAGTATCGATCTCCTCGCAATTGAGCGTCGATAAAAACTGGGTTTTTTTTTGCCTTTAACAGCATGTTCCAGTCGACTGTCTGCGACCCTGAGTACTTCGCGTTTAAAATTACATATCATGATTAATTTTATATGTACTGCCAATATCTTAATAACTAACAAAGGAAAAAACATTTTCAAACAATTTAAGATATTACGAAATGTCAACTGCTCCACATTATGGTAAACACCACTGGTCCCGAGCACTGACCTATACACAGAGTTGCAAAGAAGCTGCGGATATGCGGGTATTATCCATGAGGAATGAAGGTTTACTAAATAGAACATTGCAAAGCAGTAAGTAATAGACTACGTAGGTCGGGATAGTATTATTGGCAACAATCTGCACTCAGTCTGAAATGGCCAACTGGCAAACCTACCCAGGCAAAATCCTACCCAGTAGAAATTTGAAAACATTTTTAAACTTTTTTATTGAAGATTATTATATGTATAGGTCAGTAGTTACCGGGTCGATGGATGTCGGATATCGGATAAACCGCCAGATACATGCAAATGATATTTGAAAATTTTTTGGTATTATGTACTACAAGCTTAATAACTAACTGAATAACTAAATAAATAACTAACTTTATTATTAGCATGATAAAATTACTGGATGCTGATTGGTTGAGAGGAGTACAATTATTTCATTAATTGTACTGCAGTACAATTAATGATTTTCCCAAAAGAAACAAAATGGCGGAAATTTTGTCATGCTAATAAGTAATCATGCGATGTTTGTGACGGCGGCTCGTCCAATTTTGGCAACGTTTCCAAACATCACTCGTACTATTAATCCCTAATTGTACTCGCCATCGCATGATAATTGATAACCTATACAAATAAAAAACTGTTCGAAAAAAAGGTTGAAAACTACAAGTACAAAATCAGCCCTCTGATGTCAAATTTCTGTCAGACTACAGTAAATTGGAAGCGATGGCTTTGTTTTTAATTTCAATGTCTAAGTCTTTCTCGTCATTGCTGTTTTTGCAATGTTGCTATCTTTCACTTAATTACTACACTTCGCTCGGCTCTTAGTTTGTGAACATAAGATTTATTAGATCATTTACAGTATAGCACAAATGAATAATCTATCATTCGTAAATAGGACTCGTCAGGAGAAAGACTTTCACTCTAAACAGTCTTTGTCTTTGGATAGCTAACCTATTCATATTCACAACGATTGGATTTCTACACCGCGACCGACGTCGAATGTCCACGTTTAAAGATTATTTCAAGCAACGGATCCCTTCTGTAAATATGAAAATTCCACAGCCGTTCTACACTATTGTAAGAATTTTCGTAGCTACTGTATGCGCTATCACTATGTAAGATCGATTGTTAAAGCCGGTGGTAATGAATGTAATGTCATTTTCTTTAATGCAAATAAAGAAGTGCAGTTATCAATTGAAGACTTCAATTTCTGTTGTTCAACTTCATAGTTGCGCTGACCAGCCAAAAGGTTCTTTGCTTCATCACTTTCATAGACATATCCAGGGGGAAGTTGATATGGCTTTCCAAAATAGCTGATTGTTTGATTAACCAAGTACTTTTTTAACGAATTTTCACGCGGGGGGGAAAAGCAAACATTTTTCTTCAAAACAGGGAAAATACGGGCCGTCAAGGTTGGCCGAAGGCGGGAGATGGAAGGGAGAGATTTTTTATAATTGTGAAGTCTCATTATATTTTCGCTATCTATATTCATAATCAGAGCGGTAGCCACGATGTTGACATTGGTGGGACTAATCCGCTCGAGGCCAAACGCTGGAAATCTCTAGTTAGGGAGTTCAGGGCATTTTCCCTCGGAAAATTTTGAAAACCTGAGGGTTCTGAATCGTTATTTTGTGCATTTTTGAGGCCACTCTGATCCCCAGATACTCGTCTGGGGGGCAGAATTGATGTGACTGGGGGGATCCGATTCCTGGAGGGGTCATTGCCCCCCAGTTATATAATTTAAAAAGGCTCTGGATTAACTTGAGGATTCTCACTAATGATCAAATCAATTCCAGTACCAAAGTATGGTGATTCTGCTCCTGACCTTGCTTGATGTTTGCAATAAATGGAGCAAGGTTGTCTTTGTTCCTTAAGATTGAAAAAATGAATAATTATAATCTTTAAATAATAGAATGGTTTACAGCGATTTCTTGAATCTATCAAAATGGAATCTAAAGATTTCGATCTCGAATTTAGTTTTTCAAACGATACAATATTGAATAATACTGTCGTCAGGGCCGTAGCTAGACCGATAATTGGGGGTGTGTATATTCATATTTTCGTGTTCTGCCCGACGGATTTCTTTTGAAAGCGATTGTTTTTACAGTATATAAACATGAATATATGAATATACACCCCCCAGTTATCGTGTCTAGCTACGGCCCTGACTGTCGTCCAAAGTACTGCTCAGACAAACGGATTTCGATAGCTGTTTTGGACACTTTTAGTCAATTACAATGACAAAAACTGCGGTCATTTGCAAGGTTGTTTTTCGATAGTTTCAGACTTTAGGAAAAACATGTCCACAATAGTTATCCCACCCTGTTACCTAATAGCTCGTATAAGATTTCTAATAGGGATTTCAATTAGCACGTGAGAGCTGGGAGGGCCAGCCCTCCACGTAAGGTTCATATAAATCCATGAAGGACCGGCCATTCTAGCCGAAATCTCACTATTTAGTATTGACTTGCCGAGATCGCGCCTGGTATAAGGCCGGAAATTTCAAATATAAACGCAACAGGGAGAGCTGGCCTTGCTAGTAAGGCTGAGTAAAGTGCTTGCTGTATTTGTGTCAAACTCCGCTTTTTGAAATAATTTTCGATTTAAATATTAAGTTCGAGAACAATGTCCAATTGTCTGCTGGTTTATAGTCAAAAATTTGCTTGGCAAAGTACGATTTTGGACTTCGTAAGAAAATAAATGAGTTGTAGGGAAGCCATTATTTAATGAAACCAACCCAGTCCAAGCGAGAGAGCTGATTGTTCTCATGTAAACACGAGCTGAAAACCTGTCCGGCTCTACTGGTAGGGCTAGCCCTTCGTGCATGGCTTATGTAAACATCCTCTAAATAGGGATTTTAAGATCTACGACACGTCTTCGAAACAAATAAATCATGCATGCAAGACAAAAATAATGAATAATTTGTGGTCCCTGAAGTATCCTTTACAGCGTTTCATTTTTATCACGACCATCTTAATAATTCGTTGGATCTCAAAGTCGACATTATAACAGACACCGCATTATTCAACAATACTTATAACTGCTTGTAGGCTTACACTTTAACAATTCGACCACCAGGTTTTATGTTTTTAAACATATCACACCTATTTTCTACTGTTCTCCGAGAAGTTTTAAAAATTGTTGTTCTTAATTATCATTCAAAGCGACGAATTTACTTTAGACTTAGTTATGTTGAGTGAAGAAGAAAACTGTATTTGTAATTAAAACTAACTTTGCTTGGCAAAGCTCAGCTGTTCTCCGAGAGGTTTTGGAAATAGGTGAGTTTCAAGCAACCCATGGACTTCAACATAATGTCAAATGGAGGTCAAATTTCAAATAATGAGATTTTAATTGTTTAAATGCCCTCCATGTGCACTGAACTGGAGTATGGTGAAAGCCACGTATTGTTCTTCTTAATTATCATTCAAAGCGACGAATTTACCTCAGACTTAGGTATGTTGGGTGAAGAAGAGAACTGTATTTAATTATTAACCCTAAATTGTGTTAGCAAAGCGCTCAGCCAAAACATCATTGAATTAAAATACAAGAATGCCTTTCGTGCATGCGAATCCCATGCACTGATGAAAAAAACTTCATTAAATCAAATATATGCAAATAACTCATTGCAAAATATTCATTGTCATTGTTAAGAATGCAGACTGGCATATAGTCGAAAGCTCGTAGTCTTACTAAATATTCGGAATGAGACAACGTCTAAAAACTTAATCCTGCATGGATAGGCCTTCAACATCTTTAAGAAAGTTATGCTTGTTGCTGACGTAAAATTGGACATGACTTGGGCTGCTGCTTTGTATAAGCTTTCACTTTCCCGCCAAAATCTACAGACTGTACGGAAATATTATACAACCTAGTTCCAGCGTATTAAAGAATGCAGAAAGCAAAGAAATGTGCATATATAGCTTAAACTCAAGAAATCGAGTCAATTTACACATGGTGAGTTGGACTAAAGCAAAGGTTCTGTCGATTAGTTTTACTTTCTCGTTTCATATTGCTCTTGCTGTATTAGGGCTTGTTTATATGGAGGCGTGTTACCCAGCAAGGCGCGGGACAAAGAAGCGGTCTGTCTACATGGAATCGAGTTACCTGCGTGTATTTGACTGAATACATTGTAATTACGTCCACTGTAATACTCTATTACAAGTGCCAAGTAACTCGCCTTGCCGAGTATAAATCGCCTCCACTAAACAGGCCCTTACTTGATTCTTAAATCGGACATTTAAGGTATGTGCTGTATATACAAAGTAGACATTACCTATAACTGTATAGACGACGAATAACAGTTTAACGACCGCGATAATCTTAAAGTTGTGTTATGTTCAGTTTAGAGTAAGAATTTCGCCTTGATCTACCCAAGCATTTGCCAATTTTTGTCAAATTCAAAACCTATATACCTCAAAATACCGGGTTTTAAATTTTGAATTCAAACTTGGAATTGTTGATATCAGGTCTTGACTCAAATACCAAAACCGACTGAGAACAATTGAAAATTCATATTTGCATTTTCCTGTCGGTTTGTATAACGTCTTGCAAAGTAAATTGCACTTGATAAATTTAGGATCAATCCGCTAGATAACTCGGCTAGAGACCTGTGCGTGTGCATGTCTGCCTTATCAACAATACTGTTACGCTTTACATACATGATATCATGAAAAAGATGGCCTGACAAACTTCTCATCATTCTGCATCTAACGCATGGCATTGGTAACGACTAAGCAATTCACTGACGCTGGTATGATGCATGCATAGGCATGATAATGAAGACAACAGGTTTATCCGTGCAGTGAAGATGATATATCAGACGTTCCTACCATAGTGGTTCATGAATACACGGATTTGGAGTTATGCAAAAATTCTAACAGGGACGCCGGAGAGTGGAGGGGGCGGGTTCATGACAAGCGCCCTCCCTGCCTTTTCCTAAGAGGTCAAAAGTACCCTTTTAATGTAAATAAGACAATAAATCTGCAAAAAAAATACAAGTGTAATAAAACGATCAAGATCAGTTTGGGAAAGACAACTTTTTATTAGAGAGGTTAAGATACCCAGGTTCCACTTACGGATAACGGGAAGCGTAATTTTGTTTTGCAATTTTCATCGATATCTGTCTCTTTACCAGCAATTACCGCACGCATTCTTTGGAAGTAGACCGTAGTGTATCGCGAGACGACAGAAAAAGTAGGCTCAAATATGCAGACGTCAGTGAAAATTACCAGGGCCGCCCAACTAAAGGGGCCTCCAAATAGAAATGAAGTGAAATGTGCATATATATTACGGTCAAATAGTCTCTCAGAATGCAGGACCTAAATTTCAACCGACTGAACCCGGACTCTCCTAAAGTATTTTATTACTGAATGTAGACTGAAACTTTTATATATATAAAAGGTTAGAGACTGCAGGACGTAAGCCAAAGGTTCAAGGGTACAGAAATTAGTTTTCTAAACGGCACATGGCATCAAAGATATTTGAGAATGGAAAAAGCCAGGACCCCAGTTATTTTTTGCCAAGGCCCCCAAATATCTCTGTGCGGCCTTGAATATTACTAAACAAAATCACGCTACCCGTAATCGGAACCGCCGTATCTTAACCATTCTATTGTTTTTGTTCTATACTTTCTTATATCTACTTGTACAAAGAAATATCGTTTAAATGAGTTGAAATTTGCGAATAATCGAAAACTAATCGTGGGTGCAAAAAGTTCTCTCGACTGCTCCTACGTTCGCATCGCCCCGTCCTATTATCGCTCTGGCGTTGCTGGATTCTAATATCATTATTGAATTTTGACAATTAAATTAATTCTGAAATTTCAGTGCACAACAGTGAACAGAAGTTGGTTTTAACGACAGAAAAAAAAATTGACAACTTGGTGGAGAGGGTTCAAAAAGAAAGCACAAAATTTAAAAACCATTTACGCTGTGAACATTTTTAAAGGTATGTCAATTTTCTTCCTTAACCAGACATAATGATATTTTATATGGCATTGTAGCAGCGCAGCTGTCTTATGGGTCAATGGCTATTTCATCAGGCGCTTTCGTCATTTCATCGTTCTATATTTTCCATATTTTCCATATCAGTCTTTACGAATGAATATATTTGGGTAATTTCCGGGTTAGACACTCTTCCTTTCTCTCTCTCTCTGTATCGTCCCATTATATTGCACCATTGGATTCAAACGTAATGACACAACATTCAGCGAGAGTATAGCAGTTAAATGTTGCCATGATACAGAGACGGGTATTCTACAACACAATACTTATATTGCCGTGGTTAAATCTCTCAAACAAATTAGGATATTTGCAGCATACCAAAGAGAAATCACAAATGTAATGATTCATACAAATCTAAATTAATGTAACGAACATGAGTTTCCCAGTTTTTAAATATTGATACAAGGCAAAAGCACGTGGTACGGCCTACCAATCATGTGATTTTCGCCAAGAATTAGAAACCCATGGACCAGCTGCTATCGGACATGTTTAGGGTCCAGTTGATAACAGCTGATTCTTGTAATTACTGATTGGATTTTCCTGTTTAAATAAAGTTGTTTTTTTCTTTTCCTATGTTTATTCTTTGTGCGGATTTGACTATAATGTTCATGAACTATCTTTTATTCCATTGTTTCATTCCAATGTTGTGAAAAGGGATCGTCCATAATTATCAACATTTTTACAAGCGTATAGGGAGTACACGTTTTTCGAACCACTCGGCCCTCTCCCGTCCCTCTCAGAGCCCCCTACCACAAGCGTACGGTTTGCATGCCGTTTTGCATGCTTGTAAAAATGTTGATAATTAGGACCTCTAACATTATAGGCCTATGCTTTCCATGCAGTTTTAATCTAGCATCTACAATCTATCATCAATGTAAACGTGGGAATTTTGTTTTAAAATATTCAAATTTATGGAAAAACTATTTGAAATATGCTGATAGATACAGGTGATATGTTATGCACTTGTAATATAATAGTCATGCCAACTAGCGAGGTCCTATTAGGCTGGTGGATCTGGATATCCCGTTGTATTTTGTTAAAACATCCAGTATTCCTTTATTATTCAGCCAAATATCCCTTTCTGTGACGTCATTTCCTGTTGGCCAGGCGTGCCAGTACACGTATATCTGAATTTTACCCTTCAGACTTCAGCATCCCATATCCGTATGAATTTTCCAATATATATTCTGTTTACGGATAATCTAATAGGGCCTCGCTAGCACGTTTGGTTATATGTTTCAATATATATTGGTTACAATGCATGTTTATAGAATAGTTTCCAGTGTCATATAGAGAGTAAACTAGTATAGTAAACTCTATAGTTCAAACTCTTCACCAATTTTATTTAACGATGCTTGGACATCATTCTCAACATGTTCACCATTCTCAACATAAATACTACGCAACATGTGATTTATAGCATACTAATTATCATTCCATGAGCTTTATTTTAACTGCTGTAAAATATTAAGGTGCCATTCACAAAAATATTTCACACAATACACCAACCTCTTTTGTTCCAGAGTACAAGTTTAAAATAAACAAATTCGGGAAAAAGCATCTTGACAATAAAAGATATGGGCTAAAATCAAAACAAATTTGCCTTGATTTTAGCTCATATCTTGGACTTTCAAGATGCATTTTTGGAATTTGTTTTATACTTTATAAATTCACAGCTGGAAATGGATTATGTATAAAGCTCACTTGTAATTTTTCATTGCGTCCTGTACGAGTCCAATATCATGATAACTTTGAGCAGTGTCAGGATGATACTCACCAAACAGTTTTAATCTGATTTGAAGAGCTTTTTCATATGATTCTAATGCTGCCTTGTAGTATTTCATCCTATGTTCACTATGTTGTGCGACTGCGATCTGACGATAACTCTGAGCAGTATCGGAATGATTCTCCCCATACAGTTTTAATCTAATTTGAAGGGCATGTCGATACGACTCTAATGCTGACTTGTAGTTTTTCATCTCATGTTGTGTATCTCCCATGCCGTCATAACTCTGAGCAGTGTCGGGATGATTCTCTCCATACAGTTTTAATCTAATTTGAAGGGCATATTGATTCGCCTCCAATGCTGACTTGTAGTTTTTCAGCCTATGTTGTGTTATTCCAATTTCACGATAACTTTTAGCAGTGTCTAAATTATCTTCTCCATACAGTTTTAATCTAATTTGAAGGGCATGTCGATGTGACTCTAATGCTGACTTGTAGTTTTTCAGCTTTCGTTGTGTTATTCCAATTTCACGATAACTCCGAGCAGTATCGGGATGACTCTCTCCAAACAGTTTCAATCTGATTTGAAGAGCGTTTTGATGTGACTCTATGGCTGACTTGTAATCTTCCATCTCATATTGCATAACTCCCATGCCGTCATAACTCTGAGCAGTGTCAAGATGATTCTCTCCATACAGTTTTAATCTAATTTGAAGGGCATTACGATGTGACTCTACTGCTGACTTGAAATCTTTCATCTCATTTTGTGTGACTCCAATGTTGTTATATGTGTCTGCGGTAGATGAGTGATACTCACCAAATAACTTTAATCTGATTTGAAGGGCATGTTGATATGATGCTAATGCTGATTTATAATCTTTCATTTTTTTTTGTGCAAATCCAACATGATGGTAGCTACGTGCAGTGTCAGAATGGTGTTCTCCATTTAGCTTTAATCTGATTTGTAAAGCATGTTGATGTGCCTCTAATGCTGACTTGTAATCTTTCAAGTTACTTTGTGTGACTCCAATTTCGTGGTAACTTTGTGCTATGTCGGGATGATTTTCCCCGTGAAGTTTTAACCTGATTTTTAGAGCAATTTGATACGACTCTAAGGCTGACTTGTAATCTTTCAAGTTACTTTGTGTAACTCCAATTTCGTGGTAACTTTGTGCTGTGTCGGGATGATTTTCTCCGTGAAGGTTTAGTCTGATTTCGAGAGCTTTTTGTTTCGATGCCAATGCTGAATCGTGGTGATTCATTTCCGTTTGTTTTTTAGCCTAAAACAGTAATTTGCATGGAGTTATCTGTGTCTTAATTTAATCTTCGTACTTATATTTTGGAACTTCCTGAGCAGTGGCGTAGTCAAAGGGGGAGGAGGGGCTCTGCCCTGCCAACAGTTCTTGTGAAAAGTTGAAATCCGGGCAGAAATGGGGCGGGTGCATTGTCTGGAATAACGATAAAATGTCTTTTTCCGTGGTTTTGATTTTTCTTCAGAACTCGTCTCAGAATACACGAATCGCGAAATTCGGCGAGCATCCAAATGACGCATTCTGAGTCGGGCAAAAATCACAGTTAAAGAAAAACATGTAGCTGTGACTGGATGATTTAAAATATGCGTATTAAAGTATTCAAATGTTCAGTCATGCATTCGTGTTTTTATTGTTGTGATATGTAATCACGAAATGAATGCAATGACTGAATAACATTTGAATACTTTCATATTTTATTTTAAATCATCCAGTCACAGGTACATGTTTTTCTTTAACTGCGATTTTTGCCCGATTTTTGCTCGAATTTCGCGATTCGTCTATGCGTCAAACGCTGTTCTAGAGACCCTAGAAATTCAACATTTCTCTGGGGGAGCATAGCATTCTCCCACTATTGGCGGTCGTGTTCTGAATCCATGTTCGTTTTTCCCCTCCAAAGTCGATATAACTCCTAACTCTTTTACCACCTGTTTTGCATTTAAATCGTAATTAAATCTAAATTATCCGATTGTGATTGTTTTACTTTCCCACAACCTATATAGTTAACTTCACCTACATCTTTATACAACTGGCCTCAGATGTAATTAAATTGCTGCACCCACTGGCCATATTGAAATCTATCTAGCAACACCTTGGCAAAAGCATTATCATTTTGATGGACCAAGCTCATTGTTTGCTTAAATGTAAAACCATGCACTCAAAATCGGCAAAAAATATTCCTATGTGACTCAA
This sequence comes from Trachythela sp. YZ-2020, assembly GCA_016169945.1. Taxonomy (NCBI): domain Eukaryota; kingdom Metazoa; phylum Cnidaria; class Anthozoa; order Malacalcyonacea; family Clavulariidae; genus Trachythela; species Trachythela sp. YZ-2020. The sequence continues at coordinate 3,152,589 of JADLSH010000386.1, read as the reverse complement.
TTTCATTTTTAATTTGATGTTTGAAAATATAAAACTGGTATAAGGCAATGACACTGCATAAGGCAATGAAACTGGCCTGTGACTTTAATGACGTGTTTATTATACTTGGTTGCTCAATTTAATTGACAATTAAAAAAGAAAAATTGCTATTTTCCAGTATTGGCTAAAGTGTTTTTAGGGAGTTTTCAATTTAGTCAATGGGAACATGATGTTACAACCGGGACATTGACATAGGACTAAAATTTAGCCCTCATTAACAAGCTTTAATATAATTTGTATTTTTCATTTAACCGAATTTATCCTGGGTAAATTTGTTTACCTCAATATTTTTACTCTCGCTCCTCACATCACCTATGACAAGATTTTTGATGCCCTCACAAGGATTATTCATTGCACACGATCTGCGTGAAAGTAATTAATAAAAGACAATTAAAAAGTGAATAGATATACTGTTTATAAACTATGTATTTAAATTGAACTTGAACAATATTTTATCCAGTGACAAAAAATAATTACTGAACTACAAGGTGTATCAATTAGAAAGAAAGTCCAACTTTAGGATAATGTAGTGCGTTAAGTATTGAGTTTATATTTACTTTATTTCGTATGAGTAAAGATCAGCACTTTAGCTGTCAAATGTATGTTGTGTCATTGCGAAAAAGATATTGCCGAATACAATGCGATCGATTATCGAACTGAATCACAATTTCACAATTCTACACGAATGAGATCTTATTCCAATTTTCCAACTGGGGTTTCCCCAAATAGGAGTTGCCTAAAATGAGGGTTGGGGATTGCCCAAATGGAGGTTGCCTATGGGGAAAATATCCAGCATCGCTTGCTCCCTGCATGTAGGCTTCTTGTTTTCTGAAGTATTTCAGTTGAATTTATAACCACAAATTTCGTTGTTTAGTCGTGAGTTGAACCATCTTCGAAGTTACCCATACGTTAGGGCATCTTAAATTTGAATTCCTAAATTTAAACTCGAAATGAGAGTAATTTCAATGCTATTACAATTGATATAGTTTTGCAAGGTGAAAAAATACGAATTCGACGGGCAAAGAATATGATGGGTATATAGGCCATTTTATTGTTACGAAAGAAGTGAGTCGATAAACTCAATTCCCAACGTGCGAGTATGCTTTTTGACACACCTTGTATAATTTTTCAAATGATGAAAAAACAAAATAGAAGTATATGGTTGTTTGTTATGATTTAGAAGTGAGACAGAGGAATGAAATAATTACGAACCAATAACGTTAAATGTAAAATTCAATAACTTTCAAATCAAGTAAATTTTTAAATAGTCTTCAAAAACTCATTAATAATTCATAAGCTTTTTGGTAAATCATGTCAACCATAATAATATATGTCACACTGATAAAACTCATCTTAATTAGTACTCTTTATATAAAGAATATTAATGAAACGTTTTTGAAGCCGTTCAATAAATTCGCAGTACGTATTTTATTAGGTCTAATACCACTCGCGATGCGCGTTTTGGCATAATGACGTAGAAACGCAACGCAAGGAAATAGTTATTTTCTATTTCAATTTCATTTCTTTTTAACTTTGTATTAGCATATTTTCTAAATATACCTCTTCAATATCCTAGCTTTTTGTGCGTTAACCTCGTCCAAGTTTTCGATCTTGATCTCCAATCCTTCTACTTCAAGTCCAATCATTAAGAACTCTTCTTGCAAACGACTTTTCATTCTTCCAGAGTCATAATTCGCTAACACGTCAATAAATCTTTCATCTGTAAAACATTTCACCAGTACATGAAGATATTCTGGGTTGATATCTTTAACTTCCTGGTCATGTCTTGCACCACCAAGACTTTTCAACACAGCGCCGTCCAATACTCGCGTAACCATCTTGCTACTACGGTAGATATCCCGTAGTCTTGCTCCGTTGATATTTATGCATACGCCCCCGGCCATTTGGACGTTGTCACTATTGAAGGAGATCCAAATATTTCTCCCAAGCGTTGAAGACGAAATTACCGCCTTTTGAGTCCTTTCAGCGTAATTTGGTGATTCTGCCATGACCAAATGTGCTACCTTAGTGCCTTGTAAATTGAACAGACGAAATTCCATTATCATCACATAACAATTTGACAATTATATAGACATTGTTACTTAGGGACCGGTCATTATTTATGGCAGGGGTGGGGGCTGAAGAGAAAATGTTTTAAAGCCAAAAAATTTTCCCACCCCACCTTTTTTGTACCAAAAATTTTTTTACCCCATATTTTATAGAAGGTTAAAAAATAAATTACCCCACCAAATCATCAACCTTTTCATAACAACCAATATTAAAAATTCGATTTTCCGTTATTAAATTAAACATTCAGTTTATTGCACTAAGCACTCGGTCAGCATTTTAACAGTTTTGTTACCCCACCCCAGACCTGCCTAATTTTTTAGTTACCCCACCATTTTCTCTTCGGCCCCTACCCCAACCATAAATAATGACCGGTCCCTTATTGAACCTTCTTCTCAGCCCAATATTGCAAAAAATAAGGTCGAGACTTCAATATTGGGAGAGACCGAAGGTTGAGAATGAATTTGTAAGTCGAGACCTAATATTTTGCATCATTGGGCCAAATTGAATCCAATCAGTGGCGTGCTGGCTTGTGTTCGCCAGGGGAGGCGCCCCCTTGTAATATGTATATGGTTGAGCGTCGTAGACGCGAGTCCGCTACTCCGCTAGGGGGGGGGCCCGGGGCATGCCCCCCAGGAAAATTTTGAAATTTAGAGTTCCTGAAATGCTATTTCTTGCATTTTGTGTGGCGATTTGACGGAATTCTGAGAATTATAAAACATCGTATTAAGAAAAAATGCGCAAGAAACAACACATTCATGAGTTTGAGTAAATATATAACTCATAGAGGACGTTTTTTTCTTAAATAAAGAAAAGTAGACGGCGAACATTCATGAAGTAGACGGTGAACTTACCAGTGATCAGTCGTAAGCCAAATCACTTCACATAATCACATTTCACAATTAACAATTTACATCTTTTGAGATATTACAGACTGGACAGTAATGCTTGTAGTTGTAGGTAGGCTCGTGAATTTTTAATCCTCGTATAAGTCGTATTCCGACTAACAGAACTCAAATTAAGCACGTGTACTAGCACTTTGAACAGCGATAGCCAACATAAGAAAACCTGGCATATCGGAAATCACTAATACTTATCGGATAAGTTTTATCAGATAAACGACAATGTATCGATCATTAACAATCTCAAATTATTTTTCTCTCCTTGGCTCATCGGATCTGACAAAATTCCAATTCGGACTATGCAATTTCGGCGCCCCATTTATGTTTGGCGCCCCCTAAAAAATCTTCGCTGGGGGGGCCATGGCCCCCCGGCCCCCCCCTGCCAGAACGCCACTGAATCCAATAGCTGTTTTATTATACCGAACACAACATATAATTATAATTAAAAAACATTTTGTATGCGAGGATAAAGCAACAACAACGCGATAATAATATAGCAACAACATTATAACAGAAAAACTGAATGACCTAATTTTAATAAAAGAAACTAAGGTGGCGCTTTGATTAAACTAAACTTCGTTCAGTTTCTTTAACACAGTTTGACCGAATTTTAACGAAGAATAAATTATATGCTGTCCTTACGACCTGTTGTATGATTTCCAAGGCAAGCTTTCCTGCGCTTCTAAATTTTTAAACAAAACTGATAAAATATACGATTCCACCTCAGAAATTTTACCAATATCATGGGTTTTAACTTGTAAAGCTCGAATTGGAGGTTCTGATTACACATCTCTTATTCACAAACGAATCAGTATTTTAAGAGAACTTTGAGCTTAAAGTTAACAAAATCCTATGCTAATTAGGATCCCATATCCAGTTGCCGCTACAGTACTCATTCCCTTTGTTTACGGTTTATTCATTATATAATGAATTTGAAATAATTATAGCAATAATTCGTTTCTCGCCTGCTAAATAGTTATGGTTGTGAACAGCGCTTTATGCCAATTGTGCTGGTGAAAAGGGAGTACGTCATTAGGGCAATTTCATTAGCAGTCAATCTTGGAAAAACATTTTACCGGAATTTCAAATATCCAGAATTTAATTTATTAGTATATGGATTATATGGGAAACTTTGTTTTGCCTAAACACTATACTATAATACTTAAAAATAGATAATAGTGTAGTCTATTTCTCACATGAGCTTAAAGGCACATTGTCACCTGCTGAGCGATATGAAGTTTGTCGCAATTGTGCAGAAGGAATGGCGAATGATTAAATGGATAATTATGTAATAGAGATCGGCCTAATTTATACCAGATATTCAATTTAGCTAAATCTCTGGTTCTTCCGTGATCCTTTCAACATGATGAATAGCATCATATACACCCTTTCGATAATTACGTCAAAAATCCCTTCTTAACCCAGAAATCTAGTTCTTATGAACCGTGACCCAATAGCCTTTTGTCTTGATTCACGGAAGCGAGCCTTCCAGGCAAAGGAGATATTCGTGACATAATTATCGAAAAGGTGTATCACACATTGCGTATACAGCGAATAAAACACATCGCTCAGCAGGTGACACTGCATGTGCCTTTAACTTACGTTTTTTAACGATTTGCTTTGTCAGTCGGCATGTTTTGCAACGCAAAGTTGATTTGGCGATTCAAATGGATTGAACTGTATCTCCTTTCTTAAAAATGATGAGGCGAGGGGAAAATGTAAGTGCGTGCGCTCAATTTCACTTTTAAACTGTCAAAAACGACTGGCTAGTTTAAACTCCAATTTAGTTAGAAGTTTTTGTGTCAAACTCCGCTTTTCGAAGTCATTTTTTATTTAAAGATTTAGCTCTAGAACAATATTCAATTGTCTACTGGTTTATATTCGAAAATTTATTCAGAAAAATATGATTTTGGACATCGTAAGAAACTAACTTTAATGGGAAGCCATTTAATGCTGTAAACACGAGGTGAAACCATAGATATAGGGGTCATAGATTGCTGACTCGTAATACGTCACTATATCGACAAATGCGCCAAAATTCAAAGAAAATTTGCCAGGTTGAGCAGCCATTTTGTATGATGGTGCCTCAAGTGACTCGATGAACGAAGTTTAATAGGATAATTACAGTATAAATTTCACATTACCGTAGAGTGTATTCAATATAGAAGTGTTGTGGACAGTTTTTCTTTGGTAGAGCTAGCCTTTCATGTAGCCTGTAGGGCTCATTTACACACGCACGAGCTAAATTTTTAATAATAAAGGAAGTATATATTAAGTTTAGCAACTGAAGTCAGTTTATCAAGTTCACTGCATGTGATTATGTTACAATTCCAAGCGGTTAAACCATTCATGCTTATTTCGATTCAAAAGTGTTTTACCGCTCCAAATGTGTTCAGAAAGCAACTTATTCAAGCTTCGGAAATTTTTGTGGTATGCAAAAACCTTAGTATATGTATTATGTTGTAATATGTAGTATATGTAAACGTCTAAAACTGCAAACCTTCACTATAGTTTGTTTTGATTAAATCCATCTGATTGGTTTATTTTTTATCACGTGATCGCTTTTGTATTCACTATAAAAGCACATGTTTTCTCCCGACCCATTCTACTAACTTCCAGACGAAGGGCCTTCGCTCGAAACGTCGAAGCTCTCATTGTATTTTTCAGGTAGTTTTACACAACAGTCAACCGCCGTATTTGATATACTCTACCCACACTGGCACAGCACGTTCGAAACTTAATTAAGGCTATTGTTATTTATGATCATTAAGGCTATACTCTAAATTGCTCTATATCTGCCATAATTATATCTGTAAAATCCAAAGGCAAAGTGTCAATGAACGACTAATGCTACCTACCATATCAGGCAAAATTCAACTCCGCGTTGATTAAAGTTACATTTCGTTGAACTACGATAATTCCTGCAAGAAAATGCATGTGAATTTTATAACAACTAAACAGCATTCTTATAATATAGGTCAAGAAAACATTATATTTTAGTAGAGAAAACATCTTACCACGTTGAGGAAAAAAGGATTTCTTTCGACAAATGTGAGTCTGAAGCTTGTGCCTTTCACAATGTGTGTCGATGTGAATCAAAGTGTTTGATCAGTCAATTTTGCATATTAAATCATGGTAGTCATTGTTCTTTTCCTTGGAAGGAATTATCATTATATGAATTGAAAGTGAAAGAAAAGTTTACACTACGTTTGAAAAGGACTTCAGTTCTAAATGCCATTTGAGGTGTTGCAGATAGTTAAAAGTTTCGAATAGCTATAGGACAAGGCAAGAAATTTCGTAAATTTATTTAAAACTTTGAAAATGAAAGCACATAATTCAAACAATCAAACATTCTTCTGAAGCGCCCAACAGTGCGAAAAATTGTTTTGAAATATTTTTTATATTTCCATGTATTTATACGCTAGGGTCGAAAATACGGACAGTTTTCTTGGTTCGTACTTTGAATATAACATAATTATTTGCCGAAATGTTTTCTAAATTGGACGCCTTTAATCATCAATCCTCATTAATCAGAGGCGATATAGTTTTCTGCCTTATCTAACTGAATAATAATGAGTAACAAGCATTAATATGAGGCTACATAATTCAAACAATCATCACACATTCTTTTGAAAGCCCCTCCCATCAGAACGGCCAAAAATTATTTAAATATATAACGTATATTAAACGAAACGGGTCTTCACCCTTACTTTGTTTGGACTAATATTTGTTCTTATTTTGACATGAAAATTTCTAACTGTGACCAACGCCTCAAAGAGTACGACAACACAAGGTCCATGAGAATTACGTTCAAACTCTTGTTGATTGAGATATATAATCGTCTGGAAAATCTTGCCTTGTATTAGCAATCCTGCCTCTGTATTAGAAACCCGATGGGTTAAGGCATTCATGCTTATTACGATCTTATATAAAGAGTTTTGAAGACTCCTGTTCAGAAAACAACTTACTTGCAATTTTTGTGGCATGCAAAATCTTAACATATGCATTTTGCTCTTAAACACAGTTTGAACGACATCTAAAACTGCAAATATTCAGTTAGGATTTTTCAGTGCTCTGTTTGATGTATTGTATAAAATCCAACGTGTCAGTGAAAGAGAAAATGCTACCTACCGCAAGAAACTAACTGCAATTCTGTTCATTGCATCTCGTTGAACTGGCAAGTCTTGTTTTGTTTTGAGTTTTAGGAATTCCTGCAAGAAAACGCGTGTGCATGATTTTTTGTGTTATGTAATTGAAAGTGTTTTGTCAGTCAGGTTTGCATTTTTAAATCATTGTAGCTATTGTCTTCTTCTTGGAAGAAATGATCATTATATGAATTGAAAGTGAAAGAAAAGTTTACACCGCGTTTGAAAAGGACTTCAGTTCTAAATGCCATTTGAGGTGTTGCAGATAGTTAAAAGTTTCGAATAGCTATAGAGCAAGGCAAGAAATTTCGTGAACAGGCTATATTTAGAACTTTGAAAATTAAAGCACATAATTGAAACAATCAAACATTCTTCTGAAGCGCCCAACAGTGCGAAAAATTGTTTTGAAATATGTTTCATATTTCCATGTATTTATATGCTATAGGGTCGAAAATACGGGCAGTTTTCTTGGCTTGTACTTTGAATACAAAATAATTCGCCTCAAAGAGTACGGCAACACAAGGTCCATGAGAATTACGTTCAAACTCTTGTTGATTGAGATATATAATCGTCTGGAAAATATTGCCTTGTATTAGCAATCCTGCCTCTGTATTAGAAACCCTATGGGTTAAGGCATTCATGCTTATTATGATCTTATATAAAGAGTTTTGAAGACTCCTGTTCAGAAAACAACTTACTCGGACTTGCAATTTTTGTGGCATGCAAAATCTTAACATATGCATTTTGCTCTTAAACACAATTTGAACGACATGTAAAACTGCAAATATTCAGTTAGGATTTTTCAGTGCTCTGTTTGATATATTGTATAAAATCCAATGTGTCAGTGAAAGACAAAATGCTACCTACCGCAAGAAACTAACTGCAATTCTGTTCATTGCATCTCGTTGAACTGGCAAGTCTTGTTTTGAGTTTTAGGAATTCCTGCAAGAAAACGTGTGTGCATGAATTTTTTAAAAACATGCACTAACCAGAATTTCAAGGATATATGTCAAGGAAACATACATAAAGGAAATTATCTCACCTTAGAGAAGACAAAATGGATTTCTTTGAACAAATGTGAGTTCGCAGCTTACGCCTTTCACAGCTTGTGTTATGTAATTGAAAGTGTTTTGTCAGTCTTTTGCATTTTAAATCATTGTAGCTATTGTCTTCTTCTTGGAAGAAATACTCATTATATCAATTAAAAGTGAAAGAAAAGTTTACACTACGTTTGACAAGGACTTCAGTTCTAAACGCCGGTTGAAGCGTTTTAGATAGTATGTGGTTTCAAATAGCTCTATGATAAAGGAAAATAATAGTAATAAAGAGTAAAAACTTTGAAATGAAGGCACAAAAGTCAATCAATCACACATTCCTTTGAAGCACCCAACAGCGCCAAAAATTGTTTTGAAAAACGCGTCTGATATTTTTGTATCCACTTATTACGGTAGAAAAGACGGGCATATATTTGTTCATGCTTGTATCCGGTAGTTTACTGATTCTTTGAAATGATTCCTAAATGGCTTCAATCATCGAATATCTACGATCTCTGTAGATTTCAAGTTTCATTTTTGCGTCGCTTATATATTCTTGTTAATACCCTTATAGAAAATATATTCAGCGCTGCTTTCTTCTCTAACAGTATAAGTTCATGTTGTGATTGGTCAATAAGCGTGTCGTCACTCTCGGCAATTTTCGATTCTTCGTATTTTGAAAATGTTAGGAGACCTAGTCAGATAATATACAAGAGATATTTCACGTAACTCTAAATCGTTTATTGATGAGCCACTGTAGTAAAACGTCTACAAAGTATGTAAATAAGTTTCACCGCACGGCAAACGGACATTTTCACCGCACGGCAACGGACACGGCATTGGACATTTAAGATATGTGCTGTATAACAAGGCGATTAACAGTTTAACGACCGCAATAATCTTAAAGTTGTGTTATATTCAGTTTAATGCTGTAATAATTTCGCCTTGAAATAATTTCGCATTTGCTGTTTTTTGGTATTGCATGTCAAATTGAAGAAAACCGGGTCCTGAATTTTGAATTCAAGACCTGGAATTGTTGGTATTAGGTCTTGATTCAAATACCAAAACTGATTGAGAACAATTGAAAATGGGTGTGGCAGGTTTATAGATTATTATATCAGCGTTAGTCAACTTTTCCAACTCCTTAGTCGTTATACAGGCAATGCGTTAATTAACCCACGTGTGTCCAAATTTCCGTCGTTTTAACCATACTGCCTGCCCTGGAGGAAATGGTTTCCAACAAGGAGATTGGGAAGCGCTGCGTTTATCCTGACGTTCTTTAGAGGTGACTAAATTACTACGAGCAATATTGTGAATATCTTGCAGTTTACGACGTGCTGAACGAGTGTATTCTTTTTTGTGATGGGTTATATAATGGTATTCCTAATTCGAGTTCGAGAGGCATGCGAGGTGTTCTTCCAAATACGATCTCGTAAGAAGAATAACCTGTGGATTCTTGCTTACTGGTATTATATGCAAAAACAATAGGATCAAGCTATTGGTCCCAATCAGAAGAGTGGTTACAGACAAAAACGGAAAGCGTGTCCAGTAGTGTGCGGTTTTTACGTTCTACCCGTCCGTCACATTGCGGATGGAATACCCGAAAGGTCGCGCAATTAATGCATTAGATTACTTTCAAAATTGTCGCCTTGATCCAAGACCTACGTTTGAAGCGTCCGTTTGCAAAACAAATTCGCGATTAAAATCAGGATAACAAAAGTTAGCACAGATAAATAACTTCCATTGCACACTGGAAGGTTGCCTGGGCTGTTTGTAGTCCAAATGGCATTCTAGTAAATTCATATAAACCATTTTGAGTCACAAACGCAGTTTTGGCGCGATTTTCTGGCGCAACTGGAATTTGCAAGTAACCCGAGCGAAGATCCAGTACACTAAAATATTTTGCGTCTTTGGCGCTATCTAAAATATCTGAAATGGGCGGCAAAGGGTGACTGTCATTGAAAGTACTTTGATTTAGCTTACGATAATCGACACAGAATCTCAAATCTCCATTCTTTCTCTTAACTAATACAATAGGACTCGACCAAGGACTAGGACTAGGTTTGATAATGCCATTTTCAATCATTTCCTGTGTCTGTTTTTCGGATTCTTCACGATAGGCATATGGTAAACGTCGCGTTCTATGTTTAATAGGTGTGTGTATCCCTGTATTAATCCTATGGGACGTAATTAACCTAACTTATCGTCGAAAACATCAGAAAAATTGCGTAGAAATTGCATTAATTTTACCCTATCCCTTTCGTTTAGGTGGAGGCTAATTGTTCCTGGACTTGACTCTCAAAACTTGTCGCGCTGTTTGTCACGCCGCACATGCAATACATTGTTAGTTGCAGTGGAGAATTCGCCCATTCTAAGTGATTTCTATATAATGAAATTCTGCTATCTTACGACAAGAAATAAATTTAATTGGCTCGTGTGCAATATTCATTATCTTAACAGGAACAATTTTACCCCTGGGATGTACTACATTATGTGAGATATGAAGCCGTGTCCTTGAGCGCGTGAAGAGTGAGGTTTTGCCATACCTACGTTAGCTGCGGTTGTTTTAACTAACTCACCCTCTATAGTAACCTCAGTTCTAGCTTGGATCACTACATCTTCACTAAGGCAAACCTCAATAGGAGCCTTATACTGTGACTGAAACAGCAATATGAATACTCCTCCTGCTCAATATCGCAATCTGGCTTTTCCGTTGTAGTGTTCGAGTCTACAGTCCCAGATAGATATGTTGCGTCTGAAAGAGCTTCGGGACAAACCCGCGTTTTCCCATGAGGCCCCTTTAGGGAATAGAAACTTATACCACCAAATATGGCCCTCTGAATATTTAGCTTATTGTTGACTAAAAAGGCCCATCCTAACACGCAGTCAAATGATATATTGCTACTTATAAGAAAATTATCACTATAAGTGTACCGACTACCAGTAAAATTAACATTAGCCATAAATATTAACCATCAATATTAAGATAATAGCCTGTAATAGAATTGCATCGTTCATTAGCTTTATGTATTCTATTGCCTTCAAAGTCAATAATATTATAAATGTCTTTTCTTCAAAAAGATTTCATATAACCCCTATCAACTAAGGCATGTACGTTCGCGCTTTCTATATTACATTTTACAAAAGGATGCGTGTGTATTTGAATGTTCTTCTTGTGTGTATTTGAATGGCCCACTGGTGAGCCCACCCCTTGTTCGTTTAAAGAAACATTGTTAGCATAATTTCGTGCAATTAACGTGCCCAAAACCCTGACAACTATAACATTGAATCAAACCTTTACTTGATCTTGGAGCTTGCTGTCGGCGGCGACAATGTCGGGCGAAATGTCCTGGTTGACCACGCGTATAACATTTGTCATCACTCCGTCTGGGTGAACTGCGAGCAGGACCACTGGCTTGGGTTGCATTTAGAGTAGTTGTTGTTGCTAAGGCTTTTTCCAGGTGACGCTGTTTTACGGCCATTTCTTTAACCACGTACTAGATCAGACATCAAATATCCGATTGTGCAAGTCGCTTTATTTTTGAGTGGTTATTATATAAATGGGCGATAAAATAATCGGGCGGAAAAATTAGGACACGGGTAAAATGAGCGGGCGGAGGGAGGCAAAAAATAGAGCGCCTGCAATTATCCTTGATAAAAATGAATTCCCCGTTCAGATTCTGAACGGAAAATACTGATTGGTCAAAATCTGAAGTTGCATACTAAAACTTCCGGACTGTTCGCAAGCACTAGCCAAAACGTAACAAGACCTTTGAATTCCGCTCTATTTGTTGGCTTAAACAGGTTGACAAACGACCCCAGAGAACCGTATTTATTTTGAGAGAGCACTTACACGCTCTGCAATAGTCGTCAACAGTTGCTGCTTTTGGTTTTCTTCCTTTTCGCGAATAAATTTTCGTAAGAGTTGTATCAATCATTGCAATTTGGAAACTTTGACACTTTCGTACGTGTGCACAAATGTTGTTTGTTTTCATTACGTCGCCATTTCATGGTGATATTTCCGGCTCGTATCTGATTGGTTGATTATTTTCGCCGTGGAATGTGGGCAGAATTCATTTTTATTAATGATGATTGCAGGCGCTTTATTTTTCGCCGCCCTCCGCCCGCTTATTTTTACGCCCGCTAATTTTTTACGCCCGATTATTTTATCGCCCATTTATATAATAACCACTCAAAAAATAAATCGAAGCGACTGCTTCGCAGGCTACGGTTGGGGCGGAGAATGAGACGAGCCTGCCGCATGTTGTTCAGGTAGATGTCCCTGGACGGCGACGAACAAATGAAAGAATACGCTCCAGATTCGGTGTAGGATCGTCTTGTAGTAATTTTATCTTCATGTTACTTGGTAACCTTTCATGATCTGGCGCCTGAGTAGTGCTTCTTTCGCAGGTTTGTCGCGCGATGGATCTGCTTTCTCTAAAGCTTGTTCAAGTTCTTACTTATAAACCGCCGGGTCTTCTCCTGGTCTTAATAATCGGGACTCGAATTCGCGATAGTAAATTCCCGGTTAGCAGGAATGCATAAACCATCGGTTAAGCCTTTCATGGCGTCGTTGTATGTCCTGCGGTCATCCTCAGACATAGCGCAGTTTATTTTCCCATAGTTTTCCCAACCATTTGCGTCAGAACAAGAATTAAATTCTCGCAACCAAGTTGCAAAGTCAGACCTACCATGAAAATTCCCTGGCATTATAACCGACATGTTTTGTGTTTTTTTTTTCTTTACTATCCCACCGCTAGTAGCCACCAGATTTTATGCACACAAAACAAGCACACGAGACGAGCTTTTGCCAGAACTGGAGTTTTATTAAAGTTTTTCTCTTTTATCGTGCTATTTTATCGTGGTCTAAGTTACATCATCATACCCATTATCTTATCATAATTACTATCTTATCTTATCTTATCTACCAAGCCCAAGTATCTCATAGCAAGGGCTGGAGATGTAGACGACTTCAATGACCGTCGTCGAATACAGTCAGTTAATAACCTTAGGCGTAGCGAGCCACCGGAAGTAAAATGGGATAATGGGTAAACAAAAGCATGTGACTTTATAAAAAATATATACTTTACTATTTGTCTTAATTATATAGCTTGTCAGTATAAATTATTCCTCGAGGATCTTGAAGTTATTTTTATTTTATTAAGTGTTTACATTGCTTGCTGCTACAGAAAGAACAAAGTTCTACAACTGCAGACTGAATTCTTAACTAGGATGACGCCACAATTCTACCTACATCTTGATACGTTTTACATGATATATGATGTGTTCGACAATCATTGACACTGACTAAATCCCTGGTATGGCACTATTCTGATCTTTGGAAAGGTGGAAAAATACTCACCCATCTCTGCATGAATATCTCTAAACCCACAACTAATAACTCAGCTGCTATTGGATATTTCTGTAATATGTGCGGAATTAACTATAATACTGACTAACTGCCTTTACGTTCTGTTGTGTGACTCCAATGTTGTAATAACATAAACAAAATACTTTTAATTTTTCTTTTAGTTTTAATCTTCTTTTTCGTTCTAATCTTTTCTTTTTTTCTTCATCTGATCTGAAGAGCTTTTGTTTCGACTCTAATTCTGACTTACAATCTCTCATACTCTCTTGTGTTACTTATATAATTTCGTTAATTTCGGCCGTGACTGCAGCTTGATGATCATCTCCCTTAGAGTTTTAATATATTTTTTCTTTTTATTCTTCTCTTTTTTTCTTAATCTGTTTTGAAGAGCTTTTTGTTTTGACTCTAATGGTGACTTACAATCTCTCATACTATCTTTTGTGTCTCCAATACTTTCATAACTTTCTGCAGTGACAGGATGATCTTCTCCATACAGTTTTAATCTGATTTGAAGAGCATGTTGGTGTGACTCTAATGCTGACTTGTAATCTTCCATCCATTGTTGTGTGAGTCCAATACTTTCATAACTTTCAGCAGTGTCAGGATGATCTTCTCCATACAGTTTTAATCTGATTTGAAGAACGTGTAGGTGTGATTCTAATGCTGACTTGTAATCTTCCATCCATTGTTGTGTGACTCCAATCATTTCATAACTTTCAGCAGTGTCAGGATGATCTTCTCCATACAGATTTAATCTGATTTGAAGAGCTTTTTGCTTCGACTCTAATGCTGACTTGTAATCTTCCATTTCATTTTGTGTGACTCCAATCCTTTCATAACTTTGAGCAGTGTCAGGATGATCTTCTCCATACAGTTTTAATCTGATTTGAAGAGCGTGTTGGTGTGATTCTAATGCTGACTTGTAATCTTCCATCCATTGTTGTGTGACTCCAATGCTGTGATAACTTTGAGCAGTGTCAGGATGATCTTCTCCATACAGTTTTAATTTGATTTGAAGAGCTTTTTGTTTCGACTCTAATGCTGACTTGTAATCTTTCATTTTGAGTTGTGTGACTCCAATGCTGTTATAACTTTGAGCAGTGTCAGGATGATCTTCTCCATACAGTTTTAATCTGATTTGAAGAGCTTTTTGTTTCGACTCTAATGCTGACTTGTAATCTTCCATCCATTGTTGTGTGACTCCAATGTTGCAATAACTTTGAGCAGTGTCAGGATGATCTTCTCCATACAGTTTTAATCTGATTTGAAGAGCTTTTTGTTTCGACTCTAATGCTGACTTGTAATCTTCCATTTCATGTTGTGTGACTCCAATCCTTTCATAACTTTGAGCAGTGTCAGGATGATCTTCTCCATACAGTTTTAATCTGATTTGAAGAGCGTGTTGGTGTGATTCTAATGCTGACTTGTAATCTTCCATCCATTGTTGTGTGACTCCAATGCTGTGATAACTTTGAGCAGTGTCAGGATGATCTTCTCCATACAGTTTTAATTTGATTTGAAGAGCTTTTTGTTTCGACTCTAATGCTGACTTGTAATCTTTCATTTTGAGTTGTGTGACTCCAATGCTGTTATAACTTTGAGCAGTGTCAGGATGATCTTCTCCATACAGTTTTAATCTGATTTGAAGAGCTTTTTGTTTCGACTCTAATGCTGACTTGTAATCTTCCATCCATTGTTGTGTGACTCCAATGTTGCAATAACTTTGAGCAGTGTCAGGATGATCTTCTCCATACAGTTTTAATCTGATTTGAAGAGCTTTTTGTTTCGACTCTAATGCTGACTTGTAATCTTCCATTTCATGTTGTGTGACTCCAATCCTTTCATAACTTTCAGCAGTGTCAGGATGATCTTCTCCATACAGTTTTAACCTGATTTGAAGAGCTTTTTGCTTCGACTCTAATGCTGACTTGTAATCTTCCATCCATTGTTGTGTGACTCCAATGTTGCAATAACTTTGAGCAGTGTCAGGATGATCTTCTCCATACAGTTTTAATCTGATTTGAAGAGCTTTTTGTTTCGACTCTAATGCTGACTTGTAATCTTTCATTTTGAGTTGTGTGCTTCCAATGCTGTTGTAACTTAGAGCAGTGTCAGGATGATTTTCTCCATACAGTTTTAATCTGATTTGAAGAGCTTTTTGCTTCGACTCTAATGCTGACTTGTAATCTTCCATTTCATGTTGTGTGACTCCAATGCTGTTATAACTTTGAGCAGTGTCAGAATGATCTTCTCCATGTAGTTTTAATCTGATTTGAAGAGCTTTTTGGCTTGACTCTAATGCTGACTTGTAATCTTCCATTTCATGTTGTGTGACTCCAATGCTGTTATAACTTTGAGCAGTGTCAGAATGATCTTCTCCATGTAGTTTTAATCTGATTTGAAGAGCTGTTTGGCTCGACTCTAATGCTGACTTGTAATCTTCCATTTTGAGTTGTGTGCCTCCAATGCTGTTATAACTTTGAGCAGTGTATGAATGATCTTCTCCATGCAGTTTTAATCTGATTTGAAGAGCTTTTTGCTTCGACTCTAATGCTGACTTGTAATCTTCCATTTCATGTTGTGTGACTCCAATGCTGTGATAACTTTGAGCAGTGTCAGGATGATCTTCTCCATACCGTGTTAATCTGATTTGAAGAGCTTTTTGGCTCGACTCTAATGCTGACTTGTAATCTTTCATCACATGTGGCATGTCTCCAATTCTGTCAAAACTTTGAGTAGTGTCAGGATGATCATTTTTACTCTAAGAATAGAATGTTGCATGGTCGGTATGTTACGCTATTGTATGGAAATGCATAATTATCCTAAAAATAACTTCGTATGAGAATTCCACATTGAAATCCTAAGATTTCAGGCTGACGAGACCTTATACCCAATCGTTTGATATTGACAGGAGATAATCTTATATGTGACGAGCTAAGAATTCTTGTAAGCACTGCAGTCAGTCTAGAGCGAGCGAACGTCTTAAAACTATTACTAAGACAGAAATCCATTTTTGTGCATTTTTATCGAAATCAAAACTGCATTTCAAATTTGACAAGGATTATGAGTCTTATTTCGCAACTCAAATTAAGGGCCGTTCATATTTTATCTGGGAGGGGGGCTGTTGGAATTAGGGGGATAGACCATCGAAAAAAGGATGCCTTTAAAAGAGTGGGCCATGCGAAAAACCGTCGGCTGTACAGTTTCAGATTCACTTTCTGATTCACATTCACATTAAGATTAAAATCTGAAAATGGTCGGGTATCTGACGTACAAAATGTGCAATTAATCAGTGTCTTTCATCGGAATAGACTTGTTTATAAAACTCATTCTTCATATGAATTAAGTCAGGAAAATTCGCACAACCTACACGACCGAGACGTAAATTCAGGGTGCGGCATATTTTCGCGAGGGATCGGCTAAAATATTTTTCGCTATATTTCGTAAGATACGCATTGTAGCTCCTCCACACTGACTCTTAGCCTTTATTACAATATATTGAATGATATGATATGAAGCAAACTTAGTCTCGAAAACGTTTGCCGTTCTGTCGGGAAGAATCGCAAATCGCAGCACATGAGAAAGGGCTTTTGTAACCTGAAGCGAATGACAACAACACAATCGAGAAAGTAAACGCTTCTACAACTACCATTAAATGATGTGATGTACTTTTTATTTTCAAACAACCTGCTGTTTCGGCTGCAAAATTCGCAAAGCACAACTAGTGCTTGAATGAAAAATATTTTTTCTGGAAACACAAATAACCAAGTCGCAATGAAAACCACTAAGAATGAGGCGTACAATAATATATAAGAATGAATTTCTTTACGGTAAGGGTAGCCTGAATTTCAGACGGCCACTGTTGAGATAACAGTGGGCGTCTGAAATTCAGGCTACGGAAAGGGGTGCTTGAAAAACGCTGTTTGATTGCAAATCTGGAAATGAATGTGAAACTGCATGAAATTTGTATCTGAAACAAAAATATCCGGGGGGTTTGTCATGCTATCATTCTACACAAAGAACGATTTCAAGCTCTTTTTCTGAGAAAACAATTCAGCTCATTTTGAAATTATTTACACTTGAGCATAATTTCTAATCAACTGGGGGCGGTTGTATCAAGGCCGGATAGCACTATCCACCGGATAGCGAATTTTTCGACTGTTGTAAAAATGCTCCAAAAGCTATAAAATTACGAATCTAGACCCCACAATTAATAAAAAGAAACTTTAACTTATAAATGCTAAGGTTTAATCTAGATTATACAAATCAACGGACAATTTTAGGAAGGTTGGACGATTCGCTATCCGGTGGATAGTGTTGTCCGGTGTTGATACAACCGACCCCTGGTAGACATTCTTTCGAAAAGAACGAAAATTGTGTTTACATTTAGACTAAACGGACTTTTAGAAATGTTGAAAATCCCACCCGGATTTCTGACCGCTCAAGCACTAGCTGTGTTTTGTCAATATTGCAATTTGCCAATTTTGCTTGCCCGGTGAGAAGCGTTTACTTTCTCGATTATGTTCGCTTCAGGTTACAAAAGCTCTTTCTAATTTGCGATTTTTCCTGACAGAACGACTAACGGTTTTTGAGACTAAGTTTGCTTCTTATCATTCATTCATTACATGGTAATATAGAATGAAGTTCAGTGTGGAGGAGCTACAATGCGTATCTTACGAGATATAGCGAAAAATAATTTAGCCTATCGCTTGCGACAATATAGCGCAGCATGAATTTACCTCTCGGTCGTGTAGGTTCTGCAAATTTTCCTCACTTCATATTTCGGCCAAAATACGTTTGTTCAATGGTAATATCCTGAAGAATGAGTTTTATAAACAAGTATATTCCGTTAACAAATCCATATACATTTTGTACGTCAGTTACCCGACGATTTTCAGATTTGAATCTAATGTGAATTTGAATGTGAATCTGACAGTGAATCTGAAACTGCATGTAGAGCTGATGTATGCGGAAAATATTAGCAATAGAGCAGGGTGGAAGCAAAAAAGTTACAACGTTTTGTTTTTCTGTTGCAGGAATGTCACCCTGAAAGCGCACGAAATGGCCATTCTTGGCTATTTGAATGCAAATATTTTCGGGGAAGCATGGCCCCGACCGTTAGGCTCAGTCTTGTAACTGCTCTTTAAATAAATTGTTACACATCTTGGGCAAGATATTTACAACAGAGTTACAACTTGTTCTATCTGTTTATAGGAATAACTTGAAAATATATTAACATTATTAAAAGTCACCCAATGCTCCCAGTTTTTTGTTCACAAAACGAGTTTTTTAGGCTACACGTACTTTAGAATTTTTAGGGGAGAAAGGAGGATCATCTGAAATATATAATTATTTAGGGTTGGCCATACACTGGAAAAAAAGGTGGGCCATGTGAAGAGGTGGGCCATGCCAAAGATTTATGAAAACTCATTAAATTCCACCAGCCCGCCCTCCCAGATAAAAAATGAACAGTCCTTAATTAGTACCTTTTTGAAATCTGCTAGTCCTAGTCCTTTTCCGTATTGTCAACTCAAGTAAAGTTGAAATTGTTTAGGTCATTGACTGTTAATGACACATGAAATAATTTAACAAACTTAATTTATCGTACTTTTCTATTTTAAACAATATGATGTTATTGATCATGTTTGTTGCGATGGTTGCAAAGCATAAAAGTCTGAGGTCTCGTAAATAATTCAGCTGAATTGACTGAAACTTTGCACAATTAGTAAGTCCGCTCAATCGTACACTTATATGGTTGTTACTGCAACACGCTGCTTACAAGATCTCTGTCATAGAGTAAATATTATATAGAGGGTTCACTCTCTTGGGAACCTTTGAATTTTTTGGGGTCGCGCATATCGCATTACGCATGTTGGCCGCCATTTCTCTGGCCAGTCAATTGCTTTTTCTGGCCAATAAGCACGCTGAACTAGCTGATCCGCCATTTTCCTGGCCAGTAAACTGCATATTTTTGCATAAAAAACCGAGGACACGTTGCACCGCTGAGTGGCCCTTCTGTATATATCTTTATTCTGTGTCTCTGTCCTCTCTATTTTAATACCAGTTACAATTATATCTGAGAATTGCGAAATGTTCCATTTGGTGCATTCTCTGATTGTGGTAAGTTTAGCCTATTTAGTTGGATCATATCAAACGTTTTTGTTTTTGCTAGCATCTAAGGCGCAACGAGTGACGTCATACTTAAAATAGAAGAAATGGGGTAACTTGGGAATATAATAAGATATCAATAAACCGTTATTGCCATTCTTCATAATTGTTGGGGTACCTTTCGGCTCAGCAATAAAATAGGTAAAATTTCTTTCTATGAACACGTTAAACTTTAATGAAAAAATACATGTGAAGCGGTTTGGATCGATCGAGAATCTCTTATACGATCCTCTTTTTATAGGAGTATATTTCGCAAAATATATTTACCTGGATATGTGTCTGTACGTCACTCTCCGCAACATTAATATCAATATTTTTCACCTCCTCGCCAAGATCTTTGTTGATATGAGATCTGTGTTAAAACAGTAACATTAAAATGTTTGTATTAATGTTTATTATTTTTACTTGTTTCATTTCTCCCTGCGGTCAAAAAAACATGTACCAGGCCCTTCTTTGGAAAAAGCTTGTCTTAGTACAACCTCGCATCCAGGATCATATTTCACTCGGCGCACGTTGTAGCTAAGTATGCTGTGGAAATTTGCTGTGGGTACGACATTGGTCTGAGTAATGATTTTAATTTGTGCGCATGAAGGACAGCCACAAGGGAAAAAATTGCAATAGTATAATGGTCTATTCATACGGAAGCCATGGAGGGATATCGGATTTCAGACTTCAAACTTCAGACCTCAAACTTCAGACTTCAAACTTCAGACATCACACATTGCTTTCGATCTCACTTCTCGGCTAACATCTAGTTATATTTCTTCATGCAGACAGTTATTTAGCAGTAAAGCTGTTAAGTATTAAATTTAGAAGATTTTAGGAGGTATAATCAGGTTATTTAGCAGAAATAAATAGTGATGTATTAATGGTAAAAATCTCATTATTGTGGTAATTTAGAGAACACCGAATATCAATTTTGATACATTTAATAATGCAATAACTGCAATTTTAGAAAAGGTTGAAATAAGTGCGCTCTTTGTTACTCAATGGGGGATTTTAACAACGACCTGTTCAAATCAGAGTTCTAATTGTGATTATGCAAATCATTTTGTCGAACAATTATTTGCATTTTCCTTTTCCCCACTTATTGCTAATCATACTTATTACCTTATCATACAGCCACACAAATTGACAACATTTTTACAAATAATTTATAAGAACTTAATGATAGTATAAATGGTATTATATTTTGTGATATCTCAGACCATGCACCTACCAATAGTGCATATTTTAACACAAATATATTTGGAAAAAATACACACAAAGATGTGAATACCGCATGTAACATACCGCAAAGAGTATTGAATAAAGCTAACAGAGAGGCTTTCAAAATGCAATAAACGATCTTTAATGGGATGAAATATTAATGAAAGCAAATTATCCGGAAAAGGTCTAACGGGTTTTTGAAATTGTTTGTTGATGTATATATATGAAGTAAATTTCCCAGTTAAACAATACAAATATAAATAAAACCAAAAGACCGTGGATTACTGGATGTATATTAAAATCGGTTGGAAATATCCTTCCTAATGAATCCAAGTAATATCAGCTGTCCAAATAATAGTCCAAGAGTAAAGTAAGTAGTCTAAAGAGTAAAGTAAGTAGTAATATAGGGACCTTTTTTGAGTTGGCGCATGAGTTGGCGCGTGACGCATAAGTTGGCGCACTGATTAGCATATGAGGGTGAGCAACATCATTAACATAACATGAGGCTGAGCAACGTCATCAACATAATATGAGGGTGAGCTGCATTACGCAATTAGCATAAACACATTAATTATGCAATGACGTCATGGAGCAAGATTAGGGAAGTTTGGGCGAACAAACAATAATTATTGCTGAGTTCAGCATATTTTGTGTGCAGAAATATGGCTTTGTTGTCGCGAGATTTATAAACTCCTTCAATCTCGTATCTAGTGAAGTGTTTCGAGTCGACCAATACTAATAAACTTACAAAGTTTCAAGCGTTCATTTAATAAAGTCAATATTAATCTTTTCTTCTGAAAAACTTTTTAATATAGGGTTTTACAAACAAAATTTTCAACATAAAGTTTTAAAGATATAAATATTGTTTTTAGCGATTCGAAGATACAAGCGTAAGCATTTTGATACACGGCCTTGTCAAGGTAATCTTTCCCACGTGCAAGACACAAAAGGTTGATGTAATTAAGGTGGCTCGATATACTAATCCTCATGAAACCCTTATGCAATAGTCGCGCACACAAAACAGAAGAAACCCGCGTGATCATTCCTGTGCACGGGAATATTAACGAAAAAAATTCCAAAACAACCTGACGTGGCGAGTTGCTCGCGACATCTCGCGCCATTGCGTGTGTTGTATAGCGTGTTGCATGTCATTGCTGACGTGATTAGAAAATTCATTTTTTGAAAAACAATGCGCTATATCTCATTATTTTGTCCGGTGACCTAGGTTCAAATTTTGCATGCTGTATTGCACCGCAAAAGTCTTTCATTATACCAAAAATAAAAAAATTCTGTAACGCCAAAAACAATTTATTGAAGAAAACGACATTTTTGCCTTTTTAAAAAAATTGGCATTGCAGAATTTTTTATATTTCGTTTATTATTAGTTTATCTTGAAAGTAAAATAATGCATGAAAAACATTTGGGGGTCACCGTGCTTCTTTTCCAACTACACGAAGCAATAGGGTGTTTTATAGTGAATTTCGGACGCGTGTGTTGCCATAGCAACGAAAGATGTGTTACTGAAACTAACAAAACTTGAACGAAGAAACATTAAAATTTTTGAAAATCTCTATATATGTTGCATAAAACCTAAAAATACGAAGTTTAGAAATGTCAAACTGTTGTACACTGTTTTAACTTATCTATGTGGGCGAGAATCGAACTCCTCGACGGCTCAGTAAGCCAGAGCCGTAATCTCGAACAATCGTTATTACGTTATTCCTTTACAGTAAAATGTTTGAGTTGGATTTCACAGACAGAGAGAAAGAACAACCACTTTCGTATGAAGATCGACAATTTATCAAGAAAATTGATGAAGCAATACACCAGCGCCCGGATGGTCATTGTGAAATGCCTCTGCCGTTTAAAGATGACGTTATCAAACTTCCAGGCATTAAAAAACTTGCTCTGAAGCGGCTTGGAAAGTTGAAACAGCGACTTCAGAAGGACATGAGATAAAAAATAGACTACTCGAAGTTTATGAATGAAACCATCAATAGTGGGTATGCTGAACGAGTTCCCGAAGAAGACCTGAAGCTAGAAGATGGTGGAGTCTGGTACCTACCTCACCATGGCGTTTATAATTAAGATAAGAGTTGTTCTTGATTGTAGTGCGCTGGACGAAGGAGAATCTCTGAATCGTCACCTACTTCAAGGGTCCGACTTAACCAATAACCTGTTGGAGATATTATGTCGTTTCCGCCAAGACAACGCCGCCTTTGTTCCTTTACCAGTGACGCTATTAGTCTCATCGAAAGTACTAGGACCCTATGCAAGAAGGGAGGATTTCGTCTGCAT
Source organism: Trachythela sp. YZ-2020 (assembly GCA_016169945.1). NCBI lineage: Eukaryota > Metazoa > Cnidaria > Anthozoa > Malacalcyonacea > Clavulariidae > Trachythela > Trachythela sp. YZ-2020. The sequence continues at coordinate 3,129,359 of JADLSH010000386.1, read as the reverse complement.
AAGATTATTTCGAACAGTAAGACCGTGATTGACGCAATTCCCCTTGAAGAGCGTGCGAAAGGTATCAAGGACCTAGATCCAAGTCGTGACGCCCTTCCGATTGAGAGGGCTTTGGGTGTTCAATGGTGTGTGGAATCTGATACTCTACAATTTAGAATCGAACTGTCAGATCGACCACTTACGAGACGAGGCATTCTTTCCATTGTGAGCTCTGTTTTTGACCCGTTGACTGTTCTTGCTCCATTTGTTCTACTTGGAAAGAAAATTTTTCAGCAACTATGTAGAGAAGCAACGAATTGGGATGATAAAGTTCCAGATTATCTCTTGCCAGAATGGGAAAAGTGGCGGAACGATATATGTCTTCTGGCCAGCGTAAAGATTCCACGGTGTGATTTGGGTGAAATCAAAGTGATTGAGCTGCACAACTCTTCCAACGCTAGTGAGATAGGCCATGGTCAGCGTTCGTACGCAAGGCTCGTTGATGACAAAGGCCGAATCCACTGTTCGTTGGTAATGGCAAAGTCTCGCGTGGCACCACTAAAGCCGATAACCATACCTAGACTCGAGCTCACTGCTGCTTTGGTGAATGCAAAAGTTGGTACCTCGCTTCGAAAGGAGTTAGATTACAACCAAATCAACGAAATATATTGGACAGATAGTAAAGTTGTGCTCGGGTACATCTTCAATAGTGCGCGACGCTTCCACGTTTTCGTGTCTAATAGAGTCCAACAGACTTCAATCAATCAATGGAGATATATACCATCGAAATCAAATCCAGCTGATGTCGCTTCACAAGGTCTATATGCCCAAGATTTGATTGATAAGAAAGAATGGTGGTTTGGGCCGGAGTTGCTTCGCTCAGATTTTGATCCACAGTATGGTAGGATCAACGAGGACAATAATGTCGTTACTCTTCGTCCAGATAATCCAGAAGTTAGGAACACCTCAGTGTTTGTTACAAAGGCAAAAGAAGGAGCGGATATCGAAGAGCGTTTAAGCTGTTTTTCTAGCTGGTATAGAGCGAAACGAGCTATTGCAGTCAGCTTTCGCCTTGAAAAAATTCTGGGGTCTCGTCTGCGCAGAAGAAAATTATCTGGCCAACGTACATGAAAGTGAGGAAAATCACAAGATTGTTTCTTATAATCCAGCGAATGTCGATGAACTTAACGAAGCTGGAAAGGAAATCATAAGAAAGGTTCAACAGAAGTAATTTGTTGCGGAAATATCCGTATTGCGCCAGAAGAAAACTGCAGATCCAATCACAAACACTGAAGGAAAGAATAAAGGGAATAACGTAATTCAGAAATCCAGTTCCTTGTTTCGACTTGATCCATTCCTCAGCGAGGACGGTATTCTACGAGTGGGCGGACGAATTAGACGTGCGAATATGCCGATGGACGTTAAACATCCGTGCATACTTCCGCGAAAGGGTCATGTGACAGAATTAATCATTTGCCATTATCATCAGAAAGTCTCTCACCAGGGACGTGGAATGACGCACAACAGTATTAGATCTTCCGGAATTTGGATTGTCGGTGGAGCCTCTGCAGTTTCCAACCATATTTCCAAATGTGTGAAATGTAGAAAGATTCGTGGAGGGTTACAAAACAAGAGAATTGCAGATTTGCCAGAAGATCGTTTAGAACCTTCTCCATTATTCACGTACAGCGCGGTAGACTATTTTGGTCTGTGGTTAGTCAAAGAAGGGCGTAAGAATGTGAAGAGGCATGGAGTTCTGTTCACCTGCTTAGTTTCGCGAGCCATTCATCTCAAGACCGCAGTCAGTTTGGACACGAGTTCCTTTTTAAACGCCTACCGTCGTTTTATTGGTCGTCGAGGACCAGTACGCCATATAGGATCCGACCGCGGAACGAACTTTGTGCGAAGTAAGACGGAGCTTCAAGAAGCATTAACCGAAATGGATCAGGTAGTAGTCAGGCTGAAATTGTTAGAAGAAAAGGAAAGCAGCTGGATGACGAATGCTTGAGAACTTTCGTGGTGGAAGCCGAAGCGATTATAAACAGCCTTCCGTTAACCTTAAACAGTTCAACTCAATTTGAACCCTACACCTAACCATTTGTTAACTATGAAGAGTAACGTTATTCTCCCCCCTCCTGGAAATTTCAGCGAGAGGACGTCTATTCAAAGAAGCGCGGGCGTCGTGTTCAATATTTGATTAACGAATTTTGGAACCGTTGGAAAAAGGAGTTTCTTCAATCTCTACAAACGCGTCAGAAATGGATCCGCCCTCAGAAAAACCTACATAAGGGAGATGTCGTCATTGTCAAAGATGAAGATATGCTAATTAGATTTTGCCACGTTGGCAATACTGACGGAACGTTTTAATTTAGTATAAGATTAGCTCTCAGACAAGACGCCAGATATATCGATCTATATTATATAATTGCTAAACTAAAGGATCAGCGGGGACAGAGGTACACTATATAAATTAGGTATATTCTTGTATTTGTGCTGTACTTCTCAGTAATGTTTATATGTAAATAGTGTATAGTAATTTTGTTATGTTGATTTGTAGTTTCTACGTGCCGTCCGGAGATGAGATGATTGACGAATAAATATAGTTTTAACTTATCTACGTGGGTGAGAATAGAACTCCTCGACGGCTCAGAACTTCTCATATTTTTGTCTGTCTTCGGGTGATAATCTTGCAATATCTTCAGCTTTCATAGGAATATATTTAGGTTTTTCGTGAAGTAGTCTTTGTTTGTAACCTTCTCGTTGCTCTGGCGTCATCACTGCTAAATCTTTAGGTCTCCAATCTGAAAAGTCTACCCAATTAAATATATTTTTAACAAAGTAAATAAGGTCTGCTCTGGGTCTGCTTCTAAGAGCGTATTATTCTTAAACCCCATCACTCGCTTGGGTGTATATATATTGCCCGAGTCAACCTCGTAGGTTTTTTCACTTTTTAACCATAACTTTACATTTCTTTAACCCATACCGAGCAAGCATATCTCTGATATACTTGTTAACTAATCCAATTTCTATGAATATGACTATACCTATGACTATGCCTAAGAGTGAATCATTGAATCCTAAGAGTGAATCATTGAATCCTAAGAGTGAATCATTGAATCCTAAGATTGAATCATTGAATCTTAAGATTGAATCATTGAATCCTAAGAGTGAATCATCGAATCCTAAGAGTGAATCATCGAATCCTAGGATTGAATCATCGAATCCTAGGATCAATAAATCCTAAGATTGAATCATTTAATCCTAAGATTGAATCATTGAATCCTAAGAGTGAATCATTGAATCCTAAGAGTGAATCATTGAATCCTGAGATTGAATCATTGAATCCTAAGAGTGAATCATCGAATCCTAAGATTGAACATTGAATCCTAAGATTGAATCATGAATCTTAAGAGTGAATCATTGAATCCTAAGAGTGAATCATTGAATCCTAAGATTGAATCATTGAATCCTAAGATTGAATCATTGAATCCTAAGAGTGAATCATCGAATCCTAAGATTGAACATTGAATCCTAAGATTGAATCATTGAATCCTAAAATTGATCATTGAATCCTAAAATTGAATCATTGAATCCTAAAATTGAATCATTGAATCCTAAGATTGAATCATTGAATCCTAAAATTGAATCATTGAATCCTAAGATTGAATCATTGAATCCTAAGAGTGAATCACTGAATCCTAAGATTGAATCATTGAATCCTAAGATTGAATCATTGAATCCTAAGATTGAATCATTGAATCCTAAGAGTGAAGCATCGAATCCTAAGATTGAACATTGAATCCTAAGATTGAATCATTGAATCTTAAGAGTGAATAATTGAATCCTAAGAGTGAATAATTGAATCCAAAAATTGAATCATTGAATCCTAAGAGTGAATCATCGAATCCTAAGATTGAACATTGAATCCTAAGATTGAATCATTGAATCTTAAGAGTGAATCATTGAATCCTAAGTGTGAAACATTGAATCCTAAGATTGAATCATTGAATCCTAAGATTGAATCATTGAATCCTAAGAGTGAATCATTGAATCCTGAGATTGAATCATTGAATCCTAAGAGTGAATCATCGAATCCTAAGATTGAACATTGAATCCTAAGATTGAATCATGAATCTTAAGAGTGAATCATTGAATCCTAAGAGTGAATCATTGAATCCTAAGATTGAATCATTGAATCCTAAGATTGAATCATTGAATCCTAAGAGTGAATCATCGAATCCTAAGATTGAACATTGAATCCTAAGATTGAATCATTGAATCCTAAAATTGATCATTGAATCCTAAAATTGAATCATTGAATCCTAAAATTGAATCATTGAATCCTAAGATTGAATCATTGAATCCTAAAATTGAATCATTGAATCCTAAGATTTAATCATTGAATCCTAAGAGTGAATCACTGAATCCTAAGATTGAATCATTGAATCCTAAGATTGAATCATTGAATCCTAAGATTGAATCATTGAATCCTAAGAGTGAAGCATCGAATCCTAAGATTGAACATTGAATCCTAAGATTGAATCATTGAATCTTAAGAGTGAATAATTGAATCCTAAGAGTGAATAATTGAATCCAAAAATTGAATCATTGAATCCTAAGAGTGAATCATCGAATCCTAAGATTGAACATTGAATCCTAAGATTGAATCATTGAATCTTAAGAGTGAATCATTGAATCCTAAGTGTGAAACATTGAATCCTAAGATTGAATCATTGAATCCTAAGATTGAATCATTGAATCCTAAGAGTGAATCATTGAATCCTAAGATTGAATCACTGAACGTCAAATAAATTGATTCGTAACGTATCTCCCTACTTATCTGATTGCTTATGATATCCTAAGATGATATCCTAAGATACTGTATGATATCCTAAGATACTGTATGATATCCTAAGATACTGTATGATATCCTAAGATACTGTATGATATCCTAAGATACTGTATGATATCCTAAAATGATATCCTAAGATACTCTATGATATCCTAAAATGATATCCTAAAACGATATCCTAAGATGATATCCTAAAATGATATCATAAGATACTCTAGATAGATAGATAGATAGTATTTATTAGAAATTACATTTGCAGCTGGATAGCTGAATTGCGTAAATCTTTACATCTATTACAAATTTTAAAATGCAATTGTTAAAATAGCCTACAATAATAAGTTAATATTAAAAAAGATAAATTGTCCAAATTTTCTACTTTACTTACAATTACTGTATATGAAACTGTTTTTCAACCTATTGGTTCTATATTTGGGCACATTAAAGTTCCGTTTATTTCTAAGGTTAATGTTACACATGTTCTGATCAGGTAATAAGCAGTGTAACTTGTGATTACTATTGGACGCGATATCTTGGAAAAGTTCTTTCGTAAGGCTGGCTCTTCGATCGTAAAGGGAAGAGAGGCCACTAGCCGCCAGGGCTTCTCGATAACTCAGCTGGTGAGAGAAAATTATTCTTAGGGCCCGTTTCAGCAGTCTTTCTATATCGTCCGCTAGGTATTTTGGAAGTCCATTGTGAAAAACTGGGCAAGCGTACTCAGCAATGGGACGAATGCAAGTTACATAAAAGTTAATAAGTCTTTTGTTTGCAGATTTGCTCGCTTTAATTGCCTTAGAAAGTACAAGCGAGTAGATACTTTACGTACAATTTCGTCTACGTGTAGGTTCCATTTAAGATCTTTCGAGATGTTGAGACCAAGGAGTTTTACACTAGGAACAAGTTCCACAGGGTTACTATTAATAATAACCGGGGGGAAATCAGGAGCTGACCTGGCGAAGGATATTCTCAATTCTTTATACTTTGATTCATTTAGTTTAAACTTATTCTGCTCAGATTTCATTTCTAATTCGGAAACTGCCAGTTGGATATTGCTTACATCACCCTTTCCAACGAGTTCAGCCATGGTCATATCGTCCACGTACTTCCATAGGTCATTGGAATGATATTTTAGGATATCATACAGTATCTTAAGATATCATGCAGTATCTTAGGATATCATGCAGTATCTTAGGATATCATCTAAGGATATCATACAGTATCTTAGGATATCATACGGTATCTTAGGATATCATGCAGTATCTTAGGATATCATCAGGGACGTCGCGAAGGCATGAACATTGGGGGGTGTCCTGAAATTTTGACCAAGTTTTGGGGAACATTTTGACCAAGTTTTAAGTTTTGACAACGTCACTTACGTGAAGGAGAAACTGAATGCTCGTTGGGGGGGGGGGGGTTGTGCTAGGTAATTTAAGTTCCCGTAAAATTGTAAACAGTATTTTTAAGAAAATAATATTTCAATGACTTTAACATCTTTACTCCAAACTAAATTACTGCACAGTTGTTACAAATTATTTGAACTCAGCTTAGAAAAGCAACTTAGCTTATATTGACTGATAAACACTTCATCTTGCAAGGATATAGTGGATCAAGAATAATCAAGGTGAGGTTTACTGGTTTAGCTAGATATTTTCGTATTTATGCGCAAAACAAAACAGAAAATGTTGATTGTTAAACCGGATGTCAATTCGCTCCCTGTTGGTCAACTGAGTATTTTCGTTTTTGACTGTATACTTTCGCACTTTCAGCTTATAAGTGACCAATTATTTTGACCAAAATTTTTCCTGTTCGACCAACTTTTCCCACTTAAAATGATTGGGGGGGTGTAACACCCCCCCCCCCCCACACCCCCCCAGTAGCGACGTCCCATATCATCTTAGGATTTCACACAGTATATTAGGATATCATTTTAGTATCTTAGGATATCATGCAGTATCTTAGGATATCATTTTAGGATATCATAGAGTATCTTATGATATCATTTTAGGATATCATCTTAGTATATCGTTTTAGGATATCATTTTAGGATATCATAGAGTATCTTAGGATATAATTTTAGGATATCATACAGTATCTTAGGATATCATACAGTATCTTAGGATATCATGCAGTATCTTAGGATATCATCTTAGGGTATCATAAGCAATCAGATAAATAGTGAGATACGTTACGAATCAATCTATTTGACGTTCAATGATTCAATCTTAGAATTCAATGATTCCCTCTTAGGATTAAATTATTAAATTTCAGGATTCAATGATTCAATCTTAGGATTCAAGATTCACTCTTAGGATTCAATGATTCAATCTTAGGATTCAATGATTCAATTTTAGGATTCAATGATTCAATTTTAGGATTCAATGATTCACTCTTAGGATTCAATGATTCAATCTTAGGATTCGATGATTCAATCTTAGGATTCAATGATTCAATCTTAGGATTCAACGATTCACTCTTAGGATTCAATGATTCACTCTTAGGCATAGTCATAGGCATAGTCATAGGCGTAGTCATAGGCATAGTCATAGAAATTGGATTAGTTAACAAGTATATCCGAGATATGCTTGCTCGGTATGGGTTAAAGAAATGTAAAGTTATGGTTAAAAGGTGAAAAAGCTACGAGGTTGACTCGGGAAATATATATACACCCAAGCGAGTGATGGGGTTTAAGAATAATACGCTCTTATAGAAGCAGACCCAGAGCAGACCTTATTTACTTTGTTAAAAATATATTTAATTGGGTAGGCTTTTTAGATTGGAGACCTAAAGATTTAGCAGTGATGACGCCAGAGCAACGAGAAGGTTACAAACAAAGACTACTTCACGATATATATTCCTATGAAAGCTGAAGATATTGCAAGATTATCACCCGAAGACAGACACCTAAACGATACGCTCTTAGGAGTAGACCTTGCTAACGCTGTAAAAGAAATTTAATCGATAAATGTGTTTTAAAAATGAATTCTGTGTGTGCTGTACGTACATTGTACAATATTTTCCCGTCCTATAATTATATATTCTCACTTCATGCAAATCCGTGTTCGCCTAACCTCTTAATTACCTCAACATTTTGTGTCTTGCACGTGGGAAAGATTACCCTGACAACGCCATGTATCAAAATGCTTGCGCTTGTATCTTCGGATCGCTAAAAACATTATTTATATCTTTAAAACTTTATGTTGAAAATTTTGTTTGCAAAACCCTATATTAAAAAGTTTTTCAGATGAAAAGATTTGATTTTACTAAATAAACGCTTGAAACTTTGTAAATTTATTAGTATTTGTCGACTCGAAACAAATCCGTGGGTCTTAGGGTCATTCATTTTTTTACAGTTTTGAAAAATGAAAATTGCTTAAAATTGAACAAAAATTATTTTTCATTTCTAGAAAAATGAAAAATGAATTTAAAAATTTCATTTTTTAAATTTCAAATTATCGGAAAATGAAAACGTTTCACTCAAATTCTTAAGTTTCAAATTCTGGGGTCATTCATTTTTCGCAATTTCGAAAAATGAGCGTTTACTTTATATTCACATTTTTTCAAAATGGCGGCACTAGAAGATCTTGTGAGTGTTGAAGCTGTTCGTGAACTTTCCTGAAATCATACGCTAGAAGAAGTTGCTGATAATTTACAGATGATGTTTCCAAATCAGAGAGGGTTATAAAGTGTTAAAAGTATAAAACGATTTTGTGAAAAACATGGAATACGAAAGAGAAATTTTGTTACTAGATGACGAACTTGATCAAATTGTCCAAGCATCTGTACAACAGGTAACAATTTTATATGCATAGAATAACATACTTCGATCACGATTCGTCTACTATTGAAATTCACAAGATGTAGTATGATATAATCCGTGGTAGTCTCATAATGTTACGGGTGATGTTGCAGGTTGGCCTACCACGGATTATATCATACTACATCTTATGAATTTCAATAGTAGACGAATCGTGATCGAAGTATGTTATTCTATGAGACTGAACATCTGAGAGACTGAGAAGCCTTCTTGTGGTCGTAGTCATGGTGATTGTATTCATGGTGCGTAATGGGGGAAGCGACTTTCTTTCTATTTATTTAATGCATGTGTGTTTGTGCATGTGTGTGTGTGTATGTATGTATGTATGTATGTATGTATGTACGTATGTGTGTACGTATGTATGTATGTGTGTACTTACAGCATGTATTATTACTGCTGCTTTGGGGGTTGCACCATGCATGCCTTTTTCGAAATTGCGAAAAATGAATGACCCCAGAATTTGAAACTTAAGAATTTGAGTGAAACGTTTTCATTTTCCGATAATTTGAATTTTAAAAATGAAATTTTTAAATTCATTTTTCATTTTTCTAGAAATGAAAAATGATTTTTGTTCAATTTTAAGCAATTTTCATTTTTCAAAACTGTAAAAAAATGAATGACCCTAAGACCCACGGATTGAAACACTTCACTAGATACGAGATTGAAGGAGTTTATAAATCTCGCGACAACAAAGCCATATTTCTGAACACAAAATATGCTGAACTCAGCAATAATTATTGTTTGTTCGCCCAAACTTGCCTGGTCTTGTTCCATGACGTCATTGCATAATTAGTCTGTTTACGCTAATTGCGTAATGCTCAGCCTCATATTATGTTAATGATGCTGCTCACCCGCATTTTATATTAATGATGTTGCTCATCCTCATATGCTAATGAGTAAGCCAACTCATGCGCCACGCGCCAACTCATGCGCCAACTCATGCGCCAACTCAAAAAAAAGGGTTGAACGGCCCCTATATTACTACTAAAGTTTGAAGTCTGAAGTTCGAAGTCTAAAATCTCACTAGGCAACGCACTCCGCATTTGATAAATAGCACCCACAATTATGAATATTGAAGTCGATTCGACCTTAAGATCCATAAGCAAGTGATTTCGCAACAATTGAACTAAATAATCTTTAATAAATATAATTTTTGAAGTCTGAAGTCTGAAGTCCCTCTACGGCTTCCGTATATTCATAATGCTTTTTTTTCTACAAACAGAAATCGATCACGTAAACAACTATATTAGTGTCAACAACCTCGTCAGAGCTTTCTATGTATGGGGCTTCCAGAACATTCACATTGTCTTGGAAAACGTCTATCAGCTCGTTTCTTGCATGGGGGAGTTAATTTGTAAGGCCTATTTAAGATACACTAAAACACGATGTAATAAACGTCATCTGATGACATCACCAACTAAAAATATTCGTCATTGATATTCCGGAAAACCTGAAATCGGTCCTACAAATTGCAATATGTAGAAGTGCTAATCCACGTCTGAAATGACGTGATAATGTGACAGTTTACAAACTTTGACCGAGAAAACTTATCACGACACGTTTAATATAGATGAGCGTGTGAATTGAAATGCCATCTTATATTATCTGCGCTGATGAAGATCCGGGCTCGCAAACTACCAAATCAATGAGCATTATCATACCTCTTGTTTATAGCTTCCCTTGTTTTGTTCACTTCAACCATGTTTGCAATCTCCACCTTCAGTCCTTCTATTTTAAATCCCTCAATCTGCGAAAATTCATCCTGCAAGCGTTCTTTTATTCTTCCAGATTCATAATCTGCTAAGACCTCCAGAAATCTCTCGTCTGTAAAACAATGTAATAAAACATGCAAACATCCTGGTCGGAATTCTCCAAATCCTTGGTCAGGTCGATCACCACCACCAAAAGTCTTTTTAACTGCAACCTCGATCAATGGCCCAAATATTTTATAACTAAAATAGAGAGCACCCAGTGTAGTTACAATTTTGCGCAAGTCTTGTACTACTTCCACACTGTCAGTGCTGATGGTGATCGAAAATTGACCTCCAGTTACCGATACATGTAGAGCCTTTCCAACCTCAGATACGAATTCTGCCATTTTGAAATTTGTCCTAGAAATAGAGTTGAAACAGACAATGAATTGAATGAATAGTCATAGGTCAAATTTAAAAAACAAATAGCATGGGCGCACCACTATTCAAATGTTGTAAAATTAAAATAGGAAATTACAAAACAGATTGCTGTTAACAAAGTTATCCGAGTAAAACTAAGTGCAAGCTGCTGTATATATAATTAAAGTATATTTACACCTGTGCGATTTGTAGAACCGATTTTAGCGAACTTTTGCGTCATGTACTAGCGGGTGAATTCACAGGTCATCAATCACAATCACGTGCAAATAGCACACCAGATCTATTTATGATATAGGTATTTAAAAACACAAAAACTAGGCAAATTCAAAATTTTAGAATATTCGGGAAGATCGTCTAGCCAGGATGACGGGTTTATATGGACAAAATGGTTGAAACTATCGGATTGTGGGATCTAGGTCTCCAGTATCCGATATACCTTTTTCACCTCTCAACGAAACTTGACAAATTCAGACGATAAACTGGATAACAAGTTAAACTGGAAGCTTTTAAGCACATTTGGTGTCATATTTGCGTTCGAGAACAAGCAGGAATATAAAAACTACGTAAATCACTTTCTACCCACCCTGTTGGCCTAATAGCCCATTGGGTGACAGTCTAGAAACCGAAAGATGCAAGTTCGAATCCTGTTTCAGAGAACAAATTTTTCGTTGTTTTCTGCAGTGTCAGAATTAATATTGAAGCATGTGAAAAATGTGAAATCTGGAAATTTGTTGGTGTTATTATTAGTAGTAATATATTACGTAGTTTTCAGGCCGGATTTTTGAGGGGGCATCAGGAGGCGCATCATTAAATATTCAAACGTCATTAGCATATCAGGGTGAGCATCATCATTAGCATATGAGGTTGAGAACATTACCTAATTAATATAAACAATCATTAATTATGCAATTCTATCCTACTCCTTTGAGTCCTCATTAATATGACGTCACAAGACCAGGCAAATTGGGGCGAACAATAATTTAATATTTTTTAGATTGAATTGCCTCGATGCATGAGTTACTTTAAATTCTTCTTAGAGGTAGACGTGGTGTTATTATTAGAGTTAGAGAGAAGGATAGAGTTAGAGATAGGGAAAGTGTCAGAGAACGTTGAATCGTAAGAGGGAATCATTGAACCCTAAGAGTGAATCATTGAATGCTAAGATTGAATCATTGAATCCTTATAGTGAATCATTGAATCCTAAGAGTGAATCACTGAATTATAAGATTGAATCATTGAATCCTAAAGCCCGGTTCACACGAGTGAGATAAGCACAAGCATAAGCATAAGAGATCAAACGTTCCGACATTAACGCAAGGATATCAAACCTTCCGTTCCAGTAGCATAAGCACATCAAAGCGTGCCGCACTTGTGCTTATTTCATCGTGTGAACCAGGCTTAAGAGTGAATCGTTCAATCCTAAGAGTGAATCATTGAATATTTGAATCATAAGATTGAATCATTGAATCCTAGGAGCGGATCATTGAATCCTAAGAGTGAATCATTGAATCCTAAGATTGAATCATTGAATCCTAAGAGTGAATCATTGAATCCTAAGAGTGGATCGTTTAATCCTAAGATTGAATAATTGAATATTTGAACGTAAGCAATCAGATAAATAGTGAGATACATTACGAATCAATTCAGTATTTGATGTTTAATGATAGTAGGGTAAACATGTCTTATCCTTGTGACGTGTGTGGAAAGTCATTCTCAACATCAAGTAATCGTGCACGTCACAAAAGAACCTTTCATGATGGGCGTATGAATGGACGATAACTGAATACCATCCTTGACAAATCTAGAACAGTTCTTCAACATCCCTTTACCTGTATCGTAGCAGGATATACACAAAGTGGCAAAAGAAAAATGCCTGGAATAGAATTCAATGAAAGAATACCTGAAGATATCGACAAAGCAGATTACCAAGATGTGTCACAACGCAATTTGATCGTACTAGATGATCTTATCGCACAATCGGGCAAGGACAAACGTATAGCTGATCTTTTCACAAAAGGGAGTCACCACAGAAATTTGTCCGTCATCCACATTGAAGCAATAAATGTGTTTTAAAAAATAATTATGTGTGTGCTGTATGTACATTGTACAATATTTTCCCGTCCTATAATTATATATTCTCAATTTATTCAAATCACCGTTAATGATTTACAAATGACTTACAAACCCTACGCATAGAATTGTGTTTACATATAATGTTTGTATATGCTTGTAAATATCGCTTATTAACTCTTTATTAACTCTTTATCGTTATATTAAAAATCACTGCTTTTCACACTCTGCTAGATCTAAAACGCTTGAAACTTTGTAAGGTTTAAATCCCTGTAAGAACTATGTTTATACATTCGCTTGGCAAACATATATTTGTATGGCTCTATAAGAATAAAGCAACGCTTACTATGCCGATAAACTTTAAGATATTTTCGTTTTAGAAAGCTCTATTTCTGCTTTTTGTTACTTCGCATAAGGCAATAATATTTTACTAGGTTAACCGTCGCTATATTAGTTGTCCAAGCCGTTTGGTATAAGGTGATATTAGATACAAGAATATATTTACGGAGTTTATAAATCGAAATGTTTATTACGATAACTAAGCCATATTTTTGCACACAAAATATGCTGAACTCAGCAAAATTATTGTTTGCCCAAACTTGCCTGGTCTTGTGACATCATATTTGTAAGGTCTCAAAGGAGTAGGACGCGAAATTCGGCTGCGCATCCAAATGACGCGTTCTGAGTCGGGCAAAAATCGCAGTTTAAGAAAAACATGTAGCTGTGACTGGATGATTTAAAATATGCGTATTAAAGTATTCAAATATTCAGTCATGCATTCGTGTTTTTATTGTTGTGATATGTAATCACGAATGCATGACTGAACATTTGAATACTTTAATACGCATATTTTAAATCATCCAGTCACAGCTACATGTTTTTCTTTAACTGTGATTTTTGCCCGAATTTCGCGATTCGTGTATTGCATAATTAATTAATGTTTATATTAATTACGTAATGTGCTCATCCTCATATGCTAATGATGATGCTCACCCTCATATGCTAATGATATTTGAATATTTAATAATGTGCCCCTCGTGCGCCTCCTCAAAAATCCGGTCTGAAAACTACATATATTACTACTATCATGTTATTATTAGTATCTCGACTATTATATTATGTTATTATTATAACCTCCGCCAAGACACCAAGGTCGAGTCGATTTTGGTTTAATTTGGATGAAGATTAGACGCGAAATTTGCAAATGTTTGTCTTTCTTTTTCGGACAAAAAAGAACCGAGTGCGTAATTTGCTTAGGACATGCATAATCTATGCATAAACACTTGAAATATTTTTTTCTGGAGGAGATATACAGTCTTACTGCAGTCCTTTATTATATTGTGGCGAATAAATAACCCCTTTACCACTTAGAAAATAGTAAGGGAGGTAAAATTCACTGGACACAATATTAATCTTACTCCATCCTAACTAATAGCTTATAGAAATATGCGCCAAGTTTCTCCATCTCATAAGTGGGTTTCACTATCAAGCAGTAAGCACTATCATGTGGTGTAGACGCATGCCAACTGCGATCTGTAAAGAGATTTCCTATTAATTTAGATCAAAAATCTAAAGATCACAGATTTACAAACATTATATGCAGCACATTTCCATCTAGCCTTGCCCCAAGTCTGTCTCTGAAAGGGTTTCGTTTAATTGGGAGTTATAAAGGGCGCGCAAGAATGCGACTAGTTTGTTTCCCTTGCAGGATTTGAAATTGAATCCTATTATATATTCGGCGCGAAAGTTGATTGACAAGTTTGAGCCTTGCGGCTCCGATGTTCGACACTTATTCCTTCACTAACGCTATCCACCGCTAATTATGTGTTGTTATACAGGGGAATGAAATCACTCCAACGAAAGTTTATACTCGTTTTGATATCTCGCAAAATTCATAGGCTAGAACATGCGTTATCTGTTGTACCGTAGACACAAAAATATCTCGTCCAGAAATGTATGACTCTGCCACTTGCCTTTATTGGTCTATTGTGGTTTCGTAACCGCATTTTGTTGCTCCATACACAATAGCATTCTCTATTTTATTCGTGTGTTTTATATGCCTAGAGCACAGAACTGGGTTAGGATAAAACGCGGATACGGACGGACGGATGAGTGGCAGACGGACGGGCGGACGGACGGACGGGCGGACGGACGGACGGATGACTTCAATTGTCATGAAACGCTATTTAAAAGTCATATCCGCGTTTTACCCTTTCGGGTAAAACGCGGATATGGTATAGAAAATGCTTCTCGTGCCTTTTAAAGTCATATCCGCGTTTTATCCTTTTGGGTAAAACGCGGATATGCTATAGAAAATGCTTCTCGTGTCTTTTAAAGTCATATCCGCGTTTTACCCTTTCGGGTAAAACGCGGGTATGCTATAGAAAATGCTTCTCGTGCCTTTTAAAGTCATATCCGCGTAAAGGGTAAAACGCGGATATGCTATAGAAAATGCTTCTCGGGCCTTTTAAAGTCATATCCGCGTTTTACCCTTTCGGGTAAAACGCGGATATGCTATAGATATAATCTTAATTATAGGGATTTAGCACGTTTAAGTTAGAATTCTATATCGTTAGCATTAAATTCAGTTAAACAGTTAAACAGTATAAAATTTTGCCTACAACACTGCTCAAACGAGCATGAGAGTTGATGGAAGTTACAACCCTTGCTCGCGTTTGACACCAAACTTGCATCATTTCTATTCTTCAAAAGGCAGGAGAAGTAATTTCTATACCATATCCGCGTTTTACCCGAAAGGGTAAAACGCGGATATGACTTTAAAAGGCCCGAGAAGCATTTTCTATAGCATATCCGCGTTTTACCCGAAAGGGTAAAACGCGGATATGACTTTAAAAGGCACGAGAAGCATTTTCTATACCATATCCGCGTCTTTTACCCGAAAGGGTAAAACGCGGATATGACTTTTAAATAGCGTTTCATGACAATTGAAGTCACCCGTCCGTCCGTCCGTCCGTCCGCCACCCATCCGTCCGTTCGTCCGTCCGTCCGTCCGCCACTCATCCGTCCGTCCGTATCCGCGTTTTATCTTAACCCGTCACAAACTGTGATTATTTTCTCACTACCAAAGCTACAGATGACAGCTTATATTTAATCTATACAAGCAGCAGGTTACTGCCCGCCCCCCTCCCCCTCCGGTGGAAAAATCAACCGGTAAATTTGGCGCGCTGCAAGGGAAACAAGTCTGTATCTCCTCTCCCAATTTTCTCGCCTCCCGCCCGCCCGCCTTAATTTCCTCCCGCCCGCATTTTCGTGCGCCCTTTATAACTTCGTGTGTCTTTTATAACTCCCCAATTCTTTAACTCCCCAATCCTTTATAACTCCCCAATAAAAATCCATTTAAGAGACAGACTTGGAGCAAGACTTGGAGCAAGTCTAGTATCACCCGTGAGGACCGTTCAAACCACAGGTTCAAACTGTGCAAGGCATATATATATAACAAAATGTCAATTGTTCAAAAACATCGTGCAGGAGATGCAGGTGATCAACCGGGAGTTACCAGAGGGAGAAAATAATGTATATTGTTTTCAATATAGCCGAATGTATTCAGTGGCGGAGATTTCGGTTGGGTGAGGGGGCAACTGCCCCCCTCCCCTCTCCCATCCACCTTTACGGAACATTGGCCATTTGTCTGAAATTTTGATCTAAAAACGGCTAAAAAGGCCTATTTTGAGTGTAAATGGTGGTATGTCGGAAATTTGAGGGTTTTGTCTGAAATTTGGAAGGCTTTGCCCCCCCCCCTCCCCTCCCCCCCACCGGAAAAAGTGAATGTCCGCCATTCCGTCCTTCCGCTATACCGTTATTCCGCCATTTCGCAAAATACACCATCCGCATTTAGTTATCTGCCATACTGCCATAATAGAAAGAAGAACGTTGGTCAATGCTGTGTGACGTAGCTGCGAGTGTAGGACCTTAACTTTTTGCATATATATCACTATCGATTATTATTCTTACACAGGCATTATTGTGCGTCAATATCAGTCCCCAACGCGCGCGTTCAAGCTTTTTCATGGCGGGGAGTGATGTGTATAAAAAATAAAACAAAGTTTAATGTAAAGTTTGAATTTTGTGCTTTGTTTTGGTGGGGTTTAAATTAATTTAAAAAGCCCGCAATATTTGACCTCTATTTCTTGCTAGAAACCATTGAAGTAAACGAAGTCACTTTATTAAATAATATAATACAACACAATATATTTCTTTCTCGTCTTTCATAAAATGAACAGAAACAGGATCCGAAAATCGCGAACATGCACATCACTCCCCCGCCATTCAAGAACATTGACCGGGCTGTCCGCGCATGCAAGAAGACTGAAACTAACGCACAAGATTGCCTTCAATTTCCGCCATATTTGGCATTTTGGCTTCACTTTTTGATTACGTAATAGTTAGAAATCGGCCTTGCATGAGTATATAGCTCACTAGCCTCACTGAGTCTAACAACCTCAGAATAGATACTAGATAGTATGGATACGTCTATAGCTTGACACATTGTGACGAGTTGGTCAATTGTATTTAGAAACCCGTGTACTACAAACTCTAAAGTTAAATACCTGTCCCATGCAGAAAGGAGAATTATCTCAGTATATATTATGTATACTACGCATCAATAATATAATTGACAGATATGGCTAACAGACCCAGTATACCAGACAAAATGTAAAAATAATTAGGCAACACAGAAGTTCTTCTGCATGACATATACCTCAAATGGGAATATTTATACCCTGTGGCTGTGAAGCACTTCCTTGCGATAATAACTTCTCCCTTTATAGAAGTCTTCAGACTATAGCTGCATGTGTTTTATTATTAAGGCAAAACACTATCGTGTGGTATAGACGCATGCCAGGAAGACCAACTGCGATACGTAAATAGATTTCTCTTTAATTTAAATCAAATAGTTCTAAAAATCACAGATTTAAAAAGATGATATGTAAGCACATTCCTATCATGTTTTTTACCAAAACAATGATTAATATATAAAAGAAAGTACGCTCAAATCGGTTATATAGTTAAAATTATGAAACAAAAAAACTATAAACTATTCACGCAACTGCATAACTATAAACTAGTACCTGAAGAATCGATCTCCTCGCGTTTGAACGTCGATAAAAACTGATCCTTTTCTGCCGTTAATAGCATGTTCCAGACGACTGTTTACTGAGTACTCTGCGTTTCAAATTGCATGTGATGCACGTCCAATTACATCTTAATAACCAACTAAAGAAAAATAAATTGTTTAAACGATTAAAGATGCCACGAAATCTCAACGGTTCGGCATGGTAAAAAACACGGGTACCGGGCACTGACCTATACTATATCACAGAATGACATCTTGGTATAATATTAATAGATAAATCTAATTTGAACTATTCTACGAGGATTGTTGTATAATTTTAGTATTACGCTTTATTGCTTTATATTAAAAGATGTTATTTTGACGATAAAAGAATAAAAAAATAAAGTGGCGAGGCTAGAGAGTAGAGGTTATGTTGTTTTGTTTTTAACCTATAGCTTACGATGTACTGAACTTTAGAATACAGGCTGCAACTAAGCTCGTTCAGTCATTGATGTCGCTTTTATGGAAAACTCTGCCCGCAGTGTAGTCGCCTTTCTGCATGTTAAGCTTTTTGCCCTACTTTATAATCTGTGCACAGATAACATGACGTGCATAATTACATGCAGGTTTGTTTTTCTCAAAAAAATGCAACATTTTAGTAGCGAAATTTATTAGTCAGAGCATACGCAGTAAAGAATGTAATTTGGTTTCTTATGACCTAGTGAACAGAAGTTACTTGTACACATAGCGAATAGAAAAAAATATGAATTCAATCATTACAATCATTCATGTGCAGCCATTCGATGTTATTCACAAAAGCAGCCAAAATTTCACTTTCGTGGACTTTGTGGAATTAGGGCTTTACTGCATCCAAAATTTACCCCCTTCACGAAAACGATAGCATACTTTCCATTTGGTTCCGATGTTGTAGAGCAAGTCATTGTCTCTAATGCTAAATAATCTTGGTTTAGCTTCTCTTTTAATTGTGACTGTGTATACAAATCAGTCTTGATTGATTAATTTAGTGACAGTATATTTCATTGGCCATTTTTGACATATTCCGCGCGGCTGCTTCGAGCAGATTACAAGGCAAGGGTCATTACGAGGTGCATGCTTTAAGTTGTTTAAGTTGTTCAACTTTAGAACCTTACATGAAGAATCGATCTCCTCGCGTTTGAATGTAAAGATGCCTAGTCAAATTTGTTGAGTCGTTGAACCTCAATTTATTTAATTATGCTCTGGATATCCATTGAGCACTCTGCCAAAAGTTTTTATAATCAACGAAACCAAATTAAACAGGAAATGCCATTCAACAGAAACGTTGGGGATTCTGAGATTCTCTGAGTCATTTGTATAAGGCTATTGACGAGGAGAAGGTGACAGCCGTTCTGATGTTGGACTTTAGCAAGGCGTTTGAAAGCATCGACCATCGGAGATTGCTGGCGAAGTTACGAAACCTTAATGTTTCTGATCTAACATTAGCCTGGTTTCAAAGCTATTTGACTGATAGAACGCAACGCGTACGAATTCACAACTCACCGCTCAAGTAGTCAAGTTCCCTAACAATCGAGCATGGGGTACCACAAGGGTCTATCCTGGGGCCCCTGTTGTTCAATCTCTAAATAAAAGACTTACCGTCAGTCTGCCACTCTTGTAATGTTGAATCTTACGTAGATGATTCAAAACTTTACAACTTTACATCTCATTTTCCAACAAGGATGTAAATGGAGGGTTTGATGACCTTAGGCAGGATTTGAATCGAGTTGCTTCTTAGTGTTGCGAAAATCGTCTCCTTATATATAAACCCTGATAAGACAGAGTTCTGTGTGTTTGGCTCTAACAGGATGCTAGCGCAAACATTCATCCCGCCTATAACGTTCCTAGGAAAGGAATTGCCTGTCGTTGACTCGGTCAAGGACCTCGGAATGATAATAGACAAACATTTATCATTTAATGAGCACACCGGCGCCCTGGCAAGCGAACTTATGGGCAAGCTAGCAATGATCAGTATAGAATTCGTCATCTTTTTGATAAACCTACACTTTTTATCGTAATAAATTCACTTGTTTTCAATTCACGTGTGGTCAGGCACCAGCAAATTAAATAGTGCTAAACTTCAACAAGTTCAGAACTTTGCGGCGCGCCTGTTGTCGGGAAGGAAAAATATGAGCACACAACACCCACACTCAAAGAGTTACGGCTGCTTCCAGTGTCTGAGGTATTTAAACTTAGATATGCTACCAGTCAAATGTTTAAATGTATGAACAATCAAGCACCTAGTTATCTAGTAAACATGTTTCAGAAGAGATCCCAGATTCACGGTTATAATACAAGGAACACTAATAATCTTAATCTTGCTAAGTGTCGCACAGCACTGGCCCAAAATTCTTTTAGCTATAGAGGTGCAGCATTATGGAACCGGCACTGCCATCTGAGCTCCGCAATTTGTCTTGCCTGAACACCTTTAAACGTAGTTTGAGAAGCTATCTTCTCAGTAGTTGGCTTAGTTAACTCTATATGTTCATGTAAATAACAGTATATTTTATAATTGTTATATCTTTTATCTTGTAAATTAGGTATGAAGATCCTTACGGGGAACCTAATAAATCTTATTGTATTGTATTATATATACTATATAAAGCAGCTTATCAGTCTTAAAATATAGTCATCGCTACACAGTGTTCCTGTTCACGCCTTTTTCAAAGCCTTATTGAGCACTCTTTGTTCTACTATATATATATATATATTACGAATATATGACGAATATACTAAGAATATCAAACAAATATGACTATATAAAACTGCCCATGCAACTGTATACCTATAAACTTGTACCTGAAGTATCGATCGTGAATAAAAATGAATTCTTTTCCGCCTTCAACAGCATGTTACAGTCCACTGTCTCACTAAGGCTGTTTTCCACTGAACCAGTATCGCAGTGAAACGTAGCGTATTTCTTTGTTTCCTGAGTACTCGGATAGAACTAATGACTTCGACACAAAAGAATATGCTACGGTACGGTACGATGCGTTTGAAGTAACGTGAGTATCAGGAAGTGGAAAAACGAAAACGGTCTTCACATGTCTCGTGACTAGTATGATGTATTGCCAACATGCCAGTCAAAATACTTTATTTTGTTCTGTATAATACTGTAGCGGTTTTTCATTATAGCTTCACTGCAGTAATACAGAACTAAAGACAGTAAATGACAACAAACTACAAAAGCGGAAGTGACAGGGTACAAAAGGTTCAAACCACACGCTGGTCAAAGAAGGTCTTTGACTTTGTCAAACGATGAAAGATATTATACCATACAGGGTGTATCAAAAAAAACGCAACCTCGGAATTTCCCAAGAAATCCACTTTGTTCTTAAGAACAAAAGATTTTAGGCCCCTGGGAATTTAAAATAGCTTCTAATCGTATTCCAGGAGCATAACTGTCGAATTACTAATAGGTTGTATTGCTATTTTAAATTCCCCAGGGGCCTAAAATCTTTTGTGCTTAAGAACAAAGTGGATTTCTTGGGAAATTCCGAGGTTGCGTTTTTTTTGATACACCCTGTAGACATAGAATAGGAAATGACTAGAAGGGCCACTTGAGGCCGAACCTTTGACGTTTTTGACGCTGCGCATGTCGCATTACGCATGTTCATTACCATTATTCTAGCCAGTCAATTGCATTTTCTGACCAATAAACACGTTGCACTGCTGAGTGGCCTTTCTGGTCATTTCCTATTCTGTGCCATAGGCGTATAATCCCAGACTTTATACATACATTATTGGTTATATTGTCTGCAAATCTTGTATTCTGATAAGTATAGTTTACTCCATTAATAGGCCATGATTGTTGTTCGCTTTTCATTTTATTTTTGGTAAATATTTATACATTACAACCACTTAAAATGTTTGTTAAATGCAATGCATGATCCAATCATCAATAAAATGATTAAAAACTAACAATTTTTTATGTTTACAATTTTTTGACAAATTTAATTAAAATATCACGCTAAATGCAATTCTAATAATTTTAACAGTATCTCCAGTTTATTGTAATTGTCTAATCACTTTGCTAGTAAAATGATGTATCTGAAGTAGAAATTATGTTTGTATCATCTCATTTTTGAAAACTGTAAGTCCCTAATCCAATCCTAAATCCATCCTGAAATAACCGTGCCCAGCTGCCCTATATACCTATTTATAAGGTACTGTAATACCAAATTCAGCAATTGTGCATTCGTTTTGCTACACTTGTGGGGAAAGTCAACCATGCAGTTCTTTGTCAGGTAACAAACATAAAATTTTTACTTCAAATATCACTAAGAATGTGAATGATGATAACTTCTCATATATGAACAGTCGTACATCCTAATTTCAAATCTACAGTAAGTCCTGTTGCATGTCGGTTTTGTGAGGTTCAATGTTACTTTTCACTATTTCTAAGAACTTGGACGGTATGCTGAAACAAATCTTCAATTGCACTATCAACACCTTCATAACCTAAACGTAAGGAAAATGTAATTTAAATGGTAAGCTGTCAACATAACCCACTTAAGTAGATTGTCAAGCCTCTAAGCTTCAGATCAATCATCAGACCAAAACCAGAAATATAGACACAATCCATTACACTCTCGTGCAAAAGCGCCTGGCAGGTTTTCCCCAAATAGGGGGAGGACAAAAACACGCAAAAATGATGCTGGATAAATTTACACTTATATTACCCAATGGAAAGGTTTCTGCCTATATAAAGTTTGATTATATGCAACAACACCCTGTCACTGAACAACAAAAACCATATTATTTTATATATACAGATTATTAATATTGTATATACAAAAACAATATACATATTAATAATATAAACACAATAGAAATATATAAACTTAAAGCTAATTTACCTGGAAAATAGTTGATATCAATAACTCCAATTCGCCTGGATTTTCTTTCAACTATGACGTCAACGCCGAATAAAGTTAAACGCTAATAAAAGTAAAAATTTCACGTTTTGATATAATTACACAGTCTTACTCTTAGAAACTGGCGTTTTTTTCCATGTTTTTAACGAGGTTTGAAGAATTAAGTGGTCCAGGGAGTGAAATTGTACACCATCTATGTACAGAGCTCAGTAGGCAAAACAGGGGCGTAGGCCCCCCCAATTATTAATAAAGGAACCCTGTAAATGGAGCAATAAGCTCTGTAGGGTTAACCTGCCTAATGGCTAAGTTTGTAAAAAAAAAAAAAAGGGGGGGGGCCGGAATAGCTTTTGGCCCCCCCAATAATAATTGAATTTTAAAAAAATTGCAGCAAATAGCTTAGACTCACAAATCATAATGAAAGAATTAATGAAAGGGCCTAACGAAAAAGGTAGAGAAGACTCTGAAAATGCCATTTCCAACGATCTAGAGACTCCACATTTTCAAAAAATTTCCCGTTCGGTGCCAACGATGGTGGGCCTCGTGGGAGTCGGCCCTCCTAAGTTTAACAAGCTTCCTACGCCCCTGAGGCAAAACATACATACAAGTTTGATGAAACACACACCAAAATATTACACATGTTGGAGCAAAGTCATGAGAAAGCTTATGTTGGTATAACTTACCATTCTTCTTTTAAGTATATCTACAAGTTTTTTAACGACTTTTTCGTCTGGCGGTGATGGTTTGAGAATGGGCTTTTCTAACTATATATTAATAAAATAAAATCAAAATATAAACATTTAATACAAAAAATAAAGGACCAGAATTTTAAAAATATTTGCCTATATATAAAATAGATGAACATTTCGTTACCTGGTTAAGAAAGGATGAGGAATTTGGTTTAGACACATCGTGACTGTGGAAAAATATTGTTTGAAAATCTGGAAAAAAAAGCAAAAATATGTTCAAGCACATGTAATGAAGTATTATTATTACTATATTATTCACTCAGTGGATATGATATTGACTATAGTATATCACCAACATTGTCGTTGTCAACATTGCCAAGCATCTAAATTACAAATTTATGATTAATTTCTGCAGACATCACGACAGCCACTCAGTGGACTTGGACTCCAAGGTTCAAGATAAATTATACACGCCAGTGAATTGCGTTGCAACTCGCATAAACATGTGTTAGCTGGTAAGGACTATTGCAAGACAGTGTTTTTTTGAAGTTATCATAAATTTAGATTTTAGTGAAAAATGCTTTTTGTCTATTTAACCTATGTTGCACTCAAACTTTCAAAGCAACTTATTGTGTAGTATATCATACAGAAAATAGGTAATTAAATTACCTCCAGGTTGCAGATTCTTTATTGAAGGTCTTTCACTAATGTAATGTTTGTTCCCAATGACAAAAATCTAGATATAATTATGCATGTACATGAGTAAAAATGACAGTTAATCTGTTAATGTTGTCTTCACATTCATTGATTCACGAAAGAACACCAAACCTTCCTGAGAAGATTCAAATATCACCTTGTATAAAATAGCGTTATGATTAACAAATTCTTGACAGACACATGGTAGGTTCATGTCTTGCAGTCCTTCTTCGTTGAAAATAATACTCATCTGTTAGGAGAAACAATTTGGTTCATCAACTTTCGTTCAGTCCTTGCCTTTGGTAGTTGCCAGTTGGGGAAAACTTTAAGAATTTGTTTTCCATGCTGTATTCAAGTTTTCAACAGCAACACGCACCTTGTCTTGTTCACTTGACAACTTACCTAATACTTGATTTGATTTATTGTTACTGCTTATTATTAAACACTAAATTGTTCGTTGTTCAAGTAGTGTGTACACACATCATATGCCATAGTTAGACATTACCTCATGCGATTCATCAGAGCCATGCGCAACATTTGTCTTGCATACTTAAATAGAAAATTCAAAACTAAGGATTATCTTAAACTTTTACCCATGATGGGAAGCTTAGCATTTAAACGTACTGTATGCCTCTTTATAAGTATGTATTTAGTATGCAGAATACAGCACTATATTCTCATTCTTAATTTTGCTACTTAGTACCCTTTACCAATCTACTGATAATTTATTTATATATGGTATATTTGTTTAGAAATTGAAATAGGATATGCTGACATCTTATACAAATTATATTTTACGTTGTTGAAATGTAAACTTTGCATGAAAAAGACAAGTTGACAAACTACAGTCAACATATACATATAGGAAAGTTCCAAGTTAAATTAAGGGAATACAAACAGCTACAGTAACTCATGCATTTGGCTAATAAAATTCACAGCATTCCTTATTTGGTAACACCCATACTATACAGGAAAGGCTGAAATGTACCTAATATGTTCTGTACTTACTAAAAGGGAACTTGATATTTGCCAGATGCAATGCTCTCATATTTTTCTTCCTGTCCTGACTTTCAAGACTGACAAAATTGGGTATAAATACTTCACTATCTAAACAAGCATTTCATTAACAAGATCAGTAATGTACAGTATGAGTATCACTTTAAAAACTGCAAAAACGATTTTTAGTGAATTTAAGCTTGTCAACAGTTTAATGTTTCTTGGTCAAAAAAGATGGAATGGTATGAATCCAGATTTAGTGGTACATAATTTGCATTAGGTCATTGGTTGGCTATATTAATCCCAACATGTAATTCGTTATTTCAGCTCTTGGGTGGGAATTTAATATGTTAAATGGTTGACAAAGCCCAAAAAATCTCAACAGCAAACAAACTCCAACCCCCAACAGAAGTCATCATCCAACAAAACCCAACAGACCAATTAAAGAAAATACTATTCAGCCCAGCAAAAACAGTACCTTCATCTTTGATTTCACATTGTCTCATAATTGGGTAATAGACAGATCTGTCACTGAGAAGACGGACAGATTCTACTGGGTCAATGACCACAACTTCAGGATGATCTGCAATAAATGTCTATAACAAAAATTAATTGTCACTTTGTGCTTTAAAACAACCATTCAACTGTGGGAATATTGTATTGTCAAGAGATTTTTTCATGGTACAGTGGTTTGCAGGGGAAAATCCAACCTTTTTTATCTAAACAAGATGCGGGTGAAAAAAGGTTACAGTATTTGTAATTTCCTGATTCTTGTAGAGTAACATTATGAAGAACAAATACGGTCCTCACATCCATCAAATTCATAGAAATATATTTCATGACCAGCAAAAGCAAATGAAGAAATGAGTTGAAGATACAGAGTTTTCTCCATGTATTTAAATTACCTCAATCTTTTGGACCGCTTTAAAAGCTTGCAAGTCCCCATTCTCAGCAGCCGCAATAAAATCTGTCACTTTGTGAATCAGGACATCCACAGGACCTTGGTCTATCCATGGCTTTGATAAATCTATCTAATTAAGTATCAAAGTAATTAATTAAAAGTTCATTGTGCCTGTGTGTAGTGGGGGGGGGGAGTGGGCAATTTGGGGCAGAAGTTCAAGGGTATAGAAATTAGTTTTCTAGACAAGCACATAACCCCAAAGATATTTGAGAATGGAAATTTGCTAGGGTTGCCTCAGGCCCCCAAATGTCTCTGTCCGACCCTGTGTGTAGTTGTTGTTACAGTAGGTGAGTATTATTTCCCAAAATAGCCAATGTGCCCCAATGTGCACTGATGGTTCATTCCCACACCACTTCTGTTGAAGTTGATTTCAGCATGTCCAAGGTTAATCAACTAAGTGCTCAGTGATGGGTTAACCAAACTATCTGCCCATGTCTCTAATTAATGTGCAAGACCCTTCCCTTGACAAGTAAAATTGTCTATCGATAGACAGAATAAAATAACAAAGTAGGGCACATTTGGGCGCATTGCAGCTCAGTGGGTTAAACCACCATATGCCCTAAATATGTACATTACTTTTACTTGTCAACAGGCATTTTGCTAGGTGGGCATCCCACCATCCTATCGATGGCCACATTGGAAATATCTGAATTTTAGACAGCTACTTTATATTAGACCTGGTGTAATCAAATCTTACCTTTATATAGCAACTTAAGGTATGTTTACACGCTGTGATTTGTCAGGCCGATTTCAGATACATGTTTAATGATATGTGAAAAATAAGTGTAAACGTCATCATGACGACATCATCAACTCATAATATTCATCATTAACATTCAACAAAACCTAAAATCAACCCGACTAATCGCAGCGTGTAAATGTACCCTTACAAACTTTGATATACTTATTGAATTCCTTGAAATGTTAGTTAGCTATTGCACACATTTCAATACTTTCCGTTGTCGAGAACACACTGAATTATACACTATATAACATTTTATTTCAAGCACCGTGTATTTTGATCACAAACATAGGTGGCTACACCCACAGTATTTTGTTTACTATAGACAATTCCACAATATGCTTGAGTGTACAGCGACAATGGTACAAGGTCAAAGCTGGCATAGGATCACATTGTCAGATTCAAGTTCAAGCACTTTTTTCCTGTCCACTCAAGCAAATTTCTATTAATCATCTGCACTATTGTGTGTCTAGAGGAGCCCTATGACAGTGACAATGCGAAAACAGGAAACTCAAACTATGTGTCTGAGGTCATGCTTGAAAATTTTAGATCACAGGTTATTGGCATAAACTTAGAAACGGGCAAATTGCTAATTCACCTAGGCAATAAAATTGTGATTTTGTTTAATGTCTGTCTGGCCGTTGTTTTGGGGCTCATTATCTTTTCCAAATATAGCTATTACCTAGTCAGAATCATCAGATCACACAGCTCTGATCTCAACACATGCAAAAGTACAAATAACAAAATTCAGTAAGTCAGTATAAAGTATAATAATATATAAGCATTCAAATCGCATATATACCTCGATAATTTCGAACCCAGCTTGGCTAGATAAAGCACAGAAGAAAGTATTAAAACGTTGGTTAAAAGGCAACACGCCCGAGTACACATTATCATATAAATATAAACAATATTTAGAGTGTTTGAACGCTGACCTGCATAATGTTAAAAAGCTCTCGAAATTCAGCTTATATTTCTTCTTCTTACTAAGCCAGAATGCCAGCTTTCTCGGACTGGATAGAGATCCGGTCTCCCTTACAAGTGAACAACTCATGAAATTAATGCTTTATAAAAACATCACTAAAAGTGTTCAAGTCTTCGACATTCTTATTTTTCTAGTCTGTTCGTTTTCGTGAGACCGTGCTGAAATGTGAGCTAGCTTCCCCCCCCGGATATCTGGGGGCGTTGCCTTGGAATTCTAAGACGTACACAGGAAATCCACTATTAATCCAGAGCAGGAAATCGATATTTACAAAAATTCATATCAGTGATTCATATATATTGAAACCATATGAATGATTCGGAATTTCAATCGGCGCTTTATTTTTTTATAAGAGAAAGATAAGGGAATTTACTCTGTGAAATTGCTAATGTACTAGCAAAAAAAACCGGGGAAATAATATAAGGGTTATAGGTAATAATGCTAGCTAGAAAGAGTGTCAAAATTGCAAGCCTATGCTAGTCAAATCAGTGATTATTTTCGAGGATAGGAATTTTGCATGCAGAATGAAATCGAAGGAAATATACAATATTATTTTGAAAAGGGACGGAAAATGCATTAGATTGAATCCTTATATAATTAAGTATGATTGAATAAAAATTCACGGCAGTAATTATGCATGTGTATATACATGTCTATACATAGGGATTCTTTTATAAAGAATGGAGAAGTGCCATAAAAGGACAGCGATTAATTCTATATGAAGAAAAATGATCAAATGTGTTATTTTCAATCAGTTAGAATTTCATGTATTTCAATTTAACGTAGTCAACATTAATTTTTGTATGAATTTGAACCTGAAAACCCCGTTGGGGATAAAATATAATATTTTTGCATTCTTTTTGTAAAGATAGGGGACACATATATGACGTGATGTAACAATTTATCCTCTTTGCCGGACACTCTTTGTGAGTATGTCGTGGGCGAGTGACGCAGTCCCACTATGACCTTTTGGCCCACCAATTCAATTCTAACTTCCTGTTAGGACTCATTGGTTAAAGCTGCAAAACAGCAACATGATTAATTAATCAATCCAAATTTCTGAAATTAAATAAATGGGAAATTTTCCATTTCCTACGTCCAGGGGTGCTGGAAGAAGCTAATCTAATGGGGACACAGGAACCTCCTAAATCAAGATTATTGAAAGAGTGTTCGGAAGTCCTTGCTCCGTCGCTCGCAGCTCTATTTAATAAATCTTTGGCCCTTGGTAAAGCCTCCTGCGGATTGGAAGTATGCAAATGTAGTTCCTGTTCCAAAAATTAGTGAAACCCATATCATCAGTAATTCCCGTCCAATTTCGTTATTATCTCTTGTGTCTAAAGTTCTTGAGCATGTGGTTCACAACCGAGTCCTATATATCGTCAAACTTCTCCTTCATGGTCAACAACACGGCTAATTCGTGCAGGAAGATCTTGCATCACTCAGCTCCTTGATGTTGTTGTTTATAATATCGGCAGAGTATTAGATCGCGGAAAAGAGATTGACATGATATATCTAGATTTCTCCAAAGCATTCGACTCACTTCTGTTCCCCCTTCTGAAACTTTTTCTGATTTTCGCTTTCAGTACTGGTCCTGGTCCCCCCCTAGCTGGTTCTCCGACTATTTATCTGGCGCGTTGTAGTCGGCGGTTTTTCATCGGTTTTTCATCGGCACACTTAGATCTGACATCTGGTAGTTGTATTAGTAGTTGTTGGTTTTGCTCTTTTTTATTATGTTTACGAACCTTCCCGACGCAGCAACAAACAGCAAAGTTCCCGATGATAGCAGATGATAGTGTGTTATCGTGTCATTAAAATCCCTCACGACACTCTTCAAGCAAGCAGATCTACAATCCTGTCGTCAATGGTCCTCTATTTCTGAGTTAAAGTTCAATTTGAAAAAGTGTAATGGTATAAGATTTTCTCTTAAACGCTCCACCGAGACACCCGCATGCCGCCTAGATTCGGAACAGATCTGCTTTAAGTCATCACAGAAAGATTTTGGAATTTTAGTTACCAGTAACTTAAAATGATCACCTCATATCTCAAACATCGTATCCAAGGCAAAGCACATGCTCGTTTCCTGCGACGTAACTGTACTTATCTGACAGATATAAAATGTCGACGTTCTCTTTACTTAACATGCACTTGTGCCTGCACATCGGTTGTGTTATGGCAGTGAACTCTGGGCTCCCCTAGGGATTTACTTCGTCTAGAAGGTGTCCAACGACGAGCTACTAAGTATATTTTGCAAGACTACCAATCATCATATCCCGACCGTTTAAAACAGCTTAATTTACTTCCCATTTCATACTGGTTTGAGATGAAAGACATTATGTTCTTCTATAAATGTAAAGCTGGATACTACGACTATAATGCAAAATCCTACTCGTCATAACACTCGTATTAGCTCTACTAATTCATACAGCGACCAAACCTATGTAGAACTTCTTCTTTGCGAAATCAATTCTTCTAACAGAGTTGCGCTTATATGGAACAGTCTATCGGATGAAATTACCATCTGTGCTGTCATTAAAATCTAAACTTCAAGAACACTATTTAGACAGACGTACAACATGTTTTGATGTCGATAGGCCGAGGACGTGGAAAACTTTATGTGCAAAATGTCGTTCTTCTTCTATGTCATGTTGTTCTTATGTCATGTTTGTTTGTAACGTTGTCTGTGTGTAACCACGTAGCTTTATGCGATATAACTTTGTGAGTCTCATAGTACTTGTGCATGTAGTCGGGTATCAATTTATGCGGTACGTTAGAACTTAATTTAGGACCTTTTTGGTCCTGTTGTCTGAGCCATCAATCTATTATCATTGATTGTAAATTTAATAAAAAAAAGAAGAAAAAAGTAAAGGCATAGGCGTACGGGTCCAAATTTTTAGGGGGGACAGAGAACATTTTCGCCAACTAACACTGAAAATGTCCGACTTTTAATTCAACATTACTCCACCTCCCCGACATAAGTTCCTAGTTGTTCAATAATATTCTTTTATTTCCAAATTACACAGAGACTAGATTGCTTTGATTACTTTTTTCTTTTCCATTTATCTCCCTCCCCCCCCAATTTTTTGCACGACTTGGGTTTAAAATTTGCCCAACTTGTCGACCTTTCAATTTTTCTGGGGGGAGGAGCAGTGTTGTTTGCTATCCACAGTCATTATAAATTTGTACTTTTATTGTTTAATATCAAATGGTAAATTAAAAATTTATATATATTATCTATATTGCTCTCCCCTTCGCACCTCCTTGTGTCCAGGCAGCTGCCCCCATTGCCACCCCCTCCCTCCCCCGCCTGGTACGCCTATACGTAAGGGCATTTAACTTTTATATAAAAAATTAAAAGCTCTAGTGATACTTGTAACTTTGTTGAAGGTCAAAGAGTAAAGACCTCTTAGTTTGGGACTAATAAATTTCGCATTCTTGAACCACTGGGATTGCAATTAAAAGCAGTAGCTGGTCACCCTCCCCTCAGTGAAGGGCAGACTCTGACTGGGCAGTAGGCCAAAGCCCCAGAGTTGTAGACTCGAGTCGTGCGTCGTGCGACTTGGACTCGAGTTGGATTCGAGTCGCACTTGAACTCAGACTAAATGACTTGTGACTTGACTTGGACTTGCAGGAAATGACTTGTGACTTGACTTGACTTGGACTTGCAACATAGGACTAGTTAACAACTCTGCAAAGCCCCGCTACCCCGGTTACGTTGCTGTTGCGACACAGCCTCGTACCCAGGCGCTTTTAAGGAAAAGGAAAAAAATCGCATTCATCTAATTAATAGAGATCAGTGGCTAAGCTGAGCGAGCGCGCGGGGGTGCTTGGGACAAATGACGATCAGTGATGATGATTCGTCGTTGCCGAACATTTCGCGCTCTTTTATCACCAAAAATGTCTGGTTATAATTTTCAAACATTTGTCACGGCGTTGCTAAGCAACAGCGTAGTCACAATCAGAGAAGAAGCAAGAAAGACAGTCATGGACGCAGAAGGTCTACATTTAAACATCGATTATGTTGGAAGTAGTGGCGTTATTTTGAGCACCGAACAGAAGGCTGCCTTCCAGTCATCTCTGGTTATTTTAAGAAATAACTACAAGTTCAAAAGAGTTTTGTTTTGGGGCAAAATTCTTGGTGTAAAAGATGACTATTTTATCGTCGAGGGCATTGGAAAAGACGAACTCAGAGACAGACAAATTTTATACAGGTGAGAATACAGTTTAGAACAGGTGAGAATACAGTTTAGAACAGATGAGAAGGTTTCGTGAACAAGCTGATAAGTTTCTAAGGATGGCTTTTACTTGATTGCTTGTGTGTACTAGAAGAACTTCTAAACAAAACAAAATATACTATTTTCCTGGGGAATTTTATCCTAGTATTTTAGTAATTTTATTGTTGCTGCAGTTGGAAATTTTACATTTGACCGTACTCGAGTAACCACTGGATACCTATTACATCAAAATGAACCATCAAATTAGGGCAGATTATTTTCCATAGTCTGTGGGATGATTCTGGTACAATTCAGTACAGACTGCAAAAAAACAGGTGTGTGTTAAATACGGCGGTTGACTGGTGTGAAACTACCTGAAAAATACAATGAAAACTTCGACGTTTCGAGCGAAGGCCCTTTGTCTGGAAGTTAGTTAGTAGGAAGGGCCTTCGCTCGAAACGTCGAAGTTCCCATTGTATTTTTCAGGTAGTTTTACACCACAGTCAACCGCCGTATTTGCTATGCTCTACCCACACTGGCACTGCAGGTGTGTGTTACACTATGCGCTCCATATCAAGTTCCACTCCTTCACTGTTTCCAAGGAATGAAGTAAGAATTTTGTGCCAAAACGTGGATTTTGCACTGAATCGTACCAGATTGTTTTGTTTACAACTGCTGCGGCACATACCGGGTTACTTTTCATATCACCTCCAAAGTGATTTTTGCTCAGTGGCACATACTGGATTACAGTGGCGTAATGTAAACAACAGCCCTATTCCTGTATAGAAATCTCTTCGCTCCAATACAATCTGGTATAGTGTAATCGGGGCCTAACACTTGCGTTATTCAGGTACGGTAAACTGTAAAGTATCCCAGCTGTGCCAGCCTTCATTCCATGTGAGGCTGGGATGTTGACAAATAGATTTTGTCTCGCAATATGGATTTGTTCTGAGATGGGGGGAGGGAAGCACCAAAGCGAGAATCCACAATTACAAAATCGAGAGGATGAAAACTGACTTCTTTCAAAAAGAGATTGACTGGTCTGTGACAGAACAAATCCACGATCAAAATCTATTTGCCAATGGCCCTAAATGATTACACTGAGGCAAACTTGTTCTACACCAAGGCAAACAGTTCAGTTTGGATGACTAATTGAAATATTCTCACAATTTATAATAAGATTTCATCTATAATTTAAACCAACTCTGTAGAGAAAGCCAATATGCCAGTAAACCTTGTACAAAGTCTACAAATGAATAATGAAATGCTAATTAGTTATACCAATACTAGTGCACGGTTGTAACTCTTCTGTTACAACCTGCACAAGTGTTTGTAAATTAATTGTAACTTACTGTAGTTTGCTGGATTACTCACATTTCTTAATTGGTATGGATTAAGCTCATGCATTCTTATATAGTGATGGGACATATCTCACTCTCAAGCTTTAATTTCTCACACACACAAAATATCACACAAAAAATTGAATTTAAAAAAAATGTGAGTTCAGACTTGAAACAAGTCTTACTAAGCTTGCATTATGAATTGGTTCATTTCACAAGCTGTTTACAACATCCACATCTGTGTTGCATTGGATATATAATCATTCGATCAATTTTGGCCTCACTCGATCAAGTTGTAAACAATTGTCTAATTACTTAATACACATACAATGCAATGCAAATATTTTTTACTTTTGTGGTAGTGTTGATTGTGTAAAATGGGGTGTCCTTCCTCAAGTCACGGAGGAGATGAGACAAAACTGTTCATTTGTGAAAGGAAGATTTACAGGAGATCCATCATATGAATACGAACATACAGAATCCAAGAGAACTGATGACAGAGACTCTGATCCAGATCAAGATGAAGAAACTACAGTAAGTTATATATTTATATTATTTTTGCTTGACCATGCATGCTGGGATCGAAACCTAGTGAGACCTTCATTTGTTCCCTGGAGAAAATAGTTGAGGGACGACAGGCGTGGGGGAGGCTTGTGTAAGCCCCACAAACCAAATGAATATTTTGTCACTGGCAACGAGGGACGATGTTTCCATGCAAAACACCACTATGTTGTTAGATGTCCAGGGTTCAAGATTTCATATTTTTACCAGTATCCAAGTGGATACTAGCACCTTAAAATCTGGTACCCCTCCTTAAAATTTAGTATCCCAGATTTGAATAGTAGGTATGACGATTAGCAGCATCGAAACAAGGTGGCGGACTGGTGCTTATAATGGTATAACAATACATACTGCCATCTGTCATGAATTGATCTTCAGTGGCCAGATCCATTTTGCATTAGCATGACAAACAACAACAAAAATACACAGAATAAGAGACAAAGCACCAAAACACAGCTATTTTGCCGAACATTCGCCACAATGTACAGACTTCGGAGTTTGGATTTTTGTAGTATCCCGTTGGGATACTATAAGCCTATGATATCAAAATATCCAAAATTAAATTCTGGTATCCCGTGGATATCTGGATACTGCAAATCTTGAGCCCTGATGTCAACCAATGCTTTTGATTATTTTTGCAGGTTCTTGTAAAAGAGGAAGATAGATTGGCCACAGTGATAGCATCAATAAATTACGATGTCTCGATTGTACCTAGAGGAGCTTTTCTTAGAGCTGCAAACGGTGATATCTATTCAAACAGAAGTTTTGAAGGTAGTTTATAATAGACGGTCAATTGCAGGGGCAATATTAAAACGTATTAAAAATAGGGCCTGGGAAACCTTTCGCTAGGGGCCCACTGCTCACGTTGCGAGAGTTGGGGATGTCATTTGCTGAGAAGAAAAATAGGATTAAATACAAAGTTAAATTTTTGTTCATTAATAATTAAATATTTGTAATTAGTGATTTATCCCAAATATTTAATGATTGTAGACTTATATAAACGTTGTAGACTTTTGCATGCTTGGGGCCCACAATTGCCAGATTTCCAGGGGACCCACCGGGAAATCTCCCAGGCCACGCTGCCCCTGGTTAATTGTAATTCATCATGGAATTAATTTGTCAAGTTATGAGACTGAAGTACTTATAAAGTGATTGACATGTGTCTGCAGGCTTGCATCATAATTGATACTACTTGTGAATCTCATACAGTCTTTTGCGGCAGTCATTTGCACGATCTATATATTACGCTTGCGAAATGTCATGTTGCGTTGGTCTGTTTGGATGTATGGCACTATAGCTTGCACTTTAATATTCCAATTAGCAACCATATAGTAAGCGGAAGTTCACTCCAATGAGAAAATTCCACTATTTGATATCTCTTGGTTGAATTGTACTTATTCAAAAGCAATACATGTAAATGTATTTGTTATTTCTTCAAAATTCAGGGGAAATATTTGACCCGGCCTTCATGACGTTATCTTTCCCAATACATATATTGAGAAAAGTCGAATCAGCACTAAGATAACGTCATGAAGGCGTAACGTTTGAACAAATACATTTACATGAATTCTCTGTGAAAGAAACTTCTATTTTAAACGTCATCTGGCTCAATTTCCATATTAACAACATCAATTTTAATGCAAACTCAATCTTAATCCTAACTCTAATCCTAACCTCACCACTAACCCTTAATCCTTAAACCCTGCGACGTAATTTCGAGAAAGTTATATGGCAAGTCATATAACACGCAAGTCGTTAAGCGTAGCACGGGTGGCGGAAGCGGTTAGCGCGCTGCCTCTTACCACTGAGTTGAGCCTGTTTCACAACAGGTCGAGGTCACTGTTGGTACGCATGAGATCGGCAGTGTGCTCAAATAACTCATGTAAGTTGAGATTCTCTCCTGTGCTTCGAGGTTTTCCCCGGGTACTCCGGTTTCCTCCCTCTAATACTAACCCTTAGGAACTAACAATGGGGCCACAGTAATTGGCTGACGCTGTTGTGGACTCCCTGCCATTGAGGCGAAGTTGAATAAAATAAAAAATAAAATCATTGACTCCTTGTCTGGTTAATAACTTAATATGTACAGTTACGTTAATATTATTGGTATAACAAAATCGTATTTTTATTTTCAGGACTCTCAATAGCTGATGCAGGAAAACTGTGTTCTTACTTTCATTTTCGTGAACCCATACTTCTGAATCAGAAAACTCTCCTGCAAAAGGTACAAGTAATTTGTATTTGCTGTATATTAGAATAGAATATTAAAAAAAAAAAAACATTGGCGATTTTTTTTTTTATTATTATATGCATGTGTTCTGTTTTCACTCGCTCACCTTATCTGAGTATCTGGTCTTTCTCGACTAAATTAATAGTCGTTTTTGCGTTCAAACAATACACATACAATGTAGTGTTTATTTGTAGTTTCATCAAGTTCACCATCATTGGTTCGCGAGCGTTTAAAGCTGTTTCCAGGAGAAAGCAGTGCTCTCTCACTTCGCACGAAAAACGGAAAAAACCCAATGTGCGCCCATGCAGCCGTTTTCCCGTCTCGTCGAGTTTGTGGCAGCACTTTCTTTGCGATAGGAACGTCTAGTTTAGGAGTCTTTCTAACTCATTGTTCTAACTAGATCAACTTAGCCCCCTCCGCAGGCAATTCTTTGTCTGTGGCCGTTCCAAGACGATGAAATTTCGTATAATAGGCAACGCATGAACGCAATTAATATTGATATAATATTTATCATTAAGCAGATAAGTGGGTGGTGATACTTGACCGATATTTGTAGCGAAATTTACCGAAATTTCGCCGTCTTGGAAGCTACAGAGTTGCCTGTGGGGGAGGCTAGTTAACTAATCATTTTATTGTCGATATATTTTAACAAAAAAGTGTATTCTTGAGTTATCATGCTAGAATTGCAGACAAGCACACAAACAGGCAAACATGAACATATCTCGAACGTGCGGTGCCAGTGTGGGTTGAGTGTAACAAAGGTATTCTGTTCGAGTATTCCATCTATTAACACCTTCTACTATTAATCCTATCGAACGAGATGCCAAGGAAAATCTTGAGTATAACAAAGGTAGACTGTTGTGTAAAACTACCTGAAAAATACAATAAGAACTTTGACGTTTTGAGCGAAGGCCCCTCGTGTCATAAACAAACATATATATATATATATATATATATATGTTATTTACCGGCTTGGAGGTTCGTATAGGGAAATATTTCCCAAGGTCTCAAGCCGGTAAATAATATTTTTATTTTTTTAAATATAATTTTAAAAACAAAAACATTGGCTCTATGGATTTAAATCTTGCGCGGTCCGTACGGCCTCGTACAGACCAATCAGATTGCAGTAGTCAATCAGATTGCAGGAAACCCTAGAATATGAATTCGGACCGGAAAAAAAATATAGTTATACACTAATTGGTGCTTTACTGCTTTATTCTCTAGGCCTCTCTGGACAAATCTATTGATTTCTTGGACCCAATTGATGCGGACATTCCAAAAGGGGGTTGGTAGAAATAATCGATTAGTCTTTGTCGCGTTTCGCGTGCCTAATTAATATAATATTATCTCCCAAAACGTAAAATATGCACATCGACACATCCTTCTGCAATTTATGTATACTTTGACTTTATTGACACTCCCCTAAAGGGGCTTTTCAGTGACAAAAATACATATACATATCAATTAATTACTATAATTATACATTAGATCCTAAGTTTATATAATAAGATCACGCAATTTCTTTATACACAAACACGAAATTATTGACAACAACAGCAACATAGGCATCACTGATTAACACAAGAAAACACGCCCTTAACTATCTAGAAATTGCTGAAGCAGTTCTCGTTTCAGTTTAATTTTAAAGCTTGGAATAGATTTGCAAAGTTTTAAGTCAGGGTTAATGTTGTTCCAGAGAGTGACAGTTCTGTAATGGAATGTTCTTTGTCCTGCAGTAAGGCTCTTTTCCACTCATCGCAAAACCAACTCGCAAACTCGCTGCGAGTTCTTGCATGTAATTAAAATAAACTGTCGAGCATTGTGATTGGATGAAAGTACTCGCAGCGAGCTTGCGAGTTGGTTTTTGCGACGAGTGGAAAAGAGCCTTTAGAGTCGCACGAGAATATTCCGTCATGCTAAATAATCCGCTATTTTGGGTGGCATTATCGTGGATTTCATCGAAGTGTCATTTTCGTTTATATCTTGCGAAATACTGAGAGTTATTGGACGAGTTATATCTCGCCAGAATCATTGAACAACGAGGCGTATTTTGGTGTTTTGATGTATAGTTTGTTGTTTTGATGTATAGTTTGTTGTTTTACCATGTACAGAACTCGAGTTAAAGAAAGTTGGCGTACGTCGATCTAGTGTCAGCCATGTTGGATTTCATTTTAGTTGTGACGTCACTTGCAAGGGCTGAATACTATAGAAAACTTATTGTTACCCCATATAGTTTCATAAACCAAAACAGTATTCATGGATAGCGCCCCCCCCCCGGTATATTTCTACGGTGTGACTGCATTATTCTCGTTCCACCCCAGGGTCATGGAGTGTTCAGTATGAGAAAGGCTGTGGTTTGGTTACCATACGAAGTTTACACTGGCTTGGCTTTGTTTTTTATCACGTGCCCGAGACAAGAAAGTACGGTTGCGTCTATGTTGGCAATGGAGAGAAGAACTTGGATTTACCGTTCATGTTATAAATTACTGCAGTTATAACATTTCACTTTTTGCACAGTAACTGTATGAAGTATATATTTGGAAGGTTGCTTCGATTATATTGTAATGTACAGTAATAAGGAAATCAAGCTTAGTTTGTGTAAATAAATTTTTGTTTTGAACGGTCCGAGTCTAAAGCCCATGTTACACGCGAGGTAATTTTTACTACAACTTTTCTGACACAGAGTCGTGTTGCTGGGTAAAACCTATTCACAGTGAAATTGGTAACTTGCCCCTCATGTTAAACATACACACGAAACAACGCACAACTTGTAACAAACCTGCAGCAGACTTGTAGCAATGCTGTTCCAACAACTGGATTTGTTCGCATTGCTTATTTCCAGCTTCTTGAAACAGACTTGTAGCAACTTGATGACCACATCAACTTGCGAACAGGTTGTCCCAACATGGCTTGTTGTCAACAAGCTTGTTACAAGTTGTTCCAACAACTTGTTACATGTCTGTAAACCAACAAGTTGTAACAAGTTTGATGACAACAAGCTTGCTACAGCTGGATAAAATGACAAGCTCGTTACAACTAAAGTTGTGAGATTTTTACGCGTGTACCATAAAGGCATGGAAGAAATGAATGAGAACGAAAAATGGAAACTCGAAAGTAAGAAGCAGCACAGGCTCAATGATTTCGTTGCAAGGTGAAAAAAAATTGCCACGTGTAATATGCATGGCCCTTGTATTCAATACCATACATACAGAAAGCCCGTTTGTTAAATCCAAATAAATAATCGGTCACTATGACCGGTGTCACACATATTTGACTGGCTATACAGTATTGAAACTTTCACTCACTGTTCTTGACAGGAATACTGAGAAGTCAAATAGTTTTATTTGTTCATAACTTATAAGATTCACGTGTTAACTAATGCAATGTTCGTCACTTTTGGACCGATATTCGACCGGGTCTTCTCTTGGCCTTAGGATTCGAGAATCCTGTATGGTCACAATAATGTATTGCCATTGGACAACCGTCAGTATTACGTTGTGTGATTATCATTCTCTACTAGAGCTGGTGGTTTTCTTGGGATCAAACCTTTGAAAAAGAAAAAAATGATGTGAACCAACTAACTGTGAATATATTAATAGGTAACGAATGAAAAGAAAACGCAAAAATAGCGGATATTCGATGTAAGTTTCAGCCCTTTCAACACAACAGTGTTGCCAACCTTGAGCTTTATCCCAAGATCCTGGCTTTTTTAAAGCGGTTGGAAATCTTTTGGGATTGTACAATTAATAGGTGTTTCATGGTTCTACTCAACTAATGCAGAGTAGTTTTCCAGTTTTCTTTACGGAGAACGGTACACATTGCCAGGGAGTTTTATTAGTTTTAGAAAACAAACTTGGGACTTTTTAGGGGTCTTGGTAGGGATTTTAACCGAATTCCACTTGGCGACTCTGAACGGAATGTGAACGAGTAGCTGTATTGAGCTTACTTATGCTTAATCCTTACCTAATCTCCTTGATATTTCAATTGCTTTTTCAAGTTTTCTCTGTTGGTTTCTGCACACACCTGGTAATAAAAGGGTACAGAGGTAACGAGCTCAAGACTTCAATGTACACATGCGCAGAACAAACTATATTATTTTAATATTACAATTTATTTTTTACCTGTTACCCGTCTATTTAAAATATTTCCTTCAGGAGAGATGAACTGTGCAAGCAATAGAACATCCTACAAAAGCAGATATAGTCGTATAATTTGATGCAGTGTATTATCTCAATATGCCATCTGCACCAGCCTCATACTCAGGTGCTTTGACGGCATAGGCGTAGGAAGCAACTTCAACTTTTCTCATCGTTTAAAGGTACGTTCACACACAGCGATTTGTCAGGTCGATTTCAGATGCACGTTAATGATGTTTGAAAGACATGTGGCAAACGTCATCTGGCGACATCATCAACTGAAAATATTCGTCATTAACATTCAGCAAAACCTAAAATCGGCCGGACAAATCGCTGTGTGTGAACGTACCTTAAGTTGGAGAAAAGGGCACTTGGAAGAAAACTTGGGGGGGTCATGCCCCCAGTGCCTATGCCACTGTTGCACAGGTAAATTAATACAAGCCATAATCCTTGCTAGAGAGGAAATCTTAGTAACTACCTTAGTGCCATTTTGTATGTTTCTGAAATTTCTGGGAATATACTTTTTTTGCAGGCTTGGTTTTAGTCTATGCCTTTTAGTTTGACTTGAAAATTCCACTCAGTACCTTGTATGTAAATGTTAAATTTCTACTACAGATTGGACATCCAGACACAGCCTCTTCTGTTTTCACTGCTGTGCTGGCATTTCTGTTGAGAACATTATCTGAAATACAGTAAGGGGCTGTTTATAATATAAACTACTGTGTAAGCTATTTTTAAGAACTGTCAATTAACAATGTCAAAGGTCAAAACAACAAATTCATCCTGTTTGCCAGGATGAAATTTTCTCATATAAACACAAGACAAATTCATCCCGCTTACCGGGCTGGCCTGGTCAGCGAGCCAGCTCGGCTTTCATGGTTTTTTCATTCATTATCATACCAAATAAGTTGTGGAGCTTATTTCAGGAATTACAGCATGGTAACCCATTGTTTACCAATATTGCTCAATCACCAACTCTCAAGTTATCAATGGTTTGGGTTAATGCACCTATCAATGTTATGCTGGGGAGTGGGGGGACAGGCTACCCACAGGAATATTGACTTTTTCAAAAAATAGATGTCATTAATCCCCATGTAACAGATGAGCTATTTTGGTCAAAATATCCCTCCCCAGTTCCTAGGGATACCCAAATGTCTAATCTCAAACACTATAAACGACATGCATATCAAAAACAAGCAAAATTTTAGTCTTGGAAAGATTTATTGAACTTATTTGTAATGCAACTTAAGAGGCACCACCAAAACAATTTTTCACATTCAAGCTTGTGAATCCACATCCACACAACCAATGTTTTGGATGTAACACATGCAATTGGAAACCAATCTTTGCATGTAACACATTCATATACATACATTTCTTGGTGGTGTGGACACCGTGACTAAATCAAAATACTAGCCCCATTCTCCATTTGGTGCTTGACAAAAATCGGGGTCAAAATGTCCCCTCCCTGGAGGACTGCAAGAAAGTCAAAGTTTTGTGCCTCGGGTCAATTACAAGCCCATCAATTTCCTGTAGGTAGCTGTCCCCCCCGCGTAACATTGATAGGTGCATATACAGGGTTTGAAGTAACGATGATAATGGAAATACAATATTTAGATGAAAAAGGATATTGAGATAAATTATATAATATTTTATCAATACAAAGTACAACTACAAAAGTCATAGGGTTCTTAAATCTTAAGTATATATTAGCACAGCACTTTAATTAACTCACATTCTAACTTGTTAAAAAATACATGACTTTGCACTGGTTGTATAGTAGAACATATATATTCTGGTTTAGATATATTCTCCAGGCAATAAAATGTCCTAGATATAGGAGCAGTGAAGTAAAATTGCCTAATATATGAACCGAATAGGCAACGCACTCCTATCCTCGCCGCCATATTGTTTTCTTTTTTAGTAATTTCGTAATTATTCAGCTTCCCCCCCGTCTTGGCGCACTATAGCTTATTTTAAATATTTTATTGGTTTTTCAAACAAATACCAAAAATTAAAAAATACGATGCATTTCTGCTTAAGAAATTGTCTTTTATTATTTGCATGTAATTGTAAATGCAAAACATGTACGTACTTCTGCAAATTTAGCTAGCCAGATAGCCATGGACCTTTGGAAAAAGTACTCAAAACTCTTCACACTCTTGTCATATTTATCTCGAGCAGTCGATAGAATACAGTGAAACTATGTAACAAAATATTCCAATTAATTTTTTCTAAAGCAATTTTCCCGCCAAATTTTTCCAATTAAATTAATTTATTCCTGCTTGCAGGTCTCAATCTCGCGCCTGAATTTTGAGGCTTGCAATTAGAGAAAGGTCAAGAAAACATAATAAAGTGTGGTATATAAAAATTATAAATTGGTTAAAGGCTTTGAGCTGAAATAATGGAATACTG
Source organism: Trachythela sp. YZ-2020 (assembly GCA_016169945.1). Classification (NCBI taxonomy): domain Eukaryota; kingdom Metazoa; phylum Cnidaria; class Anthozoa; order Malacalcyonacea; family Clavulariidae; genus Trachythela; species Trachythela sp. YZ-2020. The sequence continues at coordinate 3,086,575 of JADLSH010000386.1, read as the reverse complement.
CATTACGTTTACAGAGAATTGTTCGGCCAAACTTAGTGCAAAGCTAATAGATTGCTTCAAGTCTGCAGGATTGCTGTGTGAAAGTGTTTATGAAGGCAAGAATGCAGTGTATGTTGGGGCTTCATTTGAATGTCTTGTTCATAAGGTACTATAACATATGTATTGGAATAGATATTTGAATGTTTAATGTTATTTACCATCCATTTCTTGTTCGGCTTTTCGTATCTTATCTTCAATTAATTAATAAGTTAATATTTAACTTATTAACTGACTTATATTATTAAATGCACCAATCAGTTTGAAGATGGTGTAACATCCCCTCCCTGGCATATACCCAAGATTGGATTTTTAAGATGTTTGGATGGTCAAATTTACCCCACCTTCCATGTCAAAAATGTTGTTTAATTGCCCTACATTCAGAGGCGTAGCTAGAGGGGGGGGGAGGGGTCAGTCAGTTTGCCACAGACTCTGCAAATGTCGGCTTGACTTGGCAAAAGTTTAAATGAAATACGGAATTGTGGTGCCACTTAGCGGCCGGTCTATGCGCTGTGCGACCCATGCTGTGTATTAAAATTGACCTTCTCAGTGGCAAAAGTGAGCATACAGTGTTTACAATCTTAACTCCGGAAAGTTAATAACATGTTATGCTTCTCAACCTTTTGACTGCGTGTATAGTTACAATAATCATCAGGAGAGTCTGCGGCAAACTGACTGACTAAATATACTCAAGCTAATACCTGAAGCATTAACTAATATATTTTCTAATGCATGATGCAGCCATTCCTGATTATGACTACCTATGTACTTAAATGTTTGAAAAATGAACATTTAATGGATTATTTAGCTTGTATAGTTTGCACGGACATACTATCCAGTAATCTCTGTCGACTATCGAAAACGATACGCTTAATTTTAGCTGTGTACGTGTGTACGAGGCCTAGCGACGCCCCTGCCTACATTTCAAGTCCAGCTAACAGTCAAATACCCCATTGACAGTTTTATAATGTCAAGATTCCACATTCTTGCTCTTATTAAAATGACTCTCATTTATTTCTCTCACAATTTGCTGTTAACACAAAGGTCAATAGTATGTATAACCTTGCAGCTTTTTGAAGGCAGGACACTCTCCTCCGCAGAGGCTTTTTATAGTCTAATAAATTCATATTCCTCATTATCCGCCATTATCTCTAAGTGTCCCGGAAAACCCCCTTTTATCCTGGCCTAACCTGCGAGCCTTCCTGCCCGATCGTGATGCACCTTCAAAACTTCATGTTATCCTAAATATTAAAGCTCGCTCTCTCCGTGTATTAGACTATAAAGCGTTCGCAAGCCTCTGCGGAGGAGAGTGAAGGCAGGAAGTGACTGCCTCACAGGCTAATAAAAGTGAATGTGCATGGAGTCAGGAACTTTGTGTTCGGCCAACAAAACAGTTTGCATTCAAAACAGTGACACTGGTCAAATCCCCTAGACACCTTTATAGGATTGGGTCATTCCAGAAAACATCTACGCATGTACGCCTCCCCCATGTAGAAAATTGGAAGTTAAACCCCCTCCCCAGAGTACCCCCTTTAGATGCCTTACTGTAATACATTTTTTACTATGATCAGGTAGATTTCCCACCTCTCCCTTCGGGTGGCAGAAATCTTCTCCAATTAGGAGGAATTTGAATCTTTTCTGGAATGATCGACCCATTGAGGAATCAAATTGCCCACAGCCACTGAATGAATTTTACTTGCACCAAATTCCTGTCTTGACTGGGATATATCTTGTGGAATATCAGTGATCATGGCAAAAAATGCCTGAGCAGAGCATGAAATAACGGTGAAAAGTTGTCCGGAAACAAAAATTGGTCCGGCCAAAAGGGAACTTGATCGCGGACATTTTCATGTTAACTTTTTGTTTGGACTTTTTTTATTTCATCTTGTCTCCCAATCTCTGTTTAACAAATTGCATCAGTCTTGAAGTATGAGAACTGACTACTTCATTTTATAGATTGGTCGGACAAACTGAAATTTGATCGGTAAATGTCCTATGTCTGACTATTATTTCAGCTTCTGCATGAGGTTTTTTACCTTTTCTGCATATTAACCATTTGCAGCCACATTTATATTCATGTTACCAGGCATATTGTAGAATCAAATGTTATAATTTGCAACTACCTACAGTAGTCCACCTGACCTATGTTTGGCTAACACGTATATGCATCATTGTTGAATGATCGCGTCCATGCATTAACAGATTGACTAGCAGCTAATCTCTGTTCGAATAGTACATTTTCCCTTGATTTGGAATTCTGATTTTTTTCACTAGGCTGTTGAACTTGGTATTAGGAAACCAAAAAAGGGAAAGGATATTATGGTATGTGTTACCTTGACCCATTATTGCCCAACAATTTCCCCTTGACGAGTAAAATCGTCTGGTATTAGATAGTGTAAAATGAAAAAGTGGGCGCATTGTGGATTAGTGGGTTAACAAGAGACATTTGGCAGCTAGATATCTGGTTAACCCATTAACAGATACCCAACACTCTCTCCTTGACACTATGTAAAATCGCCTGGCATTAGACAGAGAGTTTAAAATGACAAAGTGGGTGTATCAGGGTACATTGGAGCTTAGTGGGTTAATTAAATAATAATAATAATATGCCCATTAACTCTTAACGCTCATCATTTGGCATGACACAGATCAAATTGGTGCCCATACCAAATTTCCCAGTGCTAAGGCTACCAGATTGATATGCCATACTCATAAATTACCCATTCAAGTGACCGTTCAGTGCATATAACAATTAATAACATTGAAATGTGTTTTGTTCGCTGATTGTGCTGAATTACCTTTTTGCCACTAGATAATGCAAGAAATGTCTGCAGAATTTATTAATGACTTTGAAGGAATAGAAAATCAAGAGACATTTTTTACTCCTGCCGAAAAGTCATTGCTTGTTTATTCCTGTATTATTGGTCTTTCTACCAACGCAGTAAGTATAACGTCCATACTTTGCGTTCAAGAGGGTCTAGATGGGGTTTAATGTTAAGTGTTACATACCCCTATTTTATAATGTTTAATGTTGCTACGCTAAAAATGTTGCTGTTTACTGTCATAGAAAAATTAGTTAGTGTTGTAATTCTTCGGGGGCTTCTAGAGGGCTTCGGTGGCGCATTCGTCAGAGCAAGCGCCTTTCACTTCTGAGTCTTGAGTTAGATTCTTGCTGAGGACTTTACTCGTCACACTCATGTGAAAAGAGTATTAGTCAACGCTCTGCCGAAAGTCGTGGGTTTTCTCCGGGCACTCCGGTTTCCTCCCACAGGGAAAGTTGACTGGGTGGGTTAGGATAGACAGATTAGGAACGTAATATCACAATTGTTGTAAAAATAGATAATGTAGGCTAAGTACTAAATATAGGTAAGCGAGGTACTTGATGTAATCGGTCACTGAAAATCCCCAACGGGGAGTGAGCTGAATAATATGTAAATGTAATTACTACAAAAAGTCTAACACATTCCAGCGAAGCGAACGAGTGAGATATCATGTTCAACACGAGAAATAAATCTGGTATTTCCAAGCATACATGTATTTTTCTGTTTATTATATAAAGGACAGTCTTTTCAAACAAAATAAAATAAAATAAAATAAAATATCCATTTTCATAAACTTCAAAAGCGATAATTTTCACATGTGAGATTATCATAAATAATCTCACATGTGAGATTATCAGTTTTATCAGTGCTCGAAATCTCTATAAAGCACTATATGAATAAAAGGCAGTATTCTGTAACAATGAATTCATACAGACGAAAATTTTAATCTCATGCACATGCCTATGGTGGGATAGACTTTACCAAGAGATCACTCCCAGTGACTGGGCCAATCAGCTTTCCCATATGATAGCAATGCAAATTTTTATATGACGATAACTACGAGGCAGATATCTCGGCAAGCGAGACGTCTCGATGAGCGTACTCATATGAACAGGCCCTTTCTCTTGTGTTTGCTAGATATCATTGGCAAGGCACAAAGTAGAGTTATGTGGAATTGAAGAGAGTCTAGTAGTGGCATTGCAACACAGTAAACCACGGATCATTGAAGATGTCCAAGCTTTACACAACATAGAGAAAAAGGACAGATTATGGCAGGAAATGAAGAAGAATTGGTTCGAATGTCCGGTTGATGATATCAGAGATTATTTTGGTAAATCTTGTTTCTAAATGTTTAGGCTGGCTGCGATGTTGAAAAATATCACTGCAATCATTGCCAAAAGTAGAACCATTTCTATACATTGTGCAACGCTGGATGCGACTTGCCCAAACCTGTCTCACAATAATTTTGGCCATAGCCTGTGAACAGACCTTGCACGTAATGTGAGTTCTGTACACAGGCTATTTTGGCCATTGCATGCCAGTCATGGTTTATGCAACTCGTCCCGAAAGGCCGTTGCGAGACAAGTTGCATGAAAAATTGCATCTTGTAGCAGAGCTTTAAGTGATGATGGCACAGTGGCAAGTGCAGATGCCTTTCACCTTGTTGACCTAGACTGAGGCGGGGGACATCAATAATGATGCAAATTAAGCGTCAAGATGGCGGACAAAAAAACGTATTTTTTTGCTTTAGTTTCTTTTTCGAAAACCGGCTTTGCCTACTGTACTTTCAACTCTGCGTCCGGGTTTTTGTTCCCTGCAATAACCAGTTATCTGATTATAATTTGCTTCAGATTATAATCTGCTCCAGTTTTACTCTCTCAAAAACCACAGGTTTTTGTCGAGTATCCTGGTTTCCTCATAAAATAGGCCAATATGCGATGACTCTTATTGAATCTTTTGGGGTTTTTTCAAACACTCTATCCTCTTCAAAAGTATTTGATTTCCAAGGGGATGTATATAAGTACGTTAAATTGTGGCAAGTTTAAAAGTATGTACGCTTTTGCGTACATTCGTGTACCATGAAATGTAGGCTACGTTCCTTTTATTGAGATAAAGTTGAGAGAAATGGTACAAATGTTCTTAAAGCTATAGGTGCTAAAATACGTAGGTCGAAATTTTTAATCTAACAGAAATAGTTATGCTGTACAGCATTAATTTCTTTCTCTTGTGGTTTGTAATAGTACTTCTCAAACTCATTAATAATTCATGAGCAAAACACAAAGGAAATCACCACCGTATCGTTGTCTTGATACCACGGTAATAAACACCCATAAATTAACTCAACTTTCGCGTCGAATTTCTCTTTAAATACTGGTTTGTTTGAGAAGCTATATCATACACTCGAAGTCGTTTATTATAGTGATTTAAAAACACCTCAAAGTATGTTAAAAAACTCGGTTAGCGCCTTGTTTTTCAACACACTTTTCGGTGTTTCAAATCACTATAATAAACTCCTTCTCGTGTATGATATATTACCTCATGTTCATGAATAGGCGGATATTATATAATTGTAAAGCATTCGATTATTACGTTAAATATTATTACTATTATTATTACAATTAAGTTTGAAATTGGCAAAGATATTTTTGGTTTTTCTTTACCGTGTAGGCGAAGAAATTGCTTTCTATTTCGCGTGGATGTCATATTTTAGATGGGCGTTGTGTATTCCATCTGTGTTTGGTATTTTTGTTTATTTCTGGCGAAATCCCGGAATAACAGTCGATGATAATTTTCTTCTTCCATTGTATGCTTTGTTCATGGTTATTTGGGCTCTATTTTTTGTTGTGGTAGGTATATATTATAGAGAACATTATTTGATATTTTAAATGTCCGCGAAATGATGGGGCTACGAATTTCTAAAAACTTTTTTGGCTCAAACATGATACAGGTTTCGTTGTTGAAAAAATGAAATATACAACTCGGTTCATTGGCTAAATACATATAGATTACTTCATGGTTGGTGCTTATTTACGAGTTGTGAAGGATCGCCAAACAAACAAGTGAGCGCAGCGAACGAGTGCGTTTAGCGATCCTTCACAACGAGCATTATTTCTTCATTTTCTTGCTGAAATTCCAATCAAAGAGGTTTAAACCTAAGTATGTTTAGCCTTGAGTGTTTTCCTTGAAGGTGATATAGTCGTTTTATTCATAGCGAAAACACCAATAGAAGCGGTGATTTCGCTAAAACTTGGCGCCATGCATGTTTACAGTTTTGAGCGCGAAAACACTAGCCAATCAAAACGCGGAGACGATAATTCACCACATGTGGGGAAAATCGTCCGACCAATCAAAACGCTGAGACGATTTTTATTTCACCTTTCTACTGCACGGAAATCTCTATACTTATATAATAATGTGAAATCTTCACCATTTTGTCTTCACGTAGATGTGGCGCAGACGTGAAGCTGAGTTGTCTTATTTATGGAATACATATGGCAATGAAGATGCTTACGACATTAGACCTGAATTTAGTGGCGAGATACGTACAAGTCCTATCACAGGAAAACCTGAAAAGTATTTTCCCAGATGGAGACGCTGGTTGAGATATCTTGTCAGTGTTATCTTCACACTGCCGTTGTTGCTGGTAGCTGTAGCTGCTATGTTGTGTTCGCTCAATCTGAATGGTTATATCAAAGATAAACACAGCCCTATATATGTCTCAGCTTTGGCGTATTTTGCCGAACCCGTGAGTATTCTGAATAATAATTTATGTATATTGTTTTGTGAACGGAAACTTAGTCGAAAGCATGAGATAGGACGCGAATAAGGTCGTTTACAAGGCACAAGACCAATTTTTGTTCCGATGAAAGTGCTGTATAAGACGCTCTGATAAATCCATTGTTTCTTTTACTAGGGTCATATTTTTGCTGGTGATAATCCGTACCATGGCTATCTTATACCAACGGTTGCTCACTCCATTGTTATAAATATTCTTAACACAATCTATAGATCAATAGCTAGTCGATGTACAGATTTTGAAAATCACAGGTTTGTACCACCTAAAAATGATGTGTAATTGAGGCTAACATTCCATATTACGATCCACAAAGAGGTCGTCGCAAGGATTGGGGTTGGTATCTGGGGTTAGGATTATACTGTAGTTAGCGATATTGAAATAGGATTCTAGTTAGCGTCATGCCTGTAGATTATATTTTCGTGGATGTAGCTTATCTTCAAATGGAACTGTTAACCCGAAAAATTGATGTAATAGAGACTTGTGACTGTAGACTCACTAGACTGTAGACTGTAGACTCACTAGACTATAGACACTCACTAGACTGTAGACTGTAGACTGTAGACTGTAGACTGTAGACTGTAGACTGTAGACTGTAGACTGTAGACTGTAGACTGTAGACTGTAGACTGTAGACTGTAGACTGTAGACTGTAGACTGTAGACTGTAGACTGTAGACTGTAGACTGTAGACTGTAGACTGTAGACTGTAGACTGTAGACTGTAGACTGTAGGAATCCAGTCTATCTAATTAAAAATCTTCCTTACAAAATAGTTGGAGATGTTGAGTCACATCTGACTGTCATATCTCCTCGTGATTGATGAATTTGCCAATAACACCATGCTCGACCTGATTGTTGGAATTGTTAGCCAGTATTTCCAGTTTCATATAGCTGTCTCCACACGATTTGTAGAGTTGGCCTTTAACTCCAGAATTCTTAATTCAACTAAGTTTTGAAATTTTGAAGCGCATATTTTGAATTTGGAGTTAGCTCCTCAGACTATGGAGGTAGCGTTGCTCCATGGTTCGTTTACTTCTGCAGCCATCGTTAGCGTTAGCATTAGGGTTAAGGTTTGGAATCAAACAACCAATTTTAAGTTCTGTTAAAATGCGGACTCTCTAAAACTTGAACTCTCTTTCTTTTATTTTAGGACAGAATCTGAGTGGAGTAGATCACTTATTGTTAAACGGGTTGCATTCGAGGCATTTGATTGTTTTTTGCCCTTATTCTACATTGCTTTTTACCAACTTGACGTCGTTAATCTACGTCGAGAATTGCTTGGCTTGTTTGGAGGTAAGTTTTGAATAGTGATGTTTCCTGGATGATTGCGTTCATAGGGGTAGCCAGGGGGTTTATGATCTTGTTCCTGACACAATATGAAACATTATGCCCTGAATATACAGCATACAGTTCATACGGCCAAAATACAAAGCCGATATTTGAAATATCTGTTGCGATTAATCCAATCCACTTAAATGAGCATGTTCTTTCTCTTAGTGATATGCTTAGATTTTAGATATATTAAATTATATTTTTGTGGACGTACAGTAGCCAGTCATCGAATGGAGTTAGAACCGCCCCACCAATATTCTTTTTAAAAAGGCAATGGCCCCTCCTTAATTTTTTCTTAAAGTGTCTGAAAGATAAATAATTTACTAAGTTACTGAGTTGACTATCAAGGCCTTAAATCAAATTAGCATGAAATTTGAGAACCTAAATTCGGACATCCAATATTTCGCACTCAACTTTCCGTCATGCCAAATGAGGTAAAATATATAGCTATCGTAAAATTGATGAAAAGTAAGATGCAAAGATATGCAGATCAACTGAAATTATAAACATAGGTAAAACAGTCCACCCACTCCCTCCTGACACGAGTTCTGAATGACATAAGAGCTTTTGGAGGTAGTCTGGAACGCGCCCCATATCGAGAAATACGATTTAACTTTTTTTTTATTCAACTTCGCCTCAATGGCAGGGAGTCCACAACAGCGTCAACCAATTACTGTGGCCCCATTGTTAGTTCCTAAGGGTTAGTATTAGAGGGAGGAAACCGGAGTACCCGGGGAAAACCCTCGAAGCACAGGAGAGAATCTCAACTTACATGAGTTATTTGAGCACACTGCCGATCTCATGCGAGTACCAACAGTGACCTCGACCTGTTGTGAAACAGGCTCAACTCAGTGGTAAGAGGTAGCGCGCTAACCGCTTCCGCCACCCGTACTACTTCGAACTTCTCCTGCCCACACACAATGCCAGAAGAAACTCTTAGATGAAAATAATCTGTAACAACTGTGTAGTAATTCAGTCTCTGAAGATGTTGCAGCTACAACGAAACGTTAGACATGTAAATATGGTTTTTCTTTTAAAATGCCGTTGTTAAAAATTTTATGCTGGGCATTAATTTTCATAACAAGAATTCGTTTCCCGCCTGGGAAATCACTCGCCGATATCTTAAATAGTCATGACAAGGAAATATGTGTAGTTATAAAACAGAAATAGCTGGATCTTTCAAAATTCGTTGATGTAATTTGAATATTTGTTTACAGGTGATGAGATACGAAGACTGGTAACTGAGACTATTATTCCATTCATAACCGAGCATGTTTCACAATGGCGTAAAAAAAGACAGTTCTGTAAAATACACAAAATGTCTAAAGTTCAAGAACAGGTACGAGATTCAAGACAAAAAACCACGGCCAGCTGACAATTTCAGAAAATATAGAAAGAAACAAATTTCGAAGAATAATCATGTCATCTTGAAATTTCAATATGTGAATAAGAACAATGTTTTTACAATGTTTTAATTTCTTATTAGGCAATATCTGACTCGGTGTTAGAAGAATATGATCAATTTGATGACTATCTGGAGATGGTGATGCAGTTTGGGGTTCGTTTATAGATTTGTTTTTTTCAGAAATTCGGGCTTAACTTTAAATTTTGTATTTCTTGCTAGAAACTTTTCACAAATTGTTTTCATTGGTGTAAAAAGTAACAGTCGTCCCCCCAGACCATTCTCGGTAATCTAAACTTACACTTTGCCATCCACCATATGGTGGACGAAGGTCTTGACATGTGTTCTCTACTGTTAACAGGAAACTTGACATTCATTTCAAATTTCAAGCCGTACCTTTTTGCTCCTGTGTTGTTATTGTGTTCTTAGTTTTAACCAGTGAACTCTACGTAAACTGGAACGATAACTCCAATGATCAAGTCCTGTGATTGGATGAAGCCAATTTGAAGCAAAGAGCGGAAACAGCGCGGGAAAAATGCACCTTCAAAAAGACTAGGGATAGTTTCGAGGAGTGGAAAATTCTGTCAAAAGTTTGTTTTTGAGCGAAAATGAGCAAGAAAACTAGTCGTTTTTTCATCTGAAGGCTTCAATTTAAAATAACCGTTCCTGGTTTTCTGGATAGTTCTCACTGTTCTACACTTAGTTCCAGCAAAAATTCGAGGGGTAAGAGTTTTTTACACGAAAAAATGGCAAATGTATGAACGTGCCGAAGCAAACTTAGCTCTTCAACTTCGAAAAAAGCTACTTTAAAACATTTCGACGGTCCCAAAACTTGTTTTGTACTAAAGTCCAAGTAAAATTATGGTGGACGAAGGTCTTGACATTCACTTCGTAAAATTTCAAGCCGTAGCTTTTTGCTCCTGTGTTGGTATACTGGTTTTAACTTGTCTATTCTATTTCAGTATGTAACTTTGTTTGCGTCTGCTTTTCCATTGGCGTCTGCTGTTGGCGTCATATTTCTCTTGATCGAGAGCCGTTCAGATATGTTTAAACTTCTCTTCATTTATCAAAGACCAAAAGTCCTAAGGTAAATTATACTTGAAGCGAACTTGTGTTACAGGCAACAAGTTGAATCAAAGGACTTGAGAGATAATAAAATGAATATTAGTCAGGTGGCTTAACGAAATTATTGTGACAAGAGTGATAAAAACATCGGACACAGAGCTTCACACGGACCTACCTATCAATATTGGAAAGGGGTGCCCACGTATGGTATCGCGCAATAGCTCATTTTGCTCTATTTCGCACGTAGATTTCATTGAAATGTTTCACGTTTCCCTAAAGTTGGAGTAATACAAGCAACAAAATGCTGCAATTTGCAACAAAAACTTATTTCAATGCATCTTAATTCAAAGTGTTTACAAATGTTGTCTCATGTTTTGTAACTTTGTTGCAAGTTGCAACAATTTCGTTGCTCGTATTACAGCACCTTAAATGCGATTCTCAAATTTGATATTTTTAAAAAAATTGATAGGTAGGTGCCAAGGAAGCACTTTACCAAATTTCATGCTTTTATCACTCACGATCGAGCCTAAATTTTGCGTTAAGCCACCTGACTATATGGGTGACTTACTATCCTCAAATGACGTCACAAGGTTGGGTTGGGGTTATGGTAAAGATAAGGAATGAGGTTTAGGTTTCGAGATAGGATTAAGATTAGGATTAGAGCTATAATTAGGGTAACGATGAAAGTAAGGATTAGGATTGGAGTAAGGAGTTGGGTGAAGTATCAACATCCGCGGTTTCTTATAAGTTGAATCGAATTACTGTGTGTTACAGTATATCTTGATGATAAAGTGTTGTACCAATTTTGCTGACTTGTTCCAATGTTGTTCCGATATTTGGTTGTACTCGACATGCGTTCCCAGATTGAATTTGATGTATATTATTTATTTCTTCTAGAACTTGTGATATTGGTGTATGGTATAATGTGTTGTGGTGTATGGTTGCAGTATCAATGTTAACCAACACAGTGATAATGGGATTCTCATCAGAACAACTTGCTGAGTGGTTACCGTGGATGTATGAAACTATTAAAGGAGATCAATATATCAAGCTAGGGTATGGCAGGTATGTAGGTTACATCGATCTTACATTGTGTGAGATGAACATTGAAAATGTTATATCACGTGTTGAGTTGCCATGGCTTGGGTCGGAACCTATTTTTACAACGTGATAACATACTTTTACAACGTGGTAACATACTTTTACAACGTGATAACATACTTTTACAACGTGGTAACATACTTTTACAACGTGGTAACATACTTTTACAACGTGATAACATACTTTTACAACGTGGTAACATACTTTTACAACGTGATAACATACTTTTACAACGTGATAACATACTTTTACAACGTGATAACATACTTTTACAACGTGATAACATACTTTTACAACGTGGTAACATACTTTTACAACGTGATAACATACTTTTACAACGTGATAACATACTTTTACAGATTTTTGAATATTTAAATTTTTCCCTGTTCGTTACAGCTATTATATTGGAATCAGCTAACCACAGTCGATAAACATTTCCCTGTATATTAGATCAATAATAACGAGAAAAAAAACAACAAACAAAAACAACAACATCTATTTGTACCACACAATGACTGTAGAGTGACCAATACCAATTCGTAGAGCAACTATTATTTATTTGTTGGTTTTATCTAACTTAAATTTCACAATATTACGCAGTGTTTCACGCTTAAAGGCGGATTTCCAGTCCTCGCACGAATGTCATTCCGTTCCCACCACACGCCGTTTTATGATTGGTTTATTATTGCGAGTTCTCGCAGCGAGTAAAAAATTGTTCAAAATTTTGAACTATTTCCCGCGAGCGGCAAAACACTCGCAGAACGTCTGCGAAGCGAGCTGCGAGGAGCTTCGTGCGAGGACTGGAAATCCGCCTTAAGCCGATTTTTCTCTTCGAGCGAATGACATATCAACGTAGGCCTTTGTAATACCGATTCCATAATGGTCACATACGTTTGTTGCGAGTCCACTCATTCGCATGCGTCAGGAGGAGAATAATCGCCGACAAAATTGCTAGCGTGAACCAGGCTTTAAGCCCAGTTTCCATTTGGTCGTAACTGTCGTGACCAGGTCATGTTAGGAGATGTGAAATAGTCAAGAGTCTCGCTTGTCTTTTGTGTACTTTATGCAAATCAATATTTTCTGATTGTAGATGTATATCACCACTCTATTACATCGGCCACGTTTGTATGTTCACGGCCGTTACGACTAAATGTGTATTATCATGTACCAAAATGTTTTCTTGTCTGTGCAGGTACATAGTCGCTTGGGTTTTCGCATTTGAACACTTTCTTATTCTGTCCGCCTTATTTATCACGTGGTTTGTAAACAGCCGACCAAAATGGGTTCGCGTTGCGATAGCAAAGGAAAAATACGAGAAGAAGATGGAAGCACAAGAAGCAATTTTATTGACAACCGAAACAAGACATTCTTTACGTAATGTGAAGAAAACACAATAATTATCACAATTGATACAATGCACCACAATTGATACAATGCACCACAATTGATACAATGCAACACAATTGATACAATGCACCACAATTAATACCGGTGTCCCCGATTAGTGAACCATTCGTGGTTTGCTAGAAGATTTGACACCTAAATAAAGTTGTTGATTGATTGATTGATTGATTGATTGATTAATACAATGCAACACGATGATTTAAACACGATTTGTTGAAAAGATGTAGCTAAGTCTGGAAGATTTGAAAAGATAGATGCATATAGAAATATTCAGCTATTCATCCATCATTAAGTCGCTTGCACTTAAGAATATATTTTTATACATTGCTTGTCTTCAAATCATTAGTAAATCATTAGTTTACCACATGAGCTATTCGCTCATGTAGATCATTTTAATTCTTAGTTACGTTTGTTCTATTCTATATTTTCGCAAACTAGAACAATAGTTTAGCTAAGGCATGTAAATTATCCAAAGTTGTGATTTGGTATAAACAAGCGTTAGCCAAATTTCTCTATTGACTATGGATGGTGACATTTTGTCCTGACTCAGTGGATGCGCAGTCAATTGTTCTCCTAACTAGCTTATATTGTGAAGATTTTAACTATCTACACGATTGGATTATTCGTTATGACTAGCTAATTCTGCACTAAAGCTAACAAATTTGTCCTCATTGTTTAAACGAGCTAAAAGTTTCATAAATCCTGGATTCGGTTCCGCCATATTCCTTCCTTCCTGTACAAACTCTAATGCCTTCTCCAAAGAGAGTTTCATGAACGCCATAATGTAAGCCACAACGATAGTTGATGAGCGAGACTTGCCCTAAAAACAAGGATGCCAATATTAATCTAATTTACCTTCACAGAATGCTAAGGGCAAGAAATTAAACGCAGATATATATTAAGTCCCCTGAATACAAGTCAATGGGTTTCAATTGGGTTATGGACAATAACTTAGGTGTGTAAATATTACACACTCAGCACATTTGACAAACCAAAATGTCACAGTTACAATAAATTTAGTTTTTTAATGTAATTGTATAATGTAATTTTACACATAAAATTACACACTTAGGTGTGTAAACAAACACACCAATGTGTGTAATTTTAACATACCTGGCGACATATACTCCTGTATGTTAGAAAACACACACGGGTGAGTTCAGAACACACTTCATTTAACAGACCTTACCTAAATGTAAGGTCTAGGCGTGTTAAGTTAGATGAAAACACACTTTGGTGTGTTCAATAACACACCATTTTACAAAACATGTAAAGGTGTGTTTACATGTAACGCATCTTAGAAGTGTGTTTAACACGTCCTGAACATTCTTTTTACACCCGTTTACATTTAGTAAAACATGCAGTATTTAGTGAAATCAAACTGGGAGCTCTGTTCTCGCATGTAAAGTGAGTAGAATATGACAGCTTTAACAACCTCTCAGACTTAACATTATATTATTCAGACGGTAAAAATGAGGTAACTGCAAGCTATAACTAAGGCACTAGTGCTTGTCTTGAGACGAGTCTTTCTTATTCCCTTGCCCCAAAATGTATGTATCTTACCTGAGCACAATGAACTAAGACATTTCCATTCGTTCGTGCATTGTGGATGAAGGTTAATCCTTGTATGACCTCATCAATAGGGATTTCAAACTGTGCATCGTCATCCCAGAATAATGTTAGATATTCAATATTCAGGTCCTTGACAATTGTTTTGACTGAATTCTTATGCATTAAAAAGGAAAGATTGCAATTAAATGGATTAATAGAAAATAAAAACACAAACATTGGGCACACCATAAATTGATACAATTCTAACTTGCTGTCACTCTGTGTAAAGCAACTGACTCTGTTTCACTTGTCGAGGTAAAAATGTTGGGCGTTAATAGGTTATTAGAGCCATCTTCACAAGGAATGTCAGTGTTTTCAATTTGTCAACAAAATTGTTTTCCGTTGTTGGAAATTTGAAAACACTGGCATTCCTCCAGAAATTCGCTTTTATATTAATGTGGTTGAAACGTTAAGAATAGAATGTTATCAATTTACGAATAGAATGTTATCCATAGTCAATAATAAAGAATAGTAACTATTTTGTTCTTTGGCTTTGTAGTCCATACCATGGCAGTAAACAGGAACGATACCCTCAATCACAATAAATTTGGACAAATTATACGAACATTTAAACAACTTAGTCGTTTTCATGTAAGCGTGAACTCAAATTAACTGTCGAAGATAAATGCATTGTCTATGCTGATGTGAAATTGTAACTTGTAAAGAGCATCTCATATGACATGCATGTTTCAATCTGATCCACCAATCACAGTTATTTAACGATCGCATAAATTTCACAGTTATAAGGTTCGGAACAATCTTATTAAAATGCCCTTGAAGTGGGTTCGCATCACTCATGACTCTTACCTCATATTTCGGTCCAAAAAAGTTCACCAATCCCGCGGCAGCATTAAGAATGTGTGTAATATGCTGACGTTGCAGAAACTGTCTGTTGATCGATGGTCTATAGCCACCGAGATATAAACCTCCCATTTTAGTGGCTTCATTACTTGGTATTATAACACTGCCTAGTTTATCCATAGACTGGGTGTACTCCAGAGCCTAAATATTTAATGATATACCGTTAAAACCCACATAAAAGAACCACCATGTTAGGTGACAGGCAGACGTGGTGCTTATATAACATTGACTTAGTATAAAATCAGATAGAGTCCGCGATCTTTAACTGCATGGTTCTAATTCAAAAAAATATTGTACTGCTTTAGTGTTTTAAATTGCATTCTTACCAATATACCAGCGTCTGACTGAAAAATATCTGAAAAACGTCTGATATGTAGAAGCTTCGTATTAGAGAGTTGTGTCCATATTAGAGAGGTGTGCTTATTAGAGAGATGTGCTTATTATACAGGTGTCCATGTTAGAGAGGTGTCCCTATTAGAGAAGTGTCGGTATTAGAGAGGTGTCCATGTTAGACAAGTGTGCGTATTAGAGAAGTGTCAGTGTTACAGAGGTGATGTGTCTGTATTGGAGAATGGAGAGGTATCCGTATTAGAGATGTGTCTGTATTAGAGAGGTACATGTCCGTATTAGAGTTGTTGGTATTAGAGAGTTGTCCATATTAGAGAGTTAGGTGTCCATATTAGAGAGGTGTGCTTATTAGAGAGGTGTGCTTATTAGAGAAGTGTCCATATTAGACAGGTATCTGTATTAGAGAGATGTGCTTATTATACAGGTGTCCATGTTAGAGAGGTGTCCCTATTAGAGAAGTGTCGGTATTAGAGAGGTGTCCATGTTAGACAGGTGTGCGTATTAGAGAAGTGTCAGTGTTACAGAGGTGAGGTGTCTGTATTGGAGAATGGAGAGGTATCCGTATTAGAGATGTGTCTGTATTAGAGAGGTACATGTCCGTATTAGAGTTGTTGGTATTAGAGAGGTGTCAGTGGAAAAGTCGTGAACCTCTTCCAATTACCTTCATCAAAACTTCTTTACTCTCAATGGAACTTTTGTTGTGTTTAAAAATTTCCTTTGAGCAAGTGACACATATATTTCCTTTGAAGACATTTGGGACAAACTTTACACAGCTTGATTCCCCGGTAAAGTGAACTTGTGTTAGAAAATTGTCAGCCATGATAGTGTCCTAAAACGTTAACCAACTGAAAAAATGGATCTATAAATAATGAAAACAATGTCAATGTAGGGAACCCTTAAATTGCTGAAAAAGCACGAATCTTTGTATATATACTACAAATGAAACAAAGTGTGAACTTTAATGGCACAGTTGTAAGGCATGTTACTTTCATCTCTGTGACTGCAGTTCAATCCCTATACAGTTGTTTGATCATTATAGTTATAGGGGGATCAATAATAAGGCTAACCTTTAGATCCTCCTACAGGGGCCTATTATGTACTGTATTTATTAATTTTAAGGTTCCTGAATAAATATTTTGATTGATTCATTGATTCATTGATTGATAGTTTCGCCCTAAATGAATATTAGAGATCTATAAATAATGAAGTCGATGTAGGGAACCCTTAAATTGCTGAAAAGCATGAATCTTTGTAATACTACAATATGAAACAAAGTGTGAACTTTATAATGGCATAGTATTGCCACTTGCATGCTGATTCAGCTGATACCGCGGACGATTTTTACATGTAAATGGTAATGGACATAAACGGTTTTGTGTTTATATTTTTGGTATAATATAAAATACTGCCTGAAATTTTATGGATAATTGTAACAAAATAACCTGAATATTAACACATCTTATGATATAAGTTTTCCCTACTTTATTCTGGATTTTCCCCTCTTCTTGGGCATAAAGCTTCGCGTATCAAATTAGAGTCACAAATGTATCAAATTATATAATTATTTAAGTGGTAATTGCAACTTTCAAGCGCCAAAATATAGAGCTTACATAAAGTTCCCCTCATTTTGCGGAAATAACAAATTTGCTTTCACAATTCTTTTTGCAAAACATTTGTTTGATTTTAGTTTATTTTCGAAAAAAAATCATTGTATTTTGAAGTTAGGAAATTAGCTTTTAAGGAATTCTGCATATTTGGCTTAATACAATATATATGCTGAATGGGATGTCAATTATCTGTCGAACAAGGTGTATATTTGGCAGTAAACGAGCTAGGTTTGGACGAAGCTGATTTGCAAGGATGGCGGCTGAAAGATAACCACATTGAATGCTTAGGTTTGGTAGGTAAAACTTGGTTTTATTTCAGTTTGTTTGATAAGATTGTTGGGAATTCTTGTGCGTGGCCGTTTCGAAGACAATGCGCATTTGTCTTCAATCAAATATTTGCACTTGTACACTGACCCGACGGACTGTTTTTTAACGCATCCAAGGATTGAAGAACCATTGGTCTATCAAGATCATCATGGGGCTTGTTTTGATATATAAAAGGCAGGACAGACCGTACTGGTTTGACAAGAAACATACTATTCTGGTTAATTAAATTAGACTAATTTAGACAAATAGTCTGATTGACCCATGGGGCTTTCACCTCTGAGATCCTGGGTTCGATTCTCGCTGGGGACTCATGACACTTATGTGAAAAGAGTCAGTCAACGCTCTACTGAAAGTTGTGGGTTTGCTCCGGGTACTCCGGTTTTCTCCCACAGGGAATGTTGACAGGGTGGGTTTGGATTAGCCCCAAACTAACCCTTCCATCATAGCTGTGCTCCCTAATCAGACATGAGTCATACGGTGGCTGCCAGTGGCACCTTTAATAAGCCTTCGTCTCGATTAAGTCGAGCTGCGTCCTTTGCAATTCAGCTCCGCTCTCTGCAGCTGCAAGTAAGGATGATTAGCATACCCCCACTTACCTACTTACCTTACCTACTCTCGTTCCCCTTTAAAAGGCATGTTCACACGATCCGATTTGTCAGAACCGATTTTCCTCCTGACGCATGTGATTTACTCTTGTCAGCAAATCCAGTTAATCACATTTGTCAAGAGGAGAATTGGATCCGACAAATCTGATCGCGAGAACAGGCCTTTACATTAGTAAAATCATCTGGCATTAGACATATTAGTAAAATGACAAGTATTAAACATTCTGTGAAGTTCATGACAGCCACTCAATTTGAGAGAGATAAAAAATGCTTCTCTATGGTTCAGGCAAAGGTCCTTCCTGTTCTCATGACAAAGGATGTTTGCTTGAAACATTTGGAAGTGCTTTTATCTCTTTCAGATTGATCAGCAACTGTTGTGTAAGTCACAGTTTGTTGCTGATGCTTGACATATTTGAGCCATTAACCCATAAGAAACACAA
Organism: Trachythela sp. YZ-2020; assembly: GCA_016169945.1. NCBI lineage: Eukaryota > Metazoa > Cnidaria > Anthozoa > Malacalcyonacea > Clavulariidae > Trachythela > Trachythela sp. YZ-2020. The sequence goes on along the minus strand of JADLSH010000386.1, from coordinate 3,067,821 downwards.
GCATGTATAGTCTGGGTAATTCATTAATGTCCAACACCTACTTCAGGGATGGATTTACTGGGGGATGCAAGGGGGTATGCAACCCTCTAGTCATTGGCCAAGGGGGGGCAGGAGGGATTTGGATTTGACAGAGCAATTATCAATTAAAAATATAATATGGGCCTTTGGGGGCCTTTTAGATCATATTAAGGCAACCTTATTTTCAAAAATTCTCTGACGAGCTACTCAGCCCCTTGACTGGGGGTCCTCAGTGAGAATGCACCCTGCCTCAGTCCACAGTCTCGCCCTGCTTCAGTCCACAGTCACTCCCTGCTTCATGCCTTTTGCCTGCTCAGCACCCCCCCCCCCCCACCAGATCAACCTGGATCCATCCCTGTTCTCCTTGGCAAGTAAAACATCTGATATTAGACAGTGGGAATTAAATTATCACATTGGATGTATGGGGGAAAGTGCTTACCTTACAAGTTGCAGCTCAAAGTGTGGGTCAACAAACTGTGAAATGGTCAACTTTGTTTTGGCTAGTAAGAAAATAATTTGTTATTCTTCAAAATATATTAGTGATTTTGAGCTTTAATTAAACCATATAAGGATGTATTTTAACTTTTCTATTTGGATGTAACTTGATGTACAATCCCTTTTTAAGGTTGAGGAGAAATGGTTACAAGAACTAGATACTGGAGTGCACACAAAGCCGAACAGTTATCCTGGAAGTTCATACGAAAGATTTCTATTACTTCAGAAATCAAATATAGCAATACCAAAGCCATGGACTCGTGTAACTCTGAAAATTTACAAGAAACCATTGAAGTCACTGATGTATGGGATTAATTTTTTATTTAATTTTTATTTTAAGTGCCTTACAGACACTTCTACAATACGGACACCTCTCTAATATGGACACCTCTCTAACACAGTCACCTCTCTAATATGGACACTTCTCTAATATGGACACTTCTCTAATATGGACACCTCTCTAATGGGATACCTCTCTAATGGGGACACCTCTTTAATGGGAACACCTCTCTAATGGGGACACCTCTCTAATCAGGACACCTCTCTCTAATCAGGACACCTCTCTAATTAGGGCACCTCCCTCTAATATGTGGACACCTCTCTCTAATATGTGGACACCTCTCTCTAATATGTGGACACCTCTCTCTAATATGGGGACACCTCTCTCTAATATGGGGACACCTCTCTCTAATATGTGGACACCTCTCTTGTGGGGACACCTCCCTCTAATATGGACACCTCTAATGGGGACACCTCTCTCTAATGCAGACATTTCACTAATAGGGACACCTCTCTAATACAAACACCTGTCTAATATGTGACACTTCTCTAATGGGGACGTAGTGTGGACAGCTCTCCAGCCCCTCACAATTTCAATAAATCATAATTGTAGACAAAAAATTGTTGTCGATATTTAAAAGTTCTGTGGCAGAACTTAATTTTTTGGCCATAATGACAATTTGAATATGCATGTTAAAAAGAAATGAAGTATTGATTAATTATATTTATATTCACTTGTTGTTAATGTCTTTGATAGATTTTTCTGCAGCGTATAGTAAATAGTAAGTGTTTGGTAACCATTTGCAAAACATCGCCGTCGATAATTTAATCTTTGGCGGCAATTGCCATTTCCCACCAAAGATTGTGAGGATTGGCTTTCTAATGGCCATAATGGGGACACCTCTCTAATGAACACACCTCTCTAATAGCAACATTCCTCTTTAATGGGGACACCCTTTAATGGGGACACCTCTCTAATGCGGACATCTAATGGGGACATCTAACACCTCTCTAAAGGGGACACCGCGCTAATATGAACACCTCTCTAACGGGGACACCACTCTTATATGAACACCTCTCTAATGGGGACACCTCCCTAATGGTTGCACCTCTAACGTGGACACCTCGTTAATGAGGACTCCTCTTTAAAGGGACACCTCCCTAATATGGACACCTCTCTAATAGAGACACTTTTCTAATGGGGACACCTCTCTAATAGGGACACCTCTCTCTAATAGGGACACCTCTCTCTAATAGGGACACCTCTCTCTAATAGGGACACCTCTCTCTAATGGGGACACCTCTTTTACCTAATGAATAATGTACTGTACAGTTAAACAACACATTTATTTATGTAACATTAATTTCAGGATTCCAAAGGTTCCTAGCGAGTACAACTTTCCATGCAGTGATACTTTTTCTGATCTAATGTCGTATGTGTCGACTGAAAACTTCAAGAATTATTTGTTGCAAGCTTCAAAGAAGTACAGCAGTACACCACTTAATGGCGATGTGGAAATTGAGGAGATTTCCGGAGAGGTATACTTTATGCATCGTATAATTTTATCATCAATATAGATCTTGACAGAACTTTGTCCAGTCAGTTGCGTTTAATAAGGTTATCGTTATGCAATAATTTTGTAAGCCATCACAATTTTAACCCTTTGTTAAATGGTCTGCGCCTTGATCCCACATTTGATGGCGTATTGGAAAAGATAATCGAACCCACTGAGCTGAATTATGCAATTTCTGGTGCTTCTGCTTGCAGTGTAGATTTGTTTCATTGTTTGGAGATTTTTTTCAGCTGTAACACTAAACCAAGGGATGTCGCAAAATCTAAATACAGACTCTATCCATTAGTTTGGTTTAAATCGTCTGTAAGATCTACTATTCATCTATCGTTTCTGTTTGATCGTTCTAATATTTTTATTAACTAGTATTATACCGGGTGGGGCAAAAAAAAAGTACTACTGTTTGATTTAGTATAACTTAAAAACTAAAAGAGCTATTACACTTAAACAAGTTTCTTTGCATTCAGCGATGTCAAACGTAAATTTTGATATGTGCCATGTGCATTTTCGTTCAATATTGACCGAGATAGCTGCGTTTAAACTTGAGTAAAGATTTTTGGAAGTGTCGAGAATTAGCTAAAAATGGCCTATTAAATAATTTGATAACCATTAGCATTTTACGCAAGTATTCGTTTCAATGAAGTGAAGTTGAAGTTAGAAGCCAAATGTTAGAATAAAAGAGCATATCTATTCAAGAAACATTTCTAACTTCAACTTCACTTCATTTAAATAATACTTACGATAAAATGGTAACGGTTATCAAATTAGTTTAATAGGCCGTTTTTAGCTAATTCTCGACAGTTCCAAAAGTGTTTAGTCAAGTTTAAACGCAGCTATCTCAGTTAATATTGCATGAAAATGCACATGGCATATATTAAAATTTAAGTTAGACATCGCTGAATGCAAAGAAACTTGTTTAAGTGTAATAGCTCTTTTAGTTTTTAAGTTATGCCAAATATTGCCCCACCCGGTATAATGTTTTATATGTTCTATAACTATAGTATTTGTTATAAAGGAAGGTGCCTTGCTTGGGATTTATCGTCTCGTTCGCATCTTTCTTCCTGGGTCATTTACTATTTAATGTTGTATTGCCTGTTTTAATGCAACGTCTTGGTTCAATAAAGTTGTTAACTAAATTAAAAAGATATGGTCATCGAATTTCTAACCAGATAAGTTTTTCAATGTCCTAATATTTTCAACATTCTTATTTACAGGACATTTTACAGCGTTTTGCTAAACGGTTGTTCAATTTGGAAATTATTAAGCTCAACAACGTTTCGTGTGACGAATCTTCAGATCCTACAGTTGAAAATTCCTCTTCAGATAACAACATTCTTAAAGAGGAATCGACTGAATTGTCAACTGAGCAATTCCTTTCAGGGCTTTTAACAATATACGGTATCCTTGAAAGCAAAAGCGCGTACTTCGTTCTAGAGCCATTTGCACCGCATTCATTACAAGATGTGGTTTGGTTTAGTCCCAGTGTCATATCGTCCACAATCACAAAGCCTTTATTTCTATTATATCAAATCCTCAAAATGTTTGAAACGTTCCACGCGTTGGGGTATTATTGTACGGTAAACAGCCTTCAAGATATTCTGCTTGGAAATTGTCTGTGGCTGCATTTAAGTGCTAGCAGTGCAAACATCGGTGATTTTTTGACAGAGAAATCCGACACAAATGTGGAACGTGCCCAAGGTTCTCAAATGGATTCTGACTTGAATTCTAAAGAGATCGGCGCTTATGAAGTTTCGTTTCCATTTCAAAAACTTGGTCTGCCAGAGTTAATCGATATGTGGGTCAAAAAAGAAATGAGTAATTTTGATTATTTGATGGCTTTAAATATGATCGCCGGACGCTGTGTCGGTGACCCTAATTATCACCCTGTGCTGCCATGGGTCACAGATTTCACGTCTCCAAATGGCAAATACCGTGATCTGACGAAATCCAAGTTTCGTATCAACAAAGGTGATTTTCAACTTGACATCACGTTTAAGAATGTCTCCGACTCGGATGATGATTTGACGGAAAATCCGCCACATCACGTCTCGGGTGTCCTGTCTGAGATCACGTATCACGTATACCTAGCACGCCGTACGCCCAAAAGCGTGCTTCAAAAACACGTTCGTGCGAAATGGGAGCCCAACGAGTACCCTTCCAACATGCAGCGCCTCCAAGAATGGACCCCTGACGAGTGCATACCCGAGTTCTTTTCCGACCCCACGATTTTTAAATCGATTCATCCTGATCTGCCTGATCTGGATATACCGACTTGGGCTGAAAATCCGGAAGAGTTTATCAGATTACATCGCAAAGCGTTGGAAAGCGACTATGTGTGTGACCACTTGCATGACTGGATTGATTTGACGTTTGGGTATAAGTTAGTCGGGGTGGCAGCGGAGAAGGCGAAGAATGTATATCTTCATTTAGTTGATCAACATCAGAGAATCAGCAGTCACGGAGTGGTTCAGTTGTTTGAACAGCCGCATCCTAAGCAACATCGACACCATGACATGGTCCTGTATCCGTCCATGGTTAACCTGGAAGATGGCCTTGAACATGAAATGAGGGATGTCTCCAACGAAGGTATTTATGGCGTAGAGTAAAGTAACCTGAATGAAGTTAGAGGGTTCTAATCGCCCTTTATTTCAGCTGGGTGCAGTGGCGAGTAAGGGGGTCTATCCCCCCAATGATCTCCAGAACTGTTCTTGTGAAAAGTTTAAATCCAGGCAGAAAGTGGTGGGCCTATTTCTCGGTTATGATATGGTCGTCTCAGAATGCGTGAAAGACCCTAGAAATTCCCTAGAAAACCCCAGAAATTCTGAATTTAGGTTGTTTTGCCTCCCCCCCCTCTAAAGTCAACACCCTGTCTGCGCCACTGGCTAGGTGCTGAATTGCAGGGGGCACAGCCCAAACGTAATTTGATCACAGAGTACAGTAAGGAAGCACAGTAGAGAACCAACCACAACTCTACTTAAATGAGATTTCAAGCACATCAGTCTGTGCATGGTAAACTAGTCGCCCATCTTAGGTTATACCCTATACCGCCTATACCGTCCACCCATTTTAGCAGACTAACTCAGTGGTAAGAGGAAGCGAGCTAATCACATCTGCCCACCCGTAATTTTATACTCGATATATTTGGCTATCACAGTGAACTTAAAGTTTATGTTAATCAGCAGGATTTTCCATCAGATATACATGCTCCGTCACCATCATGTATTTTTAATGACAATTACAAAAAGTTGCTATGGGTACTTTGTATATGTTGTTATTGTTGATTCAATTAGGCAATTGCCTTAAATAGGTAAGATTTTCTATGTTATCTAAAAAGTCATGAAAGTTCCATTATTCGTCAGGTCAGCTCGGTTTTGTCGAAGAAGGCCAGGCAGAGTATATGTGCGATGAAATCCTACCAAGTTCCTGGGATGAAGTCGACTTTGATATGAAAGTTGAAACCGGTGAAGATGAATTGAGCTCCTCCTCGAGTTTTAAGATACAGAAACTGTGGCCGCGTCCTAATTTTCCCGCCTTCTTGAGACTCAAAGACAGTGTTGAGACGACAACTGATATTTTGCCAAGCATTGATAGTTTACCAATATCACTACCGATTGGTTATGGTCCGTTAGAAGAATTTGATCAAGTCGAGTTGCTTACTAAGTTTAAGTTACAAACAAAACAAAACGAGCTTCCCGTTGCAAAAGATTCGTTGGCACATAGCGAGGTAAACCATTTTCCCTCTTCTAGACAGCAACGGCAACAACCACAGCGACAACAACAACCACAGCGACAACGCCAGCTGCGACAACGGCAGCAGCAACAACAGCAACGGCGGCGGCAACAGCAGCAGCAACAGCAACAGCATCATCAACAACTGGAACAGCAACAACAATAACAACAGCAACAACAGCAGCAACAACAACAACAACAACAACAACAACAACAACAACAACAACAACAACAACAACAACAACAACAACAACAACAACAACAACAACAACAACAACAACAACAACAGTAACAAACAACAAACAACAGTTTTGTAACCACATTTTTTTATAAAGTTCATGGGGGTTAGTTATCGAGCTGTCGAAAGCATGCCATTAACGTTTAAATTAATCTAGACTGGATAACGTTTGATATCACTCCTCCGATATTTGTTTGCTGTTATCGTGTTCTTTTTTGTTTTAGGTCGCAGTTTTGCCAAGATCAGAAATTCCTGAAACTGCACGTCACAAAGAAATCCAAAACATGTGTACGATGCTGATGGAGATGTTTCTACCAGCAAAGATGCGACTTTTGTCATCTGATATGACACAGAAGGAGAGATTCAACACAGCAAAACGCGTATTTAGCGCTGGAAAATTTGCTATCCCAGGGTAAGTATTCACCCTATTACTTAGACTGGATAGTTCTATCAATTATTTGAAGAACTCTAAGTTGATAAAATTCCAAACAACTCTTGGTTTTTTTGGAAATCTTTTTTCGTTTTCAAATGATATATCAAAATATCGTTGCATGATATATTAAAATGAAGTGAATCTGTGAGGTCATAGGCGACAAATTTTGAAATGCCGAAAATCCTGCCGGTATTAAACTTATAACCATCCAAAACGAACTTTCAGATCAAATAATATATAATTATGAGAATTTGAAACAGATATAAGATGAATGAATTGCAATCAAATTTGTCCGTGACAGTTATTATCCTGCGAATGATGTCATCTTACTTACACAACAAACAAACCGAAATAGCTCAAAAACGGAAAAAGATTTTGAAAATTTGTTTGGAAACTCGCTATAGGTACAATATTTAACAGTTATTCTACGAACTCGAGTCGTATATGAACTGATAGCTATCAGTCGTATACGACGAGAGTGAGTAGAATAACTGTTTTATTATATACACAAGCTCTGGATATGAACAGAACATTTTGGCGTGCTTTTTTCAAGTAAAACTTGAATTTCCTCTTCATTTAATTGTCCAAATCTGCCGGCCATTTTTCTACTTTTCTCTACTAGCAGGATATGAGCTAATATCCTGCTAGTAGAGAACCAATCAGATTGCAGAATACCTCATATCCAGAGCTTGTGTATATGATAATACTTATTATCTAGCTTTATATATAAAATATGTTAACCATACCAAATTTTAGCACTTCGGTCATGGTTCCTGCTTTTTCTTTTAGAATTCTTCGTGATGGTGTAAAAACGTTGTTCGACGAAGGCTGTGGTTTTCATAAACGTCAAGGATTCCCCCCTTTAACCCCCGAACTTTTACTTCAACAGCATGTCAACATTATTCCATTCCCGTCGTACTTCAAACATCTCTACGAATTTCTAGTTGAGTTTAATCTGGGTAACGCTGTAACCAGTAGTTTGGCAGTAGAGAAAAAGAATGGTCGAAAATTCGCCATAACGAACACCCTTAGTGATCTCTCCTGCACATTACGGCAGGTCGAAATTGCCGTTAGGCATTTACCGGATTTGATGGCTGATTTGAACGGCGAGGGTCTAGATTTGTTAATAAGCTATTTAAGCCCGTTATTTTCTAACGAGGAAACGCAATTACAAGCATTTTTGCATCTATTTGATCCACTGGCGGCGAGTTTGGGACCAAAACCGACAAAAAAGGCGTTTTTGAAGCAATTGTTGAAGCATTACGATGTCCGAGCGAGCAATGCTTCAGTTTTACTTTTTCATCAGTCGTTCTTGTCGAAGCTAATCATGCGGTTTGGTATGGATCAATTCCTTGATCATTTTCTATCTTTCATCGTCGACGCTTTAAACTTGTCAAGCAAAGACCTTCAGGTCAGTGTATTATTACTTACAGGACTTGCAGAGATGAAAAACATTTTCAAACTTACTCCGAGTAGGATTTTGAGTTTTCCCAACCTTCCTCAAAATAGATTCCCCGACCAGCACGCTTTTGTCTGGGTGGGTTAGCCAGTTGGCCATTGCAGTATTGCTAGTCCGACTGAGTGCTGAATGTTGCTACTACCAGACTAGTCTAGTACTTACTGCTTTGCAATGTTTTATTCTCAGTGTTTCACTTTCAACCTTCCTCAATGCCAGTAAACCTTCTTCACCGGTGCTACCCGCAGCTTTTTTGCAATTCTGATGACCGGTTGTATCGGTCATGGAATCGTAGAAAGCTTTAAAAAGTCATCCACTAGATATTTTAATTCTAAATTTCTAAATTGCAACGCCGCAGATTCAATTCCTGCCAAAAGTTCGATAAAGTTGCATCTTTCGCAACTGCTCCTGGTTAGGTCTAAAATATGCATATTATTTTTAAAAGCTGTCCAAACTATGTTATACACACAATTAATGTTATAATGCTCGCTTAAGATTAACACTGACGCCTTATCCAACCTTAAAAAGAATCTAAACATTTTGGGTAAAACTCTCCCTTATAGCAGCATTTGATTTTAGGCGGCCATGTTGGTGTACAATTTCGGCGTAATTCTGTACACCAACATGGCTCCTAAAAATAAGTGCTCGAGTAAAGCTTAATTTTAACTCAAATGTTTTGAATCCATTAGGGTTGGATTAGGCGTCACTCTTAACATTGACCAAGCATTTTAAAACCAAATTGTGTGTATAACATTGTTTTTACAGCCTTTGCATATAATCCTGACTTTAGCAATAATATTTTTTCAAAACTCAACGGGAAATAATTGTATTGAATTAAAATTTTTGGTGACCACTCGTTTTAACGATATACAAAACATGAAAAACAGCCAGCATTGTAGCTTTAATTTTTTAATTTTGTGACGTCACGTAAAAAAATCTTTTGGAAAAAATCGGTTCTAAACTTGTCAAAAAATATGGGTGTTCTAATTCCCTTTGTGTTTTGTTCATGAATTATTAAAGATTTCAGAAAAGCATTTACCGTTTTGTTTAAATGAGATTTTGTAATATTTGTAGAGAGTTTAATATTTTGTCATGTTTTGACCGTTTGACTATAATTATGTGCAGTTCTAAAATTTCAAAAATATTGCTTTAGGTGAATGTCGATACATATAGTCAAGATGAAGTACAAGGTGTTGTACTTGAAGATGACAAGGAACTGGTTCAGAATGATGTAGGGGAACCACGCACAAGTGTTGAATCTATAGGTGAGGATCTTGAACGCCAGAAAGAATCCGGTGATGTCGGCAATGAAAGTAAAAGCCAAACGCACAATGAACATCTAACAGACACCTCTGACCGATTAGAAGAATCTGGTGGGAGAGCTGAAGATTATGACGAAACATTTGAGAAAGCTAACGAACCTCGCAAGCACTTTAACGAAGAAGATAAGAACACTGAACCAGTCTTTGGTGAAGAAAAATGTGACTTGGTACAAAGGTCTAGTGATGAGTCGACTGATGGTACTCGTAGCACCATTCTATATCCCAAGACAGGTAGATAAGATATTAGATCATCTGTTTATTAGAATATGTTAATTTGGTGGATGAGAAAATGAGACATTTTCGATTCTAAAACATGCCAAAACCTTCATCACATGTCATGCAGCATGCTTATTTGAGAAATTTGTCTCTCTTTTTAAAGGATTAGTGTCAGGCGCCATTTTTCGGGCCGACTAATGAGAAGACCTGGAAAAAAATTACAATCCATCATATATTTAAACCATCCATTGTAATCCTTCCTCATTTTATCTGTTTTTGATAGGAAATGTACCAAACATAGTAAAAAATTTAACATAAATAACCTATTATAAACAGTACTGAAGAATAAACTCAGAAATGGTATTTCCTAGAATATTTGCTCACCATTGGAAACATTCTTCCGGAAATAAATTTTGCTCCCCGGGAATGTTTCCCTGCAAATAAAGAAACATATTTTGTTTCCCAAATGTGAGTTTTTGTTGCGGAAAAATGCCACCTTCGTCCTTCGAGATGCATGGCTTTCGTAACAATATTTTCGCAACAATGTATTCTAGTTTGCCAAAGGCTCGATACTATTACTAAAGGATTACCGAATGGTTTTCCGTGCAGGATTTCGTGTCTGATCCTAACACGTGGGATGTTGCGAGACTTTCTGAAAGCGTAAAAAAATACGAGCTGATAGGCGAGTATTTTTTAGATTTCACAAAGTCGAGCAACATCCCAAGTATTAGGATCGCACAATCCTGCACGGAAAACCATTTGGTAATTATTTTATAAAATAACGACAAAGAAACGACGGATATTTTAAAAACCCGCGAAGCGCCTAAAATTTTCCGTGCATGATTGTCTCATCCTGCCAGTGAACTCTAAATAAACTGGAACGCTAACTCCTATGATCAAGTCCTATGATTCGTTGAAGCCAAGCTAGTTTTTCTGAGGTTTGAGTTGAAATACTTAACGCCGAACATTGGGCTGTATATGAAATTGAAGCTATTAAAAAGTTCTATTTGATATAAAAACTTCAAGACTTTAGGCAAAATGGAAATACTTAAAAAATACAAAAACAACCGCAATTTTGTAAAATACGGCAAATTTTCCCTCAAAGTTTTAAGTATTTCCTTTTTACCTAAAGTCTTGAAGTTTTCATATCAAATAGAACTTTTTAATAGCTTCAATTTCATATACAGCCCAATGTTCAGCGTTAAGTATTAGCTAAGTATTTCAACTCAAACCTCAGAAAAACTGAATTAAGCTGGCTTCAATTCCCCCCTCCTGCGTTAGCGTTCCAGTTTATTTATAGTTCAATGCATCCTGCACGGGTATTGACCAATCACAGCTCGCGTAGTAAACATGTTATTTTCTAAATGTCTTTCTTGTGCGTTATTTCCCAGGAAACGTACAGGAAGATTTTTTGAATGACGACGAAGAAGCGTGTGGCGAAATTTCTCGTACTGAACGAAGAAATTATTTAAATGGTGATGATGGCGACGTTGGTCGTCTTGGTGATGAAGACGATGACGAAGTCGAAACAATCGAACGAAATGATGCCATCTTTCACAAGTCGTTTCCGACCGTATCGCGACGAGACTCCGATGATGACTGGGAGAGGGTTGACGAATCCGACTTCAGTTTTGAACGATCCATTTCGTTTCATTCCGAGCATTTAGACGACGATAACGAAGATACGCAAATAGGCGATGAATATGTGAGTTCAAATGTCTTGCGAGGAAATACATTGAATGGAAATTTTCAAATATTTGTCAGATGTTACATAGTACGTCTAGATAGGAGATGGCACCATATTAATACGCACGAGCTTGCTCTCATCATAGTTAATAGAGAGGGCTGGTTTGGAAGCTTCATTAAAGTACAATATAACTCATTATCTATGTTATTGTCCAGGTTTATGCAAAAATGTAGTCCTTCATTATCACGTGTGTATTGTATTTTCACACAAACAACCAATAGCAATGTTTTGGTTTATTTACCCATCCGTAACTTAAACAATTGCCCAGTTTTGACATGGTTATTGGTTGTTTAGGTGAAAATACAATACACACGTGACGACGAAGAACTACATTTTTGCATAAACCTAAACCAACATAGATAATGAGTTTCGTTGTACTTTCGTGAAGCTTCCAACCAGCCCTCTCTATTACCTATGCTCTCACCAAGCGCATGTGGTACAATACAGTGACATCAGTGTATCTAGAGTACCGAGTGAAAGATTACATATCTCGGCCAGAAATTATTACGCATTTAATTCTTTTCCGCCCGAGAATGCAAGACAAACTTTTGCAAATTTTTCATCCAATTTTCATTCAAAAATGGAGCAAATTTTAATCGATTTGTTCTTGGCTTCTGGCCGTGAGCTCACATATTTTCGAACTAAAATGTGTGATATTTTAGACAAACACACAAACAAACCCAGGTCAAAATATAACGTCCTGGCGGAGGTAATAAACTTATTTATGCAACTATTCTTAAAGCGTTTGGTTTTGATTTAAGGCCTCAACAGCATATCTTAAATTCATAGTACTGCACCATAATCACAGGTTCAATTCCCTCCAGTGGGCCTATAGTTGCATTTTTCGCAACTGCTCCTGGTTAGGTCTCAAATATAGACATAATTTTCGCTCGAAATCTCCATCTACATCTACTTTCCCTGTGGGAGGAAACCGGAGTGCCCGGAGAAAGCCCACGACTTTCGGTAGAGCGTCGACTTACTCATTTCACATGCGTGCGATGCGTAAAGTCCTCGGCGAGAATCGAACTCAAGGTTCAGAGGTGAAAGGCGCGCTTGCTCTGACGACTGCGCCACCGAAGCCCCATCGAACAAGATGGCAAATATATTAAATTCATTCTTTCATCCCAGGTAATGGAACGCGAAATACCCGAAGCTGCAGCTGAAAGCATCTGTTGGCTCTCGCCAAGGCTTGGCCCATTGTTGACGTCGAATCATATCATCAAACCATTGTTGGGCATGTTGGTGAAATGTTACGTTGGTGTTGTTGGATTGGGCGATAAAGGGATTTCCATTGGTGATACTAATGCTAAATGGATATTACACTGTCTGACGTGTTGTGCTGAAATATATGGCGAAGCTGTTATTGTTCATCAATACATGCCTTTTGTCATGTCCAAGGTGAGATCAATATAACTTTTCAAAGATAGTTGACAAGCTCGTACCGGACCTTTTTTGCGCTGTTTTGGCAAGTATATTTTCCGAATTGTGTTGAAATATGGTTGCAAAAGCCGCCAAAATATCAAGAGCAACGCATGGTTGAAAGTTCTTATATATACGTATGTTGTTAAACCATATTATAGACTCCGTTTGGCCAAGGAGTTTATTGTATTATGTATTTTGTAGATGTCCGAAATATGTGCTCGGATCGAGTTTGTTTTGCACAGACAAGCACGGGTGGCAGATGCGGTTAGCGCGCCGTCTCTTAAGTCTTACCTCTGAGTTAAGCTGGTTATACAGCAGGTCTAGGGCATGGATTTACTCAGGTTGGGTAACGTCAGTGCGCTTGATAAACTCATGTAAGTTGAGATTGGTTGGTTCTCTCCTGTGCTTCGAGGGTTTTTCTCCGGGTACTCCGGTTTTCCTCCGTCGCTAAAAACTAACCCTTAGGCACTAACCACCAACCACTAACTAACCCTCGGAACCTTTGTCAATTGGGTTGCAAATAGAGTGGTAAACTATTAACTTAAACTTAAAACATCGACAAAAATTGAGAGATTCTTGTAGAAAATATATTTAAAATTACAAATCATACACGACAAGAACGCTTTTAGAATGGTTAAAAATATAGGCATTTTATAGCAGGGGCGTAGGAAGATTGTTAAACTTAAGGGGGCCAACTCCCGGCGCGGAGCTAGAACATTTTGAAAATTTGGAGTCTCTAGATCGTTGGAAATGGCATTTTCAGAGTCTTCCCCTACCTCTTTCGTTAGGCCCTTTCATTAATATATATACGATTTCAAATACTTCTAGTTTCGAATTCAAGCACTTCGCTGCAATGTTCTTTAAGTACAGTTATTTTTGGGGGGCCGAAAGATATTCCGGGCCCCCCTTATAAATATTGGGAGGCCGCGGGCCCCCCTGCTTCCTACGCCCCTGTTTTATAGGTCCTAAATTTATTGAAAAACTATTGCGTAAACTATAGAAATTAGTCAAATGACACCATTAGGAAGATGTACTTATACCAAAAGGTAAAACCGCGCGAAATGTGGCCTGAGACGATGTAAGTTGTCAAGCTATTATAACCTATAATAAGCTATAATAAACGTGTGCGAATTACAATATGTTTACAAATAGTTAAAAAAGGATTAGAATATTGTTACTTATTACAAGAATTGTACGTATCTAACTGAAGTTCAAATATTAACACTATTATAATATATATTAAAATCGGTATATAACTATACACAATAAGAAACATCTATTATCGTGAAATTCTCTTGTTCCTTGATGGTCAGCATTCCCGGTAAAGCTTTATCATGCAAATATCAGATGATTGTTTAATTTCAGATCAATATTTCATCGGAACATGTGAGTGTAAAAGGTGAAGCCAATCTTGCTGGAGCTCTTGTCCTCGTCAGACAATATATTCGTTCCATTTCCAAAGATTCCTTGATGCGGCAGTTTGAGGTACGTATATCGTATCCTATTGGGTAAAACGAAGTTTCGTAGTGGGTAAAATGAAGCAATAATTATGTGGACAGTTCACCTTAGACAAACAAGTAACGGCTCATACATATTTTTTCATGATACAGTATACCCCCGCGCCCCTTATTCAATGTTGTATTGTACATATATTGTACATATATTGTACAAAACATTTTCATCGAAGTCTTATTTGCTCATAGTCATTTATCAACATTGAGAGGGGGCAAGGGGGGTGAAATACTCAATTTTTGACAATAAAGTGAACGTTATATTAGATACAGAGATTTCCGCAAGCGCTGTCCACAATAATTTTTGCCAGGATTGTAGAAGCATTTTAGATGATTCATCCAATTTATTATTTTAGATGCTTTGTTATCAAGCTCTGGACCAGGTCCTGTGTCTTATATCATCTGCAACGATAACCTTCGCGAGCGAGGCTCCCGCGAGGATGTTCCTCGCATTACTCATCCTCGATATTCTTAACGTTGTTTGCGATATTTTTGAGCGAGATTCGGCCCAAGACCTTCTTGCGCCTGTGATTGCCACATTCTTTTCGTGTTTTGAGTTCTGTACTGCTCCCAAAGAGCCAGGAAAAGATGATTCGATCAAGCAACCTTGTGCGAACGAAATTCGCGAGACTTTCACTGCATCATTAGCATATAACGCGTACATTCCGCTATGTAAATGTCTTGGTGACACGTACATGTCAGCAACTTTGGATAAGAACAATGATATGATTTGGCAATTATGTTGTTCGGTAGACGAAGCGCTGTCTAACCACACACCAGCTACAACCGCACAACCAATGTTTGTATTATCAGATGAGGAAACGGAGGCAGACCCAAATTTAAAAGTTAAACCTCCACCAAATGTCACAGAGAAGAAGATATTTGAATCTGAAAGAAACTATTCACCAGACCTAGAATCTCGTAAGGATGTGAAGAGTGCAAGTTTAGAACGAGCTGTTCCTATCCAAGAGGAAACAAGGTGTGCCATGCTTTCATATTTGTACCTATTGCTTCTACTTGTCAAACTTTTATGGGATATTAATTGCAATGTAATACAGATGTATTTTTCACCTTTGTGACCCTAGATCGATTTCTTCAATATGGAGTTTTCTGTTTGGTTATACTTTTCAGCTCAGTTGCATGAGAGACAATTTATCCCCCCGAAATATATTTCCACCTTGACGCTACCAGACACCGTAGGCATTTTTCGACGTTGTGTTTGCAGGCAAATACAACGGTTTTTCTGTATAATAACGTTGAACCAATAAGAATAGCCCTTGTAGTTATGAACTGATAATAACTGGAATAACTGAAGCTTTGAAAGGTACATGCAATTATAAATATGAAAACTGGCATTTGTTAATTTCGAACATTGTCTTGCTATATTTTTGTATGATTTAAGGACGAAAAGCACGTTTGTGTCATCGCGACAACATTTGGCTGGAAACTGGTTAAAATATTGGAAGAATCATTTAGGTAAGATGTCTGTATATGTAACGACTTTTATTGATGAATGATGGATTCAATATAAGGAAAACGTGGTTGGAATTTTGGAAATTCACTGACGCACTTATGTTTTTGACTATTGCATGATTAACTGAATAGGGACTTCGGTGGCGCAGTCGTCAGAACAAGCGCCTTTCACCTCTGAGATCGTGGGTTCGATTCTCGCTGGGGACTCATGACACTTATGTGAAAAGAGTCAGTCATCGCTCTACTGAAAGTCGTGGGTTTTCTCCGGGTACTCCGCGGAGTTTCCCCCCACAGGGAATGTTGACAGGGTGGGTTTGGATTAGCCCCAAACTAACCCTTCCATCGTAGTTGTGCTCCCCGATCAGACATGAGTCATACGATGGCTGCCAGTGGCACCTTTAATAAGCCTTCTTCGCAATTCAGCTCAGCTCTCAGCTGCAAGTAAGGATGATTAGCACACCCTCACTTACTAACCCAATAAGTCGAAATCTGCTCCACTTTGTCATTATAATTTGTCTAACACCTGACGATTTCACTCAGCAATGGGAATTGGGAAAGTATTAGGTATTGACGGGTTAACCAGAGAATGGTCATGTCTCTTGTGAAGTTAGTTTGTTGCAATGTGCCTGAATGCGCCCAAACGCTCTACTCGACATTGGGAAAGTGTTGGGTATTGATGCCTGATGGAGTTAAAATTACATACGTAGGTAAGCGGGTGTGCTAATCATCCTTACTTGCAGCTGAGAGCTGAGCTGAATTACGAAGGAGGTAGCCAACTTGGTCTAGTGGAAGGCTTATTAACAAAGTAATTAATGAAAAAACTATTTTAGGAAAAAGGAAAAGGATCGATGGGAGCACATTTTCACAACTAAGGCTTCAAACTTTCGCTGGTAAGCGTCCTATATTTAATACACCTAATGAGCTACGTAGTTATGATTATGCACGTTGCCACCCGATTAACTCGTGCATATATAGAGGGCATTCAAAGAATGCATACCTTCGCCAAGTCAAGTAAGTATTCTTGCATAAATTATTCATGCAACAATTACGCATTCAGTTGTTTTCAACCCGAAAAAGCAAGACAAACCTTTGTAAATTTCTCATCCAATTTGCATCCAAATTTAACCAAAATTTGATCGATTAGTCCGCGATCTACGGCCATTTGTTCCACAAATTTTCGTATGGCCGAGGTAAAAATGATGGTTTCATCGACGAAGCTAACAAAATGAATATGCTATTATTCTTAGGACACAGCGATGTTGTAAAAGATATTCATATTCAAGACAGCGAACATTTGTTTCTGTCCGCTAGCCGAGACAAAACTGTCAAGCTGTGGTTACTCAGTAACCATGGTGACGGAATTGGCCAATCAGCGTGCTCCTGGACAACGTACGATCATCGTAAGCCAGTTTTTGCCGTGGATGTTATTGACGTCATGAGACAAGCGGTTTCCTGTGATGGATCTGTTCACGTAAGTTTGTTGGTGTGATGTTATGCAAATGTAAATCATGGTGGCCGGACATTTTGCCGAAAGACACTTTGCCGAAAGACATTTTGCCGAAAGACATTTTGCCGAACGGACAGTTTGCCGACTGACAATTTGACGAACGGACTTTTCGCCGAAAAGACATTTTGCCGAAAGGACAACTTGCCGAAAATAGAGATATCTTCTGAACTTTAAAGGTCCGCTTACACGGTCAAAAAATGTGATTAAAGTCATTGTCGACTTTGGTGAAATTTGCTTACGTCGTTGTCTTTATATACGCTTGTTTGTTTACGACCTGACGTCAAAACACGTTCCTAACAAATGAGTCATCCGTTGCACAAACAAGCTACCAATAATCAATATGGTTATGCACTGCTAACGACCATTATGCACTGCTAATGACCATATAATGGTTATTTTACACAATGGTTGAAAATTACACAGTTGAGAAATCCCAAACATTTTGACGAAATAGCATCTCTATTTTCGGCAAGTTGTCCTTTCGGCAAAATGTCTTTTCGGCGAAAAGTCCGTTCGTCAAATTGTCCGTTCTTCAAAGTGTCCGTTCGACAAAATGTCCGTCGGCAAACTGTCCGTTCGGCAAAATGTCTTTCGGCAAAGTGTCTTTCGGCAAAATGTCCGGGTACCGTAAATCATACAAAGTGAGAAGCCATTGAACTAAATATTTTTAACTGGAACGATAACGTTCAGCGATATAACCTTGCGTTCTCGCAACAAAACTTGTGGGGCACACAAGGGATATTAGTTTAATGACAAATACATGCTTATAATATGATTTCCAACATTCACAATATTTTTGCTCCCACTAGATTTGGGACCTTCCGACCGGATCGTCCGTCCTCAGACTCAACTTTCCAAAAAGCAAAGAAGCAGTTGCTATGGCAACCTTGCCATGCCCCAGTCCCTGCGTTGTCGCCGGGATGCAAAATGCGACTGTCAGGTGAGAACTTACGGTTATTTTGATCGAATTTTATACCACACAATTCCGGCCTTCGGCATCAGCCCTCAATGAAAGAGACACTATAGACTGAATTGCACTTTGACACGGGATTGCATTTATTTACTGCAACCCTTAAAACCATATCCCAACGCCAAGAGATTCCTGTTCCTATCAATCAAAAACACATGCTGTATATTCTATACCATGCGATGACTGTGAAAAAGCGTATCTGGGTCAGTCTATGCACCAGTTTGGCACACGTTTGAAAGAACATCATAATGTCTATAATTTTCGCTGGAAATTTCTATCTACAAACACCGTTAACATTCAGTTGTATCGAGCGAGATGCCCAAAAGTTTAGAACATTTTTCAGCTTTAAACATGTGTCAAAGCAAGGGCGTCAATCCTGGGGGGATGGGGGGCACTTTTTTTGGAAGAGGGGGATCAATATGCAATTATCCCCCCCCCCCCCACTTTTGGTTATACGACATGTTCTCATCATCAGAATTTTGTAAAGTCTTCCCCCAAAGTGCATGAAATGGCGTTTCAGAAACTCTAGATTTCAAAATTGTTCTGAGGGAGCATGCCTCTATACCCCCTAGAGCCTTCGATACCTGCGTATTCCTGCTAGCAGCATGGGGCCTCAATAAATAATTTTGGTTTTGGTCGGCCCCTTTGGGGCAAACCATACCTACACCCCCAACACTTAGACCCAAGTTACGCTTCCGTCGGGAGATGTCTACAAATGATGCTGAAATGCCCTGAAAACATTAAATGTGTTACATGCCTCCAGAACTATCAGTAGGCTCCATCCCCCTCACTTTTTGAGATGGATTTTCGTCCTTGCATGTGTGTGTGAAACCAAGCTTGCGATCGCATGGGATATCTGTGAAGTGATCACCACTAATAATCGAAAACATGGCTGATATTACATCTGCCTGAATAAACTTGAAAGCAAAAGCATGTCTAATATTAGTGATATAGCTCAGTTTTCATATCAATTACAATGCTTTAACGTATCCGACCAACTTTTCAAATTTAACTTAGAGACATCTGACCGGGTTGTCAATATCGAGATCTCGCCTTGTAAGGCTGGCCCCTTCATGTCCAATATTTGGGTATTTTAGATTCATCGATGCTCGTGAAGGAAATTTTGGTCATACGTGGAGAGTAACCAGCAACAACCTTGCAGGTTATTGTTACTATTTATTTTATTTTATTCAGTTATAATTTAACACACAAACAAACACACTTACTGACGTGGACTGTTTTATATCTGGAGACAGAAAATATTTCCTGAGGCGAAAAATAAGTGCTTTATTATTATACTAAAGTGTCAAAGAGAAAAACAAAATTGTGGCGATTAAATTACTGTCTCTTTAATTTTGTTTTCAAATTATAGGTCATATCAGAAGTCTATGTGTTACCCAGGATGGAATGTCCATGGCTGTCGGCTTTTCCAGTGGATTTTTATCATTGGTTGATCTTCGAGGTGGAATTCTAACCAGGCAGTGGAAAGCACACGAGGCTGATATTATACAAGTCAGAAAATGTTTAACTTCTGTTATTATGCATTTCTCACCAATACTCTGTTTTGATTGGCTGCTGGCGTACAGATAATTCGTGGTGTCTAATTCTAGGAGGGAGGTGGGGGTGGGGAGGAACTAGTGAACGCGGGAGGAAATACTCCCAGCACAGGAGGGAACCATGCAATCAAGCTATCCTTAAATTAATATGAGTTTTCAAGGACAGGAAAGTTGCCCAACTTATTAAGTAAATCCACAGCGAGCTTTAGAACCGCACCTGCCACGCAACTGCTATTTCGAACCCTGATATATGTGGTTGTAGCATAACTAGGGATAAAAACGAATGTCTCTGTTACCAGTCTCTTACGCGCCTGTTGTTCAAACAGGTTAAACCTTACACGAATTCAAGTTTTGTGACATCATCGTCGACACAAAAAATGGAGCTATGGGGCCATGATGCTGTTTCGTTGTGTTCTCTTCCTACTGTAACTGGTGAGTATAGCTTCATAGCGACACCTTTTCCACGGTGCATCACAGTCAGGCAGATAGTGGTCGGTCCTATTTGGCCTATAAGACATTTCAAAAATGTTTATATATCCATGTGCACCGTGGGACATTGCAGACTTTGTTATTTTGTAACTGAATAATTGCTTGAGCAAACAATCCAGTTAGTTTATACCAGATCAGTTATGTTTTCTATTGCACTCGTTTTAGGTTCAGGAGAGTCCATTCAAAGTATCCATGTTCATGACAAAGTGATAGTTTCAATAGCTGGAAACAATCGTATTGCATGGCATGCGTTCACGGATAAGGAGGTAACTCACTGTCTTATGGTGTATTCTCTTATTGGTGGGTGCGCACTCTCCAGACGAATGTGCGCAACGCTAGCCTCCGCCCTCAAGCGTATAATAGAGTCGATCTTCTCCTTACAAACACCACTCTAATACAGACACTTCTCTAATACAGACACTTCTCTAATACAGACACCTCTCTAATACAGACACCTCTCTAATACAGACACTTCTCTAATACAGACACCTCTCTAATACAGACACCTCTCTAATACAGACACTTCTCTAATACAGACACTTCTCTAATACAGACACTTCTCTAATACAGACACTTCTCTAATACAGCTACCTCTCTAATACAGACACCTCTAATACAGACACTTGTCTAATACAGACACCTCTCTAACACAGACACTTCTCTAATACAGACGCTTCTCTAATACAGACACTTCTCTAATACAGACACTTCTCTAATACAGACACTTCTCTAATACAGACACTTCTCTAATACAGACACTTCTCTAATAAAGACACCTCTCTAATATGGACACGTCATTAATACGGACTACTCTCTAATACGAACACCTCTCTAATACGAACACCTCTTTAATACGGACGGTTTGTAATGTTCCGATAAACGTCTCGTGCATTTTCTCTAAAAATAACCTCTACAATACAGTATAAACCAAACTTCTTTATTTTCCTTCGGTCTTCTTATTAGAGAGATTAGGCTGTATTTATCGCCATACAAAAATACAAGAATCTTCTTTTTCATTTTTAGCCAACATATACCCACCTTCGGCTTGGTAGTGATATTTTTAAAGGCAACATGACATGTTTTGGTGTTCTTCCACTAAATAGAGGCTATTTACTGGGCAGTGACAATGGTAACATCACGTTAATGGGATAAAATAATGTATTTTACTGGTCATTAAAGGATTACCGAATGGTTTTCCGTGCAGGATTGCGTGATCCTAACACGCGGGATGTTGCGAGACTTTCTGAAAGCGTAAAAAAATACGAGCCGATAGGCGAGTATTTTTTAGCTTTCAGAAAGTCTCGCAACATCGCAAGTGCTAGGATCACACAATCCTGCACGGAAAACCATTGGGTAATTATTTTATAAAATAACGACAAAGAAACAATGCATGGTAAAAGTTTATTAAATAAATGATGAAGTGTATTTTCGACTAACTTGTCAACGTCTTCCTCTGTTGCTAGAGAGAACCTCCGTTCCTTGTTTTCGTTCATTTCCTTCTCGTTCGACATATTTTAATTGTCAAATTTTAATTCAGGAGTTGAGAAAATTAGCTTTTGCCGACATTTTAAAAACCCCGCGAAGCGCTTAAAATTTTCCGTGCGTGATTGTCTCATCCCGCACTGGTTTTGACCAATCACAGCTCGCTTAGTAAACATGTTATTTTATAATGTATAATGCGTTGGTAGTGTAGAATGCAGGTTCGAGTAGGTGGGTTTTAATGAAGTGATTTATGTGGTGCTACATATCATAGGCGGATCTACTGGGGGGTGCAGGTGGGTGCGCACCCCCTAGAAAACGTCAGCACCCCCCACAAAAAGTCAGAATCAACGAGTTCATACTGAAATTTTCACGATCTATGGCATTTTTGACATAATTTGCACCGGTGGCGGAAGAGTGCGCCCCCCCGGGAAAATCTGCACCCCTCTGTCAGATGAGCCTGGATCCGCCCCTGCTACATATGGTGGATAACCTCAAATGTCATGACACTTATGGGGTCGAGGAAATGAGGCTAAATGTTTCCATTACATGTATTCTGTCACCAAACACAAGATCAATACATATAAAGTGAACAATTTAGTCACTCCGATAATTTATGATATGCTGTGGGTCTTTAGAATCAAACTACCTGAAAAATTCAACAAGAAATTCGACGTTTCGCGTGAAGGCCCTTCTGACTTCCAGACAAAGGGCCTTCACTCGAAAAATTTTAATTTTTCAGGTGGGCTGATCCTAGACCTGCAGCATGCCGTGTATAGACGCTGCCTATACTCTGGCACAACGCGTTCAAGATATTACTCCGATAATTCAGTCTTTTTGTTTGTTGTATAATTTATACACTTTGGTGGATCACTATCAATCTATGTGGCATTGTACGGTGTTCGATATAGAATCCCTTTGATAGGGTTCCCATAATACGTTGAGTTTTGTTATGTAGAGTTGTAACTTGTTACGTGTCAGTAGCAAGTGTAGTAATGAGGGAGCGACTTCTACCAAGCAGCGCACTTCTGCCTCGTTGAAAATAAAATGAAAAATGAAAATATAATTAGAAAAATTCTTTAGATGAAATATATTGGAAACTATTAATTAAGCTAAATGAAGTTTTTATAATTATATTTATAGTTAATGATCTAATTAGATAACTGTAAGATGAATTTAAATCTTATGAGTGGACCACTAATCAACTTTAAATAAAATTAGTGATGTAGAGACCTGCAGCATGTCGTGTATAGCGCTGCCTACACTGGCACAACGCGTTCAAGATATTACTCGGATAATTCAGTCTTTTCTCAGGAGTTGACCATCGTGTGCTGCACGGTCTTACTTAGTGAAACCCCACCTTTTGAAATTTTTAAAGAAATAAAGGCTGTAAAATACTTTCAGCAGTCTGGTGTCCACATAAAGCCCTGGCTATGTTTTGTGTAAATATATCATCTAAATGCGTCGTCAATGGTTACCTTATAGACATCAGGTTTCATCCCCTTTCCTGATATAATAAAGCACAATACATTTTAACCCCATTTTCAAATTCATGTAGCTTAGTGGCCATGCAGAGGTTCTGTTTCCACATCGAGGCAGAATAAAGTAACCCCCTCCCCCCTTATAATATTAGGGCCACAATGTAAGTGTCTGTAAGTGTCTATATAAACAGCCATTATTCCTTTTACCCTCTTGGTAGGGTCACAATATGGAAAGATTACGTTTTTCGGGGCTATTTTTTTTATGCGCTTCTCGCGAACATATTCGCCTAATATAAAACGGGCTTAAGCTTGTTCAATCGTAAAGCACCGTAGAATAGTTTTATTGTAGTCAGGCAGACTACAACAATTTTATTGTATTGCACCGTAGAATAGTCGAAGTCATAATGGCTATTTTCCACATCAAACATTTCGTAACGTATCGTAGCATTTTCGTTTGTGTCGAAGTCATTAATTCTACTCGAGCACTCAGGAAACAAAGAAATTGTGCTGATAATGTATCGTTGAACATTGATTGGTGTTTTAACTATGAAAACATTGAAAATGAACAATAGGGTCAGAAGCTAAATTAAAACTAGCATGAACTTCGGGAATTATTAATAAATCTACTGGAGTCAGTAAAAATTTGTTTGTTGTATTAAATTAATGGAGAAGGGGGCAGCTTAAGCAGAGGGGGGCTTTAAAAATTTATGCCTTTAAAGAGGAAGGGGCTTATTAGAGAGGAGAAGGTATTTGAGCGAGAAGGGCATATTACAAAGGAAAGCCTTGCAGTCAAAGCGGAAATATCCGCACATTTCCGTTTCTGTGACTTCTTGTGTAGTTCATTATTAATATTTGATGGTTGTCAATTTCAGAAAAGTGAAAACATGAATACAGAACTACCAACTGTAAATAAACAATCAATTTGTACAAAATGAGCCTAGTATACTAGTTACATGTACGTAACATGAATGACTGATATAATTTAGGCCGAACGTATTCACAATATTATTGCAATACCATTGTAAGCGATACAGTATTTCTGAAAACGAGCATTATTGACAACTAATCAAATGTTATACTGAAATATACAAACAATTACAGAATCGAAAATGTGCAAGTATTTCCGTTTGACTGTAATAAAGGATTTACGGATAATACGAATATCGACAACCAACACAGAGGATCTCCATATATATTTTGCTTTATTGATTACCTTAGATCTTAGTCCAGTGGTTGTAGTGAGGTCACTGCCCCAGCCTAATCGTGGGTTAGAGTGCTAAAAATATCCATGGTTATTCAGGTTCCAAGAATTACACTTCCGGGAATTTCGCAATTTTCAACGAACCCAACAGTCGACACATTTGAATGTTTGAATGTTTGATGCGATTATTTCGTTGGAAAGAAAACACAAGTATGTTGTCTAAATTGTGAAGTAAGAAAGTTTTAATTGAAATGGCAAGTGCTTCATCCGACAGTGGTCCTGTTGATGAGATCAAAGATCTTCTCGCATGCTCGTTGTGTTCAAATACTCTAAACGATCCAAGAAGCTTACATTGCCTGCATAATTTCTGTAAAGGATGTTTAGGTACGTATATTTTCTTTGTTTAAAATATCTGCTTGGGCGCGTGATTGCATTATTTCTTGAGAGTGCGAAACAATACAAGATACAATACATAAAAACAAAAGAACAGATATACAACAGATACAGTACATAACCATACTGACTGTTTCACATCTGCGAGACTGAGTTGGTACAATTTGTACATATGTTATTTATTATTATTACTATCAAGGCAAAGTTAATAAATAAATATCACATTGTTTAGGAAAGTATGTTGATCGTCTCCGTGGTGCTGAAAAGAACATCGAGACATTTCCATGTCCTACATGTCGCTCAGAATTTACACTCAAATCAAACCAAGACGTCACTCAAATGACAAGCAATAATTTCATCAAAAGTATGCTAGAAATTATGGCGATTCAACAAAAAGCGAAAGCGTCTACTGCATGTTCACGATGTCAAAATCCTGCCGTGAATCACTGCGCAACATGTGAAGTATTTATGTGTAAGAAATGTTCAGAGTCCCATGATAGCTGGTTGAAAAACCACAATGTGTTATCCGTACAGGAACTGAGCAATCCTGAAAGTCAAGTGAGAATGAGAAGAAAGCTTTATTGCATGAAACATGAAGATGAGATACTCAAGTATTATTGTGAAACATGCAAGGAACTTTGCTGTATAGACTGCATGGTATTAAATCATCAGAAGCAAAACCATTCGTGTGTGGCAGTGAGTGAGGTTGCACACAAGCAAAGAGAAACATTGCAATCAAGCTGCACAACACTTGATGAGAAATTATCTGAAGGAAAGGAAGCTTTAAGCAGCATTTGCGACGTGATGAAGTCTCTTGAAAAGAATGCTAAAACTGCTAAAGATCAAATCAAAGAACAAAAGGAAAAGATCTTGAAGATTGTGGCAGAAAAACTTGATGAGAGAGCAGAGAAAATGAATGAGGAAGTGGACAAGGTATATGGTGAATTACACAGTGAACTGAGTAAACAACATGAAGAAATTAAAGATTATCTTGATAAAGTCCAAGCTTCAGTGTCCTTTCCAAGAAATCTCCTAAAGAGAGGAAGTGTCGAAGAAATTCTCTCCTCTCAAAAATTGATTGATGAAAATGTTGAGAAGTTGAGAAATGAACAACCAGAGAATCTGGTCGCTGTGAATGATGGTGGTATTCAGTATTTGCCTGACGACATTGGTAAAATTAATGTTGATGAAATTGTTGGTAAATTGGGACATGTAAAAGGTACGTACAATTTTATCAGTACAATACTTGATAATACCTTTACTTAAGGAATGTCAGGGATGCACAGTAGTTTTAATTCTGGCTGGACCAATAATTTTCCAAATAATTATTTGATGTTCGAACCGGAATTTGTTACAAAGGCATGATAGGTGCTCTGCTATATAGGTGCTTTACTTCTATTTCTTTTGCTTCTACTTGTTGGAAACTGCACCCATTGATATTTGAATAACTTGTGTTTACTTGTCTGAGATGAGACATACTGTAATAATTACTGGGCAGAATTTGCTACGTTACAAACTCAGCTGGAACATTCTTTCATTGATCCGGCCAACCCCAAGAGGATGTAGTAAGATGAGTGGGGTGGGGATATTGCCTCCCTCCCATTTTGTTTAGTAAAATCATGTAAAATTGCTATGTTGTAATTAAGAAATATAAAACACTTTCCGTGTTTACATACAGTTATATCAACACTCGTGGAAATTGGGAAAACGAGAAATTGTGTGGAAACACGGAGGGCGGAGTGTTTTCACACAATTTCGAGTTTTCCCAATTTCCACGAGTGTTGATATAACTGTATGTAAACACGGAAAGTGTTTTATATTTTTTTTATAATATAGCACTAAGAAATATAAAGTACAACTTTAAAATAATTCTTTAAAGAGCGGCGGGAAATTTTCCGTGTTTACATCGAGTTATGTAAACACGGCTCTCAGCCAATCAGCGTTGAGAGTTTGCAAATGCTATATTATAACATGTTTTAAACCAGTAGTAGACACTATGGTGGCAATCACTCAATAATCTCCTTAAGACTGTGAATGATAGCTGATTAACTGTATAACAATGGTTTTTACAACTGTAAAAGCTTGGCTGCAATTTTAACAAATTTGCATTAAAGACTGACCAAACAATATATTGACATCTTTACAACATTTCACATATCTGAAACAGTACCAAACTAGATAATGTTATTATTTACTGTGGCCCCAGTTGCACGATACCGGATTGCTCTTGTACTGGATTACTTTCCATACCAGATATGCGTTTGTATCATGCAACTGGGCCTTGTATCCAATTTAATATACAGTATCATCAGTCCCAGAGATCTTATCCAAGATCTTTCTATGATATCTGACCATGATCTTACTATGATACTACTTGTGATATAGCAGTGATCTATCCAAGTTTTTTCCATGATCTTATGCATGTTCCTCTGTGACTTGGTTTCAATTTCTGCAATATACATTTTCTGATTATACTTTTTCCTCCGTCACCTGCAATAAGAGAGCTTCCAGCTTGACGCCGTATAATTAAACAATAGTAACTTTGGACCTCTATAGAAGAACAGTTTTGAACTGCAAGATATACCCTTTATAAATAAATAAGTTTAGATCATCTTACAACCTAGCAAGATCTTAACATGTATGTTGCTATTAAACTGAACATATCAAGTTCTTTCCTATATTCTATCGCACCAAAAACGTACCAAGATCATACCAATTAAGATGTTCCCTGATTATATTAGGACGATTTTCCAGAGATCTCAGCAAACATGCTAACCTAGGATACATGCTAACCTGTTGCTGGGGAACGTGTGCAAGTGATTCGAGATATCCAGAAAAATTGCCGAAATCGCTTCAGGAAATGAGAGCTTCTGGGCAAAAGGTACTTATACCTTTTCCAAAACCGTCGCAAGGAATTGAAAAGTCTCGTCGCTGGGTTTCAGCATGTTCGTGGAAAAACTTTGATGTATCAATGATAAATAGGAACACATATATTTGTGCAGTTCATTGGCCAGGCGAGAAAAGGCCCACGGATAAAGGGCCAAAGTGGTAAAGGGCCTTCGGCGTTTACCACTTTGCTTCAAGCCTCGACATTTTCAGTAACCACCGCTTGAGTTGATCGACAGTATAATCTGATGGATCATGCTCAAAATATGAGCCGGGAACGCCGTCGTTTTCAGTGAGAGTTGTTAAATTTATCGGAGAAGCACTAGTTGTGGAATTCATTCATTTAAACCAGACACAGTGCCAAAGGGCGGTTCTCTCTTTTACAGAACTGTATTTAAAAATAGACTATTAAATCAATAAGTTAACCGGCTTGTGAAATATTTTTTCAACATATTTTTTTATTGTCAAATCAAAATAGTTTTACTTATCAACGGAAGATTCCTCAGTGAAAAGAGTTTATATTTGAAATTATTTTACGTATAAGTGACAATTAATCTTTCATTTGAAATAAATCCGTATTTTAAATATAGAATATAGTCGATAGAATAGTAGACAATCCTAGACCTAGCTTCTTTTATAGTATTAAAACTAAAAGGTAAACAAAATAGACTATAAATAGTGGATACTAATACAGCGACAAAATAGTAAATTTTAAAAATAATGGGCACTAAAGCGAATATAAAACACCAAAAGAGCAAAATAATGGGCACTAAATCGACAAAAAATGGTTTTTAAGCGTCCAAACTTAGTATAAACACGAAAGCAACAATATATTAATATACTGACTATATAGGATAGTAGACCTATTTATAGCAGCGACAGAATAGTCCATACTAAAGCGACGAAATAGCCTATATTACAAATACCAAAGCAAAAATATCGACACTGGCACTTCGACTAAAGCAAAAAGTACAACGTGTGTATGATTCCGCACAAATAAACTTTAAACAAACTATCAAATTATCAAAATAACTCGCAGCAAGCTCTCAATCATAATACAATTTATATCAAGAGTTGCCAATGTTTGTCTGAGTCTTGGCGGGGGGTCGGAATTCGTGACGTCACGTCGAGACAACGCTATTATCCAGGGCTTTTTGACAAATCAGAAACGAGAATAGAGTTTGAATGTATAATAATGTTTGTTAATATGGAAATTTATCTTATATAGTTGTTATGTAAATTGATCTTATATAGTTGTTATGTAAATTGGTATACCTATCCGGAATAATAACGTCAATTGGACAAAAATCATCTCGATCGTATCCAAAAATTAAATGATTCATATATTTATAAGGATCTAGAAACTACTATAATTAAATATTTTATTAACATTTAATTATTAATTCTGTCCTATTTTAAGGAGATTTTCCATACAAACGTTCCAACACCTCATTTCTATTTTCCCTACGGAACAAAGACAACCTTACTCCATTTATTGCCAACATCAAGCAAGGTCAGGAGCAGCATGCAATCTGCTGTAACTCTGGTTATGGACCAGTCTTTGGTAGTGGTAATGATCTGTGCATTAATGACAATCCTCAAGTTAATCAATCAAACAGCAATTTTGGAAAGACATATCAACTTCCCCCTGGTTATGTCTATGGCAGTGAACAAGCAAAGAACCTTCTTGCTGGTCAGTACCAATTCTTAACAACAGAAATTGAAGTCTTCAACTGAAAACTGTCCTTGGTTACTTACATTAAGCAAACTATAACATTACATTCACCACCGGCCTTAACAATCAATATTACACAGTGACAGTGCATGATTTTACTTGCATTACTATGAGGTAATTAGAATTAATTAAGATTTAGAATGCAACATTTTCAAGAATTAACATTGACCATTATCCCCTGTAAATGCTCTACCTTACAGTTACTAGAGTCAACAAATGAATGGCCAGAAAGTTTGCATTGGCCATTAACCTCCGTACAGGTACAGTAGCAGTTATTAGAGTCAGCAAGTGAATGGCCACGACGAAAATGAGCGTACACATCACTTTGATGCCAAAACAATGAAAAGTTACGGAGTAAAAATTTATTTTTCAAAGATTTTGACAGTCATTTTCTCGTTAAAAACATTTTTTGAGTTCTCAAAATTTTGATTAACGGAAAGTCAAGATCTTTAAAAATGCCCAAAATTTTTGACATTATTAGCGAGCTTCCGGCCAAATGTAAACCCAATTTTCTGCTGACGTTGGCCGGCATAGCATGTTGTAGTCTTGTTCTGTTGAGTAACAACTGTTGTAAATTCTACATAGTAGATTAGTACCTTATGCTTGTATTTGTTATAGAATAAAATAGTAGTAAGATTCGAATATAATTTTATGTTAAATTTTATTATATAATATCTCGAACATTCTGCAAAAATATAGACGTATTGCACGAGATATGAACTTGTGATAGAAAATAGAAACTTTGTGATATCATGCAAGTAAAAAATGTAGGACTTAAATACATATTAAAGCAGTTTGTGCACATTGGTAGTTTCTATTGAGTGAAAGTGATTATAGGATTCCGCCGTTTGTCCTGCCTAGACGTGATCCTGGCATGTGTTGTGGGATCACGTCTGACCAAGATTAGAAATTAGGGATGAGCATGCCTTCTGAAGATGCGTATATCGCATTTCTGAAACTAAAAAGGGACATGACATCAAGCGCTGTACCAGCTTTACCCTTACCTGGCAGTGCATTTGATTCATGCCATGTAGGCTTGCCTGGACAGAAATGTCTCGACACGCCCATGGCCCGGATCATATAAAAAAACAGAATAGGAACTAAGCATATAGTAATTTCAACAATCAACATAAAGTTATATTTGTTGCTAAAATAGAAAAGACAACCCTCCCCTCGCCCAACTTAAGGCCTAACGGTAACCCATGCCCATCTCCTGTGTTTGTGCTTTTATGGCCTAAGATTACGCCATTGTTCGACATTTTATTACCTGCGCTTTGTTGCTATTGTTGCACTGGTAATGCGAAGGTGAAACTGAAAATTTTCCAATACTGCCCACTTTAATTTCACACTCAATATACAGATCGTGAATCTCGAGATTTTACGCACTCAATTTATAACATCAGGCTATGGCCAAAGAACTCATTTGCATTTGCATTTACATATGGAAATTCGTTATAGTGAATTCCCTGGTCTGATGTTATGAATTGAAGAGAGTAAAATGCCGACTCAGAACGCGTCATTCTGAGGCGCAGTCGACTTACAGTCGAGATTCTCGATCTGTGTATACTGCACACTTTGCAATAAATACTGCACAAGGTGTGTGATATGCACACTAAAGTAGGTCCTGTTTACCCTACAGATAGTGTAACTCTGGTTAAGGGCTATATTTTGGTCACATAAGTCATGTTAACGCGTCAGGTAATTCATGCATTGTTTATAGATTTTAGAAAGGCCTTTAACCTCGTTGATCATAGGATCCTGCTCATCAAACTCACCAAATTGAACATTAATAAGAGTTTATCGTTATGGATATTCTATCAGGAAGATCTCAGCAAGTAAACCTATACAGGGTATTTTATCAACTTCTATGCCTTTTCCAGCTGGAGTCCCTCAAGGGTCAGTAATATCTCCAATCCTGTTTAACGTGTTTGTTAATTATCTTCAAGACTCCGTGCGTGATTATGTCACCGTCAGCACGTGTAAATACGCGGACGATTGTAGCCAAGATGAATTAATATCTACGGAATCACAAAGTAATGTGCAAGAGGTAATCAACGCTGTATCAAAATGGGCTGATGATAATAAAATGGAATTGAATTCAAAGAAAACTACGGATATGTGGATATGTTTCCGTAAAAGGATCCCGGAACCTCGCAAACTAGCAATAGGAAACAGTGAAATTAAGAGAGTTGAAAATTTCAAACTACTGGGTATTTGGCAACAAAATAATCTCAAATAGAACAAGCATGTTTTCGAGATTGTGCGCAAGGCTAACAAGAAACTCTTCCATCTGAGGGAATGCAAGCGATCTAAACTTCCGGTAGAAGTCGGCCTTGCAACTTATATTTCGAAAATAAGACCGATATTGGAATATGCATCCCCAGTATGGGGCGATCTCCCTAAATAGCTAGAGAAAGAAATAGAGCAGGTGCAGACAAGAAGCACGAGGATAACTGGCCTTCCCAGGGAAAGAAGAAAATTGGCCTGCCCATCGCTTAGAGAAAGAAGACACGAAGCCACTAAGAAATAACTTTTGGAGATACAAGCAGACGAAGAACACCCATGCTATTAAATTTTTACCTATGACTAAACTCATAATTACAATCATAGGAATAAGAATCAACTAAATGTAATAATATCGGGGGCAGATAGACATACGAACTCATTTATTCCAAGAGCATGCGGTAACATATGTATGTAGGTTTTATATCTTTTGAATTGGTTATAGTTATATCTTTTACATTTTTTTATATATAATTTTGAACATATGCAGGAACAACACTGCTTGTATAGATGTAAACCCATTGTATTTTTAAACTTAAGATGGATCAATAAAGGATTATTATTATTAATAGGTAGGGCAACGGCGCTGTACCAGATGGATCATGTTTTATCTGCTCTCGTTGATGCAATAAAACACGAAAAGACCATGACATTGAAATGCAGCAACCAAAGGACCAAGACTTAAAAGGGGTCTTATAATTATATACAGATATAGTTATTTACTTTAAATTTACTCAAATTTGTCAAACAGACATGGAATTATAACATCAATGAGACATCGACAGAAATAGCTTCAGTTTCTTATGCAATTTCAAACCCATGGTCTGAGCGTTAGTGAATAATCAATGACAATAATCAATAATAATGCATGTTATGATTCAACTGCAATTTTATCCCAACGCAGAACAGTTCATTTGGATGCGCAATGGAGCTGTGCGGAGGACAGATTTCCAACATTTCTGTTTCATGATGTTACTCCAGTGTTGTATTGAGGTCGTTGCTCCCGGCCTGATCGCGGGCTTAAAGTGTTAAAAATTCGGGATTGCAAGAATTACATTTCCGGGAATTTCGCAATTTTCAACGAACACAGTTTATGGTTTCATTTGGCAGTATTTGTAGCAAGACTTTTATATGCGATGATTTCGTTGGGGAGATAGACACAAATATGTTATTTAAATTGTGAAGAAAGAAAGTTTTAATTGAAATGGCAAGTACTTCATCAGACAGTGGTCCTGTTGATGAAATCAAAGATCTGCTCACATGCTCATTGTGTTCAGATAATTTACATGATCCAAGAAGCTTGCCCTGCCTGCATAATTTCTGTAAAGGATGTTTAGGTACGTATATTTTCTTTGTTTAAAAGATCTACTTGTGTGCGTGCTTGCAAAATTTCTTGTGAGTACGAAATTTGTAATATATATATAATTGTAAATCGCGACCATGTCAAGGTGACTGATATAATAGAGTGTCGATATATCTCTGCAATCATTTAAGACTGATCTACATATGAGGTCATGCATCCAGTTAATACGTACGCAACTAAGTGGGGAGCGGGGGAGGGCAAACTTTTTGCAGTTTTTGCGTACACCTATTGTTTATGTGACGTCATTTCTATTGTTCTTTAGGTACAAGGGGAGGGACGGGGTACAATTTTTGAAACAACAGATATATAGATACTAACTGTTTCACATCGACAACCATGACTTGGTCATGACCACTGTACTAGTCAGATGCATCTGCTATCATCCCTTCCTAGCTTATAGTTATACATCAGATATATTTTCTGTACCATTCTGCCTTTGTTCTCTTTGAGAGAATATACTTGTTTTAGTTATTGTTCTATGTAATTTATTTTTCTGTACTCGATACTATATTTATAGCGTATTGTATGTCTTCGTTGTTATTGTTTAGGAAAGTATGTTGATCGTCTCCGTGGTGCAGACAAGAACATCGAGACATTTCCATGTCCTACATGTCGCTCAGAGTTTACACTCAAATCAAACCAAGATGTTGTCACTCAAATTTCAAGCAATCATTTCATTAAGAGTATGCTGGAAATTATGGCAATTCAACAAAAGGCGAAGGCGTCTACTGTATGTTCACACTGCCAAGATCCTGCCATTAATCACTGCGCATCATGCGAAATGTTTATGTGTAAGAAATGTTCAGAATCGCATGATATATGGCCTGGCAACAAAAACCATGATGTGTTATCTGTACAGGAACTGAGCGATCCTGAAAGTCAAGTTAAAATGAGAAGAAAGCTTTATTGCATGAAACACAAAGGTGAAATGCTCAAATATTATTGTGAAACATGCAAGGAACTTTGTTGTATAGACTGCGTGGTGTTAAATCATACAAAACCGGACCATTCCTGTGTGGCAGTGAGTGACGTGGCACAGAAGCAAAGAGAAACATTGCAATCAAACTGCACGACACTTGACGACAAATTATCTGATGGAAAGGAAGCTTTAAACAACATTTGTGAGGTTATGAAGTCTCTTGAAAAGAATGCTAAAACTGCTAAAGATCAAATCAAAGAACAAAAGGAAAATATCTTGAAGATTGTAGCAGAAAAACTTGATGAGAGAGCAGAGGAAATGAATGAGGAAGTGGAGAAGGTTTATGATGAATTACACAGTGAACTGAGCAAACAACATGATGAAATTAAAGATTATCTTGATAAAGTTCAAGCTTCAGTGTCCTTGCCAAGAAATCTCCTAAAGAGAGGAAGCATTGAAGAAATTCTCTCTTCTCAAAAATTGATTGATGAAAATATTGAGAAGTTGAAAAATGAACAACCAGAGAATCTGGTCGCAGTGAATGATGGTACTATTCAGTATGCACCTGGTGACATTGGTAATATCAATGTTGATGAAATTGTTGGTAAATTGGGACATGTAAAAGGTATGTACAATTTTATCAATACAATACTTGATAATACCTTTACTTAGGAATGTCAGGGATGCACAGTAGCCTTGATTCTGACTGGAACAATAATTTTCTTAATAATGATTTGATGTTCAGACCGAAATTTGTTACAAGGCATGGTAAGTGCTTTGCTACTGTACTTGAATTAACCTAGTAACGCCTGCCCTTAACGAGTAAAATTATCTGGCGTTACACAAAGTAAAATAGCAAAGTAATTAACAGACACAAGCAGCTAGTCTGCATAAGCAGGGCTTTCAAGTTTTACCGCAGGCTACTTTTCATCTGATCAGAGCAAAAAGTAAAAGCAAATCTATGTTCCACTTGGGATTTAGCCAAAAACGGTCTGTTCACCCTAAAATTTTGATGATTAATTCAAATTTAAAGTAACAAATAGAGGAGTTAGTTTTCAGGTACCTTAATTTCGTTTGCTGTAAAAAATTGCTGCAGAGTTTTATATCAGGGTCATAAGAATGGGGTGGGGGGGTACATTTTTGTGGGATAAATTCCAACTTGATTTCAATTAACCGTTTCACTTACAATTATTGAACAGAAATACTTCAGTAACTCTTGGAAAAGATATACAGTCATTAGACTACAGTAACTTCCAAAGACTTTTAGACAGTGGCATATCGAGCGGGGGTGTAGGGGGTGTTACAACCCTAATTTTTAAACAACTGGTAGTAAATTGACCTTCGTCGTCTAAAACGTAGAACTTGAAAGTAACTTGGTCGGTAAATTCTATAATTTCAAACAACCACAGGGGCGTCGGCAGTAATTTGCTCAGTCCAGGATTGTATATTTTTCAAAACTTGGGGATAGGGTTGTAAGAAGTTAAAAAGTGCATTAAAATCTTGAATTCTCAGGTTTTACAAACTTCACAATTTTAACCCCCTCCCCGCCCCAATCCGAAAAAGCTTCCTACGGCACTGTATATCCCCGCACATTTTTTAAACTTCCAAGCGAGAGCATGCGCTCAATCACTATTAGTCACTGATTGCAGAAGTTAGGGAGCCATGGAGCGACGCTACCTCCATAGTCTAAGAGGCTAACTCCAAATTTCCAATGGAAGCTTTAAAATTGACAGAATTAAGAATTCTGGTGTTACATGCAACAAAAATCCTGCTGGTCAGCTTGGTAGACCCAAGATTCCCGCGGCTGCACTGGCATAGTGAATAAAATCTACAAGGGGCGTGCTCCCGATCACTATTAGTTACAGACGGCTACTTTTTTGGAGCAGCTGCCTACTTCAAATAATTCTGAAAGCCCTTCAGGAGTCTGGTTAATGTATCAGTCAATTCCACCTGTGCCCATGCCCCCCTGGTCACCCCCGGGCATCCGCCCTTTTTTTAATCTCGGGGGTGCGGCTATCGCAAATATTGTACGGCCAGGGGTGGAGACTTAGCAACCTCGTAACTTTGTACCTCGTAACATGTGCATCCTTCCAGCTGATGAAATTAAAGTATACTTGCAGCATCTGGCCACAACAGAAGCAAACAGAAAGGAGGGGGCAAAAAAAACGGAAAAAAGTCAAAAAAATAACGTTTAATATGTTGTAGTTTTGTTTTCAGGCCCGTTTACACAGTGATTGTTGCTTTTTCACTATAACCCACGGCCCGGGGGTGGGGATATAGCCCAACGTTTTTTGCCCGGGCGCGGGGCCTTAGTAGACTATGCCTTATTTCCCCGGGTGGGAATTTAGCCACTGTCTTTCTAAAAATCGTCAATGCCCGGGGGTTGGCCCGGGGGGGGGGGGGATGACCACAGGTGGAATTGACTGATACATAACCGATTAAAGGCCTAACACTTTCCTTTTGATGAGTTAATTATTCGACAATCAAACAGACGAGTAAAATTATTAATTGACAATTGTTGGGCAATTAACATAAAATAGCATAGTCGGGTGAGTTTGGGCGTATTTTGGGTCAATTAGATTAGCATCGACAAAAAATAATCTACCCCAACAGTGTAACACATTAGAAGGTTATACAGTATTACAACATAACATCATTACAGGGTGTATAATATGAAAATGTTTACTTTACTTCTATTTCTTTTGCTTCTACTTGTTGAAACTGCAGCCATTGATATTTGAATCACTAAAGTGTTTACTTATCGTCTGAGATGAGACATACTGTAATAATTACTGGGCAGAATTTGCTATCTTACAAACTCAGCTGGAACATTCGGCTTTCATTGAACCTGTCAACCCCAAGAGGATGTAGTGAGATGAGTGAGGTGGGGATATTTCCCCCCTCCCATTTTGTTTAGTAAAATCATGTGAAACTGCTATTTTAAAGTTGTAACATGTTTTAAACCAGTTTTATGGGGGCAATCACTCAATAATTTCCTTAGACTGTGAATGATAGCTGATTAACTGTATAACAATGGTTTTTACAGCTGTAAAAGCTTGGCTTGGCTGCAATTTTAACAAATTTGCATTAAAGACTGGCCAAAAATATATTGACATCTTTACAACCTTTCACATATCTGAAACAGTACCAAACTAGACAATGTTGTTATTTACTGTGGCCCCAGTTGCACGATACCGGATTGCTCTCGTACTGGAGGATTGCTCTCCATAGCAGATATGCGTTTGTATCATGCAACTGGACCCTGTATCCAATTTAGTAATACTGTGTCATCAATCCCAGAGATCTTATCGAAGATCTTTCTATGATATCTGACCATGATCTTACTATGATACTACCTGTGATATGGCAGGGATCTATCCATGATCTTACTATGATACTACCTGTGATATGGCAGTGATCTATCCAAGTTTTTTCCATGATCTTATGCATGTTCCTCTGTGACTTGGTCTCAATTCCTGCAATATGCATTTTTCTGATTATACTTTTGCCTCCCTCACCTGCAATAAGAGAGTTTCCAGGAATTCCAGCTTGGCGCCGTATAATTAAACAATAGTGACTTTGGACCTCTATAGAAGAACTGTTTAGAACTGCAAGATCTATCCATTATAAATAAATAAGTTTAGATCATCTTACAACGTAGCAAGATCTTAACATGTTGCTATCAACTGAATATATTATCAAGTTCTATCCTATATTCTATCGCACCAAATATCATACCAATCAAGATGTTTCCTGATTATATTAGGATATATAATTTTCCAGAGATCTTGGCAAACATACTAACCTAGGATTCATTGTTTAGGTGATCCATCTGTACCTGATAATTTAAGAAAGTTTTCCAGTATTTTGAAAGGAGAGATTACCTTCATGAAACAACTACAGAAATGGTTGGGAGAAAAGTGTAAATGGAATCTTTGTTACCGTGCTTCTAGAGATGGTTGGAGTGCCGAGGATTTTCACAGACATTGTGACAATAAAGGACCAACAGTAGTTTTGGTGAATGCTAATAATTGCATCTTTGGTGGATACACTGACCAACACTGGGAATTACCAAGTATGTATAATCTATTGATATTTCTACATGTCTGAGTTATATATATTCGTCCTGCAAACTGGTGTACTCGTATTTATATGTAAATTGGGTCAAAATAATCCACGCTCATATCTAAATAGTAAATTGATTTATCGTATAATAATAATTCCATTTCAATTCTATTTAATTAATGTCTATAAGTACAGTTCTACTATGGTCTATGGTTGATTGAATGCTTCAAATGCGCTTGTCAGTTTATTGCAAGAAAATTTGGAAAGTAGAGACAGAGCAAAGGTGAAATGAAATGAACTTAACATTAAGAGTCTGACGCAGTCTGCAACAACTACATGACTACATGCAGTTGTCGCAAAACAAATTGTGTTAAGCTTTATTAGGCTTTATCTTAAGTTTTGTTAGACGAAAATATATAACTAATTTGCCCCAAGACGTCACTGTATCGTCGGTGTAAATCGAACCCTAGTGTTTAATATGCCTGAGAGACTATTGAATATCAAACAGTCTGTTCATTTTGCTCGATTTTAAGGTGTCGATGGTATATAGAAACATTCCAACTCGTCATTTCTATTCTCGCTACGCTCGCTTTCCGTTATTACTATCCCGAAATGACGTCATAAGAGTTGGGTTGGGGTAAGGTTTGTTAATATGGAAATTGCTCTAAAATAGTTGTCATGTAAATTGGTGTACCCGTCAGGTATTTTAAATAACGTCAATTGGACAAAAATTATTTCGATTGTATCCAAAAATTAAATGATTCATATATTTATAAGGGTCTAGAAACTACTATAATTAAATATTTTATTAACATTTAATTATTAATTCTGTCCTATTTTAAGGAAGTTATACATACAAACGTTCCAACTCGTCATTTCTATTTTCCCTGCGGAACAAAGACAACCTTGCTCCATTTATTGCCAACATCAAGCAAGGTCAGGAGCAGCATGCAATCTTCTGTTACTCTGGTCCAGTCTTTTGTCTATGGACCAGTCTTTGGTTGTGGTAATGATCTGTTCATTTATGACAATCCTCAAGTTAATCAATCAAGCAGCAATTTTGGAAACACATATCAACTTCCCCCTGGTTATGTCTCTGACAGTGAACAAGCAAAGAACCTTCTTGCTGGTCAGTACCAATTCATAACAACAGAAATTGAAGTCTTCAACTGAAAAGTTTCATTGGTTACTTACATTAAGCAAACTATTACATTACATTCACCACCGGTCTTAATAATCAATATTACATAGTGATAGTGCATGATTTTACTTGCATTATTATATGAAGTAATTAGAATCAATTAAGATTTAGAATGTAAATTTCAAGAATTAACATTGGCCATTATCCCCTGTAAATGCTCCACCTTACAGTTACTAGAGTCAACAAATGAATGACAAGAAAGTTTGTCATTGGCCATTAACCTCCGTACGGGTACAGTAGCAGTTATTAGAGTCAGCAAGTGAATGGCCAGGACGAAAATGAGCGCACACATCACTTTGATGCCAAAAGCAATGAAAAGTTGCGGAGTAAATTTTTTTCTCCAAAATTTTGAAAGTCCTTTTCTCGTCAAAAACATCCTTTGAGTTCTCTAGACATTTTTCGCAAAATTTTGATTAACGGAAGTTCAAGATCTTACATTAGCAAGCTTCCGGCCAAATGTAAACCCAATTTTCTGCTGACGTTGGCCGGCATAGCATGTTGTAGTCTTGTTCTGTTGAGTAACAACTGTTATAAATTCTACATAGTAGATTAGTACCTTATGCTTGTATTTGTTATAGAATAGAATAGTAGTAAGATTCGAATATAATTTTATGTTAAATTTTATTAACAAGTAAAAAAAGTAAAAACTGATATCAAGTAAAAAAAGTAGGGACTTAAATACATATTAAAACAGTTTGTGCATGTAGGTAGTTTCTATTGAGTGAAAGTGATTATATAGGTTTCCAGGCTTGGCTGGACAGAAACGTATCGACACGCCTGTAGGCCGGATCATATAAAAAACCCAGAACATGACCTAAAATAGGTTCTGTTTACCTTACAGATAGTGTAACCCTGGTTAAGGGCTATATTTTGGTTACATAAGTCATGTTAACGCGTCAGGTAGTTCATGCATTGTTTGTAGATTTTAGAAAGCAATTTGATCTTGTTGATCATAGGATCCTGCTCATCAAACTCGCTAAATTGAACATTAATAAAAGTTTCTGGTTATGGATAAAGAGATTTCTATCAGAAAGATCTCAGCAAGTAAACCTATACAGGGTATTTTATCAACTTCTATGCCTTGTCCAGCTGGAGTCCTTCAAGGATCAGCAATATCTCCAATCCTGTTTAACGTGTTTGTTAATGATCTTGAAGACTCTGTGTCTGTTTATGTTACCCGGCCGTCAGCACGTGTAAATACGCGCACGATTGTACCCAAGATGAATTAATATCTGCGGAATCACAAAGTAATATGCAAGAGGTAATCAACGCTGTATCAAAATGGGCTGAACTCAAAGAAAACTAAGGATATGTGGATATGTTTCCGTAAAGCCATCCCGGAACCTTCCAAACTAACAATAGGAAACAGTGGAATTGAGAGAGTTGAAAATTTTAACTCTGCTGGGTGTTTGGCAACAAAATAATCTCAATGGAACAAGCATGTTTTCGAGATTGTGCGCAAGGCTAACAAGAGGGAATGCAAGCGATCTAAGCTTCCGGTAGAAGTCGGCCTTACAACTTATATTTCGAAAATAAGACCGATATTGTAATATGCATCACAAGTATGGGGCGGTCTCCCTAAATACCTGGAGAAAGAAATAGAGCAGGTGCAGACAAAAAGCATGAGGATAATTGGCCTTCCCAAGGACCATCTTCCATCGCTTAGTGAAAGAAGAAAGGAAGCCACTAAGAAAGAACTTTTGAAGATACAAGTAGACGAAGAGCACCCATGCTATAACTTTTTGCCTATAATGACTAAAGCTCATCTTAAGAATAACAATCAACTAAACGTAATAACATCGGGGGCAGATAGACAAGGAACTCTTTCATTCCAAGAGCATGTCGTAGCGTATATATGTAGGTTTTATACCTTTTAAAGTTTTTATATAAGAACAATATTGCTTGTATAGATGTAAATCCATTGTACTGTTTTTAAACTTAAGTAATAATAATTATTATTAATACGTAGGGCAACGGATCATGTTTTATCTGCTCTCGTTGATGCAATAAAACACGAAAAGACCATGGCATTGAAATGGAGCAACCAAAGGACCAAGTCTTAAAAGGGGTCTTATAATTATATACGGATATAGTTATTTACTTTAAAATGTATTCAAATTTGTCAAATAGACATGGAATTATAACATCAATGAGACATCGACAGAAATAGCTTCAGTTTCTTATGCAATTTCAAACTCATGCACCAATTTGGGAGGGGGGGGGAGTATATTTGGGATGGTCTGAGGGTTAGTGAATAGTCAATGACAATAATCAATAATATAATAATGCATGTTATGATTGAACTGCAATTTTAGATCACCTTGACACATGCAGGTTGAGCATGAAATACGATTGGTCAGTCCTTCATTCATGTACTTCATCTTGTATAGATGAAATGTTTAATCATCCAGTCAATTTAAATGCAGATCAGTGGCTCACTGAACTGTGTAGTACTTCATGTTATAAAAATGAAATGTTTAACCATCCAGTCAATTTAATGCAGATCAGCGAGACACTGATCTCCATTATTTTGACTGGATGGATAAACATTTCATCTTTATAAGATGAAGTACTACACTGTTCAGTGAGCCACTGATCTGCAATAAATTGACTGGATGGTTGAACCATTTCATCTATACAAGATGAAGTACTGAAGCGAATAACTTATCATTTTCAATATAATACAATTTGTGTTTTATAATATATAAACAACGGTATTAATGCATGAAATGTTTTGTTTTGGTTACAATATATATATTTGCAGAATGATAAAGTTGAGTAAAATCTTTGACAACTTGTGCATAGTCACATTGGAGGAGGAACGTTTATGATTTTTTATTTGGTTGTGTCTGTAGTCTCACACACTAGAAAGAGAAATCATGGAAGACTGCTGCAATTGTCTGTCTTTAAAGAAGGTGAGCGATGATTAACATATAATGTTAAATGAAAGTCATTGATTACTATCCATATGCCGTCATTTGCACCTAAAGCGTCTAAGAATAAACAATTGCAGAAAAGACATTGTCAAAATTTGTATGTTCAGACCAGTGAGCTCTATATATATCTGGAGTAAGAACTTCTAATGTTCGGCCAATAGGCCAAGTGAAGCCAAAGATGGCGGCAATTGACGTCCAAACTCATGAAGGTCATAAACAGTTTTCATACCATTTTTCTAGCTAATTCCAGTTTATACTAACAGATCGCATCGCTAATCAAGTTATTAGTTCATAAAATCATGATGTTATTGTTTACATCGGAGTAAAAACACAAAATTTCGGCACACTCCTTGCCGGCTTGTGTAAACCGCGCGGTCGAAAACAATAGAAAGGGATTGGCACTGGACGTCAATTTCCGCCATCTTTGGCTTCACTTTTTGGACATAAGTTCTCACTCCAGATATATATATATATAGAGCTCACTGGTTCAGACTTGCCAACCTATCCCAAGCAAAAACAGCGAGATCTACCATTTTCCTATCCACAAAATAGTGAGATAATAACAAAACAAGACACTGCGTTTTCCCCATGC
Organism: Trachythela sp. YZ-2020; assembly: GCA_016169945.1. Lineage (NCBI taxonomy): Eukaryota > Metazoa > Cnidaria > Anthozoa > Malacalcyonacea > Clavulariidae > Trachythela > Trachythela sp. YZ-2020. The sequence goes on along the minus strand of JADLSH010000386.1, from coordinate 3,024,855 downwards.
CGCAGTAGTATTAAGAAATGACACAATAATATATTATACTAGCCTTTTTATTGTATTCTGTGGATTCCTAATAGCTTGACTGAGCAATATAGGCTACCAGGGGCTATTGTGCGTGCGTGTCAGTGCTGTGAGTACTCGTTACAAACAATTGTAACGCGTTACAGGCTGCTCGTTACATTTGTTGTAATTTTGACCTGTAATTAATTACTTTTTTGAAAAGGAATGGAAAATGGTAATTAATTACAAAACAAAGGAACGCAATAGACAATTTGCATTATAGACTAATTTTTGATCTAGGCAAAAAAAAGTATATTGCCGGAAAGAACATACTAAAATTAGTAAAATTGCAAAGTTTGGTTGCGAAATGTTGTAAAATGCGGAAAATATAGCCTTGCAAAATTTGCAAATTTGGTAACTTTTGTATTACGTGCGGAAATTCCTACCACATTTGGCCGAAATGTGGTAGGAATTTCCGCACGTAATACAAAAGTTACCAAATTTGCAAACTTTGCAAGGCTATATTTTCCGCATTTTACAACATTTCGCAACCAAACTTTGTAATTTTACTAATCTTATTATGTTCTTTGTAGCTGTTGTGATTGATTCCCTTTTCCTTGCCTAGAACAAAATTTAGTCTATAATGCAAATTGTCTATTCCTATAGCAGAGAAAAATTACAAATTTTTATTCCTTTTCTGAAAACATTCGTGAATGGAATAAATGTTATTCACCATCAAGTAAAAGATACGAAAGATACGTCAAAATACAAAAAGAATAATCTCTGTGGCCATCTTTGTCTCAGTGCTTTCACTTTTCGGAATTCGGATTTACAACAATTTACAATGTGAATTTTCTCTGCTGGAGTGGCGATTTTGGTTAACGATTATTGAACCTGACATATTCTTGTGTGAGGCGTTTATTTGGCACAAGCTCCACGTTAGAAAATGTAATCTGTGATTAATTACTTTTTGAGAAGGTAATTTTGTAATTGTAATTAATTACTTTTGAAAAGATGTAATTGTAATAGGAATTAATTACTCTTTGAAGCAAGTAATTGTAATCGTAATTAATTCCTTTTTGAGCAGTAATTTTAGAACAAGAAATCTAATTTATCGTGAGACCGTGAGATTGTGGTCAAAAACGTGAGTCTCACGGCAAAACCGTGAGACTTGGCAAGTCTGATGTTTGTCAACAGCATTTCAAAGGTTTCAATTGATCATGCAATCACATTCTAACTAGCCTGACTGTGATTTACTGGGTTGATTGAAACTGTCAAATGGTCAAGCATAAAACTTCTGCAACTGGTTTTCTTTGGACACAAACAACAGTAATAAACAGTCTTCCAGTGATTACTAAATATGAACCATGGATGATTCTACTCAGCCTGACTGTGATTGTACTTACGTTGATGAAAAACTCAAAATGGTCAAGCATAAAACTTCTGCAACTGGTTTTCTTTGGACACAAACAACAGTAATAAACAGTCTTCCAGTGATTACTAAATATGAACCATGGATGATGTATTTATATGATACAGATCACATGTTATTGTTGTGGGAATGTATGCATTTGATATGCACATGCTCAGTAGGAATCCAGATGCACCTTTTGCCATAACTGCAATATGAATGGAAATATTTTAATTTTTGTTTTGTTTTAGCAACTTGAAGACTTAAAGCAAAAACACCTCCTGGATTTTAAAACAATCAAACAAAAGATAATTTCTACAGAGTATGATGACCAGTTAAATTAATACTGCATATTATATAAAGTATAACTCTTAATACTATTATTAATATTTCTGATCTATTTTCTGTTGCAGTACATTAATCAGGTCATATCAAGAGAAATGCCAAGATATCCTTTTTAATCAATGCATCCCCCATCTATGATTGGCCTTGACTTGAATTTGTTTAGTCTAGCAGCTACTATATAACAAAGCAAAGGGATTTCTTGTAGGCTGTCTTTAAGTTCCCAATTCTAGTAATTTATTACTTCCAGTTTTATATAATTTTGTGGTTGATATTATCCTTAAATGAGCACACAATATGATAAACAGAAGAAGTGTGTTGTGGAATTGATAACAAAGTTAGATGGAGCACAAAGGTAAGTCTTGGAAGATCGAATAAATGTTGTGGTGATCAATCAGGTAGGAAAAGACCAGGGCAAGACACAGACTTTACGTCCATAAATCAGCACTGATTATTGAAAATTTTAGTCTCCACTGAAGTATATTTCATTTTTCTGGGGTGTGAACTCTTCAAATTACAGGAGTGTTGAAGTCATGAAGCTACAGTTAAAGAAATCCTTGGAACTTAAAAGACCATTACAGAAAGTAAGATATATTGGAGTGGTATCTGAGAATGAGTGTAATCTACGTGGGTTTAGACCCCTTTGACAAGCAATATTAAGTGCTAACTGAATGTCTGTTTTAGAAATTTGATGAGTTGGAATGCGAGAAAGTGCTTCGACATGGCGAGATTCAACATTTACAAGATAGACTGAGGGGATCTGAGGTAATCACTTATGTTTTTCAAGATGGTGAGAACTAGTCTTAAGCAATGATTTGTTTCATTCTTAGAACTTAGTTGGTCAACTGCAAAGTGTTATTAAAGAGAGTGAGATATCAACAAATTCAATGAGACTAGATGTAACTTTACACACAGAGGAAAATGATGAATATAAGAGAAGGTATTAAAGTTTGCAAATATAACATAATCCATGAGTTTGAAAAAAGACTAACAGTATTTTGAAAATATTGTCTCTGTTTTAGCCAAAGGAAAAATGAATCTCAAATCAGCAAGCTGAGTGAACAAGTCTTAACAGAGAAAAGTGAGACACATTTTTTGTGTGTATCAAATACATTTTAAAGTCCTGTTTGCTTTGTCCTGTTATTCTGAACCTAATGTAAAATTTCCTATCATTGCATAAATAGCTTTGTATGTTGATTCTGTAGAAGCAAACAAGGCACTGAACAGGGAGCTATCTAAATCACAAAACCAAGTGAAGACGTTGCTTGATGAGACAGATAAATCAAAGGTGTGTTAGAACATTGAATGAAACGATGCAACTAAGTAGCATTTATATTTTTTCTCTTTCTTGCAGAAGTTGATTGCAGAGCTTCAAAGACAACTCAATACAGGTAAATTATGTTAGTACGATGTCTACGTGCATATTTTTAGAACACGCCATATTTTCTTGAAGTAGACAATAAGTTTAGATCATCTTACAGCCTAGCAAGATCTTAACATGTGTGTTGCTATCAACTGAACATATTATCAAGTTCTTTCCTATATTCTATCGCACCAAAAACGTATCAAGATCATACCAATTAAGATGTTCCCTGATTATATTAGGATAATTTTATAGAGATCTTGGCAAACATACTAACCTACGATTCATTGTTTAGGTGGTCCATCTGTACCTGATAATTTAAGAAAGTCTTCCAGTATTTTGAAAGGAGAGATTACCTTCATGAAACAACTACAGAAATGGTTGGGAGAAAAGTGTAAATGGAATCTTTGTTACCGTGCTTCTAGAGATGGTTGGAGTGACGAAGATTTTCACGGACATTGTGACAACAAAGGACCGACAGTGGTTTTGGTGAAAGCCAATAATTCCATCTTTGGTGGATACACTGACCAACACTGGGAATCAGGTATGTATAATTTATTGATATTTCTACATGTATGAGCTATGCAAAATATTTCTATGTCCTGCAAATTGGTGTACTCGTATTTATATGTAAATTGAATCAAAATAATCCAGGCTCATATATAAAAAGTAAATTGATTTATCGTATAATAATAATTTCATTTTAATTCTATTTAATTAATGTCTATAAGTAAAGTTCTACTATGGCCTATGGTTGATTGAAGGCGTCAAATGCGCTTGTCAGTTTATCGCAAAAAAATTTGGAAAGTAGAGAGAGAGCAAAGGTGAAATGAAATGAACTTAACATTAAGAGTCTGACGCAGTCTGCAACAACTACATAACTACATGCAGTTGTTGCAAAAAAAGCATTTGTCTTAAGCTTTATTAGGCTTTATCTTAAGTTTTGTTAGACGAAAATATATAACTAATTTGCCCCAAAACAGTACTGTATCCTGGGTGTAAGTCGAACCCTAGTGTTTAACATGCCTCAGAGACTATTGAATATCGAACATTTTATTGATTTTGTTCGATTTTAAGGTGTCGATGGTATATATAAACATTCCAACTCGTCATTTCTATTCTCGCTACGCTCGCTTCCCTTATTACTATCCCGAAATGACGTCATAAGAGTTGGGTTGGGGTCAGGTTTGTTAATATGGAAATTGCTCTTATATAGTTGTCATGTAAATTGGTGAACCCGTCAGGTATTTTAAATAACGTCAATTGGACAAAAATTATTTCGATTGTATCCAAAAATTAAATTATTCATTAAGGGTCTAGAAACTACTATAATTAAATATTTTATTAACATTTAATTATTAATTCTGTCCTATTTTAAGGAAGTGCTACATACAAACGTTCCAACTCGTCATTTCTATTTTCCCTGCGGAACAAAGACAACCTTGCTCCATTTATTGCCAACATCAAGCAAGGTCAGGATCAGTATGCAATCTACTGGCACTCTGGTTGTGGACCAGCATTTGGTGCAGGTAATGATCTGCATATTTGTAACAATCCTCAAGTTAATCAATCATCATACAGCAATTTTGGATACACATATCAACTTCCCCCTGGTTATGTCTATGGCAGTGAACAAGCAAAGAACCTTCTTGCTGGTCAGTACACTTTCTTAACAACAGAAATTGAAGTCTTCAACTGAAAACTGTCCCTGGTTACTTAAATTAAGCAAACTATAACATTACATTCACCGCCGGCCTTAACAATCAATATTACACAGTGATAGTGCATGATTTTACTCGCATTACTATGAAGTAATTCGAATTAATTAAGATTTAGAATGTAAATTTTCAAGAATTAACATTGGCCATTATCCCCTGTAAATGCTCTACCTTACAGTTACTAGAGTCAACAAATGAATGGCCAGAAAGTTTGTCATTGGCCATTAACCTCCGTACAGGTACAGTAGCAGTTATTAGAGTCAGCAAGTGAATGACCACGACGAAAATGAGCGTACACATCACTTTGATGCCAAAACAATGAAAAGTTACGGAGTAAAATTTATTTTTCAAAGATTTTGACAGTCATTTTCTCGTTAAAAACATTTTTTGAGTTCTCAAAATTTTGGTTAACGGAAAGTCAAGATCTTTAAAAATGCCCAACATTTTTGACATTGTTATCGAGCTTCCGGCCAAATGTAAACCCAATTTTCTGCTGACGTTGGCCGGCATAGCATGTTGTAGTCTTGTTCTGTTGAGTGACAACGTACTGTTAGAAATTCTACATAGTAGATTAGTACCTTATGCTTGTATTTGTTATAGAATAAAATAGTAGTAAGATTTGAATATAATTTTATGTTAAATTCTATTATATGATATCTCGAACATACTGCAAAAATATAGACGAATTACACGAAATATGAACTTGTGATAGAAAATAGAAACTTTGTGATATCCTGTAAAAAATGCATTAAATACATATTAAAGCAGTTTGTGCACATAGGTAGTTTCTATTGAGTGAAAGTGATTATATGATCCCGCCGCTTGTCCTGCCTAGACGGGATCCCGGCATGTGTTGTGGATCACGTCTGACCGGGATGAGAAATTCAGGATGAGCATGCCTTCTGAAGATGCGTATATCGCATTTCTGAAACTAAAAAGGGACATGACATCAAACGCTATACTAGTTTTACCCTTACCCGGCAGTGCATTTTATGCATATAAATACGTCATGCCATGTAGAAACGTCTCGACACGCCTATAGCCCGGATCATATAAAAAACCAGAACAGGAACTAAGCATAAGCATTGTATTTTTAAACTTAAGATTGATCAATAAATAATTATCGTTATTAATAGGTAGGGCAACGGATCATGTTTTATCTGCTCTCGTTGATGCAATAAAACACGAAAAGACCATGACATTGAAATGCAGCAACCAAAGTACCAAGACTTAAAAGGGGTCTTATAATTATATATGGATATAGTTATTTACTTTAAATTTACTCAAATTTGTGAAATAGACATGGAATTTAACATCAATGAGACATCGACAGAAATAGCTTCAGTTTCTTATGCAATTTCAAATCCATGCGCCAATTTGGGAGGTGGGGGGAGTATATTTGGGATGGTCTGTAGGTTAGTGAATAGTCAATGACAATAATCAATAATATAATAATGCATGTTATGATTGAACTGCAATTTTATGCCAACGCAGAACAGTTTTTTTGGATGCGCAATCGAAACTTCGAACTGGCCTAGCAGAAATATGCGGAGGACAGATTTCCAACATTTCTGTTTCATGATGTTATTCCAGTGTTGTATTGAGGTCACTGCTCCCGGCCTGATCGCGGGCTTAAAGTGTTAAAAATTCAGGATTGCAAGAATTACATTTCCGGGAATTTCGCAATTTTCAACGAACACAGTTTATGGTTTCATTTGGCAGTATTTGTAGCAAGACTTTGTGCGATCATTTCGTTGGAAAGAGACGGAAATATGTTATCTAAATTGTGAACTAATAAAGTTTTAATTGAAATGGCAAGTGCTTCATCAGACAGTGGTCCTGTTGATGATATCAAAGATCTGCTCACATGTTCGATGTGTTCAAATACTCTCAATGATCCAAGAAGTCTGCCTTGCTTGCATAGTTTTTGCAAAGGATGTTTAGGTACGTATATGATTTTCTTTGTTTAAAGGATCTACTTGTGCGCGTGCTTGCAAAATTTCTTGTGAGTACGAAATTTGTAATATATATATCATGTCAAGGTGACTGATGTAATAGAGTGTCAATATATCTCTGCCACAGAATAGACATGAGCTTCTGCTCCGGGGTAAAAAGTGTGCCAGAATTTCAGCCGACTTCCGGTGTGGCCGCCATGTTGAAAGCAACCAAACCAGAGGAAATTTTATAGGAGTTAGTATGGCGGAATACGAAATAGAGCCACTAAAAGTGCTCTAGCTTTTTATGTATCCAAGCGAAACTCAGGAAACTTTGAAATATTATAAAGAAAAGGCTGTTCTTTGGTTTAATTGTCACTATGAGGATGAGAAACGAATTTAATCGTGGAATTTGGCCATTGTCATACATTGTCATACAAGTTATATAGCTTCTGTGAGCTTAGTCATCGCCGTACGATATGTTTTGAGTGATAAGTTGATGATATTTCACGGTGTATAAAAGGATTAAGGACGTACACGCCATGGGCAATGAAGGAAATAAACTAGTTCATAGAACTTTCTGTGAATCTGTGATCAAGCTTTGACGAATTGACGGTACTCAGTACTCACCAAGAGCAATGAAATATTAACTTGGCATATTGGCCTGCAATGGTTTAATATAAAAGAATACTGAGATATGAAAGAAATTGGTCTTCAAAAATAAATTTTGGGGATAATATCTTGACTTGAACCTATTAAAATCCTTTGGCTGTGGCTTTACGAATTTGGTATCACAAGGCCTCCTATGACCTTAATATGACTGTTCATTGATATTGGAAAAATAGTTTTAAAGATCAATGCTTGGGACCTAATTTACAAAACAGACAATGAAAGACCTGATTTATTTTGATGACAGTTTTAATTATAAATCTGTGAGAAGATTCTAATATTCACTCTAGTTTTTAAGATTGTGTTAACAGTTTACTCTACATTCTACAATGAAGGGGAAAATAATCTGAAGATGAGAATTTTTTCAGTTATTCAAGTTTATGTTACATTTAGCACCAAGTATATTATTGTTGCTATCACCTTAGTTATTAAGACTTGTTGGCAGAGTAATATATCAGGCAATAAACTGGTTTCAACTTGCAACAAAATCTGAATTTCGTGCATGCAAGTTGAAGTGTTTTTTTTACAAAGGAAACCAAGTAAATGAAACTTTGACATCTAGTTTTTTTTACTGTGTACAAGTTGTACAAGTCCAAAAATGTAAAAAAAACTTTTAATTTAATTTTAGTTTGGTATGGTTCAAACTGGAATGCAAGATCTCAATCTTGTTTCAGACTCTTATGTGAATTATATGTTTGAAAGTTATTCTATATTCAAGTTCATTTATATTTGTGCAACATACGTATATTGTTTGCCTTAAAATATGGCAGTTGATTTTTTAACTCTTTCAAAATGCTACATTGACTTGTCGACTATTTTTCCATAAAATCAGCATCAATTAGAAACTTCCAAACCTCTATTGAGTACTGGGCCTACGTTATCAATCCGTAATGACTACAACCAATGTCATACTCAACGGGAAACTAGGCGTAATGACATAAATCTAACGAATGATTTAATCGTTCAATTATTGGAGAATCAATATCAATGTATTTATAAATATTTTACTCTTTTCATACCTATACTTTTTACTAGCTGATATCTACGCTGATTTTCCATTAGCAATTTTTTTGCGCAAAACGACTTTTTTATTTCTTCGTCCAACTAGTTCCAGAATACCAAGTTGAAAACTCGAGCAAAGAAATGTGAGCAAAGTCCTTGCGCGAAACTATTGCTAGAGGAAAACTGGTTTTATATCTTTAAAAACTTTCATCCACAAAAATTCAGTACAACAATACAAAAAGTCCAACAATCTCAACACTGATGCTATAGCCATTTAAATGCTGTGATGAATTTCCATTGGAAATTTGGAATTAGTACAAAAATTGTTTTTGAGGTTGTGCATTTACTACAACTTGAAATTTGCCAATCGTGAGCTTTCCATCACTAAAAAGAAGGACAGAAAATATTTGAAGGTAGCACATCTTTAACCATGCACACTGGACAATATGCTGTGTTGCCAAAACAGTTTACTTAACAGTAACTTCTATAAGCTATATTGCTTAATATATTTTACACCAGAGTACAGAAGAACTGAACTGAACTGTAAGATACAAGACTCGTGTTAAATCTAATGTTAATGGTAATCATACACAGGTGAAATTACTAACTAAGATGTTGCTACACTGAGTAAATCTACACTGGGCAAGCTGAAAAATCAACTTGACCACAGTGAGAATGCAACCCACAACCTCTGGTTTACAAGACCAATGCATTCCAGACTGAGCTATGCAGCCAACACAGTTTGAATGTGTAATATTTTGGAGCTTAGTCTAGCTCCTTCAATATTCTTATCTCTAAGATGGTAAACCTAATGATGCTGATGGTAAATGAAAACAGGTGAAGTCATTAAGATGGTGCTACACTGTGTAAATATACATGAGATTAGTGTGTTGCAATTTTGAGTCATGAACTGTAACTTCTAGCAAGTTAGTCTGCTCCATCAATTGCTTGATAGATGTGAACAAATATCTTTATACTGTTATCCAGCAATCAAAGTTAAAAATTATAAGCCAGTTCTGGTGAAAATGGATTCAAATCGCGCAGTTAACTGAGTTTAGTCCAAAAACTTTTTTGTTAAGTAAGAAAAGAAGCCCCTTTCACTGATCAGGTATATGATTATTGTGTTTAATGGTAGTACGACTGGTATAACGCTACGATACAGTATAAATATGCGCCTGAAATTTAAAAAGTTCAACCTACTGCCATCTAAAAAAAAGACATGACGTATTTTTGTTCAAGCTAAGTCGAATAATAGTTGCAATTCAAGCAACACTCAGAAAAATAACATGTATATCCCATCGGATGACTTTCGGGTCCCAAAACAGCACATAGCAATGCGTTTAAAATGACAATTTTAGCATCATTAAATACGCTTTTATTAAAATAAAATGAATAATCTACCTTTCTTTAGTACGTCCTGAAAATTTCACTGACATCCACCATAAAATAACGACGATATACTCATTTAAATTTATGAAATACAAGTTTCGCCATATTAGTTTATAATGTTTTGGACCAGAGTTGGTTGCTTTCAACATGGCGGCCAAGACGCCGGAAGTAACATGTGCTGGCACAAAAACTTCAAAGGTCGGAACGAGAGTGGACTTTCTGCTCATGTCTATTCTGTGTCTCTGCAATCATTTAAGACTGATCTAGATATGAGGTCATGCATCCAGTTAATACGTACGCAACCAAGAGGGGAGCGGGGGAGGGCAAACTTTTTGCAGCTATTGTTTATGTGACTTCATTTCTATTGTTCTTTACGTACAAGGGGAGGGAGGGGGTACAATTTTCGAAACAACAGATATATAGATACTAACTGTTTCAGATCGACAACCATGACTTGGTCATGACCACTGTACTAGTCAGATGCATCTGCGATCATCCCTTCCTAGCTTATAGTTATACATCAGATATATTTTCTGTGCCATTCTGCCTTTGTTCTCTTTGAGAGAATATACTTGTTTTAGTTATTGTTCTATGTAATTTATTTTTCTGTACTCGATACTATATTAATAGCGTATTGTATGTCTTCATGCATTGTTGTTGTTTAGGAAAGTATGTTGATCGTCTCCGTGGTGCAGACAAGAACATCGAGACATTTCCATGTCCTACATGTCGCTCAGAGTTTACACTCAAATCAAACCAAGATGTTGTCACTCAAATGACAAGCAATAATTTCATCAAGAGTATGCTGGAAATTATGGCAATTCAACAAAAGGCGAAAGCATCTACTGTATGTTCACACTGCCAAGATCCCGCCATTAATCACTGCGCATCATGTGAAATGTTTATGTGTAAGAAATGTTCAGAGTGGCATGATATTTGGCCTGGCAACAAAAACCATAATGTGTTATCTGTACAGGAACTGAGCGATCCTGAAAGTCAAGTTAAAATGAGAAGAAAGCTTTATTGCATGAAACACGAAGGCGAAATGCTCAAATATTATTGTGAAACATGCAAGGAACTTTGTTGTATAGACTGCGTAGTGTTAAGTCATACGAAAGCGGACCATTCGTGTGTGGCAGTGAGTGAGGTTGCACAGAAGCAAAGACAAACATTGCAATCAAACTGCACGACACTTGATGAAAAATTATCTGATGGAAAGGAAGCTTTAAACAACATTTGCGGGGTTATGAAGTCTCTTGAAAAGAATGCTAAAACTGCTAAAAGTCAAATCAAAGAACAAAAGAAAAATATATTGAAGATTGTGGCAGAAAAACTTGATGAGAGAGCTGAGAAAATGAATGAGGAAGTGGACGATGTGTATGATGAATTACACAGTGAACTGAGTAAACAACATGATGAAATTAAAGATTATCTTGATAAAGTCCAAGCTTCAGTGTCCTTGCCAAGAAATCTCCTAAAGAGAGGAAGTATCGAAGAAGTTCTCTCTTCTCAAAAATTGATTGATGAAAAGATTGAGAAGTTGGGAAATGAACAACCAGAGGATATGGTCGCAGTGAATGATGGTGGTATTCAGTATGTACCTAGCGACACTGGTAATATCAATGTTGAAGAAATTGTTGGTATATTGGGACATGTAAAAGGTATGTACAATTTTATCAATACATTTATACTTGATAATACCTTTACTTAGGAATGTCAGGGATGCACAGTTAAGTCTTGATTCTGGCTGGAACAATAATTTTCCTAATAATGTTTCGATGTTCAGACTGGAATTTGTTACAAGGCATGGTAGGTGCTCCGCTAATTGAATTAACCTAGTAACCCTGCCATTAACGAGTAAAATTATCTGGCGTTATACAAAGTAAAATAGCAAAGTAATTTACAGACACAGGCAGCTAGTCTGCAGGGCTTTCAAGTTTTACCGCCGGCTACTTTTCATCTGATCGGAGCAAAAAGTAAAAGCAAATCGATGTTCCACACGGAATTTTAGCCAAACACGGTTTGTTCACCCTTAAAATTAGAAGATTAATTCAAATTTAAAGTAACAAATTGAGGATTCGTTTGTTTGCTTTAAAAAGCGATATATTAAATTTGCTGCAGAGTTTTATATCAGAGCCGCAGAAACCGGGTGGGGGTGGGGGTACATTTTTGTGAAGTAAATTCCAAATTGATTTCAATTTCTTGTAGAACCAACTACAACCAATTAACTCATCTCTAATAGTTTGTCGTTTCTTTCACATCGAATATATACATATATATCAAAAGAAACAAAACGAATTCACCTAATTCACTGACGCTTGTAATTGTATACGGGGCACATATTGTTTCAAAACTTGGGGGTTGTAAAAAGTTAAAAAGTCCGTTAAAATCTTGAATTCTTAGGTTTTAAAAAATTCACAATTGTCCGCTTGCTCGGTTTAGTAACTAACATCGCTTTCTTTGTCCTGTGTCGTCGGACAAAGTCCCCCCCCCACCCTAATCCGAAAAAGCTTCCTACGGCACTGTATATCTCCGCGCGTTTTTTAAACTTCCAAGCGAGAGCATGCACCCAATCACTATTAGTCACTGATTAGTCACTGATTAGTCATCATGGATGCAGAAGTTAGGGAGCCATGGAGCGACGCTATCTCCATAGTCTAAAGGGCTAACTCCAAATTCCAAATGGGCGTTTCAAAACTTACAGTAGTTGACAGAATTAAGAATTCTGGTGTTACATGCCAACTCCAAAAATTATCTAGCTATCTAAACCTGCAATTACCGGCTATAACAGCAAAAATCATGTGGAGTTAGTATCTAAACCTGGTCGGCTTGGTGGACCCCAGATTCCCGCGGCTGCACTGGCATAGCCTAGCTCCATTCGGCGATTGGCTACCTTCACCAAAATAAAATCTACAGGCATGCTCCCGATCACTATTAGTCACAGACGGTTCCTTTTTTGGGACAGCCGCCTACTTCAAATAATTCTGAAAGCCCTGAGTCTGGTTAACCGATTAAGGCCCAACACTCTTCTTTTAACGAGTTAATTATTCGACAATCAAACAGACGAATAAAATTATTAATTGACAATCGTTGGGCAATTAAAATATAATAGCCTAGTATGGTGCGTTTGGGCGTATTGTGGCTCAATTAGATTAGCAACGACGAAAAATAATGCACCCCAACAGAGTCAAATATTAGACGTTTATTATATATATATATACCGTGTGTGAGTGAGTCTTTGTACGATTTAAACATCGAGATAGCGCAGTGTGTTTTAATCCTGATAAAGGCCGAACTGCAAGGTTTGTTGTATACTAAAATGACTCTGTTTTCGTACGCTCACTGGCGTTGGAAATTGAAAGATTGATGCTATATACGCTAAAAATTGAAGGAGAAAAATTTGCAAGTCTATCAAATATATAGATCCGCCCACGGTCATGTTTTTTTTTTGTTTTTGCTTATGAATAATTAATGAATTTTATCGGATATACAAACTGAGCGGCAAGAGTGTTTCGTTGATGTCCTCAGGTCAACAATGTTGTAAATGAATTGGTGAGGACGTCTTGATGTCTTCAACATTTTCAGTATATGATAAAACTCCTTAATTGTGTAAAATGATATTTGGTGAGAAAATTGAACTTAAAGTTTATGTAAATCAGCATGATTCTGTATCAGATATACAAACTCCTTCACGCTAATGATTTCTTTTGTGTTTTCTTCATGAATTATTAATGAGTTTTACAAACAGTATAATATAACATCATTTCAGGGTGTATAATATGAAAATGTTTACTTTACTTCTATTTGTTTTCTTCTACTTGTTGGAAACTGCAGCCATGCATTGATATTTGAATGACTTGTGTTTATCTGTCTGTAATAATTACTTGGGCAGAATTTGCTACGTTACTTACAAACTCAGCTGAAACATTCTTTCATTGATCCGGTCAACCCCAAGAGAAGAGGCTGTAGTGAGATGAGTGGGGTGGGTTGCTCTCGTACTGGATTACTTTCCATACCAGATATGCGTTTGTATTATGTAACTGGGCCCTGTATCCAATTTAATAATATTGTATCATCAGTCCCAGAGATCTTATCCAAGATCTTTCTATGATATCTGACCATGATCTTACTATGATACTACCTGTGATATAGCAGTGATCTATCCAAGTTTTTTCCATGATCTTATGCATGTTCCTTTGTGACTTAGTTTCAATTCCTGCAATATGCATTTTTCTGATTATACTTTTGCCTCCGCCGCCTGCAATAAGAGCGCTTCGAGCTTGGCGCCGTACAATTAAACAATAGTGACTTTGGACCTATATAGAAGAATAGTTTAGAACTGCAAGATCTGTCCATTATAAATAAATAAGTATAGATCATCTTACAGCCTAGCAAGATCTTAACATGTATGTTGCTATCAACTGAACATATTATCAAGTTCTTTCCTATATTCTATCGCACCAAAAACGTACCATGATCATACCAATTAAGATGTTCCCTGATTATATTAGGATGATTTTTCAGAGATCTTGGCAAACATACTAACCTAGGATTCACTGTTTAGGTAATCCATTTGGAAAGTCCAGTATTTTGAAAGGAGAGATTACCTTCATGAGACAACTACAGAAATGGTTGGGAGAAAAGTGTAAATGGAATCTTTGTTACCGTGCTTCTAGAGATGGTTGGAGTGACCAAGATTTTCACAGACATTGTGACGATAAAGGACCAACAGTAGTTTTGGTGAAAGCCAATAATTGCATCTTTGGTGGATACACTGACCAACACTGGGACAGTATGTATAATTTATTGATATTTCTACATGTGTGAGCTATATATTTTCGTCCTGCAAACTGGTGCACTCGTATTTATATGTAAATTGGATCAAAATATTCCAGGCTCATATCTAACAAGTAAATTGATTTATCGTATAATAATAATTCCATTTTAATTCTATTTACTTAATGTTTATAAGTACAGTTCTACTATGGCCTATGGTTGATTGAATGCGTCAAATGCGCTTGTCAGTTTATCGCAAAAAAATTCGGAAAGTAGAGACAGAGCAAAGGTGAAATGAAATGAACTTAACATTAAGAGTCTGGCACAGTCTGCAACAACTACATCACTACATGCAGTTGTCGCAAAAAAGCATTTGTGTTAAGCTTTATTAGACTTTATCTTAAGTTTTGTTAGACGAGAATATATAACTAATTTAATTGCCCCAAAACGTCACTGTATCGTGGGTGTAAATCGAACCCTATAGTGTTTAATATGCCTGAGAGACTATTGAATATCGAACATTCTATACATTTTGCTCGATTTTAACGTGTTGATGGTATATATAAACATTCCAACTCGCCATTTCTATTCTCGCTACGCTTGCTTCCTTATTACTATCCCGAAATGACGTCATAAGAGTAGGTTTGTTAATATGGAAATTGCTCTTATATAGTTGTCATGCAAATTGGTGTACCCGTCAGGTATTTTAAATAACGTCAATTGGACAAAAATTATTTCGATTGTATCCAAAAATTAAATAATTCATATATTTATAAGGGTCTAGAAACTATTATAATTAAATATTTTATTAACATTAATTATTAATTCTGTCCTATTTTAAGGAAATGGTACATACAAACGTTCCAACTCGTCATTTCTATTTTCCCTGCGGAACAAAGACAACCTTGCTCCATTTCTTGCCAACATCAAGCAAGGTCAGGAGCAGCATGCAATTGCCTCTAGCTCTGGTTATGGACCACGCTTTGGTGCAGGTAATGATCTGATCATTTATGACAATCCTCAAGTTAATCAATCATCATACAGCAATTTTGGAAGGACATATCAACTTCCCCCTGGTTATGTCTATGGCAGTGAACAAGCAAAGAACCTTCTTGCTGGTCAATACACTTTCTTAACAACAGAAATTGAAGTCTTCAACTGAAAACTGTCCTTGGTTACTTACATTAAGCACCGGTCTTAACAATCAATATTACACAGTGATAGTGCATGATTTTACTTGCATTACTATGAAATAATTTGAATTAATTAAGATTTAGAATGTAACATTTTCAAGAATTGACATTGGCCATTATCACCTGTAAATGCTCTACCTTGCAGTTACTAGAGTCGACAAATGAATGGCCAGAAAGTTTGTCATTGGCCATTAACCTCCGTACGGGTACAGTAGCAGTTATTAGAGTCAGCAAGTGAATGGCCGCGACGAAAATGAGCGTACACATCACTTTGATGCAAAAACAATGAAAAGTTACGGAGTAAAATTTCTTTTTCAAAGATTTTGACAGTCATTTTCTCGTTAAAAACATTTTTTGAGTTCTCAAAATTTTGATTAACGGAAAGTCAAGATCTTTAAAATGCCCAACATTTTTGACATTATTAGCGAGCTCCCGGCCAAATGTAAACCCAATTTTCTGCTGACGTTGGCCGGCATAGCATGTTGTAGTCTTGTTCTGTTGAGTAACAACTGGTATAAATTCTACATAGTAGATTAGTACCTTATGCTTGTATTTGTTATAGAATAGAATAGTAGTAAGATTTGAATATAATTTTATGTTAAATTTTATTATATAATATCTCGAACATTCTGCAAAAATATAGACGAATTAGACGAAATATGAACTTGTGATAGAAAATAGAAACTTTGTGATGTCAAGTAAAATATGTAGGACTTAAATACATATTAAAGCAGTTTGTGCACATAGGTAGTTTCTATTGAGTGAAAGTGATTATATGATCCCGCCGCTTGTCCTGCCTAGACGGGATCCCGGCATGTGTTGTGGGATCACGTCTGACCGGGATGAGAAATTAGGGATGAGCATGCCTTCTGAAGATGCGTATATCGCATTTCTGAAACTAAAAAGGGACATGACATCAAACGCTATACTAGTTTTACCCTTACCCGGCAGTGCATTTTATGCATATAGATACGTCATGCCATGTAGAAACGTCTCGACACGCCTATAGCCCGGATCATGTAAAAAACAGAACAGGAACTAAGCATAAGCATTGTATTTTTAAACTTAAGATTGATCAATAAAGAATTATTGTTATTAATAGGTAGGGCAACGGATCATGTTTTATCTGCTCTCGTTGATGCAATAAAACACGAAAAGACCATGACATTGAAATGCAGCAACCAAAGTACCAAGACTTAAAAGGGGTCTTATAATTATATATGGATATAGTTATTTACTTTAAATTTACTCAAATTTGTGAAATAGACATGGAATTTAACATCAATGAGACATCGACAGAAATAGCTTCAGTTTCTTATGCAATTTCAAACCCATGCACCAATTTGGGAGGGGGGGGAGTATATTTGGGATAGTCTGTAGGTTAGTGAATAGTCAATGACAATAATCAATAATATAATAATGCATGTTATGATTGAACTGCAATTTTATGCCAACGCAGAACAGTTTTTTTGGATGCGCAATCGAAACTTCGAACTGGCGCAGCAGAACTGTGCGGAGGACAGATTTCCAACATTTCCGTTTCATGATGTTACTCCAGTGTTGTATTGAGGTCACTGCTCCCGGCCTGATCGCGGGCTTAAAGTGTTAAAAATTCAGGATTGCAAGAAATAGTAGTTACATTTCCGGGAATTTCGCAATTTTCAACGAACACAATTTATGGTTTCATTATTTGTAGCAAGACTTTGTGCGATCATTTCGTTGGAAAGAGACGGAAATATGTTATCTAAATTGTGAAGTAAGAAAGTTTTAATTGAAATGGCAAGTGCTTCATCAGACAGTGGTCCTGTTAATGATATCAAAGATCTGCTCACATGTTCGATGTGTTCAAATACTCTCAATGATCCAAGAAGTCTGCCTTGCTTGCATAGTTTTTGTAAAGGATGTTTAGGTACGTATATGATTTTCTTTGTTTAAAGGATCTACTTGTGCGCGTGCTTGCAAAATTTCTTGTGTGTGCGAAATTTGTAATATATTGTAAATCGATCATGTCAAGGTGACTGATGTAATACTATTAGTGTAATTATTTCTCTGCAATCGTTTTAATACAGTAAGACTGATCTGCATATGCGGTCATCCATTTAATACGTACATGGGCATGGGGGGGCTAGTTGTATTTTGCAGTCGGTCACCTGAAAATTCCGTGACCCCTCGCCATTATGTAATTTTTTTGTATGAGCCACCCTTTGGGTAGTCTTTTATTTTTGGTAACATCCCCCCCTAAAAAAATCAAGGCTTAATAGAATATGCCTATTTGCCTAGATACATTTAATGTAATATAACCGTTTTAATAGCATTATGTATAACGAGTGAGTAGATATATACACAATTTAAGACCTAACCAGGGACAGTTGCGAAAAATGCAACACTAGGTCCTCTGGAAGGAATTGAACCCACGGCCCTGCTCTACTCACTTGGATTATCCACCAAACCCAGTATTCTAGTTCAACCAAGTGAAGTGCAAAAAAATCTTTGAAGTTTACCTTATCACAACCCGCACACCCGATCACCTATATATACAGAACTTACGGTTACAGCTCAGCAACTGGCCTCAGTTGGTTAGAGCGCTGCACCGGAATCGCAGGGCCGTGGGTTCAATTCCTGCCAGAGGACCTAGTGTTGCATTTTTCAAAACCGTTCCTGGTTAGGTCTTAAATTGTGTATATATCTACTCACTTGGATTATCCACCAAACCCAGTATTCTAGTTCAACCAAGTGAAGTGCAAAAACATCTTTGAAGTTTACCTTATCACAACCCGCACACCTGATCACCTATATATACAGAACTTACGGTTACAGCTCAGCAACTGGCCTCTGTAGCTCAGTTGGTTAGAGCGCTGCACCGGAATCGCAGGGCTGTGGGTTCAATTCCTGCCAGAGGACCTAGTGTTGCATTTTTCGCAACCGTTCCTGGTTAGGTCTTAAATTGTGTATATATCTACTCACTTGGATTATCCACCAAACCCAGTATTCTAGTTCAACCAAGTGAAGTGCAAAAAAATCTTTGAAGTTTACCTTATCACAACCCGCACACCTGATCACCTATATATACAGAACTTGATTTACAGCTCAGCAACTGACCTCTGTAGCTCAGTTGGTTAGAGCGCTGCACCGGAATCGCAGGGCCGTGGGTTCAATTCCTGCCGGAGGACCTAGTGTTGCATTTTTCGCAACCGTTCCTGGTTAGGTCTTAAATTGTGTATATATCTACTCACTTGGATTATCCACCAAACCCAGTATTCTAGTTCAACCAAGTGAAGTGCAAAAAATATTATATGTATAGCACGTCAAATTGAAATAAGAATTGAATCAATTGAATAGAAATATAAAAAAAAAACAATCTTGCAATTCAATGGGTTGATATTAAAAGGAGAAATCAATTTCTGCTTGTTTTGTAATTTCCTTCCCTGAGCGTGTTCTGACAATAGGTGCATTTATAGCTTGTGGCTCATCCTCTTCACCAATGACGGCCAGGATAATGTCATCTTCATGCTGTAACTCAGGTTCAGATTGTGACTCAGATTCTGAATCGGGTTCCGACTCGGACTCAGGTTCAGACTCGGACTCAGGTTCAGACTCGGACTCAGGGGCAGACTCGGATTCAGAAAAAGATGTGTGATAAACCTCTTCTGTGTCCACTTGGTGTGTACATTGATCTTGAGCATTCCAATGTTTCATTATTGCATGAACCTTCATTTTCCTTCATGTACTGTAAGAGTCCGTGATGTCTTATATATTTATTCAGCTCGGGAACTCTCAGTTTACTCAGTTCTTTCCTTTCATCACATAACCTCACCCAGTCGTAATCTTCATATTCCTTTTCCTTTTCAACCCTTCGCTGCTTTCTGATTCTTCAGCTCTTTTCTTCTTTTTAAATGCTTTCACTTCAAGATGGTGCAGATATTCAACCACAAGCGACGGTTTTACGATAAATTTATCTGCAAAGGCAGCCACCTTTTTAGCATTTCAGACAGAGTAAGTTCACCAGTTTTGTGTGCTTTCTTCAGCTGTGCTCTTTGCTGAAAATCATCTGGTTCACGATTTTCCTTTGGAGTTGCATTATAATGTGAGTAGTGAAGCTCTGGGGGACAAGAATAGTCTGGGTATGGTTTGGGACATTTTTCTATGGGTGGTCCAGACCATTCATTACAAAATAAACAGGTTTCGTCTAACTTTATAATATCAATACAGGAAAACTTTAGATACTCTCTGTAGTTATCACCTTCTTCATAATGTTCAGACATGAACTTCTCTATCTTTCGAAAGTAATTATATCCAGGGACACGTGTACTATTGGCTCCAGAATTGTGATACTGAAGCAAATAATTTGCCGAAAAAGGTGACCGAAAATTTTAAAATAACTACTGTATTGACTAACAACCATAGGTTATTGTTGATAGCTTTCGCACAATTTTGTGTTTTTTTGCATGTATTTTACTACTGTATGTTTCCATTCACCATTTAGATCTACTCTGTTAAACCAAGTGTTTTCTACATTTTTACCTGGTCTTGGTGTCACGTGAGCAGACATATAACCATGTCGACTAGGTGCTTCGTCAATTCCATCACAAATTTCTTGAGAGCAATGCCAGACATTCTGTTTGACTGTTGTCTCTTCACGCGCATTGATACTCGTCAGTTAAAGTTGACAACTGTACTAAGTACAAAGATTCAATACATGAGACATACGCAGTACATCAACACACAGTTGCAAATACAATATTCTGCAAAGTATGCTGTAAAAAATCCTTGTTTAGAAATTAAAACCTGCCCTTATCTAGTACTCTGATCACAGCATAATATTACCTTTTCTAAGTCACCCTGGCTGACGTCTTCAAATAGATCAAAATGACTAAATGGAAGTGACCCACCATCTGCTACAGCATCACCTGTTTAACGGTTTGCAATGATAAAATCATAAAAACCTTTCTTTAATATATTAATATAACAAATTTAACACCTCATACTCATACATGAATTATTTGATATTTAGCAACAGAAGTGTTATTTAATAATGGTATAAACCTACATATACAGCTAGGCATTGGTCCTCTCGGCTGGACATGGATCATTGACTGCATAGTGTACTCTCATTTGCCAGTCTAAATCATACAGTCTAACCAGCTCAGCATCTCGAAATTTTACTTCATAATTGGTGATTGCATCTCCGGGACCTTTATCAGTGTGGAATACTGAACACAAGGACGAACCTTGAATGGCAACCCTCTCTGTTTCATTCACTACGAAGTAACAACTTACTTTTGTTTGTGACATTTTCAAACTTTAGCCACAGTTCCTCGTCAACACAAGTAGTTGTTACAATTACCTCATCTCTAAGCAATTCAAGTTCCACCTTAAGGGTATCGGCATGATCAACAATATCATTACCAATGGCAATCTGCTCTTGTTCTAACTTGCTTTTTGATTGATTCCAGGCAGCCGTTGACGTAATAATTCCAGACAACACATGTTCAATTCTATTCTTTCCTTTTCGCATTGACGAAATTGACAATTGGGATAATTTGTAACAGATAGGATATCCTTCTTTTCGGTACTGTCGATAAAGTAGGAAAGGTAATCCCACACCCTAGCCGCAAGTTTACGTAGTGCTGGGTCCA
This sequence comes from Trachythela sp. YZ-2020, assembly GCA_016169945.1. Classification (NCBI taxonomy): domain Eukaryota; kingdom Metazoa; phylum Cnidaria; class Anthozoa; order Malacalcyonacea; family Clavulariidae; genus Trachythela; species Trachythela sp. YZ-2020. Next base: position 3,003,425 of record JADLSH010000386.1, on the reverse strand, counting down.
TTGCAGATTGGCTATCAATCTCGTACAGCTGTGGATGTTCCCACCGTAAAAGCACACTCTCAGATGCCCAAACACTTCCGCTGCTTTCAACATAATGCAATGTGAAGACAAACGATCATCTTTGTACTGTTAAGAATGCGAGTTGAAGTACTGTGTTGGCTGCAATGTAATGTTCCACGCGATGGTATATAGTAAGAATATTTGCAAAAAAGATTGAATTTATTGGAGTCAGTCATTGTCAGTATAGGCAATGCCAATCTCTGTGCTTACTTGTGAAAGCTGTGATATGAGTGAGTGATATAAAATTTCAGCCGGCCGACTTTGACTGTTTGACTGGCAGCCGGTGGAAAAACACTAAATAAAAATATTTAATACCATATTTAAAAACTATAAATACAAACACATTCTTCCTGGTTTTCGGAATTTTGCGACTCTTGCTGGGATAAATGGCGTTCGAAAGGTACTCTTCAAGCCCATGAAAAGCGTCAACATTCTCCAACCCGGACTGACAATAATGACGCGGTATGTAAAATTTTTGCTTTGTTCTTTGTCCCAACTGTTTGCAAATTGATTTTTCCGATAGTTCATAATTTATATGTGGTTTACTTCATATACTCTGAGATAATTCTACTGTTCCAAATCAGAACGACATGCAGAGGGATAAAAACCGTCCTGACATTTATAATTGAATGAATCCGCTATTTCTATCCGTCAATTGCTTGCCACCTTTTTTTACTTAATACTTAAGGACATTTATTTACGCTTTTATTAATATTCTTTCCTAAATTTCCTTCTGTTTTTCATTCCTTTCCTTTTTTCATTTTTAACAGATATTAATAGACACCGATGCCCCAGAACGGCTAAGAAAAGTAGGTCTTGGATTTATCAGCTACCCAAAAGGCAAGAGGGCAAAACCGGCAAAATAGTATATGAGCATCATGAATGAAGCTCATAAAAAGTTGAGGTTGACTGGAGAAAGCGACCAATCGTTCAAGAAGAGGTTCACTTCAGAGAGATCAAGGCAAGTATATAGTTTACCCACCGTCAATACCAGTTCTTGAAACATGTATTAACACTGAAGAGATTTCGACCCTTTCACGTTGTAATGCATCGCATATTGCGAAATTGATATCTGGGAATTACTTCACTAATGCTGCTGGCAGTAGATTACTAACAAACTCCAGCAACATGTAAGAGACAATGTGTACTGTTTTCTCCAGAGGAGTACACAGAAGAAATGGCAAAAAGCGTAAGAGAGGAAGACGAAGATTTAGAGTCAGGCGATAAGCAGGGAAACGACCATGATAAAGAGTCGGTAGACGCAGAGGAAGACGAAGATTTAGAGTCAGGCGATAAGCAGGGAAACGACTATGATAAAGAGTCGGTAGACGGAGAGGAAGGCGAGGACATAGAGTCAGTAGATGAGCAGGAAAACGACTATGATAAAGGAAGACGGAGATGACGACGAAGACATAAAGTCGATTGATGAGAAGGAATTCGACTATGATAAAGAGTCGTTAGCGTTTATAGACGGAAAGGACGACGAACAGTGTGAATCGTTTCAGAAACCTGACACAGATCATGACATTGATGATTTTTTAAATTGAGATTTGAACATTGAACTTTCATAGTCATCAGTTGTTGTTAAAATATCGTATTATTTTGTATTTATATTAAAAGGAACAATTTTCCATTTATATACAGTATGCTTACCTTTCCTACATAGTTATGATCAGTATGGGAACAGGGTATAACAATGCTAAATTTCTTAAGGTTGACCCCCCCCCCCTTTGGTGCTTGAATTTTTTGGGTAGTCCCTAAGGGGGGAGGAGTGGTCAAACTTTTTGCAGTTTTTGCGTACACCTATTGATTATGTGACGTCATTTCTATTGTTCTTTGCGTACAAGGGGGGGGGAGGGGTACAATTATCGAAACTTTTTGCGTATGTATACTAAATGGATGACCTTTATAGTAGATAAAAACAGCAGATATGTAGATACTGACTGTTGCACATCAACAACCATGACTTGGTCATGACCAGTTCGTAACCAGGCATATTAACATAGTTTTATTTGCACTGTACTAGTCAGATGCATCCGCGATCATCACTTCCTAGCTTATATTTTGCCTTTGTTCTCTCTAAGATAATATACTTGTTTTAGTTATTGTTCTATTCAATTTATTTTTCTCTACTCAATACCATATTTATAGTATGTCTGTGCGTTGTTGTTGTTTAGGAAAGTATGTTGACCGTCTCCGTGGTGCTGACAAGAACATCGAGACATTTCCATGTCCTACATGTCGCTCAGAGTTTATGCTCAAATCAAACCAAAATGTCGCTGAAATGCCAAGCAATAATTTCATCAAAAGTATGCTGGAAATTATGGAGATTCAACAAAAAGCCAAAGCGTCTACTGCTTGTTCACGCTGCCAAGATCCTGCCATTAATCACTGCGCATCATGTGAAGTGTTTATGTGTAAGAAATGTTCAGAGTGGCATGATAGCTGGCCAACCCACAAAAGCCATAACGTGTTATCTGTACAGGAACTGAGCGATCCTGAAAGTCAAGTTAAAATGAGAAGAAAGCTTTATTGCATGAAACACGAAGGCGAAATGCTCAAATATTATTGTGAAACATGCAGGGAACTTTGTTGTATAGACTGCGTAGTGTTAAATCATCAGAAACCAAACCATTCGTGTGTAGCAGTGAGTGAGGTTGCACAGAAGCAAAGAGAAACATTGCAATCAAGCTCCACAACACTTGATGAGAAATTATCTGAAGGAAAGGAAGCTTTGAACAACATTTGTGAGGTGATGAAGTCTCTTGAAAAGAATGCTAAAACTGCTAAAGATCAAATCAAAGAACAAAAGGAAAATATCTTGAAGATTGTGGCGGAAAAACTTGATGAGAGAGCAGAGAAAATGAATGAGGAAGTGGACAAGGTTTCTGATGAATTACACAGTCAACTGAGCAAACAACATGATGAAATTAAAGATTATCTTGATAAAGTCCAAGCTTCAGTGTTCTTTCCAAGAAATCTCCTAAAGAGAGGAAGTGTCGAAGAAATTCTCTCCTCTCAAAAATTGATTGATGAAAATGTTGAGAAGTTGAGAAATGACCAACCAGAGAATCTGGCCGCAGTAAATGATGGTGATATTCAGTATGTACCTGAAGATATTGGTAATATCAATGTTGATGAAATTGTTAATAAATTGGGTTTTATAGAAGGTATGTACAATCATAGGTCGCGGAAGCATCTCAAAAGTTGGGAGGCACCGCCTAAAAAAGGCATCTATCAGTGGCTAACCTAGCGTCATTTTGGAGGGGGGGGTAAAATAATCCTGGTGGTACAATATAAGAAACAAGCATTGTAGGTGAGTCCGACGGGATTCTGGATTTCTTGGATTTCTACGTCTCTGCAACTTTTTTACCTAATCTAAGCAGTTTACAGCACATAGACTTTGCCAGTTGACTGGATAGGGGCACTTTCAAACCAGAAAAAAGGGCACTTTCATTTCAGAAAAGGGGCACATTTTCCATTTTTTTTAAAAATGGGGGGCACATGCCCCCAGTGCCCACCCCCACCCCGGTTCCGCGGCCCCTGTGTACAATATTATCAGTACAATACTTGATGATACCTTTACTTAGAAATGTCAGGGATGCACAGTAGCCTAAATTCTGACTGGAACAATAATTTTCTTAATAATGATTCGATGTTAGGACTGGAATTTGTTACAAAGGCATGATAGGTGCTCTGCTAATTGAATTAACCTAGTAACGCCTGCCCTTAACGAGTAAATTTGTCTGGCGTTACACAAAGTAAAATAGCAAAGTAATTAACAGACATAGGCAGCTAGTCTGGTTAACCGATTAAGGCCCAACACTTTCCTTTTGACGAGTTAATTATTCGACAATCAAACAGACGAGTAAAATTATTAATTGACAATCGTTGGGCAATTAAAATATAATAGCATAGTCGGGTGCGTTTGGGCGTATTGTGGCTCAATTAGATTAGCATCGACGAAAAATAATGTACCCCAACAGTGTAACACATTAGAAGGTTATACAGTATTACAACATAACATCATTACAGGGTGTATAATATGAAAATGTTTACTTTACTTCTATTTCTTTTGCTTCTACTTGTTGGAAACTGCAGCCATTGATATTTGAATAACTTGTGTTTACTTGTCTGAGATGAGACATACTGTAATAATTACTGGGCAGAATTTGCTATGTTACAAACTCAGCTGGAACATTCTTTCATTGATCCGGTCAACCCCAAGAGGATGTAGTGAGATGAGTGGGGTGGGGATATCGCCCCCCTCCCATTTTGTTTAGTAAAATCATGTAAAATTGCTATTTTAAAGTTGTAACATATTTTAAACCAGTAGTAGACACTATGGGGCAATCACTCAATAATCTCCTTAAGACTGTGAATGATAGCTGGTTAACTGTATAACAATGGTTTTTACAGCTGTAAAAGCTTGGCTTGGCTGCAATTTTAACAAATTTGCATTAAAGACTGACCAAAAAATATATTGACATCTTCACAACCTTTCACATATCTGAAACAGTACCAAACTGATAATGTTATTATTTATTGTGGCCCCAGTTGCACGATACCGGATTGCTCTCGTACTGGATTACTTTCCATACCAGATATGCGTTTGTATCATGTAACTGGGCCCTGTATCCAATTTAATAATACTGTATCATCAGTCCCAGAGATCTTATCCAAGATCTTCCATGATATCTGACCATGATCTTGCTATGATACTCCTGTGATATAGCAGTGATCTATCCAAGTTTTCTCCATAATCTTATGCATGTTCCTATGTTTCAATTTCTGTAATATGCATTTTTCTGATTATACTTTTGCCTCCGTCACCTGCAATAAGAGAGCTTTCAGCTTGGCGCAGTATAATTAAACAATAGTGACTTTGGAACTCTATAGAAAAACAATTTAGAACTACAAGATCTATTCATTATAAATAAATAAGTTTAGATCATCTTTCAGCCTAGCAAGATCTTAGCATGTATGTTGCTATCAGCTGAAAATATTATCAAGTTCTTTCCTATATTCTATCGCGTCAAAAACGTACCAAGATCATGCCAATTAAGATGTTCCCTGATTATATTAGGATAATTTTTCAGAGATCTTGGCAAACGTACTAACCTAGGACTCATTGTTTAGGTGGTCCATCTGTAACTGATAATTTAAAAAAGTTTTCCAGTATTTTGAAAGGAGAGATTGCCTTCATGAGAAAACTACAGAAATGGTTGGGAGAGAAGTGTAAATGGAATCTTTGTTACCGTGCTTCTAGAGATGGTTGGAGAGCTCAAGATTTTCACAGACATTGTGACAATAAAGGACCAACAGTAGTTTTGGTGAAAGTCAATAATTGTATCTTTGGTGGATACACTGACCAACACTGGGACGGTATGTATAATACATTGATATTTCTACATGTATGAGCTATATATTCGTCCTGCAAACTGGTGTACTCGTATTTATATGTAAGGCTAGGCACATATCTAACAAGTAAACTGATTTATCGTATAATAATAATTCCATTTTTGAATGCTATTTAATTAATGTTTATAAGCACAGTTCTACTATGGCCAATGGTTGATTGAATGCGTCAAATGCGCTTGTCAGTTTATCGCAAGACAGAGCAAAGGTGAAATGAAATGAACTTAACATTAAGCGTCTGACACAGTCTGCAACAACTGTATCACTACATGCAGTTGTCGCAAAAAAGCATTTGAGTTAAGCTTTATTACACTTTACCTTAAGTTAACTTGCCCCAAGACGTCACTGTATCGTCGGTGTAAATCGAACCCTAGTGCATTGAATATCAAACATTCTGTTCATTTTGTTCGATTTTAAGGTGTTGATGGTATATAGAAACATTCCAACTCCCCATTTCTATTCTCGCTACGCTCGCTTCCCTTAATACTATCCCGAAATGACGTAACAAGAGTTGGATTGGGGTAAGGTTTGTTAATATGGAAATTGCTCTTATATAGTTGTCATGCAAATTGGTATACCCGTCAGGTATTTTAAATAACATCAATTGGACAAAAATTATTTCGATTGTATCCAAAAATTAAATGATTCATATATTTATAAGGGTCTAGAAACTACTATAATTAAATATTTTATTAACATTAATTATTAATTCTGTCCTATTTTAAGGAAGTATTACATACAAACATTCCAACTCGTCATTTCTATTTTCCCTGCGGAACAAAGACAACCTTGCTCCATTTATTGCCAACATCAAGCAAGGTCAGGAGCAGCAAGCAATTTTCTGTTACTCTGGTTATGGACCAATCTTTGGTGGAGGTGAAGATCTGTACATTTGTGACAATCCTCAAGTTAATCAATCATCACACAGCAATTTTGGAGACACATATCAACTTCCCCCTGGTTATGTCTATGGCAGTGAACAAGCAAAGAACCTTCTTGCTGGTCAGTACGAATTCTTAACAACAGAAATTGAAGTCTTCAACTGAAAACTGTCCTTGGTTACTTACATTAAGCAAACTATTACATTACATTCACCACCGGCCTTAACAATCAATATTACACAGTGATAGTGCATAATTTTACTTACATTACGGTGAAGTAATTCGAATTAATTCAGTTTTAGGATGTAAAATTCTCAAGAATCAACAATGGCCATTATCACCTGTAAATGCTCTAACTTACAGTTACTAGAGTCAACAAATGAATGGCCAGAAAGTTTGTCATTGGTCATTAACCTCCGTACAGGAACAGTAGCAGTTATTGGAGTCAGCAAGTGAATGGCCACGACGAAAATGAGCGTAAACGTCACTTTGATGCCAAAACAATGAAAAGTTACGGAGTAAAATTTCTTTTTCAAAGATTTTGACAGTCATTTTCTCGTTAAAAACATTTTTTGAGTTCTCAAAATTTTGGTTAACGGAAAGTCAAGATCTTTAAAAATGCCCAACATTTTTGACATTATTATCGAGCTCCCGGCCAAATGTAAACCCAATTTCCTGCTGACGTTGGCCGGCATAGCATGTTGTAGTCTTGTTCTGTTGAGTAACAACTGTTGTAAATTCTACATAGTACATTAGTGCCTTATGCTTATATTTGTTATAGAATAGAATAGTAGTAAAATTTGAATATAATTTTATGTTAAATTTTATTATATAATATCTCGAACATTCTGCAAAAATATAGACGTATTGCACGAAATATGAACTTGTGATAGAAAATAGAAACTTTGTGATGTCAAGTAAAAAATGTAGGACTTTAATAAATACATATTAAAGCAGTTTGTCCTCATAGGTAGTTTCTATTGAGTGAAAGTTATTACATGATCCCGCCGCTTGTCCTGCCTAGACGGGATCCCGGCATGTGTTGTGGGATCACGTCGTCTGACCGGGATTAGAAATTAGGGATGAGCATGCCTACTGAAGATGCGTATATCGCATTTCTGAAACTAAAAAGGGACATGACATCAAACGTTATACCAGCTTTACCCTTATCCGGCAGTGCATTTTATTCATATAGCACGCCATGCCATCTGGGTGTCCAGGCTTGGCTGGACAGAAACGTCTCGACATGCCTATAGCCCGGATGATATAAAAAAAACCAGAACCGGAACTAAGCATATTGTGATTTCAACAATCAACATAAAGCTATTTTTGTTACTAAAGTAAATCCCCCCCAACTCAAGGCCTAGCGGTAACCCATGACCCTCTCCTGTGTTTGTGCTTTGATCGGCTAAGATTAAGCCTCTGTTCGACATTTTATTGCCTGTACTTTGTTGCTATTGCACTGGTAATGCGAAGGTGAAACTGAAAAATTTTCAATACTGCACACTTTAATTTCACGCTCAATACACAGATCGCGAATCTCGAGATTTTACGCACTCAATTTATAACATCAGGTTATGGCCAAAGAATTCATTTGCATTTCATTTACATATGGAAATTCGTTATAGTGAATTCCCTGGCCTGATGTTATGAATTGAAGAGAGTAAAATGCCGACTCAGAAAGCGTCATTCTGATGCGCAGTCGACTTACAGTCGAGATTCGTGATCTGTGTATACTGCACACTTTCCAATAAATACTGCACAAGGTGTGTAATACTGCACACTAAGATAGGTCCTATTTACCCTACAGATAGTGTAACCCTGGTTAAGGGCCATATTTTGGTTACATAAGTCATGTTAACGCGTCAGGTAGTTCATGCATTGTTTATAGATTTTAGAAAGGAATTTGATCTCGTTGATCATAGGATCCTGCTCGTCAAACTCGCTAAATTGAACATTAATAAAAGTTTCTGGTTATGGATAAAGAGTTTTCTATCAGAAACATCTGAGCAAGTAAACCTACAGGGTATTTTATCAACTTCTATGCCTTGTCCAGCTGGAGTCCCTCAAGGGTCAGTAATATCTCCAATCCTGTTTAACGTGTTTGTTAATGATCTTGAAGACTCTGCGCCTGATTATGTCACCGTCAGCACGTGTAAATACGTGGACGATTGTAGCCAAAATGAATTAATATCTGCGGAATCACAAAGTAATATGCAAAAGGTAATCAACACTGTATCAAAATGGGCTAATAAATAAAATAAATTCAAAGAAAATCTAAGTGATATGTGGATATGTTTCCGTAAAGTACCCTGAATTGTCTCTAAATATAACACTTTATATTAGTGTCTGGAAACGTGCATCAATATTTTTTGTATATGTTTGTGCACCTTCACGCTCTGTAAACACATTGTTCTTTCAGCAGCCAATAAAATCCCTGCAGCTGAATATTAACATTTGTAAAACAAAGAAAACGTGCACTCTCAGTACACCATCAACATCAACCCACGGACATGGCTATAAACTTTCAAGTTTACCGTGTTTCCAGACACTGTATTATAGGGACTATGCCCAAACTAACAATAGGAAACAGTCTGTGACATTAAGAGAGTTTTACTGCTGGGTGTTTGGCAACAAAATAATCTCAAATGGAACAAGCAACTCTTCCATCTGAGCATAGTCCCTATAATACAGTGTCTGGAAACGCGGTAAACTTGAAAGTTTATAGCCATGACCGTGGGTTAATGTTGAGGGTGTACTGAGAGTGCACGTTTTCTTTGTTTTACAAATATTAATATTCAGCTGCAGGGATTTTATTGGCTGCTTCCTTCATTATGCTGAAAGACTCAATGTGTTTACAGAGCGTGAAGGTGCACAAACATGAACAAAAACATAGAACAAAAGCTTTAGATGCCTTTCCAGACACTGTGTTATAGGGACTATGATCTGAGGGAATGCAAGCGACCAAGTATGAGGATAATTGGCCTTCCCAAGGAGCATCTTCCATCGCTTAGTAAAAGAAGAAACGAAGCCACTAAGAAAGAACTTTTGAAGATACAAGTACACGAAGAACACCCATGCTATAAATTTTTGCCTATGACTAAAATCCTAATTGCAATCTTAGGAATAAAAATCAACTAAACGTAATAATATCGGGGACAGATAGACATAAGAACACTTTCATTCCAAGAGCATGTCGTATATATGTAGGTTTTATATCTTTTAAATTAGGCATAGTTATATCTTTTAAATTTCTTATATATATTTTTTAATATTTATAGGAACAATACTGCTTGTATAGATGCATATCCATTGTATTTTTAAACTTAAGATGGATCAATAAGTATTATTATTATTAATAGGTAGGGAAACGGCGCTATACCAGATGGATCATGTTTTATCTGCTCTCGTTGATGCAATGAAACACGAAAACACCATGGTAATGAGATGCAGCAACCAAAGTACCAATTATAATTATGTACGGATATAGTTATTTACTTTAAATTTACTCAAATCTGTCAAATAGACATATGCATGGCATTGCAGTTTCTTATGCAATTTCAAGCCCATGCGCCCATATGGGGTGTGGGGGGGGGGGGTGGGGGGGGTCGGGGGGGAGTATATTTGGGATGGTCTGAGCGCTAGTGAATAATCAATAATAATACTGATCAATAATAATGCATGTTATGGTTCAACTGCAAATTTATCTCAACGCAGAACGCTTCATTTGGATGCGCAGTCGAAACTTCGAACTGGCCTATATGGTGGTTTGTACACGGGGATAGGAATGCTCATATTTAGCCAGTTGGTTGAAGCGTACCTATGTTAGGAGGTTTTGCGGTAATAACAAGTGCCGCTACATTTGTTGTTTAAGCGTTTTCCAGACATCCAGATTAGTGACCATGCAACAGTAGGGTGTAACCTTTTTGGTAGGGTCACAATATGGAAAGATTGTATTTTTTGGGGCGATTTTTTTTTATTTGTTTCCCGCGAACATATTCGAACGGGCTTAAGCCTGTTCAATCGTAACGCACCGTAGAATAGTCGAAGTCATAAAGGCTGTTTTCCACATCAAACATTTCGTAGCGTATCGTAGCATTTTTGTTTGTGTCGAAGTCATTAGTTCTACTCGAGTGCTCAGGAAATAATGAAATAATGCTGATAATGTATAGATCCTCAACTTATTGAACTGAAATTTGATACGTACAGTGACAAATAAATCTATATCGAAAACACAATCTGTGCTAATTGGACTGAAATTTTTTTGAAAAATATTGATTGGTGTTTTAACTATGAAAACATTGAAAAGTCACTCAGACAAGCTTTACAAGCAAACCTGGTCATAATGGTAGAAGGAAATTTATCCAGAGAAGTTAATATCAAAAATATGAGGAATGCCGACAAGTGTGAGAAAGTATTTTCAATGAAGAACATCAATCCTCGATTATGGATTATTATAGTCTTTCTGGCTTATCTATTTCAGTCGGATTGGAAGGGGGGTTACTTATTGGGGAAGGGTGTGGCTAAAGAGGGGGCTTATTCATTTAGTTTAATCAAAATGCAGTTAGCTTTATTCAAAGACAGTGAACTCAGGATTCAAATTACACTATTATAATAATGGTTTACAAATTATAACAATGATTTACCATGATTATGAAAGAGAAAACGAAAAACATGCTAGGCATGAACAATATGGTCAGAAGCTAAAGTAAAACTAGCATGAACTTCGGGGATTATGAATAAATCTACTGGAATCCGTAAAAATTTGTTTGTTGTAATTAATGGAGAAGGAGGCAGCTTAAACAGAGGGGGTTTATTCCTTTAAAGAGGAAGGGCTTATTAGAGAGGCGGAGGTATTTGAGCGAGAAGGGCATATTACAGAGGAAGGCCTTGCAGTCAAAACGGAAATATCTGCGCACTTAATTCCGTTCTGTAACTTCTTGTGTAATTCATCATTAATATTTGATGGTTGTCGATTTCAGAAAAGTGAAAACGTGAATACAGAACTAAGATAAACAATGAATTTGTACAAAATAAATTGGCAGGGTGAAACGTATTCACAATAATATTGCAATACTATTGTATAAAGCGATACAGTATTTCGGAAAACGATAGATAGCATTATTGACAACTAATCAAATGTTATACTGAAATATACAAACAATTACAGAAACGAAAATGTGCAAGTATTTCCGTTTGACTGTAATAAAGGATTTACCTTAGATCTTAGTCCAGTGGTTGTATTGAGGTTACTGCCCCAGCCTAATCGCGGGTTAGAGTGCTAAAAATATTCAGGGTTATTCAGGATTCCAAGAATTGCACTTCCGGGAATTTCGCAATTTTCAACGAACCCAACATTATGCCAACAGTCGACACATTTGAATGTTTGATGCGATCGTTTCGTTGAAAAGAAGACACAAATATGTTATCTAAATTGTGAAGTAAGAAAGTTTTAATTGAAATGGCAAGTGCTTCATCAGACAGTGATCCTGTTGATGAAATCATAGATCTGCTCACATGCTCATTGTGTTCAGATAATTTACATGATCCAAGAAGCTTGCCTTGCCTTCATAATTTCTGTAAAGGATGTTTAGGTACGTATATTTTATTTGTTTAAAAGATCTACTAGGGTGTGTGCTTGCATTATTTCTTCTTATATTCAAATTGTAGTATTAAGGCCTGGTTTCGATTTGATTGTCTTGACCATGTCAAGGTGACCGATGTAATAGAGTCCATATATCTCTACAATCACTTAAAGTGGCACTAACCCCCAAAATTATTTTTGCATATGTGTTATATTTGTATCATTCTGAGAAGAAATGTAATATATCTTTATAGTAAAAATCCTCATCTTGATCAACTTTTTCACTGACTAAGTTTCCGGATATGATGTCATTAGATGAATTTTAGCATAAAAAACGGAAAAAATTTACAATTCACCTAATGACATCATATCCGGTAGCTTTGTCAGTGAAAAAGTTGATCAAGATGAGGATTTTTACTATTAAGATCAGGGGCGTACCGAGCTGGGGGTGTGGGGGTGTGATCCCCCACAAAGCGGAAAGCGGTTGTTAAATTTTTAAATTTCAAACAACCACAGAGCCGCCAGCAGCAATTTGCTCATCCAGGATTGTACTTTTGTTCATAATCTAGCTATTTTTTAGCGGAGTGTGCCCCAAAACCCCTAGATTACGCCCCCAATAACAATTCGCTCAACAAAAATGCGTGACAGACTAGTAATGTTGTGCTCTCGCTGAGGCTTAGCAAATAACATTGCTTCTTTGCCCTTGGTCGTTAGTAAATTTTGGGATGAGCTCCCCCCCGCAGTGGAAACGTTCTCGGTACGCCACTGATAGATATATATTACATTTCTCAGAATGAAACAAATATTACACATGGGGTTAGTGGCACTTTAAGACTGATCTGCATACAGTGCGTAAAAACAATAGATACATAACTATACTGACTGTTTCACATCTGCGAGACTGACTTGGTAGTTGCTACATAGTTTATATATACTAGTCAAATTTACCGCGATCATCCTATCCTAGTTATACATTAGTTATATTTTCTGTACCATTCTGCCTTTGTTCTCTCTGAATAATATACTTGTTTTCGGTATTTTCTATTAATTTATTCTTCTCTACTCAATACATTGTGCGTTTTTGTTGTTTAGGAAAGTATGTTGAACGTCTCCATGGCGCTGACAAGAACATCGAGACATTTCCATGTCCTACATGTCGCTCAAAGTTTGCACTCAGATCAAACCAAGATGTCGCTGAAATGGCAAGTAATTATTTTATCAAGAATATGTTGGAAATTATGGAGATTCAACGAAAAGCGAAAGTGTCTACTGCATGTTCACACTGCCAAGATCCTGCCATTAATCACTGTGCATTATGCGAAATGTTTCTGTGTAAGAGTCGCACAATATTTGGTTGAAAAACCATAATGTGTTATCTGTACAGGAACTGAGCAACCCTGAAAGTCAAGTTAAGCTGAGACGAAAGCTTTATTGCATGAAACACAAAGACAAAATACTCGAAATATATTGTGAAACATGCAAGGAACTTTGTTGTATGCTTTGCCTGCTGTTAGATCATCAGAAACCAAACCATTCGTGTGTGGCAGTGAGTGAGGTTGCACAGAAGCGAAGAGAAACATTGCAATCAAGCTCCACAACACTTGATCAGAAATTATCTGAAGGAAAGGAAGCTTTAAACAACATTTGCGACGTGATGAAGTCTCTTGAAGAGAATGCTAAAACTGCTAAAGATCAAGTCAAAGAACAAAAGGAAAATATATTGAAGATTGTGACGGAAAAACTTGATGAGAGAGCAGAGAAAATTAATGAGGAAGTGGACAAGGTTTATGGTGAATTACACAGTGAACTGAGTAAACAACATGATGAAATTAAAGATTATCTTGATAAAGTCCAAGCTTCAGTGTCCTTGCCAAGAAATCTGCTAAAGAGAGGAAGTATCGAAGAAATTCTCTCTTCTGAAAAATCGATTTATGAAAATGTTGAAAAGTTGAAAAATGAACAACCAGAGAATCTGGTCGCAGTAAATGATGGTGGTATTCAGTATGTACCTGACAATATTGGTGATGTCAATGTTGATGAAATTGTTGGTAAATTGGGACATGTAAAAGGTATGTACAATTTTATCAGTACAATACTTGATAATACCTTTACTTAGGAATGTCAGGGATGCACCGTAGCCTTGATTCTAGCTGGAACAATAATTTTCCTAATAATGATCCGATGTTTCGGACCGGAATTTATTTCAAAGGCATGGCAGGTGCTCTGCTAATTGAGTTAACCTAGTAATGCCTGCCCTTAACGAGTAAAATTATCTCGCGTTACACAAAGTAAAATAGCAAAATAATTAACAGACATATGCAGCTAGCCTAGTTAACCGATTAAGGCCCAACACGTTCCTTTTGACGAATTAATTATTCGACAATCAAACAGACGAGTAAAATTATTAATTGACAATCGTTGTGCAATTAAAATATAATAGCCTAGTCGGGTGCATTTGGGCGTATTGTGGCACAATTAGATTAGCAACGACGAAAAATAATGCGTCCCAACAGAGTCAAATATTAGACGGTTATACAGCATTACAACATAACATCATTACAGGGTGTATAATATGAAAATGTTTACTTTACTTCTATTTCTTTTACTTCTACTTGTTGGAAACTGCAGCCATTGATATTTAATGACTTGTGTTTATTTGTCTGAGATGAGACATACTGTAATAATTACTGGGCAGAATTTGCTACGTTACAAACTCAGCTGGAACATTCTTTCATTGATCCGGTCAACTCCAAGAGGATGTAGTGAGATGAGTGGGGTGGGGAGATCGCCCCCCTCCCATAAAATTGCTATTTTAAAGTTGTAACATGTTTTAAACAGGGCCTTTTTTAAGAAATCGTTAGTGGGGGGCCATAATCGAAAGGGGACATAACAAGTAGGTGGTGTTTTACAGGTGTGGGAAGCTGAAGGGGGGTCTGTGGGTCCTCCCCCAGAAAATTTTTGTATTCTTGAGTCTCTGTTTCAGGGACAATTTTGATATATCCCATCTAAATGGAGCCAGGTTTTGTTGTGAGAATACCATAACTTTCTTCTAAACTCAGTTTCCCCCCCTTTTTTGCTTATATTTTGGACAAAAGAGACCTTCACTGGGGGGGGGCAAAATAGCTTACTGGGGGGGCCAACATGGGGACTGGGGGGCATTTGCCCCCCCAGCCTATCCGTTAAAACCTAAACTATGATACTGCAGTGATCATATACCTGTGATATGGCAGTGATCTATCCAAATTTTTTCCATGATCTTATGCATGTTCCTCTGTGACTTGGTTTCAATTCCTGTAATATGCATTTTTCTGATTATACTTTTGCCTCCGTCACCTGCAATAAGAGAGCTTCCAGCTTGGCGCCGTATAATTAAACAATAGTGACTTTGGACCTCTGTAGAAGAACAGTTTAGAACTGCAAGATCTATCCATTTTAAATAAATAAGTTTAAATCATCTTACAACCTAGCAAGATCTTAACATGTTGCTATCAACTGAACATATTATCAAGCTCTTTCCTATATTCTATCGCGTCAAAAACGTACCAAGATCATACCAATTAAGATGTTCCCTGATTATATTAGGATGATTTTCCAGAGATCTTGGCAAATATACTAACCTAGGATTCATTGTTTAGGTGATCCATCTGTACCTGATAATTTAAGAAAGTCTTCCAGTATTTTGAAAGGAGAGATTACCTTTATGAGACAACTACGGAAATGGTTGGGCGAGAAGTGTAAATGGAACCTTTGTTACCGTGCTTCTAGAGATGGTTGGAGTGCCCAAGATTTTCACAGACATTGTGACAACAAAGGGCCTACAGTAGTTTTGGTGAAAGCCAATAATTGTATCTTTGGTGGATACACTGACCAACACTTGGAATCACCAAGTATGTATAATTTATTGATATTTCTATATGTGTGAGCTACATATTCGTCCCGCAAACTGGTGTACTCGTATTTATATGTAAATTGGATCAAAATAATCCAGGCTCATATCTAAAAAGTAAATTGAATTATCGTATAATAATAATTCCATTTTAATTCTATTTAATTAATGTCTATAAGTACAGTCCTACTGTGGCCTATGGTTGATTGAATGCGTCAAATGCGCTTGTTAGTTTATCGCAAAGAAAATTGGAAAGTAGAGAGAGAGCAAAGGTGAAATGAAATGAACGTGACATTAAGAGTCTGACACAGTCTGCAACAACTACATGACTACATGCAGTTGTCGCAAAAAAGCATTTGTGTTAAGCTTTATTAGACTTTATCTTAAGTTTTTGTTAGACCAAAATATATAACTAATTTGCCCCAAAACATTACTGTATCGTCGGTGTAAGTCGAACCCTCGTGTTTAATATGCCTGAGAGACTATTGAATATTGAACATGTTCGATTTTAAGGTGTTGATGATATATATAAACATTCCAACTCGTCATTTCTATTCTCGCTACGCTTGCTTTCCTTATTACTATTCCGAAATGATGTCACAGGGGTTGGGTTGGGGTAAGGTTTGTTAATATGGAAATTCCTCCCATATAGTTGTCATGTAAATTAGTGTACCCGTCCGCTATTTTAAATAACGTCAATTGGACAAAGATCATCTCGATCGTATCTAAAAATTAAATGATTCATATATTTATAAGGATCTAGAAACTACTATAATTAAATATTTTATTAACATTTAATTATTAATTCTGTCCTATTTTAAGGACATTCTGCATACAAACGTTCCAACTCGTCATTTCTATTTTCGCTGCGGAACAAAGACAACCTTGCTCCATTTATTGCCAACATCAAGCAAGGTCAGGAGCAGTATGCAATCTGCTGTCACTCGAGTTATGGACCAACCTTTGGTGGAAGTCATGATCTGCATATTTGTAACAATCCTCAAGTTAATCAATCATCAAGCAGCAATTTTGGATACACGTTTCAACTTCCCCCTAGTTATGTCTATGAAAGTGAACAATCAAAGAACCTTCTTGCTGGTAAGAACAAATTCTTAACAACAGAAATTGAAGTCTTTAACTGAAAACTGTCCTTGGTTACTTATAATCAATATTACACAGTGATAGTGCCTGATTTTACTTGCATTACTATGAGGTAATTAGAATTAATTAAGTTTTGGAATGTAACATTTTCAAAAATTAACATTGGCCATTATCCCCTGTAAATGCTCTACCTTACAGTTACTAGAGTCAACAAATGAATGGCCAGAAAGTTTTTCGTTGGCCATTAACCTCCGTTTTTTCAAATATTTTGAAAAGTCCTTTTCTCATCAAAAACATTTTTTGAGTTCTCTGGTCATTTTTTCGCAAAATTTTGATTAACCGAAATTCAAGATCTTCAAAAATGCCCAACATTTTCGACATTATTAGCGAGCTTCCGGCCAAATGTAAACCCAATTTTCTGCTGACGTTGGCCGGCATAGCATGCTGTAGTCTTGTTCTGTTGAGTGACAACTGTTATAAATTCTACATAGTAGATTAGTACCTTACTGTATGCTTGTATTTGTTATAGGATAGAATATAGTAAAATTTGAATATAATTTTACAAGATATCTCGAACATTCTGCAAAAATATAGACGAATTACACGAAATATGAACTTGTGATAGAAAATAGAAACTTTGTAATGTCAAGTAAAAAAGTAGGGACTTAAATACGTATTAAAGCAGTTTGTGCACATAGGTAGTTATCCATTACCTTCGAGGCTTGTTTCGCACTTAATGATTGAATTAAGTTTATAACAGATATATATTTTATTTCCAGTATAGATAATATATGTATATATATATATATATATATATTATGTATATATATATATATATATATATATATATATATATATATATATATATATATATATACGTGTAGGTTTAGGTCTACGAAACGCAAAGAGTGCTCGACAACATATAGTTAGAGCAAATTATAGATTTTCGCTTACCTCAAAACTTGTCTGCAAGCCTGTTGCAGACAAGTTTTGAGGTAAGCGAAAATCTATATGTCTGGATGCGCATGTGTCTGAGTATTGTACCACATGCGCTTGGTGAGGGCAAGAGTATGGTGTATAAATGCGAAGTCACTCGCATCTAGACTGCGTTACAAGCTGCACTGACGAGCCGTTGAACGGCGAAACATGCATGTCTGCAGATTTGACTATATATATATATATATATATATATATAATAATGATAATAATAATGGTAACTTCGTAATAGATAAGAAAGTGCTCAATACTGAGAGTATTCAGCAGAGCTATTTATTTGTTTATCTCAAAATATTTCTACCGCTACTTAAAGTTTCATGCCTCTTGCAAGGCAATCATCAGGCGACTGATGATTGCCTTTACAGAACATGAAACTTAAGTATAGAAATATTTTGAGATAAACAAATATATATATATATATATATATATATATATATATATATATATATATATATATTTTTCGCTTACCTCAAAACTTGTCTGCAACAGGCTGTTTCATCTGTAAAAGAATCATCAGGCAGTTTACAAGTATCGAAAGAAATGACCGCTTATATACTTCCTGCCGGGCGTGGGGGTGTATGTGGGAGACAATATGTGCATGCATGGCTTTGTTTGCGTTGTTTACGCGAAATTTATTTCGATGACGACACCGTGAAATTATTTCAGCTGTTTTGTTGAGTAAACAATTCTTGTTTTTTTCTTTCAAAATACAAAATTTTTCTTCTAAACATAAATTGCATCGTTTTGATCCTCCCGTGTACGAAATAGAATGTTTTAAAATTTGCCAATTAATACTGAAATCCTTATTGCTTTCTTTCAATGTCCAAATATATTTCGAAAGTTCCGTGTCATTTGCATGCTTTTTATGCTGAAAAGATTTAGTGTGGTTGGCCAATCGCTCTTTGAATGTGGTTGCAGTCATGCCAATGTAATTTTTGATCGTGTTTGTGTTGCTTACTGTGACTGTTGCTTTGTATACTATGTCCCTAGTCATGCATTGTTTTTGAAGCGGGCAAATGGTGTTTTCTCTACAACTGCAATTGGTAGTGTTCCTATCCTGTGTCTTGTTATTCCTAGATATGCGTGCATTGTGTTTAGTGATTACTGACTTGACATTGTTCATGCAGCTGTAACTTACTTTAACTGTATTTCTGTTAAAAATTTTATGGAGCTTGTGGTGCGGTGGAAAATGTTTGTCAATTAGACTAAGGAAATTACGTCCTATGTTTGTGCTAACACTCTTACTAAATGGTGGGTTGAACCAAATGATATTGCGTTGCCTATTCCTGCGTTGCTGTTGCGGTGTGTGCTGAGTGTGGCTAAGTTAATGGGTGAAGCTGCTATGCCTAAGTGCGTTCTGATATATGGGTGCAGATTCCTGAAAAGTTTGCTCATCTGATGAAAGAAGTGCAATGCGTTTGTTAATTGATGCAGGTAGTTGCCTTGTGATGCTTGGTGGGTGATTAGAGTGCATATTTATGTATAGTGGATCGTCATTGGGCTTCCTATAGGCTTCCTATATGTTTTCCATTGTTAAGGTCGAAAGTTACGTCTAGAAAGTTTACAATGCGTAAATTTGATTCGGCGGTAATTTTTAGGTCAAACTGCTCCAAAATTTTGTGGAAATCTTTTCTTGTTTTGTCTGCTAAACGTGCTGATTTACTTTTTATAATAGCCAAACCGTCATCTCTATATAGACCGATGCTTTCTTTGCATATGACTATATATATATATATATATATATGTTTATAGTTTTTCGCTTACCTCATAACTTGTCTGCAACAGGCTGTTTCATCTGTAAAAGAATCATAAACTACCTGATGATTCTTTTACAGATGAAACAGCCTGTTGCAGACAAGTTTTGAGGTAAGCGAAAAACTATAATTTGCTCTAACTATATGTTGTCGAGCACTCTTTGCGTTTCGTAGACCTAAACCTACACGTATATATATTAGCCTGAAAACAGACCTACGTTTCGCCCGCCCTAAAATTCACGGGTCAAGGAATGGCGAAACGTAGGTCTGATGAAAATGTTGTCAAAACGCTGTGGAATCCGACCGCCTGGCGGTCGGAATAGCTGATTGGATAATTCACAGGGAAATGGGTTCTGATTGGTTGGTCGCTAACATGAAAGGTTTAGAATTAGTTTGGAAAGGTCAGCAATTTTCAGCAAGAAGGTCAAGTTGACAAATATTATGCTACGAGTTTATGAATCAAAATTTGAATATAAATCTACATAACAATAGCTGTTGCGTGTGGACATGTCGAAGGACGAGTTGTTTAAGAAGGCATTGGATTTAACTGTAGCACAATTTAACTACCGTTCGTTAAAAACCGAACAAGAAACGTGTATTAAAAAGCTTGTGGTGGATCGTGAGGATGTATTTGCTGTGTTGCCAACTGGCTACGGAAAGAGTCTAATTTATCAGATATTACCATTAGTGTTCACCGAAATGGATGTGCTTGAATACGGCCAGTGTAACGATACTCACACTGTTATTGTTGTAAGTCCTCTGGAGTACATTCGGGTGCAACAAGTAGAAAATTTAAAACGTCTCGGACTTCGGGCTGTGTCGCTGGATGCTTCGTTTAGTACAACAGAAGGGGTATCCGCACAAGTTATATATGGCAGCGCTGAACAATGGTTATCTGATGCCTGGATACAGAAACTGAAGGACGGTGGTCTTGGAAATGTCAAAGCACTAGTAATAGACGAAGTACTCCGACTTGAGAGGAAAGTGAGTCATTCTTTTTTACTGCTTCACATATTTCCATAAATGTATTATACATACTTGTAACTTTCCGCGCACATTTCTTGCACACGGATCTGCGGTTGAACTTATCTTTTTGAAGTTTTATGCCGATATGTGACAAAAGAACACTCAATGTAACTGTATCTACATTTAACCCTTTTATTAGAGCGACAATTTCTTTATTATTAGTGCCAGTGAATAGCGGAACACTTGTGTGTTTATTGCCGCGAATTTTAAAATTGCCAAAACAAAAGGCACACTCGGCCGACATATTCGATATTGTTTACAAAAAACTATTCTAAACTTCTATTTTTAGGTGTTAAATGTGTCAATCTCATTGTTAATTATTACAAAATGTAAAGTGGGCGGAATGCACTTTTGACAACATTTTCATCAGACCTACGTTTCGCCATTCCTTGACCCGTGAATTTTAGGGCGGGCGAAACGTAGGTCTGTTTTCAGGCTATATATATATGTTTATGTATGTATGTATGTTTTTTTTTGTTTTTTTCACTAGTGATGTGGGTATCCTGGATAAATATAATTATAAATAAATAAATAGTTTCTAATTGAGTGAAAGTGATTATATTATCCCGCCGCTTGCCGCGCCTATGCTTTATCAACTTCTATGCCTTGTCCAGCTGGAGTCCCTCAAGGGTCAGTAATATCTCCAATCCTGTTTAATGTGTTTGTTAATTATCTTGAAGACTCTGTGTCTGATTATGTCACCGTCAGCACGTTGTACCGTCGTGGCCGGTTGTACCCAAGATGAATTAATATCTGCGGAATCACAAAGTAATATGCAACTACAAGAGGTAATCAACGCTGTATCGGAATGGGCTGATGATAAAAAAATGGAATTGAATTCAAAGAAAACTAACGATATGTGGATATGTTTCCGTATAGCCATCCCGGAACTTCCCAAACTAACAATAGGAAAAAGTGGAATTGAAAGAGTTGAAAATTTTAAGCTGCTGGGTGTTTGGCAACAAAATACTCTCATAGGATCCTGCTCATCCAACTCGCTAAATTGAACATTAATAAAAGTTTCTGGTTATGGATAAAAAGTTTTCTATCAGAAACATCTCAGCAAGTAAACCTACAGGATATCTTATCAAGTTCTATGCCTTGTCCAGCTGGAGTCCCTTAGGGACAGTGATCCCCAATCCTGTTTAACGTGTTTGTTAATGATCTTGAAGACTCTGTGCCTGATTATGACACCGTCAGCACGTGTAAATACGCGGCCGATTGTAGCCAAGATGAATTAATATCTGCGGAATTAAAAAGTAATATGCAAAAGGTAATCAACGCTGTATCAAAATGGGCTGATGATAATAAAATGGAATTGAATTCAAAGAAAACTAGGTTCTAAGTTCATGTTACGCACACAATAGGGTTAGGGATTGGGTCGGGATTGGGGTCAAGATCAAAGAGAGGTGACTCGTAACATGGCCTTATAACCGAAAACTAAGGATATGTTTATATGTTTCCCTAAAACGAACCCGGAACTTCCCAAACTAACAATAGGAAACAGTGGAATTGAGAGAGTTGAAAATTTTAACTCTGCTGGGTGTTTGGTAACAAAATAATCTCAAATGGAACAAGCATGTTTTCAAGATTGTGCGCAAGGCTAACAAGAAACTCTTCCATCTGAGGGAATGCAAGCGATCTAAACTTCCGGTAGAAGTCGGCCTTACAACTTATATTTCGAAAATAAGACAGATATTGGAATATGCATCACAAGTATGGGGCGGTCTCCCTAAATACCTGGAGAGAGAAATAAATAGAGACAAGAACCACGAGGATAATTGACCTTCCCAAGGACCATCGCCTATCGCTTAGTGAAAGAGGAAACGAAGCCACTAAGAAAGAACTTTTGAAGATACAAGCAGACGAAGAACACCCATGCTATAAATTTTGCCTATGACCAAAACTCATAATTACAATCTTAGGAATAAGAATCAACTAATCGTAATAATATCGGAGACAGATAGACATTAGAACTCGTTTATTCCAAGAGCATGTTGTAACGTATATGTAGATTTTATATCTTTTGAATTAGTTATAGTTATATCTTTTAAATATTTTATATATATTTTTGAATATTTATAGGAACAATACTGCTTGTATAGATGTAAATCCATTGTATTTTTAAACTTAAGATGGATCAATAAAGTATTATTAGGGCAACGGCGCTATATACCAGATGGATCATGTTTTATCTGCTCTCGTTGATGCAATAAAACACGAAAAGACCATGACATTGAAATGCAGCAGGGTCTTATATTTATATACGAACACTCTGATACGAACATAGTTATTTACTTTAAATTTACTCAATTTTGTCAATTATAACATCAATGAGACATCGACAGAAATAGCTTCAGTTTCTTATGCAATTTCAAGCTCATGCACCCATTTGGGGAGGGGGGTAGTATAATTAGGATGGTTTGAGCGAGTCAATGACTATATTCAATAATAATGCATGTTATGATTCAACTGCAATTTTATCCCAACGCAGAACACTTCATTTGGATGCCCAGTCAAAACTTCGAACTGGCCTATATGGTGGTTTGTACACGGGGGTAGGGATGCTCATATTTGGCCACTTGGTGGAAGCGTACCTATATTAGGAGGTTTTGCGGTAATACGAAATGCCGCTAAATTTGTTGTTTAAGCGTTTTCCAGTCATCCAGATTAGTTACCGAAGAATGAATATTAGGACCACAATGTAAACTACTTGAAAACCAAATAAAGTGTCTGTAAGTGTCTATATATATATAAATTGCCATTTATTCCTTTTACCCTCTTGGTAGGGTCACAATACAGAAAAATTACGTTTTTCGGTGCGATTTTTTTCGATTCGCTTCTCGCGAACATATTCGCCTAATATAAAACGGACTTAAGCTTGTTCAATCGTAAAGCACCGTAGAATAGTTTTATTGTAGTCAGGCAGACTACAATAATTTTATTGTATTGCACCGTAGAATAGTTGGAGTAATAAAGGCTGTTTAAACCTGTTTTCCACATCAAACATTTCGTAACGTATCGTAGCATTTTCGTTTGTGTCGAAGTCGTTAGTTCTACTCGAGCGCTCAGGAAACAAATAAATAATGTATAGCCGTTTCAGATCCTCAACTAATTGGACTGAATTTGATACAGTGACAAGTAAAACTATATTAAAAACACAAATCTGTGCTAATTAGACTGAAGAAATTTTGAAAAACATTGGTTGGTGTTTTAACTATGAAAACATTGAAAAGTCAACCAGTCAAGCTTTACAAGCAAACCTGGTCATAATGATAGAAGGAAATTTATCCAGGGAAGTTAATACCAAAAATATGAGGAAAGCCGACAAGTTTGAGAAAGTATTGTCAATGAAGATTATAAATCCTCGATTATGGATTATTATAGTCTCCCTGGCTTATCTATTTCAGTCGGATTGGAGGGGGGTTACTTATTGGGGAAGGGTGTGGCTAAAGAGGGGGGCTTATTCATTTAGTTTAGTCAAAATGCAGTTAGCTTTATTCAAAGACAGTGAACTCAGGATTCAAATTACACTATTATGATAATGGTTTACAAATTGTAACAAAGATTTACCATGATTATGAAAGAGAAAACGATCAGAAGCTAAATTGAAACTAGAATGAACTTCGGGGATTATGAATAAATCTACTGGAGTCAGTAAAAATTTGTTTGTTGTAATTAATGGAGAAGGGGGTAGCTTAATCAGAGGGGGCCTTTAAAAATGTATTCCATTAAAGAAGAAGGGGCTTATTAGAGAGGAGGGGTTATTCGAGAGGAAGGCCTTGCACTCAAAACGGCTATCTACGCACTTCCGTTTCTGTAACTTCTTGTGTAGTTCATATTTAATATTTGAAGGTTGTCAATTTCAGAAAAGTGAAAACGTGAATACAGAACTACCAACTGTAAATAAACAATGAATTTGTACAAAATAAATTGTCAGGATAGTGTGTATGAGCCTAGTATACTGGTTACATGTACGTGACAGAATGACTGAAATAATTTAAGGAAGGCGAAACGTATTCACAATACTATTGCAATACCATTGTAAGCGATACAGTATTTCTGAAAACGATAGAGAGCATTATTGACAACTAATCAAGTGTTATACTGAAATATACAAACAATTACAGAAAGGAAAATGTGCAAGTATTTCCGTTTTTTGCTCTAATAAAGGATTTACGGATAATACGGATATCGCAACCCCAGATATTTTGCTTTATTGATTATCTTAGTCCAGTGGTTGTATTGAGGTCACTGCCCCAGCCTGATCGCGGGTTGGAGTGCTAAAAATATCAGGGTTATTCGGGATTCCAAGAATTACACTTCCGGAAATTTCCCAACACATTTGATGCGATCATTTCGTTGAAAAAAAGACGCAAATATGTTATCCACATTGTGAAGTAAGAAAGGTTTATTTGAAATGGCAAGTGCTTTACCAGACAGTGGTCCTGTTGATGATGAAATCAAACATCTGCTCACATGCTCATTGTGTTCAGATAATTTACATGATCCAAGAAGCTTGCCTTGCCTTCATAATTTCTGTAAAGGATGTTTAGGTACGTATATTTTCTTTGTTTAAAAGATCAACTAGTGCGCGTGATTGCATTATTTCTTCTGAGCGCGAATTTTGTATTCAAATTGTAGCATTATGATTAAGGCCTGGTTTCGATTTGATTGTCTTGACCATGTCAAGGTGACCGATGTAATAGAGTCAATATATCTCTACGGTCACTTAAAGTGGGCTTTCACTTGTTTCCATCCATCAAACTGACGTTACGCAATTTTCAAAGATTTTCATGTTCGTTTTTCTTCATCAATTTGGTTAGGGTTAGGTTAGACTTGCTCCAAATCTGTCTCTTATAGGGGAGTATATTAGGGCGCGCGAAAATGCGGGCGGGCGGGCGGCGAGAAAATTGGAAGGGCTCTCCTCTTCCATATTGCCAATTCCCATGAAATAAAGGTACGATATGGGAGCTGCGTTATGTGTCCGTCGGCAAACGAAGTCGTTTTGCAAAAAAATTAGAATGCGACATTTGAAATATAATTAAACAAGTGATTTACAAGCTCAACTGCTGTTGTGCTGCTGTGAACAACATGGTACAACATGAACCAAAATGAATTTTTCTATGTTTTAAGACAATTGAAACTCGGTGTTATAAGTATTGACAAAACAATTTTGTTATTTCTGCATCTTTTTCTTGTTCCGTTTTCTCTAAAATAAGCATGTTTAGGGGGAATTGTTTCATAGTAAATCTGCAGCTTAGAAAGCATACAGGAAATGGCATTTCCGGGCTTCAATTTTCGAAATGTTCTCGGGGGAGCATGCCCAGGGACGTAACTTGGAACTAAACATTTGAAACGTGGAGTCTCTGAAACGTTATTTTATACACTTTGGGGGAAGATTTTATAGAATTCTGATGGTCAGAAAATGTTGTATATTAGATTAGCAAATTTTTCAAATTGCCCAAGCTGGTCTTCAAGGCTTTTTTGTTCTTACTCAACAATGCCTTGAATATATTTTTGCCCGACCAACATGGAAAAACTTGCCCTACAAAGTTGAAATTGTTAAACATTGGGGGGGTGACTCACCCCCCAAACCCTTTCCCCACTAGTTACGCCCCTGAGCATGCCCCCGGACCCCCCTAGTTATGCGAGGCCCTTTCCCCACGGTCAGATCTTCCCCCTGCCCTGTTTGCCTATTGAATTAAGGCGTTGTCGGCAAATGAGATACTCACACCCCCTGCTTATATCGTCACAACTATATAATTTATGTTGGATAGCGCGTTCTTATAATACCTCTTTAGTCCTGATTTAAATGCATGCATGCAGTGTAATATCTCTCTGACGAATGTCACAAGAATATTCCACGCTTAACATGCCCCAGTAAAGTAAGATGTCTGGAATGTAACAATTTTAGCAAATGTAATGTTATTATATATTTAATCAAGTTCTTATTCGTTTCACTTCTGGTTATTCCGGATCTTGTTGGTTTAGCACTGTCATTGATATATCCATACGTATTTATGATTTTGTGTAGAAAAATTAGGTCCAAGTATTCGTGCCAATGAGATAAGGGTAGTAAGTCAAGTTGATGTAAGCATGTTGTGTATTTTGTTGCCCTAATTCTCTGTACTTTCTCAATATTTTTGATTAAATTGATGGACTGCGGAGATCAAATATGCTGCGTACAAGTTGTAAATATAGGTATTTCCTCGCCCTGACATCTTGTATTTCCATTGTCGACAGCACAAGTAGTTGGTTAATGTGGTTGATCATTTCACATTAAATTGGGTCTGATAATAACACGAAGATCGATTTCAGTGTCAGACAAGGCCAGTTGTTCACCGCCAAGGATATAAGGAATGACCAGTGGTGATGATTTTATGATTATGGAGAGCACTTAACACTTGGCTTGATTAAAGCGTAATCTGTTTTCTCCCAACCAACAGTAAATATTTCTATATTAATATCTCCACATGTGCGGTGAGCTATATATTGATCCTTTAAAATGGTCTACTGGTAATTAAACGTCAATTAGGTCAAAAGTATCCCGATTACCTTTAAAAGTACATTATACCTGCTGTATAGTTGTTTGAAAGGGTCCAGAAATTACTATTAATATTTTATATGAACTGTTATATACTTTGTTTGATATTAAGGTGGTTCTTGGAAACATTCCAACTCGTCATTTATATTCTCGCTACGGAACAAAGACAACCTTGCTCCATTTATTGCCAACATCAAGCAAGGTCAGGAGCATCGTGCAATCTTTTGTCACTCTGGTTATGGACCACGCTTTGGTGGAGGTTTTGATCTGATCATTTATAACAATCCCCAAGTTAATCAGCGATCATCCAGCAATTATGGAAGCACATATCAACTTCCCCCTGGTTATGTCTTTGCCAGTGAACAAGCAAGGAACCTTCTTGCTGGTCAGTTCAAATTCTTAACAACAGAAATTGAAGTCTTCAACTGAAACCGTACCTGTCTTTGTTTACTGGCATTTGACAAACTTTTACGGGCGTGTTTTGATATTAGGGAGCTTTACCAAAGGCTGCGAGTGCGATATTTTCCCGCCAAATTTGAACCAAACTTTTTCCTGTTATTGGGCGACGTTAATATGTAGTCTTGTTCTGTTGAATAAGAACTGTTGTGTATAAATTATATTATATATATTTGTATTTTGAATTTTGGTATATATATAAGATAAGATATCTCAAATAAAAACATATATTCATAATTATAAGAATAACAAGAAATATGAACTTTTGGTAGAAATAATAGAAACTTTGTAATATCAATAGACAAGATAGAATGTAAATACATATAAGAGAAGTTTGTATAGGTATAGTTCTGTGATCAACCAAGCGACGAAATGCAGGATTAAATAAGGTAGTACATCAACATATAAAATATCTCAAATTTTTTATATCATAAGCAATACTGTACTAAAACCGATTATTTAACTTTAAGTTATGAAAAAAACATAACAAAAACATTTAAAATTTTCAATCCGAGTCGCGACAAGGTTACGAACTGTAAAAATATTACAACAGAGAAGAGTATAATATTGCTGCAGTTACGCACCGAGTCGGCTATCAGCCACATACGATGAGAGCGAATGGTATAATTGTTAAATATAGGAAATTAATATGAACAATCTTTAGTTAGAGAACGAGATATTGAAATTATTGATAACAGTGGCTAAGTCATATGTTGTGTAATTGTAGGTGATTGAAAAAAATAAATAGTATATAGAAAGTATGCATGCTCCAGTGCTATTTGAGATCCAGCAAAGGAATCTCACGAGACGATTATTAAAACAAGAGCATCAACGAGGCTTTTAAACGTTTACTCAATCTAACTCCAAAGTAAACATTTTCTTCTTTGCGTGCGTGAACTGTCTTGTGCGTGATGTTGTCACGTGGTCAGTTGAAGTCGCGAATGTGTAATAATTTTAAAATATAGCCTGCCATCTTTCCGCAGCAGGGGGGGTGTGGCGAAGGCGAGACCCTGGGAAACAGGTTGCATCCACTGATCTGAAAATATGGTTGCATCTTGCCGGTGCGCTGTACTTGTGCACGGCAAATACTACAGATGTTGGCGCCTTAATATAGATGTGCTCAAATTATAATGAACTTGAGATACGAACACGATGGTCGGTTGCTATGCAATTTGCTCCCGGAAGCGCGGGCTCCAATTTATCCAGCGGGGTTGTTGTTAAACACAAAATGGCGTCGTCTTACTTATAACAGAAAAATGCCCTAGATCGAGTTAGAATTTTCTGCCTGACACAAAATAATTGTGTAGTTCTTTTTGCATATTTATAAACTTAAATATTTGAATATAAATATTTTCATAATTTTGCTTACCTGTCGTTGTCTTGAAGAAACGAAACTATGCAAACAATTTGCTTATGTTAGACAGTTTATCACTCATATTGCCAAATGCTAACAAATGGAATCTGCAAATTCTCCTGTCGATCTCGCTGTTAATATGTGTTTATTAGAGTAATTTTTTTCAGTTTAATTATTTCTTAACTCACATCTTCAATAATAATTCCCAAGAGTTCTATAGCTGATGTAGATTTGATTGAGTAAAATGTATGTTGATGTTCACTGATATTCACCGATATAACATGTATAACTAAAAGCTGTTTAAACAAACAATATGCAATAATATCTGTGTTTGGAGGTATATGCACGCTACAACAATGATAATATAAGAAACAAAGCATGTCCAGCCTGCTAACTATACAGTAGTGTGTAATAGCATTAATGGTGCAGAGCCAAAAAGCACAGATCAAGTTATGTCTGTTATGACTTTAGTTCTGGGCTTACTAGATTATTGCAAACGAACAATTGTGCGCTTCCATAAATGTAAACATTTGATGTGGGCAATAATGCTCACACACAATTGTAAGAATGAAGCGAGTAACTGATTCTCTCTGACTATTAATATACGCAGCCTTACTTCAACTCTATAGCAATTTTCAGTAACCATTTAATATTACAGTGTGAAAAGCGAGACAAGTCTAATATATTATTAAGATACAGATTGATACTATAATTAACAACACTAGGAATATTTTGCTATATTTGCTGATACTGTTGGGTATTTAATAGACGTTATGCCTGATATTTTGTACAGGGAAATAAATAAAATATAGAAAAATAGATATAATAAAATAAATGAATACATTTTACGCTTTGCGCAAACGTTTAGTGCCATCTAGTTATACTAATTGGCATTGCTTTTATGAAGGTTTTCCCATGAGGTGTGAACTTCCGTCAGTGTCATATTAACTTTTCATGTTGCCTTTCGCGACAAAACGGCTTGTTCTCTGGTGCTTTTACAGAGGAGATTTCTTTGGAAACTATCCCGCAGCCTTTCGCAATTACATTTGTGCCAATAACCCCTGTGTACGACACACGACCAGCATTTATCGTAATAAATCAACGAGCTTGAAGACACGCAACAGGAGGCGAAGTACGCAAATATGGCGCAACACGAAACCACCAAATGTCCAATGCGTTCGTCGAAGAGATTTCTTTCTTAGCAGCTGTTTAATAACGCGAGCCGTTCAAATGTCTTCTCTACATGCCCATCTACAGCTTTCGTTTGAAAATTTTCTTTAGATTTACGTCTAAGGAAAAATATATTTGAAAAACCACAAAATATGCCAAAATTCCCGACGTTATTGTTGATTTCTCGCGAATATGTGCGAGTCACGAAAAATTTTCAAACGGGGATTGTGGAACTGACAAAAACGCTACTGTGGGTCCCATACACAGGACCGTTTGTCCATCAGGGCACGATATCCTTCGACCGAAAGACAGAAAAAACGGCTATAGTTCACCACATTTTTCTCGAATTTCCAAACCATTTATATCTAAGGTGACAAGCAGTACCTTTAGAATGCTAAACATACTATCAGTTAAATAAAAAATATACTGAAATTGTTTAAAGAGCGACGAAGACGGAGGGGTCAAAGTGTTGTACTTTTTCCGTGCAAATATTTATAGCTTGGAGTCTGGGGACTAACATTCTTACGCAATATGACTCCGGGAGCATTTCGCATAGCAACCGACCATCGTGGAAGTAGATGCTAAAATTGCGTTAAGTTCGTCGGGATAATTTTTCATTTGAAACTTTGAATCAAGCTAAAAAAAGATTTTTGTTTTAAATTCAGCAGCTCGCGAAGAAGCCATTTTGAAAAAAAAGTGATAGTTACTGGGCGACTCTGTGGGCGGCCAGTGACTATCACTTTTTAGAGGTTCAATTTGGACCAATCAGAATGCAGGAAAAGCAATAGGCACCTCACAATTTCCACTAAAATACAATCCGATTTCATGATGCTACTCCAGTTTTGTATTGAGGTCATTGCACGCTGCCTGATCGCGGGCTAAAATTATTTTGTATTCCTAGAATTACACTTCCGGGAGTTTCGCAATTTTCAAGGAACCCAACAGGTTTTTGTAGCAAGTTTTTATGCGATTATTTCGTTGGAAAGAAGACACAAATATGTTATCTAAACTGTGAAATAAAGAAGTTTTAATTGAAATGGCAAGTGCTTCGTCAGACAGTGGTCCTGTTGATGAAATCAAAGATCTGGTCACCTGCTCGTTGTGTTCAAATACTCTAAATGAACCAAGAAGCTTACATTGCCTTCATAATTTCTGTAAAGGATGTTTAGGTACGTATATTTTCTTTGTTTAATTGAAGGATCTACTGGTGTGCGAGGTTGCAATGGTATATTGTAATATTGGTAAACGATGTAATTAATAGAGTGTCAACATTTCTCTGTCACAATCATTTAAGACTGATATGGACACAGTACACAAAAACCACAAATGTATAGATACTGCCTCCTTTTCATCTGCAACCATGAGTTGGTCATGACAACTCTGACAGAATGGAAACCTGCAGGCATAAGTACCCAGACTGCAGAGTATGGCACTTTTCAACAAGATCTTGGGTGCCCAATCAGGCCGCACCTGCAGTGCGGGAAAGATAACAATGGCACACTAATAGCTAAGTGTGCCATTGTTATTGCATTAATTTATCTTGGGTGCGCCGCTGCCATACTCTGCAGCCTGGGGCATAACATAGTTATACTTGTTCTTGCTGGCTAGTCTAGATTAGGTAAATTAATGTCTAACATTAAAAGTTGCAAAGGGAAGCATTAGTCTCCATGCCAGCAGATAGCTGGCACCCACTTGATCCGGGGTAGAACCTTGATTTGGATGACATATATACCCCTTTGAATGGTAGGGAATTAAACACTCACTGACCTGGGGTGCTAAATTATTATCAATACAATATAATCATATGAAATAGATAAGTTACATATCAATGATGCATAAAAGAGATGTTGATGCTAATTCTTGTGGGTTTGGAGAAATACAGGAGCAAAATATACCCTGGGGGTAAGATGGTCATGTGGCTATATTGTTCAATTATGATCTGAATAATTTCAGAGTGTCGGCCTAGTACCAAGGGCCAGTAACAACACTGCATACCATATATACCATTGTGAGGGGGCTCCTCTGTGAGCAACCAATTGGGGTTGCCAGCAACTTTGCAAAAGATCCACAAGTTGAAGACAGGTGTCAGATGCAGAACTAAACTGACCTCTCCCAACTTCAACTGGGGGCAGTCGGGGTTGCTTTTCATGTTTCTTCCACTCTTCCCTTTTCTTCCCATTTTTTTATTTTCTCACCTGTCTTAATTGTCCCCAATTTATGTCCAATATTACCCACAGGGATCTGTCCTTTGTCGATTGTAATCTATTCTATTGTTATAAAGATATTAGCACAGTCTGCAACAAAATATCAATTCATCAAATTAAGAATGATTTAAAGTACATACTTTGTTCTGTTCTAACAAATTTATACTGAAAAAACAAATTCAAGTTTCTTGATTTCTTAAATTTGTACGTCTGTATGATCTTGTGAAGTTTCATGTAGTGAATTTGATGTTTGAACTTCACAGTCAGATATTGCCTTCACTCGTCAGTCTTTAGTTCATTCTTTTTCCTGATCAATAACGCAAGTATGTTCAGCAATGAAGTAGTCTGGAAAATCAATATTAGGATTGAAGGACCAAAACTTTAACGTGTGGAATTCTATTCATGAATCTATCATGTCCGTTACTGTGTTAGTCTTAGACAATATAGAAATTTAAATTACAATCTATTAGTATTAGAGAATATTAGTTGTATTTTCTATGTCACGCTGCCTTTCTCTCTGAATTTGAATGATACAATACACCCTTTCGATAATTACGTCACATATCTCTCCTTGGCCCGGGAGCCTCGTTCTCATGAATCGTGAGCAAATTGCATTTCTTCTTGATTCATGAAAGCGAGGCTCTCAGGCCAAAGCAGTATTCGTGACGTAATTATCGAAAGGGTGTATTGTTTTCGTTATTTCTTCTCTACTCAATGTCATGTTTATTTTTGTTTTAAGTATATTGTATGTTTGTGCATTGTTGTTCGATTTAGGAAAGTATGTTGAACGTCTCCGTGGTGCTGACAAGAACATCGAGACATTTCCATGTCCTACATGTCGCTCAGAGTTTACGCTCAAATCAAACCAAGATGTCGCTGAACTGGCAAGTAATCATTTCATCAAGAATATGCTGGAAATTATAGCGATTCAACAAAAAGCAAAAGCGTCTACTGCATGTTCACGATGCCAAGATCCTGCCATCAATCTCTGCGCATCGTGCGAAATACGTATGTGTCAGAAATGTTCAGAGTTGCATGATAATTGGTTTACAATGAAAAACCATAATGTGTTATCTGTACAGGAACTGACCAAGCCTGAAGGTCATCTGAAAATGAGAAGCGAGCTTTATTGCATGCAACACGAAGAAAAAGTACTCGAAATATATTGTGAAACATGCAGGGAACTTTGCTGTATACATTGCATGTTGTTAAATCATCAGAAACCAAACCATTCGTGTGTGGCAGTGAGTGAGGTTGCACACAAGCAAAGAGAAACATTGCAATCAAGCAACACAACACTTGATGAGAAATTGTGTGAAGGAAAGGGAGCTTTAAACAACATTTCCGAGGTGATGAAGTCTCTTGAAAAGAATGCTAAAATTGCTAAAGATCAAATCAAAGAACAAAAGAAAAATATATTGAAGATTGTGACGGAAAAACTTGATGAGAGAGCAGAGAAAATGAATGAGGAAGTGGACAAGGTTTATGATGAATTACACAGTGAACTGAGCAAACAACATGATGAAATTAAAGATTATCTTGATAAAGTCCAAGCTTCAGTGTCCTTGCCAAGAAATCTCCTAAAGAGAGGAAATATCAAAGAAATTCTCTCTTCTCAAAAAGTGATTGATGAAAAGATTGAGAAGTTGGAAAATGAACAACCAGAGAATCTGGCCGCAGTGAATGATGGTGGTATTCAGTATGTACCTGACAATATTGGTAATATCAATGTTGATGAAATTGTTGGTAAATTGGGTTTTACAGAAGGTATGTACAATATTGTCAGTACAATACTTGATAAATAATACCTTTACTTAGGAATGTCAGGGATGCACAGTTAAATCTTGATTCTGGTTGGAACAATAATTTTCCTAATAATGATTTGATGTTCGGACCGGAATTTTTTACAAAGGCATGATTGGCGCTCTGCTAATTGAATTAAGCTAGTACGCCTGCCGTTAACGAGTAAAATTATCTGGCGCTACACAAAGTAAAATAGCAAAGTAATTAACAGACATAATGGGCTTATTAAGTCTGGTTAACCGATTAAGGCCCAACACTTTCCTTTTGACGAGTTAATTATTCGACAATCAAACAAACGAGTAAAATTATTAATTGACAATCGTTGGGCAATTAAAATAAAGTGGCATATAGTTGGGTGCGTTTTTGCGTATTGTGGCTCAATTAGATTAGCATCGACGAAAAATAATGCACCCCAACAGTGTAACACATTAGAAGGTTATACAGTATTATACATTACAGGGTATATAATGTAAAAATGTTTACTTTACTTCTATTTCTTTTGCTTCTACTTGTTGGAAACTGCAGCCATTGATATTTCAATGACTAATTGAAAATATTATGAAGTTCTTTCCTATATTCTATCGCACCAAAAACGTACCAAGATCATACCAATTAAGATGTTCCCTGATTATATTAGGATGATTTTCCAGAGATCTTGGCAAACGTACTAACCTAGGATTCATTGTTTAGGTGATCCATCTGTTCCTGATAATTTAAGAAAGTCTTCCAGTATTTTGAAAGGAGAGATTGCCTTCATGAAACAACTACAGAAATGGTTGGGAGAGAAATGTAAATGGAATCTTTTTTACCGAGCCTCTAGAGATGGTTGGAGTGCCCAAGATTTTCACAGACATTGTGACAATAAAGGGCCGACAGTGGTTTTGGTGAAAGCCAATAATTGCATCTTTGGTGGATACACTGACCAACACTGGCAAGGTATGTATAATTTATTGATATTTCTACATGTGTGAGCTATATATTCGTCCTGCAAACTGGTGTACTCGTATTTATATCTAAATTGGATCAAAATAATCCAGGCTCATATCTAAAAAGTAAATTGATTTATCATACAATAATAATTCCATTTTAATTATATTTAATTAATGTCTATAAGTACAGTTCTACTACTCTCTCCTTCGCAGAGGCTTGGATAAAAAAATTATAAAAGGTACGCTAATATTGGATAATAAATAAAAGAATGCGCTAGATGGTAATAATGAGGAAACCGCTGAAAATCGGAGCGCGGGCGGAGGAAAGAAAAAACTGAGAGAGGGAAAAGTGGGAAAGCCTCTGCCAGATTTGCTACGCTTTCTCGCACAAATCTTCGTAAAGTTGTACATCCCAAAATATCTTGGCAATCCGAAAGTATTATTCACTTATGATACTTCAAGTGACTTTAAATTTACATAAGAAGAGGTTTTTGTTTTATATTTATTATCTGCTGGTCGTGATTTCGTTGGAAAATATAAATATAGAGGCCAGTTTGGCAAGTGATTTTCCTTCGCTCTTCAGACAGTGTTTCTGATGCGGTATACGTGTGCGCAACAACAAAGCGCCTTCCTTCACAATTTTTCATTAAATTTAACTTGCTTGTGCACAGTTCTATAATGCTGCAGTAGTCCTCGAGAAAAAAACAACCGAGATTGTTACGGTCGCAATGAGGGCAACATTAGCCAACATATATTGCCATTCTGAAACGCTATCAAATATTCTCTTTGAGAACGCAAGCCGCACACAACACAAAGTTAATGTCCCACTATTGGCTGCAAAATGATGACTGCAAGATAGTCAAAACGTGGCATAAAAGCGTTAACCGTTTTCGGAGTGCCTATATTGTTTTGTATTATTTTACTATTCGGTCAATGTGTAATATAATATGCCGCCCCCCCCCCGTTTTGACGCCATGTTGGGTGTGAAATCTGGCAGAGGCTTTTACATCAAGTCGTTCGTGTTTAATATCAAGTGTCGCTATTTTACAATCAAGACGTTCGTTTTTATATCAAGTGTCGATATTTTACAATCAAGACTGTCATGTTTTATATCAAGCTAAATCGTATATTTTTATATCAAGTAAATTGCGTAGTACATCAAGTATTACACGTTTTTATAATTCAAGTTTCGCGTTTTTTTTATATCAAGAAGGGAGAGGACGTATTTTGATCAGAGTTCTTCAGACGGGGGGTAAATCACGTGTTTTCTGCACCGGGGGAAAATATGGCGCAAGGCAAAATTGAAACGGGGGGCCGTTGATATTTTCCGAATTCCTGCCGAACCGAAAATTTACAATTTTAGCGCCCATCGCCGCTTCGAACACGTGTGATCTTCTCGAGGATTTTCTTTCGTTGTTTATATGGATAATTTGAGCCCCAATCCAGAAAATGGGGTTGAAAATCTTGTGCGAACAATATTGAATTATGTGAGAGATATGCAGACTTCAGGAACTACAACCGATACAAACCGGATCAGTTGAAGTTAATGACCCCCCGCCCCAAGGGAGTCGTATACTTCAATGGCCATTGAAGTATTCGACCCCCCCCCCAAAAAAAATAGCTTTTTATCAAGATGGCATCGAACTTGTTTTCGCCGGCTCATTCTCGCCACATAAATTTGTCAAGATACGCGGGCAACATGTCGCGTCTTACGCCTCTCATTGTCTTTAATTTCACCTTGCTTCTATTCCAGTACGATTCGATATTCTGAGTATGCACACCCGTCACTGGTCAACGAAAAATAGCGAGTGGTTGACCGTTCGGTGCTGTAAGCCAATACACTAGTGATCCCGGTCGAGTATAGATATTTACAAGATGCAGTTTGCGATCAAAACACGGAGACAAAATTGCAAAACCAAACACCTCAAGCGCATATTATTGGTCGTGTTGAAAGTCTTTGAATTTGTTTCATGGTCAAAAAATCAGTGAACTGAGACATAGACAATAGAAGGGAAGTCATAAATATTCCTTTGAAACAGACACAAACACGAAAATCCGTAAATTTAACGATACAATACAAGGGGGGTCGTATACTTCAATCCGAATATTTGTTATTGAAGTATACGATCCCATTGGCGTAGGGGGGTCGTTAAGACGTTAACTTCAATTGATCCTATACAAACCAAACTGACCATACTAGAAGCGGCGCTGAGGTAGACGCCGCACTGAAGTTCACGACAAGAGCTCAACCGTAGGTTTCGAATACCACGCAATAACGAAACTCAAGGTGAAACAGGCCAAGGCAATTCAAATGCTACGAATTTCGGCCAGTTGTCTCGGCAATATAATCCAAGCCAAAACTATGGCTATGGCAACAGCGCCTCGAAGAACAAGGCAACCTTCGCCATACACGCGACGGAATCAGCGAAGTGTGTCAACCCGTCAAACCAGACCAGGGCCAGCAGCAACCAAAATCAGGCCATTCCCATGCAACTTCACTTTTTTGGCATATTTTGGCACATCTGTTTCACTCGGCGAAGTCACCTCTTTTGTTGTGGTTGCTACTGTTGATTTG
Organism: Trachythela sp. YZ-2020; assembly: GCA_016169945.1. Taxonomy (NCBI): domain Eukaryota; kingdom Metazoa; phylum Cnidaria; class Anthozoa; order Malacalcyonacea; family Clavulariidae; genus Trachythela; species Trachythela sp. YZ-2020. Next base: position 2,965,681 of record JADLSH010000386.1, on the reverse strand, counting down.
TATCGGTTGTAGTTCCTGAAGTCTGCATATCTCTCACATAATTCAATATTGTTCGCACAAGATTTTCAACCACATTTTCTGGATTGGGGCTCAAATTATCCATATAAACAACGAAAGAAAATCCTCGAGAAGATCACAAGTCTTCGAAGCGGCGATGGGCGCTAAAATTGTAAATTTTCGGTTCGGCAGGAATTCGGAAAATATCAACGGCCCCCCGTTTCAATTTTGCCTTGCGCCATATTTCCCCCCGGTGCAGAAAACACGTGATTTACCCCCGTCTGAAGAACTCTGATCAAAATACGTCCTCTCCCTTCTTGATATAAAACACACGCGAAACTTGAATTATAAAAACGTGTAATACTTGATGTAATACGCAATTTACTTGATATAAAAATATACGATTTAGCTTGATATAAAACATGACAGTCTTGATTGTAAAATATCGACACTTGATATAAAAACGAACGTCTTGATTGTAAAATAGCGACACTTGATATTAAACACGAACGACTTGATGTAAAAATATTATACTTGATATTTTGTCACGTTTGGCCTAGCATACTCACCCTTCGCCGCCCGCGGTTATCATACTCGATAGCGGCGTTTTGTTTATTACCATCTAGCGCATTCTTTTATTTATTATCCAATATTAAAGGATTACCGAATGGTTTTCCGTGCAGGATTGCGTGATCCTAACACGCGGGATGTTGCGAGACTTTCTGAAAGCGTAAAGGCCTATGGTTGATTTAAGGCGTCAAATGCACTTGTCAGTTTACCGAAATGAACTTAACATTAAGAGTCTGACACAGTCTGCAACAACTACATCACTACATGCAGTTGTCGCAAAAAACATTTGTGTTAAGCTTTATTAGACTTTATCTTAAGTTTTGTTAGACGAAAATAATTTGCCCCAAAACATTACTGTATCGTGGGTGTAAGTCGAACCCTAGTGTTTAATATGCCTGAGAGACTATTGAATATCGAACATTCTATTCATTTTGTTCGATTTTAAGGTGTTGATGGTATATATAAACATTCCAACTCGTTATTTCTATTCTCGCTACGCTCGCTTTCCTTATTACTATCCCGAAATGACGTCATAAGAGTTGGGTTGGGGTAAGGTTTGTTAATATGGAAATTGCTCAAATATAGTTGTCATGTAAATTGGTGTACCCGTCAGGTATTTTAAATAACGCCAATCGGACAAAAATTATTTCGATTGTATCCAAAAATTAAATTATTCATATATTTATAAGGGTCTAGAAACTACTATAATTAAATATTTTATTAACATTAATTATTAATTCTGTCCTATTTTAAGAAAGTGGTACATACAAACGTTCCAACTCGTCATTTCTATTTTCCCTGCGGAACAAAGACAACCTCGCTCCATTTATTGCCAACATCAAGCAAGGTCAGGAGCAGCATGCAATTGCCGGTAGCTCTGGTTATGGACCACACTTTGGTGCAGGTCATGATCTGATCATTTATGACAATCCTCAAGTTAATCAATCATACAACAATTTTGGACACACATATCAACTTCCCCCTGGTTATGTCTATGGCAGTGAACAAGCAAAGAACCTTCTTGCTGGTCAGTACAACTTCTTAACCACAGAAATTGAAGTCTTCAACTGAAAAGTTTCCTTGGTTACTTGATTAAGCAAACTACATTACATTCACCACCGGTCTTAACAATCAATATTACACAGTGATAGTACACGATCTTACTTGCATTGCTATGAAGTAATTAGAATTAATTAAGATTAGAATGTAATATTTTCAATATTACACAGTGATAGTACTTACATGATCTTACTTGCATTGCTATGAAGTAATTAGAATTAATTAAGATTAGAATGTAATATTTTCAAGAATTAACATTGGCCATTATCACCTGTAAATGCTCTACCTTACAGTTACTAGAGTCAACAAATGAATGACCAGAAAGTTTGCATTTAAGAAATATAAAACACTTTCCGTGTTTACATACAGTTATATCAACACGAGTGGAAATTGGGAAAACGAGAAATTGTGTGGAAACACGACGCCCGGAGGGCGGAGTGTTTTCACACAATTTCGAGTTTTCCCAATTTCCACGAGTGTTGATATAACTGTATGTAAACACGGAAAGTGTTTTATATTTTTTTTATAATATAGCACAAAGAAATATAAAGTAACGATTAAAATAAAGTATTTAAAGAGCGGCGGGAGATTTTCCGTGTTTACATCGAGTTATGTAAACACGGCTCTCAGCCAATCAGCGTTGAGAGTTTGCAAATGCTATATTATAATGGCCATTAACCTCCGTACGGGTACAGTAGCAGTTATTAGAGTCAGCAAGTGAACGGCCACGACAAAAATGAGCGTACACATCACTTTGATGCCAAAAACAATGAAGAGTTTTGGAGTGAAATTTGGTTTTCAAAGATTTTGACAGTCATTTTCTCGTTAAAAACATTTTTTGAGTTCTCAAAATTTTGGTTAACGGAAAGTCAAGATCTTTAAAAATGCCCAACATTTTTGACATTATTATCGAGCTTCCGGCCAAATGTAAACCCAATTTTCTGCTGACGTTGGCCGGCATAGCATGTTGTAGTCTTGTTCTGTTGAGTAACAACTGTTATAAATTCTACATAGTAGATTAGTACCTTATGCTTGTATTTGTTATATAATAAAATAGTAGTAAGATTTGAATATAATTTTATGTTAAATTTTATTATATAATATCTCGAACATTCTGCAAAAATATAGACGAATTAGACGAAATATGAACTTGTGATAGAAAATAGAAACTTTGTAATGTCAAGTAAAAAAAGTAGGGACTTAAATACATATTAAAGCAGTTTGTCCTCATAGGTAGTTTCTAATGAGTGAAAGTGATTATATGATTCCGCCGCTTGTCCTGCCTAGACGGGTTTCCGGCATATGTTGTGGGATCACGTCTGACCAGGATGAGAAATTAGGGATGAGCATGCCTTTTGAGATGCGTATATCGCATTTCTGAAACTAAAAAGGGACATGACTTCAAACGTTATACCAGCTTTACCCTTACCCGGCAGTGCATTTTATCCATATAGACACCCCATGCCATCTAGATACATGGGTTTCCAGGCTTGGCTGGACAGAAACGTCTCGACATGCCTATAGCCCGGATCATATAAAAACCCCAGAACCGGAACTAAGCATATAGTAATTTCAACAATCAACATAAAGCTATTTTTGTTACTAATTCAAAAAGACAAGCCCCCCCCCCCCAACTCCAAGCCTAACGGTAACCCATTTCCCTCTCCTGTGTTTGTGCTTTTATCGCCAAAGATTAAGCCATTGTTCGACATTTTATTGCCTGTGCTTTGTCGCTATTGCACTGGTAATGCGAAGTTGAAACTGAAAAATTTTCAATACTGCACACTTTAATTTCACGCTCAATACACAGATCGCGAATCTCGTGATTTTGCTTACGGCCAGGGTTTTGAATAGAAGCCGGTTACCGGCGGTATGCCGCCGGCTACTTTAGCAACGACCGCCTACTATAATTCAGTTTAGTTAGTTTAGTGAAGTACCTAAATAATATTCTACTTTAATTTTTTTATTTACAACGATGTATTTAACATGATTTTGGCATATATGTTCCCGGCAAAATGTTCCTACAAACTATGTACAAACCAACTTCGATAACATTACCCTGTACTATTATCCAAAAAGATCTCCAAAATGGTAGGAAATACCATTTTCAAGGGCACAAATATCAAAAAATGCCCGGGGATTCATGGCCCATGCGACCATTTGGGTGGTGGTGGGGGGGGGGGGTGTTGAGTATATTTGGGATGGTCTGAGCGTTAGTGAATAGTCAATGACAATAAATTATAATGCATGTTCAACTGCAATTTTATCCCAACGCAGAACGCTTCATTTGGATGCGCAGTCGAAACTTCGAACTGGCCTATATGGTGGTTTGTACACGGGGGTAGGGATGCTCATATTTGGCCACTTGGTGGAAGCGTACCTATGTTAGGAGGTTTTGCGGTAAAACGAAGTGCCGCTACATTTGTTGTTTCAGCGTATTCCAGACATCCAGATTAGTGGCCATGCAATAGTAGGGTGTTACCTTACGTCAATGTAAACTGCGATGTTTTAATCCTCTTGGTATGGTCACCCGAACAATGAATATTATGGCCACAATGTAAACTACTGGGAAACCAGTAATCTGTGTGACCCAAATAAAGTGTCTGTAAGTGTCTATATAAACAGCCATTATTCCTTTTACTCTCTTGGTGGGGTCACAATATGGAAAGATTACGTTTTTCGTCGCGATTTTTTTCGAATCGCTTCTCGCGAGCATATTCGCCTAATATAAAACGGGCTTAAAAGGCCAAAATAATATTCTGTTTCTGGCCAGTGGGTTTGTGTATAAGAATTGACGCGGCGACGCGGCTTTTTTTTCTTAAGAGTTAATAAGGAGGCGCTTTTCTATTTTTTATAAAGTGTATAGTGATTTTCTATGCTGTTAATGCTAAACTGTCACCAAATTTGCAGGTTTAATAGAATAAAATTTGTATTTAAGAGTACTTCATTTTGCAAGGATATTGATAGACCGTATTTGCCATAAAAAACGTTGACCCGCACAGTTAAAAATGACGATTTTATTTATAGATTTTAGATCAAACTCGCTAAATTGAACATCAATAAAAGTTTCTGGTTATGGATAAAGAGTTTTCTATCAGAAAGATCTCAGCAAGTAAACCTACAGGGTATTTTATCAACTTCTATGCCCTGTCCAGCTGGAGTCCTTCAAGGGTCAGTAATATCTTCAATCCTGTTTAACGTGTTTGCTAATGATCTTGAAGACTCTGTGCCTGATTATGTTACCCGGCCGTCAGCATGTGTAAATACGAGGACGATTGTCCCCAAGATGAATTAATATCTGCGGAATCACAAAGTAATATGCCAGAGGTAATCAACGCTGTATCAAAATGGGCTGATGATAATAAAATGGAATTGAATTCAAAGAAAACTAAGGATATGTGGATATGTTTCCGTAAAGCGATCCCGGAACCTCCCAAACTAACAATAGGAAACAGTGAAATTGAGAGAGTTGAAAATTTTAAACTGCTGGGTGTTTGGCAACAAAATAATCTCAAATAGAACAAGCATGTTTTCGAGATTGTGCGCAAGGCTAACAAGAAAATCATCTATCTGAGGGAATGCAGACGATGAAAGCTTCCGGTAGAAGTCAGACTTACAACTTATATTTCGAAAATAAGACCGATATTGGAATATGCATCACCCGGCAGTATGGGGCGGTCTCCCTAAATACCTAGAGAAAGAAATAGAGCAGGTGCAGACAAGAAGCATGAGGATAATTGGCCTTCCCAAGGACCATCTTCCATCGCTTAGTAAAAGAAGAAACGAAGCCACTAAGAAAGAACTTTTGAAGATACAAGCAGACGAAGAACACCCATGCTATAAATTTTTGCCTATGACTAAAACTTATAATTACAATCTTAGGAATAACAATCTACTAAACGTAATAATATCGGGGACAGATAGACATAAGAACTCGTTTATTCCAAGAGCATGTCCTAACCATAGAAATATTAGACAATATTAGGCAAACTGGTGTACTCGTATTTATATGTAAGGCTAGGCTTATATCTAACAAGTAAATTGATTTATCGTATAATAATAATTCCATTTTAATTCTATTTAATTAATGTTTATAAGCACAGTTCTACTATGGCCAATGGTTGATTGAATGCGTCAAATGCGCTTGTCAGTTTATCGCAAGACAGAGCAAAGGTGAAATGAAATGAACTTAACATTAAGAGTCTGACACAGTCTGCAAGAACTACATCACTACATGCAGTTGTCGCAAAAAGGTATTTGTGTTAAGCTTTATTAGACTTTATCTTAAGTTTTGTTAGACGAAAATATATAACTAAAATAATTTGCCCCAAAACGTCACTGTATCGTCGGTGTAAATCGAACCCTAGTGCTTAATATGCCTGAGAGACTATTGAATATCAAACATTCTATTGAATATCAAACATGCAAATTGGTGTACCCGTCAGGTATTTTAATTAAATAACGTCAATTGGACAAAAAATATTTCGATTGTATCCAAAAATTAAAAGATTCACATATTTATAAGGGTCTAAAAACTACTATAATTAAATATTTTATTAACATTTAATTATTAATTCTGTCCCATTTTAAGGAAGTGGTACATACAAACGTCCCAACTCGTCATTTCTATTTTCCCTGCGGAACAAAGACAACCTTGCTCCATTTATTGCCAACCTCAAGCAAGGTCAGGAGCAGCATGCAATCTACTGTTACTCTGGTTGTGGACCAGTCTTTGGTAGAGGTCATGATCTGTACATTTGTAACAATCCTCAAGTTAATCAATCATCATACAGCCATTTTGGAAAGACATATCAACTTCCTCCTGGTTATGTCTATGAAAGTGAACAAGCAAAAAACCTTCTTGCTGGTCAGTACCAATTCTTAACAACAGAAATTGAAGTCTTCAACTGAAAACTGTCCTTGGTTACTTACATTAAGCAAACTATTACATTACATTCACCACCGGCCTTAACAATCAATATTACACAGTGATAGTGCATGATTTCACTTGCATTACTATGAGGTAATTAGAATTAATTAAGATTTAGAATGTAACATTTTCAAGAATTAACATTGGCCATTATCACCTGTAAATGCTCTACCTTACAGTTACTAGAGTCAACAAATGAATGGCCAGAAAGTTTGTCATTGGCCATTAACCTCCGTGGTACAGGTACAGTAGCAGTTATTAGAGTCAGCAAGTGAATGACCACGACGAAAATGACCGTAAACATCACTTTGATGCCAAAACAATAAAAAGTTACGGAGTAAAAAATTTCTTTTTCAAAGATTTTGACAGTCATTTTCTCGTTAAAAACATTTTTTGAGTTCTCAAAATTTTGATTAACGGAAAGTCAAGATCTTTAAAAACGCCCAACATTTTCGACATTATTAGCGAGCTTCCGGCCAAATGTAAACCCAATTTTCTGCTGACGTTGGCCGGCATAGCATGTTGTAGTCTTGTTCTGTTGAGTAACAACTGTTATAAATTCTACATAGTAGATTAGTACCTTATGCTTATATTTGTTATAGAATAAAATAGTAGTAAGATTTGAATACAATTTTATGTTAAATTTTATTATATGATATCTCGAACATTCTGCAAAAATATAGACGTATTGCACGAAATATGAACTTGTGATAGAAAATAGAAAGTTTGTGATGTCAAGTAAAAAATGTAGGACTTAAATACATATTAAAGCAGTTTGTGCACATAGGTAGTTTCTATTGAGTGAAAGTAATTATATGATCCCGGCGCTTGTCCTGCCTAGACGGGATCCCGGCATGTGTTGTGGGATCACGTCTGACCGGGATTAGAAATTAGGGATGAGCATGCCTTCTGAAGATGCGTATATCGCATTTCTGAAACTAAAAAGGGACATGACATCAAGCGCTGTACCAGCTTTACCCTTACCCGGCAGTGCATTTGATTCATATAGATACGTCATGCCATGTAGGCTTGCCTGGACAGAAACGTCTCGACACGCCTATGGCCCGGATCATATAAAAAAACAGAATAGGAACTAAGCGTATAGTAATTTCAACAATCAACATAAAGTTTTATTTGTTGCTAAAATAAAAAAGACAACCCTCCCCTCGCCCAACTTAAGGCCTACCGGTAACCCATGCCCCTCTCCTGTGTTTGTGCTTTTATGGCCTAAGATTAAGCCATTGTTCGACATTTTATTGCCTGTGCTTTGTTGCTATTGCACTGCTAATGCGAAGGTGAAACTGAAAAATTTTCAATACTGCCCACTTTAATTTCACACTCAATACACAGATCGTGAATCTCGGGATTTTACGCGCCTCAATTTATAACATCAGGCTATGGTCAAAGAACACATTTGCATTTCATTTACATATGGAAATTCGTTATAGTGGACTCCCTGGCCTGATGTTATGAATTGAAGTGAGTAAAATGCCGACTCAGAAAGCGTCATTCTGATGCGCAGTCGACTTACAGTCGAGATTCTCGATCTGTGTATACTGCACACTTTGCAATAAATACTGCACAAGGTGCGTGATATGCACACTAAAGTAGGTCCTGTTTACCCTACAGATAGTGTAACCCTGGTTAAGAGCCATATTTTGGTCACATAAGTCATGTTAACGCGTCAGGTAGTTCATGCATTGTTTGTAGATTTTAGAAAGCAATTTGATCTCGTTGATCATAGGATCCTGCTCATCAAACTCGCTAAATTGAACATTAATAGAAGTTTCTGGTTATGGATAAAGAGATTTCTCTCACAAAGATCTCAGCAAGTAAACTTGCAGGGTATTTTATCAACTTCTATGCCTTGTCCAGCTGGAGTTCCTCAAGGATCAGTAATATCTCCAATCCTGTTTAACGTTTGTTAATGATCTTGAAGACTCTGTGCCTGATTATGTCACCGTCAGCACGTGTAAATACGAGGACGATTGTACCCAAGATGAATTAATATCTGCGGAATCACAAAGTAATATGCAAGAGGTAATCAACGCTGTATCAAAATGGGCTGATGAAAATAAAATGGAATTGAATTCAAAGAAAACTAAGGATGTGTGGTTTCGAGATTGCGCGCAAGGCTAACAAGAAACTCTTCCATCTGAGGGAATGCAAGCGATCAAAGCTTCCGGTAGAAGTCGGACTTACAACTTATATTTCGAAACTGAATAATTCAAGACCGATATTGGAATATGCATCACCATGCAGTATGAGGCGGTCTCCGTGAATACATAGAGAAAGAAATAGAGCAAGTGCACACCAGAAGCATGAGGGTAATTGGTCTTCCCAAGGACCATCTTCCATCCCCTAGTGAAAGAAGAAACGAAGCCACTAAGAAAGAACTTTTGAAGATACAAGCAGACGAAGAACACCCATGCTATAAATTTTTGCCTATGACTAAAATCCTAATTACAATCTTAGGAATAAGAATCAACTAAACGTAATAATATCGGGGACAGATAGACATAAGAACTCATTTATTGCAAGAGCATGTCGTAGCGTATATATGTAGGTTTTATATCTTTTAAATTTTTATATATATTTTTTAATGTTTATAAGAACAATACTGCATGTATAGATGTAAATCCATTGAATTTTTAAACTTAAGATGGATCAATAAAGTATTATTATTATTAATAGGTAGGGAAACAGCGCTATACCAGATAGATCATGTTTTATCTGCTCTCGTTGATAGCGCAATAAAACACGAAAAGACCAGGACATTGAAATACAGCAACCAAAGGACCAAGACTGAAAGGGGTTTTATAATTATATACAGATATAGTTATTTACTTTAAAGTTACTCAAATTTGTCAAATAGACATGGAATTATAACATCAATGATACATCGACAGATTTCAAGCCCATGCGCCCATATGGGTGGAGGGGGGAGTATTTTTGGGATTGTCTGAGCGTTGGTGAATAGTCAATGACAATAATCAATAATAATGCATGTTATTATTCAACTGCAATTTTATCCCAACACAGAACCCTTCATTTGGATGCGCAGTCGAAACTTCGAACTGGCCTATATGGTGGCTTGTACACGGGGGTATAAGAATGCTCATATTGGGCCATTTGGTGGAGCGTACCTATATTAGTAGGTTTTACGAAATGGTGATACGAAATGCCGCTAAATTTTTTGTTTAAGCGTTTTCCAGACAACCATGCAATAGTCTTACCTCAATGTAAACAGCCGTGTTTTATCCCTCTTTAACTTGTATGGTCACCCGAACAATGAATATTAGGGCCACAATGTAAACTACTGGGAAACCAGTAATCTGTGTTACGCAAATAAAGTGTCTGTAAGTGTCTATATAAATAGCCATTATTCATTTTACACTCATTTTACACGTTTTTCGGAGCAATTTTTTCGATTCGTTTCTCGCGAACATATTCGCCTAATATAAAACGTGCTTAAGCCTGTTCAATCGTAACGCATCGTAGAATAGTTTTATTGTAGTCAGACAGACTACGATAACTTTATTGTATTGCACCGTAGAATAGTCGAAGTCATCAAGGCTGTTTTACACATAAAACATTTCGTAACGTATCGTAGCATTTTCGTTTGTGTCGAAGGCATTAGTTCTACTCGAATGCTCAGGAAACAAAGAAATAATGCGATAATGCATGTATCGCCGTTTCAGATCCTCAACTTATTGGACTGAAATTTGATACAGTGACAAATAAAACTATATCGAAAACACAATTTGTGCTAATTGGACCGAAGAAATTTTGAAAAACATTGATTGGTGTTTAACTATGAAAACATTGAAAAGTCAATCAGACAAGCTTTACAAGCAAGCCTTGTTATAATAAGAGAAGGAAATTTATCCAGGGAAGTTAATACCAAAAATATGAGGAAGTCGACAAGTTTGAGAAAGTATTTTCAATGAAGACCATAAATCCTCGATTATTAATTATTATAGTTTCCCTTGCTTATCTATTTCAGTCCGATTGGAAGGGGGTTACTTATTGGGGAAGGGTGTGGCTAAAGAGTGGGGCTTATTGATTTAGTTTAGTCAAAATGCAGTTAGCTTTATTCAAAGACAGGAACTCAGGATTCAAATTACACTATTATAATAATGGTTTACAAATTATAACAAAGATTTACCATGATTATGATTTATGAAAGAGAAAACGATCAGAAGCTAAATTAAAACTAGAATGAACTTCGGGGATTATGAATAAATCTACTGGAGTCAGTAAAAATTTCTTTGTTGTAACTAATGGAGAAGGGGGTAACTTAATCAGAGGGGGCCTTTAAAAATGTATTCCTTTAAAGAAGAAGGGGCTTATTACTAGTTATTAGAGAGGAGGGGTTATTCGAGAGGAAGGCCTTGCACTCAAAACGGCTATCTACGCACTTCCGTTTCTGTAACTTCTTGTGTAGTTCATATTTAATATTGAAGTTGTCAATTTCAGAAAAGTGAAAACGTGAATACAGAACTACCAACTGTAAATAAACAATGAATTTGTACAAAATGAGCCTAGTATACTGGTTACATGTACGTGACAGAATGACTGATATAATTTAAGGAAGGCGAAACGTATTCACAATACTATTGCAATACCATTGTAAGCGATACAGTATTTCTGAAAACGATAGAGAGCATTATTGACAACTAATCAAATGTTATACTGAAATATACAAACAATTACAGAAACGAAAATGTGCAAGTAGTTCCGTTTTTGCTGTAATAAAGGATTTACGGGTAATACGGATATCGACAACCCCATACTATATTTTGCTTTATTGATTATCCTAGTCCAGTGGTTGTATTGAGGTCACTGCCCCAGCCTGATCGCGGGTTGGAGTGCTAAAAATATCAGGGTTATTCGGGATTCCAAGAATTACACTTCCGGGATTTCCCAACACATTTGATGCGATCATTTCGTTGAAAAAAAGACGCAAATATGTTATCCAAATTGTGAAGTAAGAAAGGTTTCATTGAAATGGCAAGTGCTTTATCCGACAGTGGTCCTGTTGATGAAATCAAAGATCTTCTCACATGCTCGTTGTGTTCAAATACTCTAAACGAACCAAGAAGCTTGTCTTGCCTGCATAATTTCTGTAAAGGATGTTTAGGTACGTATATTTTCTTTGTTTAAAAGATCTACTTGGGTGCGTGCTTGCATTATTTCTTCTCAGCGCGAATTTTGTATTCAAATTGTAGTATTGAGGCCCGGTTTCGATTTGATTGTCTTGACCATGTCAAGGTGACCGATGTAATAGAATCAATATATCTCTACGATCACTTAAAGTGGGCTTTCACTTGTTTCCATCCATCAAACTGACGTTACGCAATTTTCAAAGATTTTCATATTCGTTTTTCTTCATCAATTTGGTTAGGGTTAGGGGTTAGGGTAGGTTTTAGGGTTAGGGTCAGTTACAAAGTTTTTAACTTTACTTCAAAGTTGAAAAAATGAAGTAACGTCAGTTTGGTAGATGGAAACAAGTGGCGACCCTTAAAATGGGGTTTTAAAATGGGTCTTTGTCAGTGCCCGCGATCACAATTAGGATTATCAGCGGTATATGATGATAACATTGAATGTTTCCAGAGGAGTGTTTCCTTGTGTTTCCTAATGTTTCCTTCTGATCCTTACTCCTACCTCCTTGCCTAACCCTAAACCATAACCCAGAAGGAAACACTCAATATTATCATTGTGATCGCGGGCAATGACAAAGTGCCACTAATCGCAAAAATTATTTTTGTTTATGTGTAATATTTGTATCATTCTGAGAAGAAATGTAATATATCTTTATAGTAAAAATCCTCATCTCGATCAACTTTTTCACTCACCAACTTTCCGGATATGATGTTATTAGATGAATTTTAGCATGAAGAAACAAAGGAAAACGAATTTACAATTCATCTAATGACATCATATCCGGTAGATTTGACAGTGAAAAATTGATCAAGATGAGGATTTTTAACCTAAAGATATGATATGATTTAATCTAAAGATTAAAAATATATTAATTACATATCTTCTCAGAATGATACAAATATTACACATATATAAAATAATTTTTGCGATGAGTGGCACTTTAACACTGATCTGCATACAGTACATAAAAGCAACAAATATATAACTAAAGAGGTCGGGAATCTTCGAGTTAAGCCCTTCGAGTTAAGCCCCTCAAGTTAAGCCCTTTTCGAGTTAAGCCCCGACCACGCCCTTTTTTGCCCCGAACACGCCTTTTTTTGCCCCGACCACGCCCTTTTTCAAAAAGGGCTTAACTCGAAGAACGAAACACGATTTGGGTTATTCGAGTTAAGCCCCGGGGCTTAACTCGAAGTTTGACAAAATTGTTGTTGCTCGAGTTAAGCCCCGACTTTGGAAGTATGTCAACGAGGCAATATTAAATTGTCAAATTTTCAATACAAAATAGCCAAAACACAGACATTTCTCCAGAAAAGAACGTATAAATCGCTAATGTAACACGACTATCAAAAACAATCACAACTATTATATCGTTAACACTATTTTAGGTTTTTCATACTTTTGGCGGTTCGTTTATCCACACCAGCACTTGTGGTGTCGTGGTCACCACGCTTGCCTTTCAAGCTGGGAGACCTGGGTTCAATCCTAGGTCGGACCTCTACTTATTGCATTCGTTGACATACTTCAAAAGTCGGGGCTTAACTCGAGCAACAACAATTTTGTCAAACTTCGAGTTAAGCCCTGGGGCTTAACTCGAATGATCCAAATCGAGTTTCGTTCTTCGAGTTAAGCCCTTTTTGGATAAGGGCGTGGTCGGGGCAAAAAAGGGCGTGGTCGGGGCTTAACTCGAAAAGGGCTTAACTCGAGGGGCTTAACTCGAAGGGCTTAACTCGAAGATTCCCGACCTCATAACTAAACTGACTGTTTCACATCTGAGAGACTGACTTGGTAGTTGGTACATAGTTATATACTAGTCAAATTCTTCCGCGACAATCCTATCCTAGTCAGTTATACATTAGTTGTATTTTCTGTACCATTCTGCCTTTGTTCTCTCTGAATAGTATGCTTGTTTTCGTTATTTTTCTATTTAATTATTCTTCTCTACTCAATACCATATTAATAGCGTGTTGTGCGTTGTCGTTTAGGAAAGTATGTTGATCGTCTCCGCGGTGCGGACAAGAACATCGAGACATTTCCATGTCCTACATGTCGTTCAGAGTTTACACTCAAATCAAGCCAAGATGTCGCTCAAATGACAAGCAATAATTTCATCAAAAGTATGCTGGAAATTATGACAATTCAACAAAAAGCGAAAGCGTCTCCAGCATGTTCACGCTGCCAAGATCCAGCCATTAATCACTGCACATCATGTGAAATATTTATGTGTACGAAATGTTCAGAGTCCCATGATAGCTGGTCAACCCACGAAAGCCACAATGTGTTATCTGTACAGGAACTGAGCAATCCTGAAAGTCAAGTTAAAATGAGAAGAAAGCTTTATTGCATGAAACACAAAGAAAAAATTCTCGAATATTATTGTGAAACATGCAAGGAACTTTGTTGTATAGACTGCGTAGTGTTAAATCATACGAAACCAGACCATTTGTGCGTGGCAGTGAGTGAGGTTGCACAGAAGCAAAGACAAACATTGCAATCAAGCTCCACAACACTTGGTGAGAAATTATCTGAAGGAAAGGAAGCTTTAAACAACATTTGCGAGGTGATGAAGTCTCTTGAAAAGAATGCTAAAATAGCTAAAGATCAAATCAAAGAACAAAAGGAAAATATCTTGAAGATTGTGGCGGGAAAACTTGATGAGAGAGCAGAGAAAATGAATGAGGAAGTGGACAAGGTTTATGGTGAATTACACAGTGAACTGAGCAAACAACATGATGAAATTAAAGATTATCTTGATAAAGTCCAAGCTTCGGTGTCCTTTCCAAGAAATCTCCTAAACAGAGGAAGTGTCGAAGAAATTCTCTCCTCTCAAAAATTGATTGATGAAAATGTTGAGAAGTTGAGAAATGAACAACCAGAGAATCTGGCCGCAGTAAATGATGGTAATATTCAGTATGTACCTGAAGATATTGGTAATATTAATGTTGATGAAATTGTTGGTAAATTGGGTTGTACAGAAGGTATGTACAATCATAGGCATAGATATGAACTGGAAGAAAAGCTGGGAGGGGGAGCCTAAAGGGCACCTAGGCTAACCTAACCACAAGCGTCAAGGTTAAAGAAGTGGAATGGGTCCAATATATGCAATAAGACACAAGCACGACGAAGGGTGGGTCCAGATTCTGGGTTTCTGGATTTCTTTTCTTCTACTCTGCTTTTCCAGCCTCCTGCCTTAACAATTTTATTTTTACCAATCGGCAGTTTACAGACATTGACTGGAGCTTTGCACTGTTGACTGGATGAAAAACCCAGAAAGGGCACTTTCATTTTTCAGGGACTTTCCATTTTTTAAGTGGGAACACAAGTGCCCCACAGTGCCCCCTCCCCCCGGTTCCACGGCCCCTGTGTACAATATTATCAGTACAATACTTGATAATACCTTTACTTAAGAATGTCAGGGATGCACAGTAGCCTTGATTCTGGCTGGAACAATAATTTTCTTAATAACGATGTTAGGACTGGAATAGTAACGCCTGCCCTTAACGAGTAAATTTATCTGGCGTCACACAAAGTAAAATAGCAAAGTAATTAACAGACATACGCAGCTAGACTAGTTAACCGATTAAGGCCCAACACGTTCCTTTTGACGAATTAATTATTCGACAATCAAACAGACGAGTAAAATTATTAATTGAAAATCGTTGGGCAATTAAAATATAATAGCATAATCAGGTGCGTTTTGGCGTATTGTGGCTCAATTGGCTCCAATTAGATTAAAAAATAATGTACCCTAGCAGAAGTCTTCGACGAAAAATAATGTACCCCAACAGAGTCAAACATTAGAAGGTTATACAGTATTAGAACATAACATCATTACAGGGTGTATAATGTGAAAATGTTTACTTCTATTTCTTTTGCTTCTACTTGTTGGAAACTGCAGCCATTGATATTTGAATGATTTGTGTTTACTTGTCTGAGATGAGACATACTGTAATAATTACTGGGCAGAATTTGCTACGTTACAAACTCAGCTGGAACATTCTTTCATTGATCCTGTCAACCCCAAGAGGATGTAGTAAGATGAGTGGGGTGGGGAGATCGCCCCCTTCCCATTTTGTTTAGTAAAATCATGTAAAATTACTATTTTAAAGTTGTAACATGTTTCAAACCAGTAGTAGACACTATGGGGCAATCACTCAATAATCTTCTTAAGACTGTGAATGATAGCTGATTAACTGTATAACAATGGTTTTTACAACTGTAAAAGTTTGGTTTGGCTGCAAATATTGACATCTTCACAACCTTTCACATATCTGAAACAGTACCAAACTAGATATTGTTATTTTTTACTGTGGCCCCAGTTGCACAATACCGGATTGCTCTCGTACTGGATTACTTTGCATACCAGATATGCGTTTGTATCATGTAACTGGGCCCTGTATCCAATTTAGTAATACTGTATCATCAGTCTCACAGATCTTATCTAAGATATTATCTAAGATCGATATGATACTACCAGTGATATAGTAGGGATCTATCCAAGTTTTTTCCATGATCTTATGCATGTTCCTCTGTGACTTGGTTTCAATTCCTGCAATATGCATTTTTCTGATTATACTTTTGCCTCCGTCACCTGCAATAAGAGGGCTACCAGATATATCCATTATAAATAAATACGTTTGGATCATCTTACAGCCTAGCAAGATCTTAACATGTTGCTATCAACTGAACATATTATCAAGTTCTTTCCTATATTCTGTCGCACCAAAAACGTACCAAGATCATACCAATTAAGATGTTCCCTGATTATATTAGGATCATTTTTCAGAGATCTTGGCAAACATGCTAACCTAGGATTCATTGTTTAGGTGGTACATCTGTACCTGATAATTTAAGAAAGTTTTCCAGTATTTTGAAAGGAGAGATTACATTCATGAAACAACTACAGAAATGGTTGGGAGAGAAGTGTAAATGGAATCTTTGTTACCGTGCTTCTAGAGATGGTTGGAGAGCTCAAGATTTTCACAGACATTGTGACAATAAAGGGCCAACCGTAGTTTTGGTGAAAACCAATAATTCCATCTTTGGTGGATACACTGACCAAAACTGGGAAGGTATGTATGATATATTGATATTTCTACATGTTTAAGCTATATATATTCGTCCTGCAAACTGGTGTACTCGTATTTATATGCAAGGCTAGGCTCATATCTAACAAGTAAATTGATTTATCGTATAATAATAATTCAATTTTAATGCTATTTAATTAATGTCTATAAGTACAGTTCTACTATGGCCAATGGTTAATTGAATGCGTCAAATGCGCTTGTCAGTTTATCGCAAAAAAATTCGGAAAGTAGAGAGAGAGCAAAGGTGAAATGAAATGAACTTAACATTAAGAGTCTGACACAGTCTGCAACAACTACATCACTACATGCAGTTGTCGCAAAAAAGCATTTGTGTTAAGCTTTATTACATTTTATTTTAAGTTTTGTTAGACGAGAATATATAACTAATTTGCCCCAAAGCGTCACTGTATCGTCGGTGTAAATCGAACCCTAGTGTTTAATATGCCTGAGAGACTATTGAATATCGAACATTCTATTCATTTTGTTCGATTTTAAGGTGTTGATGGTATATAGAAACATTCCAACTCGTCATTTCTATTCTCGCTGCGCTCGCTTTCCTTATTACTATCCCGAAATGACGTCACAAGAGTTGGGTTGGGGTAAGGTTTGTTAATATGAAAATTGTTCCTATATTGTTGTCATGTAAATTGGTGCTCCCGTCCGGTAATTTTAAATAACGTCAATTGGACAAAAATCATCTCGATCGTATCTAAAAATTAAATTCTTCATATTTTTATAAGGGTCTAGAAACTACTATAATTAATTTTTTTATTAACGTTTAATTATTAATTCTGTCCTATTTTAAGGAAGTGGTACATACAAACGTTCCAACTCGTCATTTCTATTTTCCCTGCGGAATAAAGACAACCTTGCTCCATTTATTGCCAACGTCAAGCAAGGTCAAGAGCAGTATGCAATCTGCTGTCACTCTGGTTGTGGACCACGCTTTGGTGCAGGTCATGATCTGTGCATTGGTAACAATCCTCAAGTTAATCAATCATACACCAAATTTGGAAGCACATATCAACTTCCCCCTGGTTATGTCTATGAAAGTGAACAAGCAAAGAACCTTCTTGCTGGTCAGTACCAATTCTTAACAACAGAAATTGAAGTCTTCAACTGAAAACTGTCCTTGGTTACTTACATTAAGCAAACTATAACATTACATTCACCACCGGCCTTAACAATCAATATTACACAGTGATAGTGCATGATTTTACTCGCATTACTATGAAGTAATTCGAATTAATTGAGTTTTAGAATGTAACATTTTCAAGAATTAACATTGGCCATTATCACCTGTAAATGCTCTACCTTACAGTTACTAGAGTCAACAAATGAATGGCCAGAAAGTTTGTGATTGGTCATTAACCTCCGTACAGGTACAGTAGCAGTTATTAGAGTCAGGGAGTGAATGGCCACGACGAAAATGAGCGTACACATCACTTTGATGCCTAAAACAATGAAAAGTTACGGAGTAAAATTTCTTTTTCAAAGATTTTGACAGTCATTTTCTAGTTAAAAACATTTTTTGAGTTCTCAAAATTTTGATTAACGGAAAGTCAAGATCTTTAAAAATGCCCAACATTTTTGACATTATTAGCGAGCTTCCGGCCAAATGTAAACCCAATTTTCTGCTGACGTTGGCCGGCATAGCATGTTGTAGTCTTGTTCTGTTGAATAACAACTGTTGTCAGTAGCGTCGCCAGGGAGGGGACTGGGGGGGACACGTCCCCCCCAGTTCTCCTCAAAATCACTTTTGAGATTCTCTCAAATCCGGTGAAAAAAAGGATGGGGGGGGGTTACGTTTTCTGACCATCAGAATTCTGTCAAATCGTCCCCTAAAGTCCAGGAAATGGTATTTCAGAGACTCTAAATTAAAAAATTTCCCGGGGAACATGCCCCCGGACCAGCTAAGGACTCGCGCCTTCGGCCCTCCTTTTCAGCCCTCTCAATATCATTTTGTCCCCCCCACCTCTCCAGGTCTGGCGACGCTACTGACTGTTGTAAATTCTACATAGTAGATTAGTACCTTATGCTTGTATTTGTTATAGAATAAAATAGTAGTAAGATTTGAATATAATTTTATGTTAAATTTTATTATATAATATCTCGAACATTCTGCAAAAATATAGACGTATTGCACGAAATATGAACTTGTGATAGAAAATAGAAACTTTGTTATATCAAGTAAAAAAGGTAGGGAATTAAATACATATTAAAGCAGTTTGTGCACATAGGTAGTTTCTATTGGGTGAAAGTGATTATATGATCCCGCCGCTTGTCCTGCCTAGACGGGATCCCGGCATGTGTTGTGGGATCACGTCTGACCGGGATTAGAAATTAGGATGAGCATGCCTTCTGAAGATGCGTATATCGCATTTCTGAAACGAAAAAAAGGACATGACATCAAACGTTATACCAGCTTTACCCTTACCCGGCAGTGCTTTTTATTCATATATATAGACACGCCATGCCATCTAAATGGGTTTCCAGGCTTGGCTGGACAGAAACGTCTCCACACGCCTATAGCCCGGATCATATAAAAAACCCAGAACCGGAACTAAGCATATAGTAATTTCAACAATCAACATAAAGCTATTTTTGTTGCTAAAGTAAAAAAGACAACCCCCCCCAACTCAAGGCCTAGCGGTAACCCATGACCCTCTCCTGTGTTTGTGTTTTTATCGGCTAAGATTAAGGCACTGTTCGACATTTTATTGCCTGTACTTTGTTGCTATTGCACTGGTAATGCGAAGGTGAAACTGAAAATTTTTCAATACTGCACACTTTAATTTCACGCTCAATACACAGATCGCGAATCTCGAGATTTTACGCACCTCAATTTATAACGTCAGGCTATGGCCAAAGAACTCACTTGCATTCATTTACATAATATGTAAATTCGTTACAATGAATTCCCTGGCCTGATGTTGTGAATTGAAGTGAGTAAAATGCCGACTCAGAAAGGGTCATTCTTATGCGCAGAAACGAAAATGTGCAAGTATTTCCGTTTGACTGTAATAAAGGATTTACCTTAGATCTTAGTCCAGTGGTTGTATTGAGGTCACTGCCCCAGCCTAATCGCGGGTTAGAGTGCTAAAAATATTCAGGGTTATTCAGGATTCCAAGAATTGCACTTCCGGGAATTTCGCAATTTTCAACGAGCCCAACATATGCCAACAGTCGACACATTTGAATGTTTGATGCGATCGTTTCGTTGAAAAGAAGACACAAATATGTTATCTAAATTGTGAAGTAAGAAAGTTTTAATTGAAATGGCAAGTGCTTCATCAGATAGTGATCCTGTTGATGAAATCAAAGATCTGCTCACATGCTCATTGTGTTCAGATAATTTACATGATCCAAGAAGCTTGCCTTGCTGTCATAATTTCTGTAAAGGATGTTTAGGTACGTATATTTTCTTTGTTTAAAATATCTACTAGGGCGTGTGCTTGCATTATTTCTTCTTATATTCAAATTGTAGTATTAAGGCCTGGTTTCGATTTGATTGTCTTGACCATGTCAAGGTGACCGATGTAATAGAGTCCATATATCTCTACAATCACTATGCCCCAAAATTATTTTTGCATATGTGTTATATTTGTATCATTCTGAGAAGAAATGTAATATATCTTTATAGTAAAAATCCTCATCTTGATCAACTTTTTCACTGACTAAGTTTCCGGATATGATGGCATTAGGTGAATTTTAGCATAAAAAAACGGAAAAATTTACAATTCACCTAATGACATCATATCCGGTAGCTTTGTCAGTGAAAAAGTTGATCAAGATGAGGATTTTTACTATAAAGATCAGGGGCGTACCGAGCTGGGGGTGTGAGGGTGTGATCCCAACCGCAGAGCCGCCAGCAGCAATTTGCTCATCCAAGATTGTACTTTTCTTCATAATCTAGCTATTTTTTAGCGGAGCCAACTACAATCAACTCATCTCTAATAGTTTGTCATTACTTTCACATTGTGTATATATCAAAATGAACAAGACCAATTCTCTGATGCTTGTAATTCAGTAATTGTATATACAGAGCAAATATTATTTCAAAACTTGGGGATGAGGTTGTAAAAAGTTAAAAAGTGCGTTAAAAATCTTGAATTCTTAGGTGTAAAAACTTCACAATTTTTTATTAAATATCCTCTCAGGAAGCACTGAAAAAGCATTTCTGAAGCTTCAAAAATGCACAATTTTCCTGGGAGAGTGTGCCCCAAAACCCCTAGATTACGCCCCGGGCGGGCAATAACAATTCGCTGAACAAAAATGTGTGACAGACTAGTAATGTTGTGCTCTCGCTGAGGCTTAGCAACTAACATTGCTTCTTTGCCCTTGGTCGTTGGTAAATTTTGGGATGAGCTCCCCCCCCGCAGTGGAAACGTTCTTGGTACGCCACTGATAAATATATATTACATTTCTCAGAATGAAACAAATATTACACATATACAAAAATAATTTGTGGGGTTAGTAGCACTTTAAGACTGATCTGCATAAAGTGCGTAAAAACAATAGATACATAACTATACTGACTGTTTCACATCTGCGAGACTGACTTGGTAGTTGCTACATAGTTTATATATACTAGTCAAATTTACCGCGATCATCCTATCCTAGTTATACATTAGTTATATTTTCTGTACCATTCTGCCTTTGTTCTCTCTGAATAATATACTTGTTTTCGGTATTTTCTATTAATTTATTCTTCTCTACTCAATACATTGTGCGTTTTTGTTGTTTAGGAAAGTATGTTGAACGTCTCCGTGGTGCTGACAAGAACATCGAGACATTTCCATGTCCCACATGTCGCTCAGAGTTTATGCTCAAATCAAACCAAAATGTTGCTGAAATGGCAAGTAATTATTTTGTCAAGAATATGTTGGAAATTATGGAGATTCAACGAAAAGCGAAAGCGTCTACTGCATGTTCACGCAGCTGCCAAGATCCTGCGATTAATCACTGCGTATCATGCGAAATATTTATGTGTAAGAAATGTTCAGAGTCGCATGATATTTGGTTGAAAAACCATAATGTACAGGAACTGAGCAATCCTGAAAGTCAAGTTAAGCTGAGAAGAAAGCTTTATTGCATGAAACACGAAGACAAAATACTCGAAATATATTGTGAAACATGCAAGGAACTTTGTTGTATGCTTTGCCTGCTGTTAGATCATCAGAAACCAAACCATTCGTGTGTGGCAGTAAGTGAGGTGGTACACAAGCAAAGAGAAACATTGCAATCAAGCTCCACAACACTTGATCAGAAATTATCTGAAGGAAAGGAAGCTTTAAACAACATTTGCGACGTGATGAAATCTCTTGAAGAAAATGCTAAAACTGCTAAAGATCAAGTCAAAGAACAAAAGGAAAATATATTGAAGATTGTGACGGAAAAACTTGATGAGAGAGCAGAGAAAATTAATGAGGAAGTGGACAAGGTTTATGGTGAATTACACAATGAACTGAGTAAACAACATGATGAAATTAAAGATTATCTTGATAAAGTCCAAGTTTCAGTGTTCTTGCCAAGAAATCTCCTAAAGAGAGGAAGTATTGAAGAAATTCTCTCATCTCAAAAATTGATTGATGAAAATGTTGAAAAGTTGAGAAATGAACATGCAACCAGAGAATCTGGCCGCAGTGAATGATGGTGATATTCAGTATGTACCTGACGACACTGGTAATATCAATGTTGATGAAATTGTTGTTAAATTGGGACATGTAAAAGGTATGTACAATTTTATCAGTACAATACTTGATAATACCTTTACTTAGGAATGTCAGGGATGCACAGTAGCCTTGATTCTAGCTGGAACAATAATTTTCCTAATAATGATCCGATGTTCGGACCGGAATTTATTTCAAAGGCATGGTACGTGCTCTGCTAATTGAATTAACCTAGTAACGCCTGCCCTTAACGAGTAAAATTATCTCGCGTTACACAAAGTAAAATAGAAAAGTAATTAACAGACATAGGCAGCTAGTCTGGTTAACCGATTAAGGCCCAACACGTTCCTTTTGACGAATTAGTTATTCGACAATCAAACAGACAAGTAAAATTATTAATTGAAAATCGTTGGGCAATTAAAATATAATATAGCATAGTCGGCTGCGTTTGGGCGTATTGTGGTTCTATTAGATTAGCATTGACGAAAAATAATGTACCCCAACAGTGTAACACATTAGAAGGTTATACAGTATTACAACATAACATCATTACAGGGTGTATAATGTGAAAATGTTTACTTCTATTTCTTTTGCTTCTATTTCTTTTGCTTCTACTTGTTGGAAACTGCAGCCATTGATATTTGAATGACTTGTGTTTACTTGTCTGAGATGAGACATACTGTAATAATCACTGGGTAGAATTTGTTACGTTACAAACTCGGCTGGAACATTCTTTCATTAATCCGGTCAACCTCAAGAGGATGTAGTGAGATGAGTGGGGTGGGGAGATCGCCCCCCTCCCATTTTGTTTAGTAAAATCATGTAAAATTGCTATCTTAAAGTTGTAACATGTTTTAAACCAGTAGTAGACACTATGGGGCCAATCACTCAATAATCTCCTTAAGACTGAATGATAGCTGTGAACTGTATAACAATGGTTTTTACAACTGTAAAAGCTTGGCTTGGCTGCAATTTTAACAATTTGCATTAAAGACTAACCTAAAAATATGTTGACATCTTCACAACCTTTCACATATCTGAAACAGTACCAAACTAAATAATGTTATTATTTACTGTGGCCCCAGTTGCACGATACCGGATTGCTCTCGTACTGGATTACTTTCCATACCAGATATGCGTTTGTACCATGTAACTGGACCCTGTATCCAATTTAGTAATACTGTATCATCGGTCCCAGCTGTGGTCCCAGAGATCTTATCTAAGATCCTTCCATGATATGTGACCATGATCTTACTATGATACTATACCTGTGATATAGCAGTAATCTATCCAAGTTTTTTCCATGATCTTATGCATGTTCCTCTGTGACTTGGTTATACTTTTGCCTCCGTCGCCTGCAATAAGAGAGCTTTCAGCTTGGTGCCGTATAATTAAACAATAGTGACTTTGGACCTCTATAGAGGAACAGTTTAAAACTACAAGATCTATCCATTATAAATAAATAAGTTTAGATAATCTTACAGGCTAGCAAGATCTTAAGCAAGATCGTATGTTGCTATCAACTGAACATATCAAGTTCTTTCCTATATTCTATCGCACCAAAAACGTACCATGATCATACCAATTAAGATGTTCCTTGATTGTATTAGGATGATTTTTCAGAGATCTTGGCAAACATACTAACCTAGGATTCATTGTTTAGGTTATCCATCTGTACCTGATAATTTAAGAAAGTCTTCCAGTATTTTGAAAGGAGAGATTGCCTTTATGAAACAACTACAGAAATGGTTGGGAGAGAAGTGTAAATGGAATCTTTGTTACCGTGCTTCTAGAGATGGTTGGAGTGCCAAAGATTTTCACAGACATTGTGACAATAAAGGACCAACAGTAGTTTTGGTGAAAGCCAATAATTGCATCTTTGGTGGATACACTGACCATCCCTGGGAATCACCAAGTATGTATAATTTATTGATATTTCTACATGTGTAAGCTATATATATTCGTCCTGCAAACTGGTGCACTCGTATTTATATGTAAATTGGATCAAAATAATCCAGGCTCATATCTAAATAGTAAATTGATTTATCGTATAATAATAATTCCATTTTAATTCTATTTAATTAATGTCTATAAGTACAGTTCTACTATGGCCTATGGTTGATTGAAGGCGTCAAAT
Organism: Trachythela sp. YZ-2020; assembly: GCA_016169945.1. Taxonomy (NCBI): domain Eukaryota; kingdom Metazoa; phylum Cnidaria; class Anthozoa; order Malacalcyonacea; family Clavulariidae; genus Trachythela; species Trachythela sp. YZ-2020. Next base: position 2,941,066 of record JADLSH010000386.1, on the reverse strand, counting down.
GCGCTTGTCAGTTTGTCACAAAAAAAATTGGAAAGTAGAGACTGAGCAAAGGTGAAATGAAATGAACTGAACATTAAGAGTCTGACACAGTCTGCAACAACTACATCACTACATGCAGTTGTCGCAAAAAAGCATTTGTGTTAAGCTTTATTAGACTTTATCTTAAGTTTTGTTAGACGAAAATATATAACTAATTTGCCCCAAGGCCTAATTGGCCACCACTGTATCGTCGGTGTAAATCGAACCCTAGTGTTTAATATGCCTGAGAGACTATTGAATATCAAACATTCTGTTCATTTTGTTCGATTTTAAGGTGTTGATGGTATATAGAAACATTCCAACTCGTCATTTCTATTCTCGCTACGCTCGCTTCCCTTAATACTATCCCGAAATGACATCATAAGAGTTGTGTTGGGGTAAGGTTTGTTAATACGGAAATTGCTCTTATATAGTTGTCATGTAAATTGGTGAACCCGTCAGGTATTTTAAATAACGTCAATTGGACAAAATTATTTCGATTGTATCCAAAATTAAATTATTCATATATTTATAAGGGTCTAGAAACTACTACAATTAAATATTTTATTAACATTAATTATTAATTCTGTCCTATTTTAAGGAGGTGGTACATACAAACCTTCCAACTCGTCATTTCTATTTTCCCTGCGGAACAAAGACAACCTTGCTCCATTTATTGCGAACATCAAGCAAGGTCAGGAGCAGCATGCAATCGTCTGTAGCTCTGGTTGTGGACCAATCTTTGGTGAAGGTCATGATCTGATCATTTATGACAATCCTCAAGTTAATCAATCATCAAACAGCAATTTTGGAAAGACATATCAACTTCCCCCTGGTTATGTCTATGGCAGTGAACAAGCAAAGAACCTTCTTGCTGGTCAGTACCAATTCTTAACAACAGAAATTGAAGTCTTCAACTGAAAACTGTCCTTGGTTACATATATTAAGCAAACTATTACATTACATTCATCACCGGTCTTAACAATCAATATTACACAGTGTAGTGCATGATTTTACTTGCATTACCATGAAGTAATTCGAATTAATTAAGATTTAGAATGTAACAATTTAAAGAATTAACATTGGCCATTATCCCCTGTAAATACTCTTCCTTACAGTTACTAGAGTCAACAAATCAATGGCCAGAAAGTTTGCATTGGCCATTAACCTCCGTACGGGAGGTACAGCAGTTATTAGAGTCAGCAAGTGAATGGCCGCGACGAAAATGAGCGCACACATCACTTTGATCCCAAAACAATGAAAAGTTACGGAGTAAAAATTTCTTTTTCAAAGATTTTAACAGTCATTTTCTCGTTAAAAACATTTTTTGAGTTCTTAAAATTTTGATTAACGGAAAGTCAAGATCTTTAAGAATGCCCAACATTTTTGACGTTATTAGGGAGCTCCCGGCCAAATGTAAACCCAATTTTCTGCTGACGTTGGCCGACATAGCATGTTGTAGTCTTGTTCTGTTGAGTAACAACTGTTATAAATCCTACATAGTAGATTAGTACCTTATGCTTGTATTTGTTATAGAATAAAATAGTAGTAAGATTTGAATATAATTTTATGTTAAATTTATTATATAATATCTCGAACATTCTGCAAAAATATAGGCGTATTGCACGAAATATGAACTTGTGATAGAAAATAGAAACTTTGTGATATCGAGTAAAAAATGTAGGACTTAAATACATATTAAAGCAGTTTGTCCTCATAGGTAGTTTCTATTGAGTGAAAGTGATTCCCGCCGCTCGTCGCGCCTAGACGGGATCCTGGCATGTGTTGTGGGATCACGTCTGACCGGGATTAGAAATTAGGGATGAGATGCCTTCTAAAGATGCGTATATCGCATTTACATATGGAAATTCGTTATATTGAATTCCCTGGCCTGATGTTGTGAATTGAAGAGAGTAAAATGCGGACTCAGAACGCGTCATTCTGATGCGCAGTCGACTAACAGTCGAGATTCGCGATCTGTGTATACTGCACACTTTCCAATAAATACTGCACAAGGTGCGTAATACTGCACACTAAAATAGGTCCTGTTTACCCTACAGATAGTGTAACCCTGGTTAAGGGCTATATTTTGGTTACATAAGTCATGTTAACGCGTCAGGTTGTTCATGCATTGTTTGTACATTTTAGAAAGCAATTTGATCTCGTTGATCATAGGATCCTGCTCATCAAACTCGCTAAATTGAACATTAATAAAAGTTTCTGGTTATGGATAAAGAGTTTTCTATCAGAAAGATCTCAGCAAGTAAACCTATACAGGGTATTTTATCAACTTCTATGCCTTGTCCGGCTGGAGTCCTTCAAGGGTCAGTAATATCTCCAATCCTATTTAACGCGTTTGTTAATGATCTTGAAGGCTCTGTGTCTGATTATGTCACCGTCAGCACGTGTAAATACGCGGACGATTGTAGCCAAGATGAATTAATATCTGCGGAATCACAAAGTAATATGCAAGAGGTAATCAACGCTGTATCAAAATGGACTGATGAAAATAAAATGGAATTGAATTCAAAGAAAACTACGGATATGTGGATATGTTTCCGTAAAAGGATCCCGGAACCTCCCAAACTAGCAATAGGAAACAGTGAAATTAAGAGAGTTGAAAATTTCAAACTGCTGGGTATTTGGCAACAAAATACTCTCAATGGAACAAGCATGTTTTCGAGATTGTGCGCAAGGATAACAAGAAACTCTTCCATCTGAGGGAATGCAAGCGATCTAAACTTCCGGTAGAAGTCGGCCTTGCAACTTATATTTCGAAAATAAGACCGATATTGGAATATGCATCCCCAGTATGGGGCGGTCTCCCTAAATACCTAGAGAAAGAAATAGAGCAGGTGCAGACAAGAAGCATGAGGATAATTGGCCTTCCAAAGGACCCTTCCATCGCTTAGTAAAAGAAGATTCGAAGTCACTAAGAAAGAACTTTTGAAGATACAAGCAGGCGAAGAACACCCATGCTATAAATTTTTGCCTATGACTAAAATCCTAATTACAATCTTAGGAATAAAAATCAACTAAACGTAATAATATCGGGGACAGATAGACATAAGAACTCCTTGATTCCAAGAGCATGTCGTAGCGTATATATGTAGGTTTTATACCTTTTAAATTTTTTATATATATTTTTGAATATTTATAGGAACAATACTGCTTGTATAGATGTAAATCCATTGTATTTTTAAACTTAAGATGGATCAATAAATAAATTATTATTATTAATAGGTAGGGCAACGGATCATGTTTTATCTGCTCTCGTTGATGCAATAAAACACGAAAAGACCATGACATTGAAATGCAGCAACCAAAGGACGAAGACTTAAAAGGGATCTTATAATTATATATGAATATAGTTATTTACTTTAAATTTACTCAAATTTGTCAAATAGACATGGAATTATAACATCAATGAGACATCGACAGAAATAGCTTCAGTTTCTTATGCAATTTCAAACCCATGCGCCAATTTGGGAGGGGGGGGGAGTATATTTGGGATGGTCTAAGGGTTAGTGAATAGTCAATGACAATAATCAATAATAATGGTGTTATTATTCAACTGCAATTTTATCCCAACGCAGAACAGTTCATTTGGATGCGCAATCGAAACTTCGAACTGGCGCAGCAGAATTGTGCGGAGGACAGATTTCCAACATTTCTGTTTCATGATGTTACTCCAGTGTTGTATTGAGGTCACTGCTCCCGGCCTGATCGCGGGCTTAAAGTGTTAAAAATTCAGGATTGCAAGAATTACATTTCCGGGAATTTCGCAATTTTCAACGAACACAATTTGTGGTTTCATTTGGCACCGCAGTATTTGTAGCAAGACTTTGTGCGATCATTTCGTTGGAAAGAGACGGAAATATGTTATCTAAATTGTGAAGTAAGAAAGTTTTAATTGAAATGGCAAGTGCTTCATCAGACAGTGGTCCTGTTGATGATATCAAAGATCTGCTCACATGTTCGATGTGTTCAAATACTCTCAATGATCCAAGAAGTCTGCCTTGCTTGCATAGTTTTTGTAAAGGATGTTTAGGTACGTATATGATTTTCTTTGTTTAAAGGATCTACTTGTGTGCGTGCTTGCAAAATTTCTTGTGTGTGCGAAATTTGTAATAGGGGTCATTCAGAAAATACGTGACGCTTCGGGGGGTAGGGGGGTGATTGACGTAGTGTCACACGTCGTCACAAGGGGGGAGGGGGTAAAACAACCTCAGTCACGTGACGTTTTTAATATTTAATATGCCGGGACATTTAAAATTATATTACATTTATAACAAGGTTGTAGCAGCTTTTTGAATGAACAACATTGTTACAACCCGTTATTACAGCTTTGCTACAAGTCTGTTGCAAACACATCCTGTTGACAGGTTGTGAGATTTTTAGGTGTGTAGATTCAAATTTATGATCATGCTTAACATAGGGGGGGGATTTGTTTGGCGTCACGTATTTTTGCATGGGGTGTATTACCAAACGTCACAGCGCGTCACAGGGGGTGCGGGGGTGTAAAAAAATGGCCAAAAAAGCGTCACGTATTTTCTGAATGACCCCATATATTGTAAATCGATCATGTCAAGGTGACTGATGTAATAGAGTGTCATTCTCTGCAATCGTTTTAATACAGTAAGACTGATCTGCATATGCGGTCATCCATTTAATACGTACGCAACTAAGGGACCGTTCATTTGTTATGGGCATGGGGGGGCTGGTTGTATTTTGCAGTCGGTCACCCGAAAATTCTGTGACCCCTCACCATTATGTAATTTTTTTGTATGAGCCACCCTTTGGGTAGTCTTTTATTTTTGGTAACATCCCCCCCTAAAAAATCAAGGCTTAATAGAATATGCCTATTTGCCTAGATACATTTAAAGTAATATAACCGTTTTAATAGCATTATGTATAAACGAGTGAGTAGATATATACACAATTTAAGACCTAACCAGGGACAGTTGCGAAAAATGCAACACTAGGTCCTCTGGCAGGAATTGAACCCACGGCCCTGCTCTACTCACTTGGATTATCCACCAAACCCAGTATTCTAGTTCAACCAAGTGAAGTGCAAAAAAATCTTTGAAGTTTACCTTATCATAACCCGCACACCCGATCACCTATATATACAGAACTTACGGTTACAGCTCAGCAACTGGCCTCAGTTGGTTAGAGCGCTGCACCGGAATCGCAGGGCCGTGGGTTCAATTCCTGCCAGAGGACCTAGTGTTGCATTTTTCAAAACCGTTCCTGGTTAGGTCTTAAATTGTGTATATATCTACTCACTTGGATTATCCACCAAACCCAGTATTCTAGTTCAACCAAGTGAAGTGCAAAAAAATCTTTGAAGTTTACCTTATCACAACCGCACACCTGATCACCTATATATACAGAACTTACGGTTACAGCTCAGCAACTGTTCTCTGTAGCTCAGTTGGTTAGAGCGCTGCACCGGAATCGCAGGGCTGTGGGTTCAATTCCTGCCAGAGGACCTAGTGTTGCATTTTTCGCAACCGTTCCTGGTTAGGTCTTAAATTGTGTATATATCTACTCACTTGGATTATCCACCAAACCCAGTATTCTAGTTCAACCAAGTGAAGTGCAAAAAAATCTTTGAAGTTTACCTTATCACAACCCGCACACCCGATCACCTATAGATATATACAGAACTTACGGTTACAGCTCAGCAACTGGCCTCTGTAGCTCAGTTGGTTAGAGCGCTGCACCGGAATCGCAGGGCCGTGGGTTCAATTCCTGCCGGAGGACCTTAAGTGTTGCATTTTTCGCAACCGTTCCTGGTTAGATCTTAAATTGTGTATATATCTACTCACTTGGATTATCCACCAAACGCAGTATGCTAGTTCAACCAAGTGAAGTGCAAAAAATCTTTTATGTATAACGAGCACGTCAAATTGAAATAAGAATTGAATCAATTGAATAGAAATATAAAAAAAAAACAATCTTGCAATTCAATGGGTTGATATTAAAAGGAGAAATCAATTTCTGCTTGTTTTGTAATTTCCTTCCCTGAGCGTGTTCTGACAATAGGTGCATTTATAGCTTGTGGCTCATCCTCTTCACCAATGACGGCCAGGATAATGTCATCTTCATGCTGCAACTCAGGTTCAGATTGTGACTCAGATTCTGAATCTGGTTCCGACTCGGACTCAGGTTCAGCCTCGGACTCAGGGGCAGACTCGGATTCAGAAAAAGATGTGTGATAAACGTATTCTGTGTCCACTTGGTGTGTACATTGATCTTGAGCATTCCAATGTTTCATTATTGCATGAACCTTCATTTTCCTTCATGTACTGTAAGAGTCTGTGATGTCTTAAATATTTATTCAGCTCGGGAACTCTCAGTTTACTCAGTTCTTTCCTTTCATCACATAACCTAACCCAGTCGTAATCTTCATATTTCTTTTCCTTTTCAACCCTTCGCTGCTTTGCTGATTCTTCAGCTCTTTTCTTCTTTTTAAATGCTTTCACTTCAAGATGGTGCAGGTATTCAACCACAAGCGATGGTTTTACGATAAATTTATCTGCAAAGGCAGCCACATTTTCAGCATCAGACAGAGTAAGTTCACCAGTTTTGTGTGCTTTCTTCAGCTGTGCTCTTGGCTGAAAATCATCTGGTTCACGATTTTCCTTTGGAGTTGCATTATAATGTGAGTAGTGAAGCTCTGGGAGACAAGAATAGTCTGGGTATGGTTTGGGGCATTTTTCTATGGGTGGTCCAGACCATTCATTACAAAATAAACAGGTTTCGTCTAACTTTATAATATCAATACAGGAAAACTTTACATACTCTCGACTCTGTAGTTATCACCTTCTTCATAATGTTCAGACATGAACTTCTCTATCTTTCGAAAGTAATTATATCCAGGGACACGTGTTAACTATTGGCTCCAGAATTGTGATACCGAAGCAAATAATTTGCCGGTGTTATGGAAAAACTGGGATTCTGTCAATACAAAAATACACATAAAATACAATAAAAATGGGAAAAGTGACTGAAAATTTTAAAATAACTACCGTATTGACTAACAACCATAGGTTATTGTTGATAGCTTTCACACAATTTTGTGTTTTTGCATGTATTTTTATTACTAATGTATGTTTCCATTCACCATTTATCTCTACTCTGTTAAACCAAGTGTTTTCTACATTTTTTACCTGGTCTTGGTGTAACGTGAGCAGACATATAACCATGTCGACCAGGTGCTCGTCAATTCCATCACAAATTTCTTGAGAGCAATGCCAGACATTCTGTTTGACTGTTGTCTCTTCGCGCGCGTTGATATCGTCAGTTGACAACTGTACTAAGTACAAAGATTCAATACATGAGACATACGCAGTACATCAACACACAGTTGCAAATACAATATTCTGCAAAGTATGCTGTAAAAAATTCTTGTTTAGAAATTAAAACCTGCCCTTATCTAGTACTCTGATCACAGCATAATATTACCTTTTCTACGTCACCCTGGCTGACGTCTTCAAATAGATCAAAATGACTAAATGGAAGTGACCCACCATCTGCTACAGCATCGCCTGTTTAACGGTTTGCAATGATAAAATCATAAAAACCTTTCTTTAATATATTAATATAACAAATTTAACACCTCATACTCATACATGAATTATTTGATATTTAGCAACATAAGTGTTATTTAATATGGTATAAACCTACATATACAGCTAGGCATTGGTCCTCTCGGCTGGACACGGATCATTGACTGCATAGTGTACTCTCATTTGCCAGTCTAAATCATACAGTCTAACCAGCTCAGCATCTCGAAATTTTACTTCATAATTGGTGATTGCAACTCCGGGACCTTTATCAGTGTGGAATACTGAACACAAGGACGAACCTTGAATGGCAACCCTCTCTGTTTCATTTCACTACGAAGTAACAACTTAATTCCAGACAACACATGTTCTATTCTTTCCTTTTCGTATTGACGAAATTGACAATTGGGATCATTTGCAACAGATAGGATATCCTTCTTTTCGGTACTATCAATAAAGTAGAAAAGGTAATCCCACACCATCGCCGCAAGTTTACGTAGTGCTGGGTCCATTGCAGATGGGCTATCAATCTCGTACAGCTGTGGATGTTCCCACCGTAAAAGCACACTCTCAGATGCCCAAACACTTCCGCTGCTTCCAATATAATGTAATGTGAAGACAAACGATCATCTTTGTACTGTTAAGAATGCGAGTTGAAGTACTGTGTTTGGCTGCAATGTAATGTTCCACGCGAAGGTATATAGTAAGAATATTTGCAAAAAAGATTGAATTTATTGGAGTCAGTCATTGTCAGTATAGGCAATGCCAATCTCTGTGCTTACTTGTGAAAGCTGTGATATGAGTGAGTGATATAAAAATTCAGCCGGCCGACTTTGACTGTTTGACTGGCAGCCGGTGGAAAAATACTAAATAAAAATATTTAATACCGGCAGACAGGCAAATTGTTATTAAAATCCTTTTTGAAAAATTGGCTCTCCAATACTCAATAGAATGCCGAACTGCTTGTTTTTCATAAAACTATAAATACAAACACATTCTTCCTGGTTTTCGGAATTTTGCGACTCTTGCTGGGATAAATGGCATTCGAAAGGTACTCTTCAAGCCCATGAAAAGCGTCAACATTCTCCAACCCGGACAGACAATAATGACGCGGTATGTAAAATTTTTGCTTTGTTCTTTGTCCCAACTGTTTGCAAATTGATTTTTCCGATAGTTCATAATTTATATGTGGTTTACTTCATATACTCTGAGATAATTCTACTGTTCAAAATCAGAACGACATGCAGAAGGATAAAAACCGTCCTGACATTTATAATTGAATGAATCCGCTGTTTCTATCAGTCAATTGCTTGCCACCTTTTTCTACTTAATACTTTAAAACATTTATTTACGCTTTTATATTCTTTCCTAAGTTTCCTTCTGTTTTTCATTCCTTTCCTTTTTTCATTTTTAACAAATATTTAATAGACAGTTAGACACCGATGTCCCAGAACGGCTAAGAAAAGTAGGTCTTGGATTTATCAGCTACCCAAAAGGCAAGAGGGCAAAATACTATATGAGCATCATGCATGAAGCTCATAAAAAGATGAGGTTGACTGGAGAAAGCGACCAATCGTTCAAGAAGAGGTTCACTTCAGAGAGATCAAGACAAGTATCTAGTTTATCCACCGTCAATATCAGTTCCTGAAACATGTATTAACACTGAAGAGATTTCGACCCTTTCACGTTGTAATGCATCGCATATTGCGAAATTGATATCTGGAAATTACTTCACTAATGCTGCTGGCAGTAGATTACTAACAAATCTCCAGCAACATGTAAGAGACAATGTGTACTGTTTTCTCCAGAGGAGTACACAGAAGAAATGGCAAAAAGAGGAAGAGAGGAAGACGAAGATTTAGAGTCAGGCGATGAGCAGGGAAACGACCATGATAAAGAGTCGGTAGACGGAGAGGAAGACGAGGACATAGAGTCAGTAGATGAGCAGGAAAACGACTATGATAAAGAGTCGGAAGACGGAGATGACGACGAAGACGTAAAGTCGATTGATGAGAAGGAATTCGACTATGATAAAGAGTCGTTAACGTTTATAGACGGAAAGGACGACAAACAATGTGAATCGTTTCAGAAACCTGACACAGATCATGACATTGATGATTTTTTAAATTGAGATAGGGTGTTTCACATTGAACTTTCACAGTCATCAGTTGTTGTTAAAATATCGTATTATTTTGTATTTATATTAAAAGGAACAATTTCCCATTTATATACAGTATGCTTACCTTTCCTACATAGTTATGATCAGTATGGGAACAGGGTATAACAATGCTAAATTTCTTAAGGTTGACCCCTCCCCCCCCCTTTGGTGCTTGAGTTTTTTGGGTAGTCGCTAAGGGGGGAGGAGTGGTCAAACTTTTTGCAGTTTTTGCGTACACCTATTGATTATATGACGTCATTTCTATTGTTATTAGCGTACAAGGGGGGGGGGGGGGGAGGGGGGGTACAATTATCGAAACTTTGCGTATGTATACTAAATGGATGACCTTTATAGTAGATAAAAACAACAGATATGTAGATACTGACTGTTGCACATCGACAACCATGACTTGGTCATGACCAGTTGGTAACCAGGCATATTAACATAGTTTTATTTGCACTGTACTAGTCAGATGCATTTGTGATCATCACTTCCTAGCTTATATTTTGCCTTTGTTCTCTCTAAGATAATATACTTGTTTTAGTTATTGTTCTATTCAATTTATTTTTCTCTACTCAATACCATATTTATAGTATGTCTGTGTGTTGTTGTTGTTTAGGAAAGTATGTTGATCGTCTCCGTGGTGCTGACAAGAACGTGGAGACATTTCCATGTCCTACATGTCGCTCAGAGTTTATGCTCAAATCAAACCAAAATGTCGCTGAAATGCCAAGCAATAATTTCATCAAAAGTATGCTGGAAATTATGGAGATTCAACAAAAAGCCAAAGCGTCTACTGCTTGTTCACGCTGCCAAGATCCTGCCATTAATCACTGCGCAACATGTGAAGTATTTATGTGTAAGAAATGTTCAGAGTTGCATGATAGCTGGTCATTGTTGAAAAACCATAATGTGTTATCTGTACAGGAACTGAGCAATCCTGAAAGTCAAGTTAAAATGAGAAGAAAGCTTTATTGCATGAAACACGAAGGCGAAATGCTGAAATATTATTGTGAAACATGCAAGGAACTTTGTTGTATAGACTGCGTAGTGTTAAGTCATACGAAACCGGACCATTCGTGTGTGGCAGTGAGTGAGGTTGCACAGAAGCAAAGAGAAACATTGCAATCAAGCTCCACAACACTTGATGAAAAATTATCTGAAGGAAAGAAAGCTTTGAACAACATTTCCGAGGTGATGAAGTCTCTCGCAAAGAATGCTAAAATTGCTAAAGATCAAATCAAAGAACAAAAGGAAAAGATCTTGAAGATTGTGACAGAAAAACTTGATGAGAGAGTAGAGAAAATGAATGAGGAAGTGGACGAGGTTTATGATGAATTACACAGTGAACTGAACAAACAACATGATGAAATTAAAGATTATCTTGATAAAGTCCAAGCTTCAGTGTCCTTGCCAAGAAATCTCCTAAAGAGAGGAAGTATCGAAGAAATTCTCTCCTCTCAAAAATTGATTGATGAAAAGATTGAGAAGTTGAGAAATGAACAACCAGAGAATATGGTCGCAGTGAATGATGGTGGTATTCAGTATGTACCTGACGACACTGGTAATATCAATGTTGAAGAAATTATTGGTAAATTGGGACATGTAAAAGGTATGTACAATTTTATCAATACAATACTTGATAATACCTTTACTTAGGAATGTCAGGGATGCACAGTTAAGTCTTGATTCTGGCTGGAACAATAATTTTCCTAATAATGTTTCGATGTTCAGACTGGAATTTGTTACAAGGCATGGTAGGTGCTCCGCTAATTGAATTAACCTAGTAACGCCTGCCATTAACGAGTAAAATTATCTGGCGTTATACAAAGTAAAATAGCAAAGTAATTAACAGACATAGGCAGCTAGTCTGCAGGGCTTTCAAGTTTTACCGCCGGCTACTTTTCATCTGATCGGAACAAAAAGTAAAAGCAAATCGATGTTCCACACGGAATTTTAGCCAAATTAACACGGTCTGTTCACCCTTAAATTTAGAAGATTAATTCAAATTTAAAGTAACAAATAGAGGAGTTAGCTTTCAGCTACCTTTACTTCGTTTTTATTGCTGTGAAAAAGCGATAATATTAAATTTGCTGCCGAGTTTTATATCAGAGCCGCAGAAACCGGGTGGGGGGGGGGTACATTTTTGTGAAGTAAATTCCAAATTGATTTCAATTAACCGTTTCACTTACAATTATTGAACAGAAATACTTCAGTAGCTCTTGGAAAAGATATTTAATAGGTCATTAGACTAACTTCCAAAGACTTTTAGACAGTGGCGTACCGAGCGGGGTGTAGGGGGTGTTACAACCCTAATTTTTAAACAACTGGTAGTAAATTGATCTTCGTCGGTTAAAACGTAGAACTTGAAAACTTGAAAGTAACTTGGTCGGTAAATTTTATAGTTTCAAACAACCACAGGGCCGTCGGCAGTAATTTGCTCAGTCCAGGATTGTACTTCTTTTCATACTCTATCTATTTCTTGTAGAACCAACTACAACCAACTCATCTCTAATAGTTTGTCGTTTCTTTCACATCGTGTATATATATATATATGAAAAGAAACAAAACGAATTCACCTAATTCACTGACGCTTGTAATTGTATACGGGGCACATGGGGATGGGGTTGTAAAAACTTGGGGATGGGGTTGTAAAAAGTTAAAAAGTCTGTTAAAAATCTTGAATTCTTAGGTTTTAAAAACTTCACAATTGTGCGCTTGCTCGGTTTAGTAACTAACATCGCTTTCTTTGTCCTGTGTCGTCGGTAAATCTTTGGTGAATTTTAGCCCCTTCCCCCCCCCCCCACCCCAATCCGAAAAAGCTTCCTACGGGGCTAACTCCAAATTCCAAATGGGTGCTTCAAAACTTACAGTAGTTGACAGAATTAAGAATTCTGGTGTTACATGCCAACTCCAAAAATTATCTAGCTATCTAAACCTGCAGTTACTGGCTATAACAACAAAAATCATGTGGAGTTAGTATCTAAGCCTGGTCGGCTTGGTGGGCCCCAGATTCCCGCGGCTGCACTGGCATAGCCTAGCTCCATTCGGCGATTGGCTACCTCCACCAAAATAAAATCTACAGGGGCCGTGCTCCCGATCACTATTAGTCACAGACAGCTACTTTTTTGGGGCAGCCGCCTACTTCAAATAATTCTGAAAGCCCTGAGTCTGGTTAACCGATTAAGGCCCAACACTCGAGTTTGACGAGTTAATTATTCGACAATAATCAAACAGACGAGTAAACTTATTAATTGACAATCGTTGGGCAATTAAAATATAATAGCATAGTCGGGTACGTTTTGGCGTATTGTGGCTCAATTAGATTAGCATCGACGAAAAATAATGTACCCCAACAGTGTAACACATTAGACGGTTATACAACAGTATTACAACATAACATCATTACAGGGTGTATAATGTGAAAATGTTTACTTTACTTCTATTTCTTTTGCTTCTACTTGTTGGAAACTGCAGCCATTGATATTTGAATGACTTGTGTTTATTTGTCTGAGATGAGACATACTGTAATAATTACTGGGCAGAATTTGCTACGTTACAAACTCAGCTGGAACATTCTTTCATTGATCCGGTCAACCCCAAGAGGATGTAGTGAGATGAGTGGGTGAGGAGATCGCCACTCCTATTTTGTTTAGTAAAATCATGTTAAATTTGCTATTTTAAACCGGTAGTAGACACTATGGGGGCAATCACTCAATAATATCCTTAAGACTGTGAACGATAGCTGATTAACTGTAAAACAATAGTTTTTAAGCTTTGCCAAAAAATATATTGATATCTTCATAACCTTTCACATATCTGAAACAGTACCAAACTAGATAATGTTATTATTTACTGTGGCCCCAGTTGCACGATACCAGATTGCTCTCGTACTGGATTACTTTCCATACCAGATATGCGTTTGTATCATGCAACTGGGCCTTGTATCCAATTTAATATACTGCATCATCAGTCCCAGAGATCTTATCCAAGATCTTTCTATGATATCTGACCATGATCTCACTATGATACTACCTGTGATATAGCAGTGATCTATCCATGTTTTTTCCACGATCTTATTCATGTTCTTCTCTGCCTTGGTTTCAATTCCTGTAATATGCATTTTTCTGATTATACTTTTGCCTCCGTCACCTGCAATAAGAGAGCTTCCAGCTTGGCGCCGTATAATTAAACAATAGTGACTTTGGACCTCTATAGAAGAATAGTTTAGAACTACAAGATCTATCCATTACAAATAAATAAGTTTAGATCATCTTACAACGTAGCAAGATCTTAACATTTTGCTATCAACTGAACATATCAAGTTCTTTCCTATATTCCATCACCAAAAACATACCAAGATCATACCAATTAAGATGTTTTCTTATTATATTAGGATAATTTTTCAGAGATCTTGGCAAACATACTAACCTAGGATTCATTGTTTAGGTGGTCCATCTGTACCTGATGATTTAAGAAAATTTTCCAGTATTTTGAAAGGAGAGATTACCTTCATGAAACAACTACAGAAATGGTTGGGAGAGAAGTGCAAATGGAATCTTTGTTACCGTGCTTCTAGAGATGGTTGGAGTGACGAAGATTTTCACAGACATTGTGACAATAAAGGACCAACAGTAGTGTTGGTGAAAGCCAATAATTCCATCTTTGGTGGATACACTGACCAACACTGGGACAGTATGTATAATTTATTGATATTTCTACATGTATGATCTATATATTCGTCCTACAAACTGGTGTACTCGTATTTATATGTAAATTGGATCAAAATAACCCAAGCTCATATCTAAAAAGTAAGTTAATTTATCGTATAATAATAATTCATTTTAATTCTATTTAATTAATGTCTATAAGTACAGTTCTACTATGGTCTATGGTTGATTGAATGCGTCAAATGCGCTTGTCAGTTTATCGCAAAAAAATTCGGAAAGTAGAGAGAGAGCAAAGGTGAAATGAAATGAACTTAACATTAAGAGTCTGACACAGTCCGCAATCACTACATCACTACATGCAGTTGTCGCAAAAAAACATTTGTGTTAAGCTTTATTAGACTTTATCTTAAGTTTTGTTAGACGAAAATATATAACTAATTTGCCCCAAGACGTCACTGTATCGTCGGTGTAAATCGAACCCTAGTGTTTAATATGCCTGAGAGACTATTGAATATCGAACATTCTATTCATTTTGTTCGATTTTAAGGTGTTGATGGTATATATAAACATTCCAACTCGCCATTTCTATTCTCGCTACGCTCGCTTTCCTTATTACTAGGAACTAGTAATAAGGGTCTAGAAACTACTATAATTAAATATTTTATTAACATTAATTATTAATTCTGTCCTATTTTAAGAAAGTCCTACATACAAACATTCCAACTCGTCATTTCTATTTTCCCTGCGGAACAAAGACAACCTTGCTCCATTTATTGCGAACATCAAGCAAGGTCAGGAGCAGTATGCAATTGCCGGTAGCTCTGGTTATGGACCATACTTTGGTGCAGGTATTGACCTGATCATTTGTGACAATCCTCAAGTTAATCAATCATCAAACAGCAATTTTGGAAAGACATATCAACTTCCTCCTGGTTATGCCCATGGCAGTGAACAAGCAAAGAACCTTCTTGCTGGTCAGTTCAAATTTTTAACAACAGAAATTGAAGTCTTCAACTGAAAACTGTCCTTGGTTATTTACATTAAGCAAACTATTACATTACATTCACCACCTGCCTTAACAATCAATATTACACAGTGATAGTGCATGATTTTACTTGCATTACGATGAAGTAATTCGAATTAATTAAGATTTAGAATGTAACATTTTTTGAGGAATTAACATTGACCATTATCCCCTGTAAATGCTCTACCTTAAAGTTGCTAGAGTCAACAAATGAATGGCCATGCAGAAAGTTTGTCATTGGCCATTATCCTCCGTACAGGTACAGTACGTAGCAGTTATTAGAGTCAGCAAGTGAATGGCCACGACGAAAATGAGCGTACACATCACTTTGATGCCAAAACAATGAAAAGTTACGGAGTAAAATTTCTTTTTCAAAGATTTTGACATTCATTTTCTCGTTAAAAACATTTTTTGAGTTCTCAAAATTTTGGTTAACGGAAAGTCAAGATCTTTAAAAATGCCCAACATTTTTGACATTATTAGCGAGTTTCCGGCCAAATGTAAACGCAATTTTCTGCTGACGTTGGCCGACATAGCATGTTGTAGTCTTGTTCTGTTGAGTAACAACTGTTAGAAATTCTACATAGTAGATTAGTACCTTATGCTTGTATTTGTTATAGAATAAAATAGTAGTAAGATTTGAATATAATTTTATGTTAAATTTTATTATATAATATCTCGAACATTCTGCAAAAATATAGACGAATTACACGAAATATGAAGTTGTGATAGAAAATAGAAACTTTGTGATATCAAGTAAAACATTTAGGACTTAAATACATATTAAAGCAGTTTGTGCACATAGGTAGTTTCTATTGAGTGAAAGTGATTATATGATCCTGCCGCTTGTCCTGCCTAGACGGGATCCTGGAATGTGTTGTGGATTCACCTCTGACGTGATTAGAAATTAGGGATGAGCATGCCTTCTGAAGATGCGTACATCGCATTTCTGAACTAAAAAAAGGACATGACATCAAACGTTATACCAGCTTTACCCTTACCCGGCAGTGCATTTTATTCATATAGACACGCCATGCCATCTAAATGGGTTTCCAGGCTTGGCTGGACAGAAACGTCTCGACATGCCTATAGCCTGGATCATACAAAAACCCCAGAACCGGAACTATAAGCATATAGTAATTTCAACAATCAACATAAAGCTAGTTTTGTTGCTAATTCAAAAAGACAAGCACACTCCCCAACTCAAGGCCTAACGTTAACCCATTCCCCTCCTGTGTTTGTGCTTTTATCGGCTAAGATTAAGCCATTGTTCGACATTTTATTGCCTGTGCTTTGTTGCTATTGCACTGGTAATGCGAAGTTGAAACTGAAAAATTTTCGATACTAGTGCTGTACACAGATCGCGAATCTCGGGATTTTGCTCACGGCTAGGATTTTCAATAGAAGCCGGTTATCGGCGGTATACCGCCGGCTACTTTAGCAACGACCGCCGGCTATAATTCAGTTTAGTTAGTTTAGTGAAGTACCTAAATAATATTCTTACAACGATGTATTTAGCATGATTTTGGCATATATGTTCCCGGCAAAATGTTCCTACAAACTATGTACAAACCAACTTCGATAACATTACCCTGTACTATTATCCAAAAAGATCTCCAAAATGGCAGGAAATACCATTTTCAAGGGCACAAATATAAAAAATTTCCCGGGGATTCATGGCTCATGCGCCCATTTGGGGGGGGGGGGAGTTGGAGTATATTTGGGATGGTCTGAGCGTTAGTGAATAGTCAATGATAATAAATTATAATACATGTTATGGTTCAACTGCAATTTTATCCCAACACAGAACGCTTCATTTGGATGCGAAGTCGAAACTTCGAACTGGCCTATAAGGTGACTTGTACACGGGGGTATAAGAATGCTCATATTTGGCCATTTAGTAGAAGCGTACCTATATTAGGAGGTTTTGCGGTAAAACGAAGTGCCGCTAAATTTGTTGTTTAAGCGTTTTCCAGTAATCCAGATTAGTGACCATGCAATAGTAGGGTGTAACCTTACGTCAATGTAAACTGCGATGTTTTAACCCTCTTGGTATGGTCACCCGAACAATGAATATTAGGGCCACAATGTAAACTACTGGGAAACCAGTAATCTGTGTTACCCAAATAAAGTGTCTGTAAGTGTCTATATAAACAGCCATTATTCCTTTTACTCTCTTGGTGGGGTCACAATATGGAAAGATTACGTTTTTCGTCGCGATTTTTTTCGATTCGCTTCTCGCGAGCATATTCGCCTAATATAAAACGGGCTTAAAAGGCCAAAATAATATTCTGTTTCTGGTCAGTGGGTTTGTGTAGAATTGACGCGGCGACGCGGCTTTTTTTTCTTAAGAGTTAATAAGGAGGCGCTTTTCTATTTTTTATAAAGTGTATAGTGATTTTCTATGCTGTTAATGCTAAACTGTCACCAAATTTGCAGGTTTAATAGAATCAAATTTGTATTTAAGAGTACTTCATTTTGCAAGGATATTGATAGACCGTATTTGCCATAAAAAACGTTGACGCGCACAGTTAAAAATGACGATTTTATTTATAGATTTTAGAAAGGGTTTTCACTTCGTTGATCATAGGATCCTGCTCATCAAACTCGCTAAATTGAACATCAATAAAAGTTTCTGGTTATGGATAAAGAGTTTTCTATCAGAAAGATCTCAGCAAGTAAACCTACAGGGTATTTTATCAACTTCTATGCCTTGTCCAGCTGGAGTCCCTCAAGGGTCAGTAATATCTCCAATCCTGTTTAACGTGTTTGTTAATGATCTTGAAGACTCTGTGCCTGATTATGTCACCGTCAGCACGTGTAAATACGCGGACGATTGTACCCAAGATGAATTAATATCTGCGGAATCACAAAGTAATATGCAAAAGGTAATCAACGCTGTATCAAAATTGGCTGATGATAATAAAATGGAATTAAATTCAAAGAAAACTAAGGTCTAAGTTAATGTTACGCACACAATAGGGTTAGGGATTGGGTCGGGATTGGGGTCAAGATCAAAGAGAAATATTGGTGACTCGTAACATGGCTTTATAACCGAAAACTACGGATATGTGGATATGTTTCCGTAAAGCCATCCCGGAACTTCCCAAACTAACAATAGGAAAAAGTGGATTAAAAGAGTTGAAAATTTTAAACTGCTGGGTGTTTGGCAACAAAATACTCTCAATTGGAACAAGCATGTTTTCGAGATTGTGCGCAAGGCTAACAAGAAACTTTTCCATCTGAGGGAATGGAAGCGATCTAAGCTTCCGGTAGAAGTCGGCGTTTCAACTTATATTTCGAAAATTAGACCGATATTGGAATATGCATCACATGTTTGGGGCGGTCTCCCTAAATACCTAGAGAGAGAAATAAATAGAGACAAGAACCACGAAGATAATTGACCTTCCCAAGGACCATCGCCTATCGCTTAGTGAAAGAGGAAACAAAGCCACTAAGAAAGAACTTTTGAAGATACAACCAGACGAAGAAGACCCATGCTATAAATTTTGCCTATTACCGAAACTCATTACAATCTTAGGAATAAGAAACAACTAATCGCGTAATAATATCGGAGACAGATAGACATAAGGACTCGTTTATTCCAACAGCATGTTGTAACGTATATATGTGGATTTTATATCTTTTGAATTAGTTATAGTTTATCTTTTAAATATTTTATATATATTTTTGAATATTTATAGGAACAATACTGCTTGTATAGATGTAAATCCATTGTATTTTCAAACTTAAGATGGATCAATAAAGTATTATTAGGGCAACGGCGCTATACCAGATGGATCATGTTTTATCTGCTCTCGTTGATGCAATAAAACACGAAAAGACCATGACATTGAAATGCAGCAGGGTCTTATATTTATATACGAACATAGTTATTTACGTTAAATGTACTCAATTTTGTCAATTATAACATCAATGAGACATCGACAGAAATAGCTTCAGTTTCTTATGCAATTTCAAGCTCATGCACCCATTTGGGGAGGGGGGTAGTATAATTAGGATGGTTTGAGCGAGTCAATGACTATAATCAATAATAATGCATGTTATGATTCAACTGCAATTTTATCCCAACGCAGAACACTTCATTTGGATGCCGAGTCGAAACTTCGAACTGGCCTCTATGCATGGTGGCTTGTACACGGGCGTAGGGATGCTCATATTTGGCCACTTGGTGGAAGCGTACCTATATTAGGAGGTTTTGCGGTAATACGAAATGCCGCGGCTAAATTTGTTGTTTAAGCGTTTTCCAGTCATCCAGATTAGTGACCGAAGAATGAATATTAGGACCACAATGTAAACTACTTGAAAACCAAATAAAGTGTCTGTAAGTGTCTATATAAATTGCCATTTATTCCTTTTACCCTCTTGGTAGGGTCACAATACAGAAAAATTACGTTTTTCGGTGCGATTTTTTTTCGATTCGCTTCTCGCGAACATATTCGCCTAATATAAAACGGGCTTAAGCTTGTTCAATCGTAACGCACCGTAGAATAGTTTTATTGTAGTCAGGCAGACTACAATAATTTTATTGTATTGCACCGTAGAATAGTCGAAGTCATAATTAAGGCTGTTTTCCACATCAAACATTTCGTAACGTATCGTAGCATTTTCGTTTGTGTCAAAAGTCATTAGTTCTACTCGAGTGCTCAGGAAACAAAGAAATAATGCTGATAATGTATCGCCGTTTCAGATCCTCAACTGATTGGACTGAAATTTGATACAGTGACAAATAAAACTATATCGAAAACACAATTGTGCTAATTGGACCGAAGAAATTTTGAAAAACATTGATTGGTGTTTAACTATGAAAACATTGAAAAGTCAATCAGACAAGCTTTACAAGCAAGCCTGGTGATATGTCAGAAGGAAATTAATTTATCCAGGGAAGTTAATACCAAAAATATGAGGAAAGCCGACAAGTTTGAGAAAGTATTTTCAATGAAGACCATAAATCCTCGATTATTAATTATTATAGTTTCCCTGGCTTATCGATTTCAGTCGGATTGGAGGGGGGTTACTTATTGGGGAAGGGTGTGGCTAAAGAGTGGGACTTATTGATTTAGTTTAGTCAAAATGCAGTTAGCTTTATTCAAAGACAGGAACTCAGGATTCAAGTTACACTATTATAATAATGGTTTATAAATTGTAACAAAGATTTACCATGATAATGAAAGAGAAAACGAAAAAGATGCTATAGGCATGAACAATATGATCAGAAGCTAAATTAAAACTAGAATGAACTTCGGGGATTATGAATAAATCTACTGGAGTCAGTAAAAATTTGTTTGTTGTAATTAATGGAGAAGGGGGTAACTTAATCAGATGGGGCCTTTAAAAATGTATTCCTTTAAAGAAGAAGGGGCTTATTAGAGAGGAGGGGTTATTCGAGAGGAAGGCCTTGCACTCAAAACGGCTATATACGCACTTCCGTTTCTGTAACTTCTTGTGTAGTTCATATTTAATATTTGAAGGTTGTCAATTTCAGAAAAGTGAAAACGTGAATACAGAACTACCAACTGTAAATAAACAATGAATTTGTACAAAATAAATTGGCAGGATAGTCTGTATGATACGTGACAGAATGACTGAAATAATTTAAGGAAGGCGAAACGTATTCACAATACTATTGCAATACCATTGTAAGCGATACAGTATTTCTGAAAACGATAGAGAGCATTATTGACAACTAATCAAGTGTTATACTGAAATATACAAACAATTACAGAAAGGAAAATGTGCAAGTATTTCCGTTTTTTGCTCTAATAAAGGATTTACGTGGGTGGGGCTTCGGTGGCGCAGTCGTCAGAGCAAGCGCCTTTCACCTCTGAGTCTTGAGTTCGATTCTCGCTGAGGACATTACTCATCACACTCATGTGAAAAGAGTAAGTCAACGCTCTGTCGAAAGTCGTGGGTTTTCTCCGGGCACTCCGGTTTCCTCCCACAGGGAAAGTTGACTGGGTGGGTTAGGATAGACAGATTAGGAAAGTAATATCAAAATTGTAAAAATAAATAATATAGGCTCGGTACATAATATAGGTAAGGTAGATACTTGATGTAATCGGTCACTGAAAAGCCCCAATGGGGAGTGAGCTGAATAATGTATGTATGTATGTATGTATTTACGGATAATACGGATATCGACAACCCCAGATATTTTGCTTTATTGATTATCTTAGTCCAGTGGTTGTATTGAGGTCACTGCCCCAGCCTGGTCGCGGGTTGGAGTGCTAAAAATATCAGGGTTATTCGGGATTCCAAGAATTACACTTCCGGAAATTTCCCAACACATTTGATGCGATCATTTCGTTGAAAAAAAGACGCAAATATGTTATCCACATTGTGAAGTAAGAAAGCTAGGTTTAATTGAAATGGCAAGTGCTTTACCAGACAGTGGTCCTGTTGATGATGAAATCAAAGATCTGCTCACATGCTCATTGTGTTCAGATAATTTACAAGATCCAAGAAGCTTGCCTTGCCTTCATAATTTCTGTAAAGGATGTTTAGGTACGTATATTTTCTTTGTTTAAAAGATCAACTAGTGCGCGTGATTGCATTATTTCTTCTGAGCGCGAATTTTGTATTCAAATTGTAGCATTATGATTAAGGCCTGGTTTCGATTTGATTGTCTTGACCATGTCAAGGTGACCGATGTAATAGAGTCAATATATCTCTACGGTCACTTAAAGTGGGCTTTCACTTGTTTCCATCCATCAAACTGACGTTACGCAATTTTCAAAGATTTTCATGTTCGTTTTTCTTCATCAATTTGGTTAGGGTTAGGTTAGACCAGTGAACTCTATATATACTGGAACGATAACTGCGGCTCGAATTTTGAAGCTTCGTCTTGTAGGTATGATCCAGGCCCCTGCGCGGAAATTCACTAAATTCCGACTTTCCGTACGAAAAATTTGCATCATTTTATCGGAAAGTTATATAATTTTTCAGCGTACTGTTTGTTAAGTCGAGCTTTTTTATGCCTCTGGGAAACTAGAGAAAGTCGTCTTTCAGAATAAGTAAATTTGAGAATTGGCCGAAACATTTTGTTGTAAATAACAAAGTTATCTCAACTTATTTGATGAGTGAAAAACAAGTTCGCGCCAAAAAACATCGGCAAACTTTTGTTTTTTCAGGACTTTCTGTGAGGAATTTGAAAAGAACAAAGAGTAATATGGACTAAAGTTTCATCAATGTTAGCTTTTCATTTAATTTTTGTCTTATATATAGGTTATGTATCACTAAAAATGAGTATTTTCGTGCAAAAACTGGAAAAAAAATTAACAAATTTTAACTCGCTCCAGTGCTCCGACTCTTCGTGACAAGCCCACGCAAAAAACACGCACATTTATACCTACAATCACCATAGTAACGAGCTTCTATTGGCCGCCATCTTGGCTTCAGGCAAGTATGGGCATGTTTACCTACAGTTATCGTTCCAGTATATATAGAGTTCACTGGGTTAGACTTGCTCCAAGTCTGTCTCTTATAGGGGAGTATATTAGGGCGCGCGAAAATGCGGGCGCGCGAAAATGCGGGCGGGCGGGCGGCGAGAAAATTGGAAGGGCTCTCCTCTTCCAATTTTCTCGTCTCCCGCCCGCATTTTCGCGCTCCCTAATATACTCCCCTATAAGAGACAGACTTGGAGCAAGTCTAGGGTTAGGTCTGTGGTTAGGTTAGGGGTTAGTTATATTTTCTGTACCATTCTGCCTTCGTTCTCTCTGAATAGTATACTTGTTTTCGTTATTGTTCTATTTATTTATTCTTCTCTACTCAATACCATATTTATAGCGCATCGTTTGTTGTGCGTTGTTGTTGTTTAGGAAAGTATGTTGATCGTCTCCGTGGTGCAGACAAGAACATCGAGACATTTCCATGTCCTACATGTTGCTCAGAATTTACACTCAAATCAAGCCAAGATGTCACTCAAATGACAAGCAATAA
The DNA here is from genome assembly GCA_016169945.1 of Trachythela sp. YZ-2020. Classification (NCBI taxonomy): domain Eukaryota; kingdom Metazoa; phylum Cnidaria; class Anthozoa; order Malacalcyonacea; family Clavulariidae; genus Trachythela; species Trachythela sp. YZ-2020. The sequence goes on along the minus strand of JADLSH010000386.1, from coordinate 2,917,663 downwards.
TTTCATCAAAAATATGCTGGAAATTATGGAGATTCAACAAAAAGCGAAAGCGTCTACATGTTCACGATGCCAAAATCCTGCCATTAATCACTGCGCAACATGTGAAGTATTTATGTGTAAGAAATGTTCAGAGTCCCACGATAGCTGGTTGAAAACCCATAATGTGTTATCTGTGCAGGAACTGAGAGATCCTGAGTGTCAAGTGAAAATGAGAAGAAAGCTTTATTGCATGAAACACGAAGGCGAAATGCTCAAATATTATTGTGAAACATGCAAGGAACTTTGTTGTATAGACTGCGTAGTGTTAACTCATACGAAACCGGACCATTCTTGTGTGGCAGTGAGTGAAGTTGCGCAGAAGCAACGAGAAACATTGCAATCAAACTGCACGACACTTGACGAGAAATTATCTGAAGGAAAGGAAGCTTTAAACAACATTTGCGAGGTTATGAAGTCTCTTGAAAAGAATGCTAAAATTGCTAAAGATCAAATCAAAGAACAAAAGGAAAAGATCTTGAAGATTGTGGCAGAAAAACTTGATGAGAGAGCAGAGAAAATGGATCAGGAAGTGGACGAGGTTTATGATGAATTACACATTGAACTGAGCAAACAACATGATGAAATTAAAGATTATCTTGATAAAGTCCAAGCTTCAGTGTCCTTGCCAAGAAATCTCCTAAAGAGAGGAAGTATTGAAGAAATTCTCTCATCTCAAAAATTGATTGATGAAAATGTTGAGAAGTTGAGAAATGAACAACCAGAGAATCTGGCCGCAGTAAATGATGGTGGTATTCAGTATATTCCTGGTGACATTGATAAAATCAATGTTGATGAAATTGTAGGTAAATTGGGATATGTAAAACTAAAAGGTATGTACAAGATGTAGTATACGTTCAATAAAGTCAGACCTCTTGAAGCATGCTGTAATATTAGGGAATAGTTAGTTTGATATAGGCTATGAAAAGAGGAGTTCAACTGCATTACTTTATAAATAGTATGCACTTACTTAATCTGATAATTAGGTGGGTGCTTAATTTTGGCTGAATCGAAACTCTGATTTTTCCCCATTTTCCGCTGCCCCTAGAAATTATAATAACAAAATACGACTCATTATGAGCCGTTAACGCCTTACCTTTTCCCCTATTTAATGAGAAAATCATGTAATGTTGGCAAAATACCGAAGTAGGGTGCTTAGGGGACATTGTTGCTAAATTGGTCAAAAGTCAAGGAGAAATACAGTATCAGATCAGAAAGAGGTGATATTTACAGCATACAGGGTGTATAGTATGAAAACGTTTACATGCGGTACTTTACATTCTTTTTATTTCTGCTTTTTGGAAACAGCCCATAATATTTCAGTGACTTGCCAAGATCATTGTCTACTAATTAAAACCCTTCTACTACGTAACAGGAATCTTGTAGAGATTTTACCAAGTTTGTCAGCTTAGAAGTCATTGTATAGGTAGTAATGTATCTACAATTTTCAATTTAGAAAACTACTCTAATATTTTGCATGGAGAGATTGCTTTCATGAAACAACTACAGAAATGGTTAGGAGACAAATGTAAATGGAATCGTTGTTACCGTGCTTCCAGAGATGGTTGGAGTACTTTGGATTTTCACAGACATTGTGACAACAAAGGACCGACAGTGGTTTTGATAAAGGCCAATAATTGTATCTTTGGTGGATACACTGACCAACACTGGGACTCAAGTATGTAAGATAATGATTTACCTACTTGAACGATACGTTAAAGGGAGGAAATTCTTTATTGTAAATGTCGTCAAAATGTAGTCAAATGATCCATATTGCCAATTCCCATCAAATAAAGGTACGATATGGGAGCTCCGTTATGTGTCCGTCGGCAAACGAAGTCGTTTTGCAGAAAATTTAAAATGCGGCATTTGAAATATAATTAAACAAATTATTTACAAGCGCAATTGCTGTTGTGCTGCTGTTACAACATGAACATGAATTTTTTCTAACTATGTTTTAAGATAATTGAAACTCGGTGTTATAAGTATTGGCAAAACAATTTTGCTATTTCTGCGTCTTTTTCTTGTTCGTTGTCTCTAAAATAAGCATGTTTAGGGGGAATTGTTTCATAGTAAATCTGCAGCTTAGAAAGCATGCAGGAAATGGCATTTCCGGGCTTCAATTTTCAAAATATTCTCGGGGGAGCATGCCCAGGGACGTAACTTGGGTCTAAACATTGGGGGGGGGGGTGTTGGATCATTTTGCCCGACGAAAAAGGGCCACAAAATGGTTTATGGAGGCGCTCATGCCGCTAGCGGGAAGGCCACTAGGGGGGTATGGGGGCATGCCCCCCCAGAAAATTTTGAAACGTAGAGTCTCTGAAACGTCATTTTATGCACTTTGGGGGAAGATTTTATAGAATTCTGATGGTCAGAAAATGTTGTATATTAGATTAGTAAATTTTTCAAATTGCCCAAACTGGTCTTCAAGGCTTTTTTGTTCTTACTCAACAATGCCTTGAATATATTTTTGCCCGAGCAACATGGCAAAATTTGCCCTACAAAGTTGCAATTGTTAAACATTGCGGGGGGTGACTCACCCCCCAAACCCTCCCCCCACTAGTTAGTAGTTACGCCCCTGAGCATGCTCCCGGACTCCCCTAGTTATGCGAGGCCCTTTTCCCACGGTCAGATCTTCCCCCTGCCCGGTTATGCCTGTTGAATTAAGACGTTGTCTAACAACATCCTCGTCAACATAAAGATATGCAGGATTCCAAAGATAACGTGTAATTGAGTAGTCAACTAGGAATGACCACACCCAGAGACCACACCCTTTTGTCGGCAAATGAGATACTCACACCCCCTGCTTATATCGTCACAACTATATAATTTTTGTTGGATAGCGCGTTCTTATAATACCTCTTTAGTCCTGATTTAAATGCATGCATGCAGTGTAATATCTCTCTGACGAAGGTCACAAGAATATTCCACGCTTTACCTGCCCCAGTAAAGTAAGATGTCTGGAATGTAACAATTTTAGCAAATGTAATGTTATTATATATTTAATCAAGTTCTTATTCGTTTCACTTCTGGTTATTCCGGATCTTGTTGGTTGAGCACTCTCATTGATATATCCATACGTATTTATGATTTTGTGTAGAAAAATTAGGTCCAAGTATTCGTGCCAATGAGATAAGGGTAGTAAGTCAAGTTGATGTAATCATGTTGTATATTTTGTTGCCCTAATTCTCTGTACTTTCTCAATATTTTTGATTAAATTGATGGACTGCGGAGATCAAATATGCTGCGTACAAGTTGTTAAATATAGGTATTTCCTCGCCCTGATATCTTGTATTTCCATTGTCGACAGTCTTATTAGCACAAGTAGTTGGTTAATGTGGTTGATCATTCCACATTAAATTGGGTCTGATGATAACACGAAGATCGATTTCAGTGTCAGACAAGGCCAGTTGTTCACCGCCAAGGATATAAGGAATGACCAGTGGTGTCATTTTTATGGTTATGGAGAGCACTTAACACTTGGCTTGATTAAAGCGTAATCTGTTTTCTCCCAACCAACAGTAAATATTTCTATATTAATATCTCCACATGTGCGGTGAGCTATATATTGATACTTTAAAATGGTCTACTGGTAATTAAACGTCAATTAGGTCAAAAGTATCCCGATCACCTTTAAAAGTACATTATAGCTGCTGTATAGTTGTTTGAAAGGGTCCAGAAATTACTATTAATATTTTATATGAACTGTTATATCTTTTGTTTGATATTAAGGTGGTTCTTGGAAACATTCCAACTCATCATTTCTATTCTCGCTACGGAACAAAGACAACCTTGCTCCATTTATTGCCAGCATCAAGCAAGGTCAGGAGCAAAAGGCAATCTCTTGTCACTCTGGTTATGGACCACGGTTTGGTGGAGGTTTTGATCTGATCATTTATAACAATCCCCAAGTTAATCAGCGATCATCCAGCAATTATGGAAGCACATATCAACTTCCACCTGGTTATGTCTTTGGCAGTGAACAAGCAAGGAACCTTCTTGCTGGTCAGTACAAATTCTTAACAACAGAAATTGAAGTCTTCAACTGAAACCTGTCTTTGTTTACTGGCATTTGACAAACTTTTACGGGCGTGTTTTGATATTAAGGAGCTTTACCAAAGGCTGCGAGTGCGATATTTTCCCGCCAAATTTAAACCAAACTTTTTCCTGTTATTGGGCGACGTTAATATGTAGTCTTGTTCTGTTGAATAAGAACTGTTGTGTATAAATTATATTATATATATTTGTATTTTGAATTTTGGTATATATATAAGATAAGATATCTCAAATAAAAACATATATTCATAATTATAAGAATAACAAGAAATATGAACTTTTGGTAGAAATAATAGAAACTTTGTAATATCAATGGACAAGATAGAATGTAAATACATATAAGAGAAGTTTGTATAGGTATAGTTCTGTGATCAACCAAGCGACGAAATGCAGGATTAAATAAGGTAGTACATCAACATATAAAATATCTCAAATTTTTTATATCATAAGCAATACTGTACTAAAACCGATTATTTCACTTTAAGTTATGAAAAAAACATAACAAAAACATTTAAAATTTTCAATCCGAGTCGCGACAAGGTTACGAACTGTAAAAATATTACAACAGAGAAGAGTATAATATTGCTGCAGTTACGCACCGAGTCGGCTATCAGCCACATACGATGAGAGCGAATGGTATAATTGTTAAATATAGGAAATTAATATGAACAATCTTTAGTTAGAGAACGAGATATTGAAATTATTGATAACAGTGGCTAAGTCATATGTTGTGTAATTGTAGGTGATTGAAAAAAATAAATAGTATATAGAAAGTATGCATGCTCCAGTGCTATTTGAGATCCAGCAAAGGAATCTCACGAGACGATTATTAAAACAAGAGCATCAACGAGGCTTTTAAACGTTTACTCAATCTAATTCCAAAGTAAACATTTTCTTCTTTGCGTGCGCGAACTGTCTTGTGCGTGATGTTGTCACGTGGTCAGTTGAAGTCGCGAATGTGTAATAATTTTAAAATATAGCCTGCCATCTTTCCGCAGCAGGGGGGGTGTGGCGAAGGCGAGACCCTGGGAAACAGGTTGCATCCACTGATCTGAAAATATGGTTGCATCTTGCCGGCGCGCTGTACTTGTGCACGGCAAATACTACAGATGTTGGCACCTTAATATGGATGTGCTCAAATTATAATGAACTTGAGATACGAAGTAGATGCTAAAATTGCGTTAATGAAGCTAAAAAAAGATTTTTGTTTTAAATTCAGCAGCTCACGAAGAAGCCATTTTGAAAAAAAGTGATAGTTACTGGGCGGCTCTGTGGGTGGCCAGTGACTATCACTTTTAGAGGTTCAATTTGGACCAATCAGAATGCAGGAAAAGCAATAGGCACCTCACAATTTCCACTAAAATACAATCCGATTTCATGATGCTACTCCAGGCACTGCCTGATCGCGGGCTAAAATTATTTTGGATTCCTAGAATTACACTTCCGGGAGTTTCGCAATTTTCAAGGAACCCAACAGGTTTTTGTAGCAAGATTTTATGCGATTATTTCGTTGGAAAGAAGACACAAATATGTTATCTAAATTGTGAAATAAAGAAGTTTTAATTGAAATGGCAAGTGCTTCGTCAGACAGTGGTCCTGTTGATGAAATCAAAGATCTGGTCACATGCTCGTTGTGTTCAAATACTCTAAATGAACCAAGAAGCTTACATTGCCTTCATAATTTCTGTAAAGGATGTTTAGGTACGTATATTTTCTTTGTTTAATTGAAGGATCTACTGGTGTGCGAGGTTGCAATGGTATATTGTAATATTGGTAAACGATGTAATTAATAGAGTGTCAACATTTCTCTGTCACAATCATTTAAGACTGATATGGACACAGTACACAAAAACCACAAATGTATAGATACTGCCTCCTTTTCATCTGCAACCATGAGTTGGTCATGACAACTCTGACAGAATGGAAACCTGCAGGCATAAGTACCCAGACTGCAGAGTATGGCACTTTTCAACAAGATCTTGGGGGCCCAATCAGGCCGCACCTGAAGTGCGGGTGCGCATAACAATGGCACACTAATAGCTAAGTGTGCCATTGTTATTGCATTAATTTATCTTGGGTGCGCCGCTGCCATACTCTGCAGCCTGGGGCATAACATAGTTATACTTGTTCTTGCTGGCTAGTCTAGATTAGGTAAATTAATGTCTAACATTAAAAGTTGCAAAGGGAAGCATTAGTCTCCATGCCAGCAGATAGCTGGCACCCACTTGATCCGGGGTAGAACCTTGATTTGGATGACATATATACCCCTTTGAATGGTAGGGAATTAAACACTCACTGACCTAAAAGCTAAATTATTATCAATACAATATAATCATATGAAATAGATAAGTTACATATCAATGATGCATAAAAGAGATGTTGATGCTAATTCTTGTGGGTTTGGAGAAATACAGGAGCAAAATATACCCTGGGGGTAAGATGGTCATGTGGCTATATTGTTCAATTATGATCTGAATAATTTCAGAGTGTCGGCCTAGTACCAAGGGCCAGTAACAACACTGCATACCATATATACCATTGTGAGGGGGCTCCTCTGTGAGCAACCAATTGGGGTTGCCAGCAACTTTGCAAAAGATCCACAAGTTGAAGACAGGTGTCAGATGCAGAACTAAACTGACCTCTCCCAACTTCAACTGGGGGCAGTCGGGGTTGCTTTTCATGTTTCTTCCACTCTTCCCTTTTCTTCCCATTTTTTTATTTTCTCACCTGTCTTAATTGTCCCCAATTTATGTCCAATATTACCCACAGGGATCTGTCCTTTGTCGATTGTAATCTATTCTATTGTTATAAAGATATTAGCACATTCTGCAACAAAATATCAATTCATCAAATTAAGAATGATTTAAAGTACATACTTTGTTCTGTTCTAACAAATTTATACTGAAAAAACAAATTCAAGTTTCTTGATTTCTTAAATTTGTACGTCTGTATGATCTTGTGAAGTTTCATGTAGTGAATTTGATGTTTGAACTTCACAGTCAGATATTGCCTTCACTCGTCAGTCTTTAGTTCATTCTTTTTCCTGATCAATAACGCAAGTACGTTCAGCAATGAACTAGTCTGGAAAATCAATATTAGGATTGAAGGACCAAAACTTTAACGTGTGGAATTATATTCATGAATCTATCATGTCTGTTACTGTGTTAGTCTTAGATAATATAGAAATTTAAATTACAATCTATTAGTATTAGAGAATATTAGTTGTATTTTCTATGCCACGCTGCCTTTCTCTCTGAATTTGAATGATACAATTGTTTTCGTTATTTCTTCTCTACTCAATGTCATGTTTATTTTTGTTTTAAGTATATTGTATGTTTGTGCATTGTTGTTCGGTTTAGGAAAGTATGTTGAACGTCTCCGTGGCGCTGACAAGAACATCGAGACATTTCCATGTCCTACATGTCGCTCAGAGTTTACGCTCAAATCAAACCAAGATGTCGCTGAACTGGCAAGTAATTATTTCATCAAGAATATGTTGGAAATTATAGCGATTCAACAAAAAGCAAAAGCGTCTACTGCATGTTCACACTGCCAAGATCCTGCCATCAATCTCTGCGCATCATGCGAAATACGTATGTGTCAGAAATGTTCAGAGTTGCATGATAATTGGTTTACAATGAAAAACCATAATGTGTTATCTGTACAGGAACTGACCAAGCCTGAAGGTCATCTGAAAATGAGAAGCGAGCTTTATTGCATGCAACACGAAGAAAAAGTACTCGAAATATATTGTGAAACATGCAAGGAACTTTGCTGTATACATTGCATGTTGTTAAATCATCAGAAACCAAACCATTCGTGCGTGGCAGTGAGTGAGGTTGCACACAAGCAAAGAGAAACATTGCAATCAAGCTCCACAACACTTGATGAGAAATTATGTGAAGGAAAGGAAGCTTTAAACAACATTTGTGAGGTGATGAAGTCTCTTGAAAAGAATGCTAAAACTGCTAAAGATCAAATCAAAGAACAAAAGAAAAATATATTGAAGATTGTGACGGAAAAACTTGATGAAAGAGCAGAGAAAATGAATGAGGAAGTGGACGAGGTTTATGATGAATTACACAATGAACTGAGCAAACAGCATGATGAAATTAAAGATTATCTTGATAAAGTCCAAGCTTCAGTGTCCTTGCCAAGAAATCTCCTAAAGAGAGGAAATATCAAAGAAATTCTCTCTTCTCAAAAAGTGATTGATGAAAAGATTGAGAAGTTGGAAAATGAACAACCAGAGAATCTGGCCGCAGTGAATGATGGTGCTATTCAGTATGTACCTGACGATATTGGTAATATCAATGTTGACGAAATTGTTGGTAAATTGGGTTTTACAGAAGGTATGTACAATATTGTCAGTACAATACTTGATAATACCTTTACTTAGGAATGTCAGGGATGCACAGTTAAGTCTTGATTCTGGCTGGAACAATAATTTTCCTAATAATGATTTGATGTTCAGACCGGAATTTCTTACAAAGGCATGGTAGGCGCTCTGCTAATTGAATTAAGCTAGTACGCCTGCCGTTAACGAGTAAAATTATCTAGCGCTACACAAAGTAAAATAGCAAAGTAATTAACAGACATAATGGGCTTATTAAGTCTGGTTAACCGATTAAGGCCCAACACTTTCCTTTTGCAGGTTTTTTTTTAACGTGCAGTTCTACACAAAATGTGCAGTTCTAAATCAATTTGTGCAACTCTAAAAAATATTTTGTGCAGTTGAAAAAAATACGAACTTTCAGGATATGGATATTTATTGTAGAAAACTAAAGTAATCGAAGGAATAAATGGAATACATATAGCTTCAATAACAAAAGCAGTACCAGAATTTCTCATAAAAAACTCAACAATATAATTTTTGTTGACAATTTTCAGCATCGTTTCTATTTGTAGGGATGAGAATCAGTTAATGAAAGTTTTATAAGAAAAAAATGGTGCCATTTGCGCGAGTTGAATTTCATGCTATGACATGTCGCAGGGCCTTTTTTAATTAATATACTGAGGGGCCAAAGCCCCCCCAGCCCCAATGTTAGCCCCAGTAAACTATCCTCCCAGTGAAGGTCCCTTTTGTCCAAAAGTTCTTAAGTTTATAGGTCAGAAGAAAGTTATGATATTCTCATAACAAAGCATTGCTTTTACACCAAAAGCTCAGTCTGTTTAGATGGGATATTTAAAAAAATGTCTCTGAAAATGCAGGAAATCAAGCCACAGAAACTCAAAAATACAAAACTTTTCTGGGGGGGACCCCCAGACCCCCAACCACATCCATACACCCTCAATATACCACATTCTTGTTAGGTCCCTTTTCGTTGATGCCCCCCCACTAACCATTTCTTAAAAAAGGCCCTGGCATGTTGGGACAGTATGAAAAAATGTGCAGTTCTAAATTTTTCTTAAAAAAAACCCTGTCCTTTTGACGAGTTAATTATTCGACAATCAAACAAACGAGTAAAATTATTAATTGACAATTGTTGGGCAATTAAAATAAAGTAGCATAGTCGGGTGCGTTTTTGCGTATTGTGGCTCAATTAGATTACATCGACGAAAAATAATGCACCCCAACAGAGTCAAATATTAGAAGGTTATACAGTATCATACATTACATGGTATATAATGTAAAAATGTTTACTTTACTTCTATTTCTTTTGCTTCTACTTGTTGGAAACTGCAGCCATTGATATTTCAATGACTAATTGAAAATATTATGAAGTTCTTTCCTATATTCTATCGCACCAAAAACGTACCAAGATCATACCAATTAAGATGTTCCCTGATTATATTAGGATGATTTTCCAGAGATCTTGGCAAACGTACTAACCTAGGATTCATTGTTTAGGTGATCCATCTGTTCCTGATAATTTAAGAAAGTCTTCCAGTATTTTGAAAGGAGAGATTGCCTTCATGAAACAACTACAGAAATGGTTGGGAGAGAAGTGTAAATGGAATCTTTGTTACCGTGCTTCTAGAGATGGTTGGAGTGCCCAAGATTTTCACAGACATTGTGACAATAAAGGACCGACAGTGGTTTTGGTGAAAGCCAATAATTGTATCTTTGGTGGATACACTGACCAACACTGGGAATCACCAAGTATGTATAATTATTGATATTTCTACATGTGTAAGCTATATATATTCGTCCTGCAAACTGGTGCACTCGTTTTTATATGTAAGGCTAGGCTCATATCTACCAAGTAAATTGATTTATCGCATAATAATAATTCCATTTTAATTCTATTTAATCAATGTCTATAAGTACAGTTCTACTATGGCCTATGGTTGATTGAATGCGTCAAATGCGCTTGTCAGTTTGTCACACAAAAAATTTGGAAAGTAGAGAGAGAGCAAACGTGAAATGAATTGAACTGAACATTAAGAGTCTGACACAGTCTGCAAGAACTACATCACTACGTGCAGTTGTCGCAAAAAAAGCATTTGTGTTAAGCTTTATTAGACTTTATCTTAAGTTTTGTTAGACGAAAATATATAACTAATTTGCCCCAAGACGTCACTGTATCGTCGGTGTAAATCGAACGCTAGTGTTTAATATGCCTGAGAGACTATTGAATATCAAACATTCTGTTCATTTTGTTCGATTTTAAGGTGTTAGATATAGAAACATTCCAACTCGTCATTTCTATTCTCGCTACGCTCGCTTTCCTTAATACTATCCCGAAATGACGTCATAAGAGTTGGATTGGGGTAAGGTTTGTTAATATGGAAATTGCTCTTAAGGCCTGTTCACACGATTCGATTTGTCGGATCCGACTCTCATCCTGACGTATGTGATTTCACACAATACAGCAACAACTACACTTTTTGCCGGTATGAGCCAATGGCCTTACTCTTGTCAGCAAATCCAGTAAATCACATACGTCAAGAGGAAAATTGGATCCGACAAATCGGATCGTGTGAACCAGCCTTTAATTGACTTTTAATTAACTTCTCCGTGCATCAAATTAGATTCAATTGTTTTTATGCACCCATGGGTTCAGTATAGTACTCAGGCATTCAAATTATAACAATAAGGTGAATTTCTAAAGGTCTCCTTTTTTTTATACACCCTGTATAGTTCTCATGTAAATTGGTGTACCCGTCAGGTATTTTAAATAACGTCAATTGGACAAAAAATATTTCGATCGTATCCAAAAATTAAATGATTCAGTATTTATAAGGGTCTAGAAACTACTATAATTAAATATTTTATTAACATTTAATTATTAATTCTGTCCTATTTTAAGGAAGTTGTACATACAAACGTTCCAACTCGTCATTTCTATTTTCCCTGCGGAACAAAGACAACCTTGCTCCATTTATTGCCAACATCAAGCAAGGTCAGGAGGGGGGAGCAACCTACTGTTACTCTGTTTATGGACCAATCTTTGGTCGAGGTGAAGATCTGGTTATTTATAACAATCCTCAAGTTAATCAATCATCATACAGCAATTTTGGAAAGACATATCAACTTCCCCCTGGTTATGTCTATGAAAGTGAACAAGCAAAGAACCTTCTTGCTGGTCAGTACCAATTCTTAACAACAGAAATTGAAGTCTTCAACTGAAAACTGTCCTTGGTTACTTACATTAAGCAAACTATTACATTACATTCTTCACCGGTCTTAACAATCAATATTACACAGTGATAGTGCATGATTTTACTTGCATTACTATGAAGTAATTCGAATTAATTAAGTTTTAGAATGTAACATTTTCAAGAATTAACATTGACCATTATCCCCTGCAAATGCTCTACCTTACAGTTACTAGAGTCAACAAATTAATGGCGAGAAAGTTTGCATTGTCCTTTAACCTCCCTACGGGTACAGTACGTAGCAGTTATTAGAGTCATCAAGTGAATGGCCGCGACGAAAATGAGCGTACACATCACTTTGATGCCAAAACAATAAAAAGTTACGGGGTCAAATTTATTTTTCAAAGATTTTGACAGTCATTTTCTCGTTAAAAAACATTTTTTTGAGTTCTCAAAATTTTGATTAACGGAAAGTCAAGATCTTTAAAAATGCCCAACATTTTTTACATTATTAGCGAGCTTCCGGCCAAATATAAACACCCAATTTTCTGCTGACGTTGCCGGCATAGCATGTTGTAGTCTTGTTCTGTTGAGTAACAACTGTTGTATATTCTACATAGTAGATTAGTACCTTATGCTTGTATTTGTTATAGAATAGAATAGTGGTAAAATTCGAATATAATTTTATGTTAAATTTTATTATATGATATCTCGAACATTGTGCAAAAATATAGACGAATTACACGAAATATGAACTTCTGATAGAAAATAGAACCTTTGTAGTGTCAAGTAAAAAATGTAGGACTTAAATACATATTAAAGCATTTGTGCTCATAGGTAGTTTCTATTGAGTGAAAGTGATCATATGATCCCGCCGCTTGTCGCGCCTAGACGGGATCACGGCATGTGTTGTTGGATCACGTCTGACCGGGATGAGAAATTAGGGATGAGCATGCCTTCTAAAGATGCGTATATCGCATTTACATATGGAAATTCGTTATATTGAATTCCCTGGTCTGATGTTATGAATTGAAGTGAGTAAAATGGCGACTCAGAACGCGTCATTCTGATGCGCAGTCGACTTACAGTCAAGATTCGCGATCTGTGTATACTGCACACTTTCCAATAAATACTGCACAAGGTGTGTAATACTGCACACTAAAATAGGTCCTGTTTACCCTACAGATAGTGTAACCCTGGTTAAGGGCTATATTTTAGTTACATAAGTCATGTTAACGCGTCAGGTAGTTCATGCATTGTTTATAGATTTTAGAAAGGCCTTTAACCTCGTTGATCATAGGATCCTGCTCATCAAACTCGCTAAATTGAACATTAATAAGAGTTTCTGGTTATGGATAAAGAGTTTTCTATCAGGAAGATCTCAGCAAGTAAACCTGTACAGGGTATTTTATCAACTTCTATGCCTTGTCCAGCTGGAGTCCCTCAAGCTCAGTAATATCTCCAATCCTGTTTAATGTGTTTGTTAATGATCTTGAAGACTCTGTGTCTGATTATGTCACCGTCAGCACGTTGTACCGTCGTGGCCGGTTGTACCCAAGATGAATTAATATCTGCGGAATCACAAAGTAATATGCAACTACAAGAGATAATCAACGCTGTATCGGAATGGGCTGATGATAATCAAATGGAATTGAATTCAAAGAAAACTAACGATATGTGGATATGTTTCCGTATAGCCATCCCGGAACTTCCCAAACTGACAATAGGAAAAAGTGGAATTGAAAGAGTTGAAAATTTTAAGCTGCTGGGTGTTTGGCAACAAAATACTCTCATAGGATCCTGCTCATCCAACTCGCTAAATTGAACATTAATAAAAGTTTCTGGTTATGGATAAAAAGTTTTCTATCAGAAACATCTCAGCAAGTAAACCTACAGGATATCTTATCAAGTTCTATGCCTTGTCCAGCTGGAGTCCCTTGGGGACAGTGATCCCCAATCCTGTTTAACGTGTTTGTTAATGATCTTGAAGACTCTGTGCCTGATTATGTCACCGTCAGCACGTGTAAATACGCGGCCGATTGTAGCCAAGATGAATTAATATCTGCGGAATTAAAAAGTAATATGCAAAAGGTAATCAACGCTGTATCAAAATGGGCTGATGATAATAAAATGGAATTGAATTCAAAGAAAACTAGGTTCTAAGTTCATGTTACGCACACAATAGGGTTAGGGATTGGGTCGGGATTGGGGTCAAGATCAAAGAGAGGTGACTCGTAACATGGCCTTATAACCGAAAACTAAGGATATGTTTATATGTTTCCCTAAAACGAACCCGGAACTTCCCAAACTAACAATAGGAAACAGTGGAATTGAGAGAGTTGAAAATTTTAACTCTGCTGGGTGTTTGGTAACAAAATAATCTCAAATGGAACAAGCATGTTTTCAAGATTGTGCGCAAGGCTAACAAGAAACTCTTCCATCTGAGGGAATGCAAGCGATCTAAACTTCCGGTAGAAGTCGGCCTTACAACTTATATTTCGAAAATAAGACAGATATTGGAATATGCATCACAAGTATGGGGCGGTCTCCCTAAATACCTAGAGAGAGAAATAAATAGAGACAAGAACCACGAGGATAGTTGACCTTCCCAAGGACCATCGCCTATCGCTTAGTGAAAGAGGAAACGAAGCCACTAAGAAAGAACTTTTGAAGATACAAGCAGACGAAGAACACCCATGCTATAAATTTTGCCTATGACCAAAACTCATAATTACAATCTTAGGAATAAGAATCAACTAATCGTAATAATATCGGAGACAGATAGACATTAGAACTCGTTTATTCCAAGAGCATGTTGTAACGTATATGTAGATTTTATATCTTTTGAATTAGTTATAGTTATATCTTTTAAATATTTTATATATATTTTTGAATATTTATAGGAACAATACTGTTTGTATAGATGTAAATCCATTGTATTTTTAAACTTAAGATGGATCAATAAAGTATTATTAGGGCAACGGCGCTATACCAGATGGATCATGTTTTATCTGCTATCGTTGATGCAATAAAACACGAAAAGACCATGGCATTGAAATGCAGCAAGGTCTTATATTTATATACGAACACTCTGATACGAACATAGTTATTTACTTTAAATTTACTCAATTTTGTCAATTATAACATCAATGGGACATCGACAGAAATAGCTTCAGTTTCTTATGCAATTTCAAGCTCATGCACCCATTTGGGGAGGGGGGTAGTATAATTAGGATGGTTTGAGCGAGTCAATGATTATAATCAATAATAATGCATGTTATGATTCAACTGCAATTTTATCCCAGCGCAGAACACTTCATTTGGATGCCCAGTCGAAACTTCGAACTGGCCTCTATGGTGGTATGTACACGGGGGTAGGGATGCTCATATTTGGCCACTTGGTGGAAGCGTACCTATATTAGGAGGTTTTGCGGTAATACGAAATGCCGCTAAATTTGTTGTTTAAGCGTTTTCCAGTCATCCAGATTAGTGACCGAAGAATGAATATTAGGACCAATGTAAACTACTTGAAAACCAAATACAGTGTCTGTAAGTGTCTATATAAATTGCCATTTATTCCTTTTACCCTCTTGGTAGGGTCACAATACAGAAAAATTACGTTTTTCGGTGCGATTTTTTTCGATTCGCTTCTCGCGAACATATTCGCCTAATATAAAACGGGCTTAAGCCTGTTCAATCGTAAAGCACCGTAGAATAGTTTTATTGTAGTCAGGCAGACTACAATAATTTTATTGTATTGCACCGTAGAATAGTCGTAGTCATAAAGGCTGTTTTCCACATAAAACATTTCGTAACGTATCGTAGCATTTTCGTTTGTGTCAAAGTCATTAGTTCTACTCGAGTGCTCAGGAAACAAAGAAATAATGCTGATAATGTATAGCCGATTCAGATCCTCAACTTACTGGACTGAAATTTGATGCAGTGACAAATAAAACTATATCGAAAACACAATCTGTGCTAATTGGACCGAAGAAATTTTGAAAAACATTGATTGGTGTTTAACTATGAAAACATTGAAAAGTCAATCAGACAAGCTTTACAAGCAAGCCTGGTCATATGTCAGAAGGAAATTAATTTATCCAGGGAAGTTAATACCAAAAATATGAGGAAAGACCATAAATCTTTGATTATGGATTATTATAGTCTCCCTGGCTAATCTATTTCAGTCGGATTGGAGGGGGGGTTACTTATTGGGGAAGGGTGTGGCTAAAGAGGGGGGCTTATTCATTTAGTTTAGTCAAAATGCAGTTAGCTTTATTCAAAGATAGTGAACTCAGGATTCAAATTACACCATTACAATAATGGTTTACAAATTATAACAATGATTAACCATGATTATGAAAGAGAAAACGAAAAACATGCTAGGCATGAACAATATGGTCAGAAGCTAAATTGAAACTAGAATGAACTTCGGGGATTATTAATAAATCTACTGGAGCCAGTAAAAATTTGTTTATTGTAATTAATGGAGAAGGGGGCAGCTTAAACAGAGGGGGCCTTTAAAAATTTATTCCTGTGAAGAAGAAGGGGCTTATTAGAGAGGAGGAGGTATTTGAGCGAGAAGGGCATATTACAAAGGAAGGCCTTGCAGTCAAAACGGAAATATCTGCGCACTTCCGTTCTGTAACTTCTTGTGTAGTTCATTATTAATATTTGATGGTTGTCAATTTCAGAAAAGTGAAAACGTGAATACGGAACTACCAACTGTAAATAAACAATGAATTTGTACAAAATAAATTGGCAGGGTGAAACGTATTCACAATAATATTGCAATACTATTGTATAAAGCGATACAGTATTTCTGAAAACGATAGATAGCATTATTATTGACAACTAATCAAATGTTATACTGAAATATACAAACAATTACAGAAACGAAAATGTGCAAGTATTTCGTAATAAAGAATTTACCTTAGATCTTAGTCCAGTGGTTGTAGTGAGGTCACTGCCCCAGCCTAATCGCGGGTTGGAGTGCTAAAAATATTCAGGGTTATTCGGGATTCCAAGAATTGCACTTCCGGGAATTTCGCAATTTTCAACGAACCCAACAGTTGACACATTTGAATGTTTGATGCGATCGTTTCGTTGAAAAGAAGACACAAATATCTTATCTAAATTGTGAAGTAAGAAAGTTTTAATTGATATGGCAAGTACTTTATCAGACAGTGGTCCTGTTGATGAAATCAAAGATCTGCTCACATGCTCGTTGTGTTCAAATACTTTACAAGATCCAAGAAGCTTGCCTTGCCTTCATAATTTCTGTAAAGGATGTTTAGGTACGTATATTTTCTTTGTTTAAAAGATCTACTAGGACGCGTGATTGCATCATTTCTTCTGAGCGCGAAATTTGTATTCAAATTGTAGTATTTAGGCCTGGTTTCGATTTGATTGTCTTGACCATGTCAAGGTGACCGATGTAATAGTATATCTCTACAATCACTTAAAGTGGCACTAACCCCCAAAATTATTTTTGCATATGTGTAATAATTATGTATCATTCTGAGAAGAAATGTAATATTACGGAACTCACCGAACTGTGGAATTGCATTAAAAAATCGTATTGCTACCACTCCCACAAACGTCTACGACCACACCTACATATTTTTGCATGTTTACAATTCTATTTTCAAACAGCCAATCCGGTGCTTAGTAACAATTGCTATAAATGTTTATTATTTATAGAATTGTAAACTGTAAACGAATTTTTGATGCAATTCCACAGTTCGGTGAGTTCCGTAATATATAGTAAAAATCCTCCTCTTGATCAACTTTTTCACTGACAAAGTTTCCGGATATGAAGTCATTAGATGAATTTTAGCATCAAAAAACAAAGGAAAACTAATTTACAATTTATGTAATGACAGTGAAAAAGTTGATCAAGATGAGGTTATTTACTATGAAGATCAGGGGCGTACCGAGCTGGGGGATGTGGGGGTGCAACCACAAAGGTAAATTTTAAAATTTCAAACAAGCACAGAGCCGTCAGCAGCAATTTGCTCATCCAGGATTTTACTTTTGTTCATCTCTAATAGTTTGTCGTTACTTTCACATTATGTATATATCAAAAGGAACAAAACCAATCCCCTGACGCTTGTAATTGTATACGGAGCAAATATTATTTCAAAACTTGGGGATGACGTTTAAAAATCTTGAATTCTTAGGTGTAAAAAAATGCTAAATTTTTCCTGCGAGAGCAAGCATCCAAACCCCCCTAGATTATGCACCCAATAACAATTTGCTGAACCAAAATGTGTGACGGACTAGTAACGTTGTGCTCTCGCAAAGGCTTAGCAACTAACATCGCTTTTTTGCCCTGGGTCGTTAGTAAATTTTGGAATGAGCACCCCTCCAGTGGAAACGATCTCGGTACGCTACTGATAAAGATATATTACGTTTCTCAGAATGATACAAATATTACACATATACAAATTAAAATAATTTTTGGGGTTAGTGGCACTTTAAGACTGATCTGCATACAGTGCGTAAAAACAATAGATACATAACTATAGTCTATACTGACTGTTTCACATGTGCGAGGCTGACTTGGTAGTTGGTACATGGTTTATATATACTAGTCAAATTCACCGCGATCATCCTATCCTAGTTATACATTAGTTATATTTTCTGTACCATTCTGCCTTTGTTCTCTCTGAATAATATACTTGTTTTCGTTATTTTCTATTAATTTATTCTTCTCTACTCAATACATTGTGCGTTGTTATTGTTTAGGAAAGTATGTTGAACGTCTCCGTGGTGCTGACAAGAACACCGAGACATTTCCATGTCCCACATGTCGCTCAGAGTTTGCACTCAAATCAAACCAAGATGTCGCTGAAATGGCAAGTAATTATTTTATCAAGAATATGTTGGAAATTATGGAGATTCAACGAAAAGCGAAAGTGTCTACTGCATGTTCACACTGCCAAGATCCTGCCATTAATCACTGCGCATCATGCGAAATGTTTCTGTGTAAGAAATGTTCAGAGTCGCATGATATTTGGTTGAAAAACCATAATGTGTCATCTGTACAGGAACTGAGTAATACAGAAAGTCAAGTTAAGCTGGGAAGAAAGCTTTATTGCATGAAACACAAAGACAAAATACTCGAAATATATTGTGAAACGTGCAAGGAACTTTGTTGTATGCTTTGCCTGCTGTTAGATCATCAGAAACCAAACCATTCGTGTGTGGCAGTGAGTGAGATGGTACACAAGCAAAGAGAAACATTGCAATCAAGCTCCACGACACTTGATCAGAAATTATCTGAAGGAAAGGAGGCTTTAAACAACATTTGTGACGTGATGAAGTCTCTTGAAAAGAATGCTAAAACTGCTAAAGATCAAGTCAAAGAACAAAAGGAAAATATCTTGAAGATTGTGACGGAAAAACTTGATGAGAGAGCAGAGAAATTGAATGAGGAAGTGGACGAGGTTTATGACGAATTACACAGTGAACTGAGCAAACAACATGATGAAATTAAAGATTATCTTGATAAAGTCCAAGCTTCAGTGTCCTTGCCAAGAAATCTCCTAAAGAGAGGAAGTATTGAAGAAATTCTCTCATCTCAAAAAATGATTGATGAAAATGTTGAAAAGTTGAGAAATGAACAACCAGAGAATCTGGTCGCAGTGAATGATGGTACTATTCAGTATGCACCTGGTGACACTGGTAATATCAATGTTGATGAAATTGTTGGTAAATTGGGACATGTAAAAGGTATGTACAATTTTATCAGTACAATACTTGATAATACCTTTACTTAGGAATGTCAGGGATGCACAGTACAGACCTGCCAAGTCTCACGATTTAATCGTGAGACTCACGATTTTTGATGCTTTCTCACGATTAAGTCCCCAAATCTCACAATTTTCGGCAAAATCTCTACTAAAACCACAAGTGATTCCAAACACCCGTGGAAAAAAGAAATATGCTATTATTTCTTGTGTCACCTTTATTTCAATGTTTACATTCTTCTCGCATGCACAGCTGAAAACTAGCGCCTAAATGCAGGAATTTACGGCAAGGCACAATTCACTTCATCATATACTAGAAATACATGCTTGCAGTAACCCCTCGCCCAAGCTGAACATTGCCAGACACTACATTCGAAAACATTACTATTGCTAATCTTTTTCATCACAAAATCTGCCATGCAAAGGTTGTAGGCGAGTCGGATATCTGCGTTCAAAGGAAATTTTTGGCTTAGAAAACAGAATTGGATCCTTGGCTCACACCCCTCTTCACGATGCAATCAAAGGCTATCGCCGTATGAAATCTTTTACTTGACGTAATCACTGTGTTTTCCTTCATTTAAATGTGCCATTAAAATTTTGATCATTGCTCTAATAGTTTGGAAAGGAGAGTGGAGGAAACAATATTATTTTGAGAAATTTATTTTGAAAGAATAAAAAATGGACATTTTGTTTCGAGAAGAGGAAGCACAGTAGCCATGGCAACACGATTAATAATATAATTAAACTTCTTTTCTGGAGTACAAAACAGTTAAACAGGTTACAAAAACTACAAAAATAATTAAAATATTAGTTGTTTTAGCCATACAAATCTGAGATATATGGTGAGGTATGTTCTTATGCATTCTATAAGCTTCAAATTAATGTTTAAATGCAATCTTGCGTTCACTAAAACGTTTCCAAAAGTTTATAAAACTAAACTGCCTTTTACTGATAAATTAGTTTTTGAAATGAAATCAGATGAAAATATACAAATTCTCTCATGTGAAACGATTTCGCTTTCCTTTTAAGTTGGAACTTTTTGATGACATAATTTATTTTGAAAGAATAAAAAATGGACATTTTGTTTCGAGAAGAGGAAGCACAGTAGCCATGGCAACACCACAGAGTAGACACTATACAGAGGTGTCACTTCAGGCAAAATGCGTAACCGGTCGCTATTCTGTCTGATGATGACTTTAAAATAGAGTGGAAAATTTACAGTCTCTCAAACTCGTCTTGTTTTATTCCTATTTTGAATTTCCAAATGACATTATTCTCCGGAATTTGTTTTTTTTCTTTATTTTCTTAAATTATCGGCCGGCCGCCATGTTCCTAGCCAGTGCGGTAACGAGAGGCATTCACCCCCCCGAACAAGATGGCGGCCGATATTTTCGGAAAATAACCGGCATAAGAGACCCTTGTTATTTTCTTTATAACGGTTTACCTTGACTGAAGTTGTGATTAACAACATCAAATAGTTAACTCGAATTTTTGCGGTATTTTTACGTCTAAAAATGCCCGCCATTTTGAATGTTTTCGGGGGGGGTGAGCCTCTCCTTTGCGCACTGGCTAAGCATCGGTTACGCTCAAAACATTAGGATTTGATACACAGTGAGGCCTCTTTATAGTGTCTACTCTGTGGCAACACGATTAATAATATAATTAAACTTCTTTTCTGGAGTACAAAACAGTTAAACAGGTTACAAAAACTACAAAAATAATTAAAATATTAGTTGTTTTAGCCATACAAATCTGAGATATATGGTGAGGTATGTTCTTATGCATTCTATAAGCTTCAAATTATGTTTAAATGCAATCTTGCGTTCACTAAAACGTTTCCAAAAGTTTATAAAACTAAACTGCCTTTTACTGATAAATTAGTTTTTGAAATGAAATCAGATGAAAATATACAAATTCTCTCATGTGAAACGATTTCGCTTTCCTTTTAAGTTGGAACTTTTTGATGACATAAAATATAGGATACTTTAACTGGAAAAAAAATGAAGATCTATGGAAATAAAACAACATTTTTACGGCTATATTAAAATACATCAACAATTTAATATAAGAAACTTGCCATATTTTTTCGACTATCTATCTCTATTTATCCTTTTTTATAAAGTATAAACGATAAATTTGTTCCGCAGCTTTTCCTGAAGTCCCAAAAAGCTATTTATAAGTTATAATTCAGACTTACTGATATGACTTACTCATGTTTTTTTATAATTCGCTCATTCCACTCCTAACAAAGATATTAGTGAGATGACCACCCATCACACCCATGAAACATAGCCATGCGCCCGCAAAACTTGATGAACTTTGGATTTCCCATTGCTTTCCTTTTTTCCGGGTGTAAATATCCGCGCGGAATTAGTACCCTCGCACGGCGCTTCGCGCCGGCTCGGGGATTACATGAAGTATTTCAATGACGAATGAGTTAAATCTGCTGGTCGACATGACTATCGGCTTATCTGCTTGGCGGGAAATCAATATAATTCCGCGTAACTACTAAGCCATAAAGAAAAAACAGCCTATTTTTAATAAGACATTAATTCAGCGTCGGCCACGGACATATAAGAACAAATGAGGGTTGTTTCGCGTGTGCCTATTGAGATATAAACAAAATCTCGACGTTTCGAGCTAAAGCCCTTCGTCAGGAGAACTAATTTCCTACTAATTTCTCCTGACGAAGGGCTTTAGCTCGAAACGTTTTGTTTATATCTCAATAGGCACACGCGAAACAACCCTCATTTGTTCCTATTTTGAATAAGCCTTGCATTACGGTTATATTAACAAAATATAAATGCATACTATCCCAAGATTGAATATCTATTGATTATTTTCTAGTGTTGTTAAAGTTAACCCTGGCCATATTAATGAGCAAACCTGAAAATTTCGAAATCTCACGATTTTTCAGTCAATCTCACGACTTTTTAGATAGCAACTCACTATTTCTGCTACTCAAGGGTTGGCAGGTCTGACAGTAGCCTTGATTCTAGTTGGAACAATAATTTTCCTAATAATGATCCGATGTTTCGGACCGGAATTTATTTCAAAGGCATGGTACATGCTCTGCTAATTGAGTTAACCTAGTAATGCCTGCCCTTAACGAGTAAAATTATCTCGCGTTACACAAAGTAAAATAGCAAAGTAATTAACAGAGATACGCAGCTAGTCTATAGTTAACCGATTAAGGCCCAACACGTTCCTTTTGACGAATTAATTATTCGACAATCAAACAGACGAGTAAAATTATTAATTGACAATCGTTGTGCAATTAAAATATAATAGCCTAGTCGGGTGCATTTGGGCGTATTGTGGCACAATTAGATTAGCAACGACGAAAAATAATGCGTCCCAACAGAGTCAAATATTAGACGGTTATACAGTATTACAACATAATATCATTACAGGGTGTATAATGTGAAAATGTTTACTTCTATTTCTTTTGCTTCTACTTGTTGGAAACTGCAGCCATTGATATTTAATGACTTGTGTTTACTTGTCTGAGATGAGACATACTGTAATAATTACTGGGCAGAATTTGCTATGTTACAAACTCAGCTGAAACATTCTTTCATTGATCCGGTCAACTCCAAGAGGATGTAGTGAGATGAGTGGTGTGGGGAGATCGCCCCCCTCCCATAAAATTGCTATTTTAAAGTTGTAACATGTTTTAAACAGGGCCTTTTTTAAGAAATCGTTAGTGGGGGGCCATAATCGAAAGGGGACGTAACAAGTAGGTGGTGTTTTACAGGTGTGGGAAGCTGAAGGGGGGTCTGGGGGTCCTCCCCCATAAAATTTTTGTATACTTGAGTCTCTGTGGCTTGATTTCCTGCATTTTCAGAGACAATTTTGATATATCCCATCTAAATGGAGCCAGGTTTTGTTGTGAGAATACCATAACTTTCTTCTAAACTCAGTTTCCCCCCCTTTTTTGCTTATATTTTGGACAAAAGGGACCTTCACTGGGGGGGCCAAAATAGCTTACTGGGGGGGCCAACATGGGGACTGGGGGGGCATTTGCCCCCCCAGCCTATCCGTTAAAAAAGGCCCTGGTTTTAAACCTGTAGTAGACACTATGGGGGCAATAACTAATCTCCTTAAGACTGTGAATGATAGCTGATTAACTGTATAACAATGGTTTTTACAACTGTAAAAGCTTGGCTTGGCTGCAATTTTAACAAATTTGCATTAAAGACTGACCAAAAAATTTATTGACATCTTCACCACCTTTCACATATCTGAAACAGTACCAAACTAGGTAATGTTATTATTTACTGCGGCCCCAGTTGCACGATACTGGATTGCTCTCGTACTGGATTACTTTCCATACCAGATATGCGTTTGTATCATGTAACTGGGCCCTGTATCCAATTTAATAATAGTGTATCATCAGTCCCAGAGATTTTATCCAAGATCTTTCTATGATATCTGACCATGATCTAACTATGATACTGCAGTGATCATATACCTGTGATATAGCAGTGATCTATCCAAATTTTTTCCATGATCTTATGCATGTTCCTCTGTGACTTGGTTTCAATTCCTGCAATATGCATTTTTCTAATTATACTTTTGCCTCCGTCACTTGCAATAAGAGAGCTTCCTGCTTGGCGCCGTATAATTAAACAATAGTGACTTTGGACCTCTGTAGAAGAAGAGTTTAGAACTGCAAGATCTATCCATTTTAAATAAATAAGTTTAAATCATCTTACAACCTAGCAAGATCTTAACATGTTGCTATCAACTGAACATATTATCAAGCTCTTTCCTATATTCTATCGCACCAAAAAAGTACCAAGATTATACCAATTAAGATGTTCCCTGATTATATTAGGATGATTTTCCAGAAATCTTGGCAAACATACTAACCTAGGATTGAAGGGTTTTTGTAGATGGAAATTATCGAGTGTAAATTCTATACGTTTATTAGACCTAACCAGGAACAGCTGCGAAAAATGCAACTATAGGTCCCTGGCAGGAATTGAACCTGCGGCCCTGCGATTCCGGTGCAGCGCTCTAACCAACTGAGCTACAGAGTCCAGCTGTCGAGCTCTAACCACAAGTTCATGTATATATACGATGGTAATGCCATGTTTGGTTATGGGTAAATATTAAATTTTGTTGGCATCTCACTCGATTGAATAATAGTTGAAGGGTTTTTGTAGATGGAAATTATCGAGTGTAAATTCTATACGTTTATTAGACCTAACCAGGAACAGCTGCGAAAAATACAACTATAGGTCCCTGGCAGGAATTGAATCTGCGGCCCTGCGATTCCGGTGCAGCGCTCTAACCAACTGAGCTACAGAGTCCAGCTGTCGAGCTCTAACCACAAGTTCATGTATATATACGATGGTAATGCCATGTTTGGTTATGGGTAAATATTAAATTTTGTTGGCATCTCACTCGATTGAATAATAGTTGAAGGGTTTTTGTAGATGGAAATTATCGAGTGTAAATTCTATACGTTTATTAGACCTAACCAGGAACAGCTGCGAAAAATGCAACTATAGGTCCCTGGCAGGAATTGAACCTGCGGCCCTGCGATTCCGGTGCAGCGCTCTAACCAACTGAGCTACAGAGTCCCGCTGTCGAGCTCTAACCACAAGTTCATGTATATAGGATTCATTGTTTAGGTGATCCATCTGTACCTGATAATTTAAGAAAGTCTTCCAGTATTTTGAAAGGAGAGATTACCTTCATGAAACAACTACGGAAATGGTTGGGAGAGAAGTGTAAATGGAATCTTTGTTACCGTGCTTCCAGAGATGGTTGGAGTGCCCAAGATTTTCACAGACATTGTGACAATAAAGGACCGACAGTGGTGTTGGTGAAAGCTAATGATTGCATCTTTGGTGGATACACTGACCAACACTGGGAAGGTATGTTAAATTAATTGATATTTCCATAATTTGTGTGAACTCTACATTGGATGACTTTCCATATTACTATCCTGAATGAAGTTACAAACGGGTTAGGATTAGGATTATTAATCCCCGTTTTGTTTCGGGTGTAAGGCGAGGGTGAAGGAATGATAGCGGCGTGGAAAGTCAAAAGACCTGCCATATGTAATCAACGGTATCGTGCAATATACGCATACGCTTGTATCTATCGAGCTCATGATTGGCTAAGATTTAAATATTTTGCATGTTTTTCAATGTATACCTGAGCGGTTTAACAGTCATTCTACGAAATCTTTTTAAAGTTTTCTACGAAATGAAAGAAAGTTTTGTAATTCAAATTATACAAACCAAAACTTTATTTTAAAACGAAATTTTAAACCAAAACTCAAAAGAAAATGCCGACTCTCTAAATAGATTTGCCAAAGACTGCTTGCAAGCAAAGAACTGAGGGAGAATATATATGAAACAAAATATGAAAAAGTTTACCTAAGACAGATCAATTTAACCGCCTTTGTTAAAAATATACATTTTTATGAATGACGCTGAGTTTGTGTCAGTGAGGTTTGGGTACTGATTTGAGTATATAATTATATATACAGTATGTTGCCCAGTTACCGGACATTGAACCGTTTTTACGCCAAATTTTACCACGTAGGATTGCTATACGATTAACACTTTTACAAATGACTACCACTATCCTTCACTATCTCATTTTAAGCGATAGACCACGAAAGAGTAATCTTTTTTTACGTTTTCTGTAATATCGAAAACAAAAGCCGAATACGGCGGGGGGTTACTGCATGCATGTATTTCTAGTATGAGAATTGACCTTATAGGTTATATATTGGTCCTGTAAAGTAGTTTACCGGTATTTATACGTTATTTTGGTCAAAACCATTAAAAGTAAATTATATTTATGTATTTAAATGGGTCTAGAAATTGCTACTATATATTTTAGATATTTTATTTAACTTTAATTATTCAATTTTGTCGATTTTAAGGGAATAATATTTATAAACGTTCCAACTTGTCATTTCTGTTCTCCCTACGGAACAAAGACAACCTTGTTCCATTTATTGTAAACATCAATCAAGGTCAGGAGGAGTATGCAATCCGCTGTTATCCTGCTTATGGACCAGGCTTTGGTGGAGGTCATGATCTGCTCATTTATGACAATCCCCAAGTTTCTCAATCAAACAGCAATTTTGGACATACATATCAACTCCCCCTTGGTTATGTCCACGGCAGTGAACAAGCAAAGAACCTTCTTGCTGGACAGTACAAATTCTTAACAACAGAAATTGAAGTCTTCAACTGAAAACTGTCTTTGGGCACAGTAGGCAAAATAACATAACATTGATTACTGCTGGACTTATAACAGTCAATTTTAGACAGTCATATTGCATGAGTGTACTTGCAATACTATAAAGTGTTAAGAACATTTTAGGTTACGTAACAATTTTTGAAATTTAAATTCGCCATTAGCCCCAGTAAATGATCGACCTTACAGTAGCAGTTACTGAAGTCAACAAATAAAAACCAGAAAGAAAATGTGGCTACTGAAAACGGTCTTTGTTTAGTGACAATAGAAATCAAACTAACATTGATTACCGTCAGTCTTAACAATCAATTTTAGACAGTGATTGTGCACGAGTGTACCTGTAATACCGTAAGGTATTAAGAAATTGATTAATATGAACTTTTTAGGTCATGTAACACTTCATAGTGCTAAGTACAGGAACCGTAGCAGTGTCTACTGAAAAACTGTTATTGCATGTTTACTGACAGTAGAAACGAAAATAATGTTACATTGATTGCCATCGACCTTAGCAATCATACCATTTTTAACAGTGATAGTGCATGGGTGTACTTGCAATACTGTGAAAAATAGGAAATTCATATGAACAATCTTTGGTAATGTAACATTTTCAACAAATAGAATTGATCAATGATCATTAAGCTCATTGCAGGAACAGTAGCAGTTATTAGAGTGAAGGGCCACGGAGAAATAGTGTGTATCTCTTTGATGCTAAAACAGTTTAACATCACCGAAAAAATGCATTTTCGAAGATTTTCAAAAGCTTTTTTGTAAAAAAGAAATTTTCGAGCTTTAGTCAGCTTTAGGAAAACTGTAAGTGCGAGATATTAACCGCCAAATGTAACCAAAGGTTCTGGTGAGGTTGGCTGACGTTAGCATGTGGTTATCTTGCTCCGTTGAGTAAGAACTGGTATAAATTTACATGGTATATTAGTATATTAGTCTTAGATTTATTATAGAATAAAATAATAAATAAATTTCAATAAGAATATGTCGTACCCAGTGAACTCTAAGTAAACTGGAACGCTAACTCCTATGATCAAGTCCTATGATTCGTTGAAGCCAAGCTAGTTTTTCTGAGGTTTGAGTTGAAATACTTAACGTCGAACATTGGGCTGTATATGAAATTGAAGCTATTAAAAAGTTATATTTGATATACGGCAAATTTTCCCTCAAAATTTTAAGAACAATTATACGGTGAGAGAACAACGGTGAGAGAACAATTATAACAATTATATATGAGTAACACTTGAGAGTTAAGAAGAATGTTTTAGAACTTTGAGTGTGAGTTGGAGCGAACGAGAGAATTATATATATAACGACCGAGATTGAAATTATTGATAGTCCTATGTTTTGTAATTGTAACTGATTATGGCAGAGTAATACAAATTAGAAAATGAAAGCATACAGTGCCATTCGACAACTACTGAAGGAATCTCACGAGAGAATTTCAAGCGCCTGTTTATATGATCCTGGTCGGGGGGGGGGGGAAGAAATTCGCCATATAAACAGTCATCCCGCAGAACATGCGTAATTGCGTATATCCCTTTTCTCCAATCGCTATACAGGCTTTAACCCATAAGTACATTTTGTCCATATAAACACGTCATCCACTAGGCGAGTTGAAAACGTTGAAAATTTACTATACAATAGGAAGTGCTTTGAGTAATCAACCTCACCAATTTCATGATGTTACTCCAGTTTTGTATTGAGGTCATTGCACGCTACCTGATCGCGGGCTAAAAATTCAGGATTCCTATAATTACACTTCCGGGAATTTCGCAATTTTCAAGGATATTGTACTTTTTGTAGCAAGATTCGTTGGAAAGAAGACAGAAATATGTTATCTAAATTGTGAAGTAGGAAAGTTTCAATTGAAATGGAAAGTGCTTTATCAGTGTTCCTGTAGATGAAATCAACGAGATGCTCACATGCTCGATGTGTTCAGAGACTTTACATGATCCAAGAAGCTTGCCTTGCCTTCATCATTTCTGTAAAGGATGTTTAGGTACGTATATTTTCTTTGTTTAAAAAATCTACTTGAGTGCGTGCTTGCAAAATTTCTTGTGAGTACGAAATTTGTATTTATATTGTAATATTAAATCCTGGTTTCCATTTGGTTGTGGCTGTCGCGACCATGTCAAGGTGACCGATGTAATATATCGAGTGTCAGTATATCTCTGCAATTATTTAAGACTAATCTGCATACAGTACATAAAAAACTGTATAGATACTGACACTTTCACATCGGCAACCATGACTTGTTCACAACAACCCTGCCAGAATGTAAACCAGGCATAACATAGTAAGACTTGTTCTCGCTTGCTAGTCAAGTAAATTAATGTACAACATGGTCCAATTACAATCACAACTCATTGTCTTGACAGTCTTGTTAAAAGTGTCTTTATCAGGGCAAGGTGACATGATCTAGATTTACAATCTAGTTTGATTGATCATTATGTTAACTAGGTACGATGTAATGTGTCAACAAGGTGTAGATAGCAGATATCAACTAAGCAGGATTCTGCCAACGGTGGGTAGCACTGGGTGGCACTGTGCCCAGTACTATTCAGTGCCATCCATCACTCACACCAAAGAGGACTCCACCCATCCACTTCCACCTATCACTCAAAAAAAATAGAAAATATGTGATAAGCAAACATCTATAGTGGATTTTCTATATGTAAACAATTGGTATTTGGTATTGGTATTTGGTGTATTTAGCAACCGAGTACATGTACAGAAGATTAAATTATCTTATGGCCATTCAAATTTGAAAAGTTGCGAGGGGAAGCATGTCTACATGCCAGCAGGTAGCCGGCACCCACTTGATCCTGGGCAGAACCCTGCAAGCTGATTTCCCCTTGTCTGGTAGTGAGTTTTTATCACAAATATGCCTCCGATGATTTGGAATTAAACACTCACTTGTCCTGCGGTGCTAAATTTTTATCAATACAATACAGTATAATCATTGATCTATGAAATACTGATAAAAGATCAATGATACATAAAAGAGATGTGATACTAATTCCTGGGGGTTTAGAGACATACAGGAGCAAAATATCACATCACCCTGGGGGTAAGATGGTCATGTGGCCAATTAAGGTTCAATTATGATCCCCATAATTTCAGAGTAAGGATCTAATACGTACCAAAGGCCAGTAACTACGCTGCATAACATATATACCAGTGTGAAGGGTTCCCCTGTGAGAAAGCAATTGGGGTTGTCAGCAACTCCACAGGGATCTGTCCTTTGTGGCCTTTGTCAAATCTTATATGTATCAATTTGTACACTTTGTTCTTCACTCGCTTGACTTTTATCTTTTTAGAGATGATTGTAATCTATTCTATTGTCATATTAGCATAAAGATATTAACACACTGTCACTGCTCTGTTATAACAAAACTTTCGTTTAATATTGAAAGAATCAATTCAATTTTCTCGATTTCTTAAAATTGTACGTCTGTACGATCTTGTGAAATTCATGTAGTGATTTGATTTCACAGTCAGATATTGTCTTCACTCGTCAGACTTTAGTTCATTCTTTTTCCTGATCAATAACACACGTACGTTCGGCAATGAAATAGTCTATAGAAAATCAATATTAGGATTGAAGGATCAAAACTTTAGCGTGTGGAATTCTATTGATGAATCTATCATGCTTGTTACTGTGTTAGTCTTAGACAATATAGAAATTTAAATTACAATCTATTAGTCAGAGAATATTAGTTGTATTTTGATGCCACGCTGCCTTTCTCTCTGAATTTGAATAATACAATAATTGTTTTTGTTATTTCCTTTCTACTCAATGTCATGTTTATTTTTGTCATGTATGTTGTATGTTTGTGCATGGTTGTTGTTTAGGAAAGTATGTTGAACGTCTCCGTGGTGCTGACAAGAACACCGAGACATTTCCATGTCCTACATGTCTCTCAGAGTTTACGCTGAAATCAAACCAAGATGTCACTGAAATGGCAAGTAATTATTTCATCAAGAATATGTTGGAAATTATGGAGATTCAACGAAAAGCGAAAGCGTCTACTGCATGTTCACGCTGCCAAGATCCTGCCATTAATCACTGCGCATCATGTGAAATGTTTATGTGTAAGAAATGTTCAGAGTCGCATGATAGCTGGCCAACCCACAAAAGCCATAACGTGTTATCTGTACAGGAACTGAGCGATCCTGAAAGTCAAGTTAAAATGAGAAGAAAGCTTTATTGCATGAAACACGAAGGCGAAATGCTCAAATATTATTGTGAAACATGCAAGGAACTTTGTTGTATAGACTGCGTAGTGTTAAGTCATACCAAACCAAACCATTTGTGTGTGGCAGTGAGTGAGGTGGCACAGAAGCAAAGAGAAACATTGCAATCAAGCTCCACAACACTTGATGAGAAATTATCTGAAGGAAAGAAATCTTTGAACAACATTTCCGAGGTAATGAAGTCTCTTGCAAAGAATGCTAAAACTGCTAAAGATCAAATCAAAGAACAAAGGGAAAATATCTTGAAGATTGTGGCGGAAAAAATTGATGAGAGAGCAGAGAAAATGAATGAGGAAGTGGACGAGGTTTATGATGAATTACACAGTAAACTGAGCAAACAACATGATGAAATTAAAGATTATCTTGATAAAGTCCAAGCTTCAGTGTCCTTTCCAAGAAATCTCCTAAAGAGAGGAAGATCGAAGAAATTCTCTCCTCTCAAAAATTGATTGATGAAAATGTTGAGAAGTTGAGAAGTTGAGAAATGAACAACCAGAGAATCTGGCCGCAGTAAATGATGGTAGTATTCAGTATGTACCTGACGATATTGTTAATATCAATGTTGATGAAATTGTTGGTAAATTGGGACATGTAAAAGGTATGTACAATTTTATCAGTACAATATTTGATAATACCTTTACTTAGGAATGTCAGGGATGCACAGTAGCCTTGATTCTAGCTGGAACAAAAATTTTCCTAATAATGATCCGATGTTTGGACCGGAATTTATTTCAAAGGCATGGTACGTGCTCTGCTAATTGAAATAACCTAGTAATGCCTGCCCTTAACGAGTAAAATTATCTCGCGTTACACAAAGTAAAATAGCAAAGTAATTAACAGACATGGGCAGCTAGTCTGATTAACCGATTAAGGCCCAACACTTTCCTTTTGACGAGTTAATTATTCAACAATTAAACAGACGAGTAAAATTATTAATTAACAATAGTTGGGCAATTAAAATGAGATAGCATAGTCGGGTGCGTTTGGGCGTATTGTGGCTCAATTAGATTAGCACTCGACGAAAAATAATGTACCCCAACAGTGTAACACATTAGAAGGTTATACAGTATTACAACATAACATCATTACAGGGTGTATAATGTGAAAATGTTTACTTCTATTTCTTTTGCTTCTACTTGTTGGAAACTGCAGCCATTGATATTTGAATGACTTGTGTTTACTTGTCTAAGATGAGACATACTGTAATAATCACTGGGCAGAATTTGCACGTTACAAACTCAGCTGAAACATTCTTTCATTGATCTGGTCAACCCCAAGAGGATGTAGTGAGATGAGTGGGGTGGGGATATTGCCCCCTTCCATTTTGTTTAGTAAAATCATGTAAAATTGCTATTTTAAAGTTGTAACATGTTTTAAACCAGCAGTAGACATTATGGGGGCAATCACTCAATAATTTCCTTAAGACTGTGAATGATAGCTGATTAACTGTATAACAATGGTTTTTACAACTGTAAAAGCTTGGCTTGGCTGCAATTTTAACAAATTTGCATTAAAGACTGACCAAAAAATATATTGACATTTTCACAACCTTTCACATATCTGAAACAGTACCAAACTAGATGTTATTATTTACTGTGGCCCACGTTGCACGATACCGGATTGCTCTCGTACTGGATTACTTTCCATACCAGATATGCGTTTGTATCATGTAACTAGACCCTGTATCCAATTTAATAATACTGTATCATCAGTCTCAGAGATCTTATCCAAGATCTTTCTATGATATCTTACCATCATCTTACTATGATACTACCTGTGATATAGCAGTGATCTATCCAAGTTTTTTCCATGATCTTGTGCATGTTCCTCTGTGACTTGGTTTCAATTCCTGCAATATGCATTTTTCTGATTATACTTTTGCCTCCGTCACCTGCGATAAGAGAGCTTCCAGCCTAGCAAGATCTTAACATGTTGCTATCAACTGAACATATTATCAAGTTCTTTCCTATATTCTATCGCACCAAAAACGTACCAAGATCATACCAATTAAGATGTTCCCTGATTATATTAGGATGATTTTCCAGAGATCTTGGCAAACATACTAACCTAGGATTCATTGTTTAGGTGGTCCATCTGTACCTGATAATTTAAGAAAGTTTTCCAGTATTTTGAAAGGAGAGATTACCTTCATGAAACAACTACAGAAATGGTTGGGAGAGAAGTGTAAATGGAATCTTTGTTACCGCGCTTCTAGAGATGGTTGGAGTGCCCAAGATTTTCACAGACATTGTGACAACAAAGGACCGACAGTGGTTTTGGTGAAAGCCAATAATTGTATCTTTGGTGGATACACTGACCAACACTGGGAATCACCAAGTATGTATAATTTATTGATAGCTATATATTCATCCTGCAAACTGGTGTACTCGTATTTATATGCAAATTTGTTCAAAATAATCCACGCTCATATCTAAATAGTAAATTGATTTATCGTATAATAATAATTCCATTTTAATTCTATTTAATTAATGTCTATAAGTACAGTTCTAATATGGCCTACGGTTGATTGAATGCGTCAAATGCGCTTGTCGGTTTATCCCGAAAAAATTCGGAAAGTGGAGAGTCAGAGCAAAGGTGAAATGAAATGAACTTAACATTAAGAGTCTGACACAGTCTGCAACAACTACATGACTACATGCAGTTGTCGCCAAAAAAGCATTTGTTTTTAAACTTTTTTATATAACTAATTTGCCCCAAGACGTCACTGTATCGTCGGTGTAAATCGAACCCTAGTGTTTAATATGCCTGAGAGACTATTGAATATCAAACATTCTGTTCATTTTGTTCGATTTTAAGGTGTTGATGATATATAGAAACATTGTCATGTAAATTGGTGTACCCGTCAGGTATTTTAAATAACGTCAATTGGACAAAAATCATTTCGATTGTATCCAAAAATTAAATGATTCATATATTTATAAGGGTCTAGAAACTACTATAATTAAATATTTTATTAACATTTAATTATTTATTCTGTCCTATTTTAAGGAAGTGGTACAAACAAACATTCCAACTCGTCATTTCTATTCTCGCTACGGAACAAAGACAACCTTGCTTCATTTATTGCCAAAATCAAGGAAGGTCAGGAGCAGTGTGCAATCTGCTGTTACTTTGGTTATGGACCAATCTTTGGTGAAGGTCGTGATCTGCTCATTTGTAACAATCCTCAAGTTAATCAATCATCATTCAGCAATTTTGGATGCACATATCAACTTCCTCCTGGTTATGTCCATGGCAGTGAACAAGCAAAGAACCTTCTTGCTGGTCAGTACCAATTCTTAACAACAGAAATTGAAGTCTTCAACTGAAAACTGTCCTTGGTTATCTTACATTAAGCAAACTATAACATTGCATTCACCACCGGCCTTAACAATCAATATTACACAGTGACAGTGCATGATTTTACTTGCATTACTATGAAGTAATTCGAATTAATTAAGATTTAGAATGTAGCATTTTCAAGAATTAACATTGGCCATTATCCCCTGTAAATGCTCTACCTTACAATTACTAGAGTCAACAAATGAATGACCAGAAAGTTTACATTGGCCATTAACCTGCGTACAGGTACAGTAGCAGTTATTAGAGTCAGCAAGTGAATGGCCACGACGAAAATGAGCGTACACATCACTTTGATGCCAAAACAATGAAAAGTTACGGAGTAAAATTTCTTTTTCAAAGATTTTGACAGTCATTTTCTCGTTAAAAACATTTTTTGAGTTCTCAAAATTTTGATTAACGGAAAGTCAAGATCTTTAAAAATGCCCAACATTTCTGACATTATTATCGAGCTTCCGGCCAAATGTAAACCCAATTTTCTGCTGACGTTGGCCGACATAGCATGTTGTAGTCTTGTTCTGTTGAGTAACAACTGTTATAAATTCTACATAGTTGATTAGTACCTTATGCTTATATTTGTTATAGAATAGAATAGTAGTAAGATTTGAATATAATTTTTTGTTAAATTATATAATATCTCGAACATACTGCAAAAATATAGACGAATTACACGAAATATGAACTTGTGATAGAAAATAGAAACTTTGTGATATCCAGTAAAAAATGCATTAAATACATATTAAAGCAGTTTGTCCTCATAGGTAGTTTCTATTGAGTGAAAGTGATTATATGATCCCGCCGCTTGTCCTGCCTAGACGGGATCCTGGCATGTGTTGTGGGATCACGTCTGACCAAGATTAGAAATTAGGGATGAGCATGCCTTCTGAAGATGCGTATATCGCATTTCTGAAACTAAAAAGGGACATGACATCAAATGTTATACCAGCTTTACCCTTACCCGGCAGTGCATTTTATCCATATAGACACTCCATGCCATCCAGATGGGTTTCCAGGCTTGGCTGGACAGAAACGTCTCGACACGCCTATAGGCCGGATCATATAAAAAAACCAGAACATGACCTAAAATAGGTCCTGTTTACCCTACAGATAGTGTAACCCTGGTTAAGGGCTATATTTTGGTTACATAAGTCATGTTAACGCGTCAGGTAGTTCATGCATTGTTTGTAGATTTTAGAAAGCAATTTGATCTTGTTGATCATAGGATCCTGCTCATCAAACTCGCTAAATTGAACATTAATAAAAGTTTCTGGTTATGGATAAAGAGATTTCTCTCAGAAAGATCTCAGCAAGTAAACCTATACAGGGTATTTTATCAACTTCTATGCCTTGTCCAGCTGGAGTCCTTCAAGGATCAGTAATATCTCCAATCCTGTTTAATGTGTTTGTTAATTATCTTGAAGACTCTGTGCCTGATTATGTTACCCGGCCGTCAGCACGTGTAAATACGCGCACGATTGTACCCAAGATGAATTAATATCTGCGGAATCACAAAGTAATATGCAAGAGGTAATCAACGCTGTATCAAAATGGGCTGAACTCAAAGAAAACTAAGGATATGTGGACATGTTTCCGTAAAGCGACCCGGAACCTCCCAAACTAACAATAGGAGACAGTGAAATTGAGAGAGTTGAAAATTTTAAACTGGTGGGTGTTTGGCAACAAACTAATCTCAAATGGAACAAGCAAGTTTTCAAGATTGTGCGCAGGGCTAACAAGAAACTCTTCCATCTGAGGGAATGCAGGCGATCAAAGATTCCGCTAGAAGTCGGACTTACAACTTATATTTCGAAAATAAGACCGATATTGGAATATGCATCACCAGTATGGGGCGGTCTCCCTAAATACCTAGAGAAAGAAATAGAGCAGGTGCAGACAAGAAGCATGAGGATAATTGACCTTCCCAAGGACCATCTTCCATCGCTTAGTAAAAGAAGAAACGAAGCCACTAAGAAAGAACTTTTGAAGATACAAGCAGACGAAGAACACCCATGCTATAAATTTTTGCCTATGACTAAAATCCTAATTACAATCTTAGGAATAAGAATCAACTAAATGTAATAATATCGGGGACAGATAGACATAAGAACTCATTTATTCCAAGAGCATGTCATAACGTATATATTATGTAGGTTTTATATCTTTTGAATTAGTTATAGTTATACCTTTTGAATTTTTTAAGTTATTTACTTTAAATTGACTCTAATTTGTCAAATAGACATGGAATTATAACATCAATGAGACATCGACAGAAATAGCTTCAGTTTCTTATGCAATTTCAAACCCATGGTCTGAGCGTTAGTGAATAGTAAATGACAATAATCAATAATAATGCATGTTATGATTCAACTGCAATTTTATCCCGACGCAGAACAGTTCATTTGGATGCGCAGTCGAAACTTCGAACTGGCCCAGATTTCCAACATTTCTGTTTCATGATGTTACTCCAGTGTTGTATTGAGGTCGTTGCTCCCGGCCTGATCGCGGGCTTAAAGTCAGTTTAAAAATTCGGGTTACAACAATTACATTTCCGGGAATTTCGCAATTTTCAACGAACGCAATGGTTTCATTTGGCAGTATTTGTAGCAAGACTTTTATATGCGATGATTTCGTTGCGGAGATAGACACAAATATGTTATTTAAATTGTGAAGAAAGAAAGTTATAATTGAAATGGCAAGTGCTTCATCAGACAGTGTTCCTGTTGATGATATCAAAGATCTGCTCACATGCTCATTGTGTTCAAATACTCTAAATGAACCAAGAAGCTTGCCTTGCCTGCATAGTTTCTGTAAAGGATGTTTAGGTACGTATATTTTCTTTGTTTAAAGGATCTACTTGTGTGCGTGCTTGCAAAATTTCTTGTGAGTACGAAATTTGTAATATATATATATATTGTAAATCGCGACCATGTCAAGGTGACTGATGTAATAGAGTGTCAATATATCTCTGCAATCATTTAAGACTGATCTACATATGAGGTCATGCATCCAGGTTAATACGTACGCAAACTTTTTGCAGTTTTTGCGTACACCTATTGTTTATGTGACGTCATTTCTATTGTTCTTTACGTACAAGGGGAGGGAGGGGGTACAATTTTCGAAACAACAGATATATAGATACTAACTGTTTCAGATCGACAACCATGACTTGGTCATGACCACTGTACTAGTCAGATGCATCTGCTATCATCCCTTCCTAGCTTGTAGTTATACATCAGATATATTTTCTGTATCATTCTGCCTTTGTTCTCTTTGAGAGAATATACTTGTTTTAGTTATTGTTCTATTTAATTTATTTTTCTGTACTCAATACTATATTTATAGCGTATTGCATGTCTGTGCGTTGTTGTTGTTTAGGAAAGTATGTTGATCGTCTCCGTGGTGCAGACAAGAACATCGAAACATTTCCATGTCCTACATGTCGCTCAGAGTTTACACTCAAATCAAACCAAGATGTTGTCACTCAAATGACAAGCAATCATTTCATCAAGAGTATGCTGGAAACTATGGCAATTCAACAAAAAGCCAAAGCGTCTGCTGCTTGTTCACGCTGCCAAGATCCTGCCATTAATCACTGCACATCATGTGAAATGTTTATGTGTAAGAAATGTTCAGAGTGGCATGATACCTGGCCAGTCATCAAAAACCACGATGTGTTGTCTGTACAGGAACTGAGCGATCCTGAAGGTCAAGTTAAAATGAGAAGAAAGCTTTATTGCATGAAACATGAAGGCGAAATGCTCAAATATTATTGTGAAACATGCAAGGAACTTTGTTGTATAGACTGCGTAGTGTTACGTCATACGAAACCGAAAAAAAAAAAAAAAAAAGGGGGGAGAAACAAAAAAAACCTGGACCATTCGTGTGTAGCAGTGAGTGAGGTTGCACAGAAGCAAAGAGAAACATTGAAATCAAGTTCCACAACACTTGATGATAAATTATCTGAAGGAAAGAAAGCTTTGAACAACATTTCCGAGGTGATGAAGTCCCTCGAAAAGAATGTTAAAATTGCTAAAGATCAAATCAAAGAACAAAAGGAAAATATCTTGAAGATTGTGGCTGAAAAACTTGATGAGAGAGCAGAGAAAATGAATGAGGAAGTGGACGAGGTTTATGATGAATTACACAGTGAACTGAGCAAACAACATGATGAAATTAAAGATTATCTTGATAAAGTCCAAGCTTCAGTGTCCTTTCCAAGAAATCTCCTAAAGAGAGGAAGTGTCGAAGAAATTCTCTCTTCTCAAAAATGGATTGATGAAAATGTTGAGAAGTTGAGAAATGAACAACCAGAGAATCTGGCCGCAGTGAATGATGGTAATATTCAGTATGTACCTGACGATATTGGTAATATCAATGTTGATGAAATTGTTGGTAAATTGGGTTTTACAGAAGGTATGTACAATCATAGGCTGCGGAAGCATCTCAAAAGTTGGGTGGCACCGCCTAAAAGGCACCTATGGCAGAAGCATCTCAAAGTGGTGGGAAGCATCCAAAGGGGGGGCACCTATCCTGGCAGGCACCTATAAGAAACCATTGTAGGAGTGTCCGTAATAACTCTGGCTGGAACAATTTGGATTTCAGGATGAGTCGAGAGGCAACCAGAAAAAGGGCACTTTCATTTCAAAGGCATGACTTTGCCCTGGCCTGTACAATTTTGACGAGTTAATTAGTTAAGCAATTATTCGACAATGAAAGAGACGAGTAAAATTATTAATTGACAATCGTTGGGCAATTAAAATAAAATAGCATATTCGGGTGCGTTTGGGCGTATTGTAGCTCAATTAGATTTGCATCGACAAAAAATAATGCACCCCAACAGAGTCAAACATTAGAAGGTTATACAGTATTACAACATAACATCATTACAGGGTGTATAATGTGAAAATGTTTACTTTACTTCTATTTCTTTTGCTTCTACTTGTTGGAAACTGTAGCCATTGATATTTGAATGACTTGTGTTTACCTGTCTGGGATGAGACATACTGTTGGGCAGAATTTGCTAAGTTACAAACTCAGCTGGAACATTCTTTCATTGATCTGGTCAACCCCAAGAGGATGTAGTAAGATGGGTGAGGCGATCGCCTCCCTCCCATAAAATTGCTATTTTAAAGTTGTAACATGTTTTAAACCAGTAGTAGACACTATGGGGGCAATCACTCAATAATCTCCTTAAGACTGTGCGTGATAGCTGGTTAACTGTATAACAATGGTTTTTACAGCTGTAAAAGCTTGGTTTGGCTGCAATTTTAACAAATTTGCATTAAAGACTGGCCAAAAAAATATACTGACATCTTCACAACCTTTCACATATCTGAAACAGTACCAAACTAGATATTATTATTTACTGTGACCCCAGTTGCACGATACTGGATTGCTCTCGTACTGGATTACTTTCCAAACCAGATATGCGTTTGTATCATGTAACTGGGCCCTGTATCCAATTTAGTAATCCTGTATCATCAGTCCCAGAGATCTTATCCAAGATATTTCTATGATATCTGACCATGATCTTACTATGATACTACCTGTGATATACCAGTAATCTATCAAAGTTTTTTCCATGATCTTATTCATGTTCCTCTGTGACTTGGTTTCAATTCCTGCAATATGCATTTTCTGATTATACTTTTGCCTCCGTCGCCTGCAATAAGAGGGCTTCCAGCTTGGCGCTGTATAATTAAACGACTTTGGACCTCTATAGAAGAACAGTTCAAAACTGCAAGATCTATTCATTATAAATAAATAAGTTTAGATCATCTTACAACCTAGCAAGATCTTAACATGTATGTTGCTATCAACTGAACATATCAAGTTCTTTCCTATATTCTATCGCACCAAGAACGTACCAAGATCATACCAATTAAGATGTGCCCTGATTATATTAGGATGATTTTTCAGAGATCTTGGCAAACATACTAACCTAGGATTCATTGGGTTTAGGTGATCCATCTGTACCTGATAATTTA
Source organism: Trachythela sp. YZ-2020 (assembly GCA_016169945.1). NCBI lineage: Eukaryota > Metazoa > Cnidaria > Anthozoa > Malacalcyonacea > Clavulariidae > Trachythela > Trachythela sp. YZ-2020. Next base: position 2,877,435 of record JADLSH010000386.1, on the reverse strand, counting down.
AGAAAGTCTTCCAGTATTTTGAAAGGAGAGATTACCTTTATGAGACAACTACGGAAATGGTTGGGCGAGAAGTGTAAATGGAACCTTTGTTACCGTGCTTCTAGAGATGGTTGGAGTGCCCAAGATTTTCACAGACATTGTGACAACAAAGGGCGTACAGTAGTTTTGGTGAAAGCCAATAATTGTATCTTTGGTGGATACACTGACCAACACTGGGAATCACCAAGTATGTATAATTTATTGATATTTCTACATGTCTGACCTATATATTCGTCCTGCAAACTGGTGTACTCGTATTTATATGTAAATTGGATCAAAATAATCCAGGCTCATATCTAAAAAGTAAATTGAATTATCGTATAATAATAATTCCATTTTAATTATATTTGATTAATATCTATAAGTACAGATCTACTATGGCCTATGGTTGATTGAATGCGTCAAATGCGCTTGTCAGTTTATCACAAAAAAATTCGGAAAGTATAGAGAGAGAGCAAAGGTGAAATGAGAAACTTAACAATAAGAGTCTGACACAGTCTGCAACAACTACATGACTACATGCAGTTGTCGAAAAAAACACATTTGTGTTAAGCTTTATTAGACTTTATCTTAAGTTTTGTTAGACGAAAATATATAACTAATTTGCCCAAGACGTCACTGTATCGTCGGTGTAAATCGAACCCTAGTGTTTAATATGCCTGAGAGACTATTGAATATCAAACATTCTGTTCATTTTGTTCGATATTAAGGTGTTGATGGTATATATAAACATTCCAACTCGTCATTTCTATTCTCGCTAAGCTCGCTTCCCTAATGACGTCATAAGAGTTGGGTTGGGGTAAGGTTTGTTAATATGGAAATTGCTCTTATATAGCTGTCATGCAAATTGGTGTACCCGTCAGGTATTTTAAATAACGTCAATTGGACAAAAAATATTTTGATTGTATCCAAAAATTAAATGATTCATATATTTATCAGGGTCTAGAAACTACTATAATTCAATATTTTATTAACATTTAATTATTAATTTTGTCCAATTTTAAGGAAGTGGTACAAACAAACGTTCCAACTCGTCATTTCTATTTTCCCTGCGGAACAAAGACAACCTTGCTCCATTTATTGCCAAAATCAAGGAAGGTGAGGAGCAGTATGCAGTCGGCTGTTACTCTGATTATGGACCAATCTTTGGTAGGGGTCGTGATCTGATCATTTACGACAATCCTCAAGTTAATCAATCATCATTCAGCAATTTTGGATGCACATATCAACTTCCCCCTGGTTATGTCTATGGCACTAATGGCAGTGAACAAGCGAAGAACCTTCTTGCTGGTCAGTACCAATTCTTAACAACAGAATTTGAAGTCTTCAACTGAAAACTGTCCTTGGTTACTTATATTAAGCAAACTATTACATTACATTCATCACCGGCCTTAACAATCAATATTACTAAAGGAATACCGTATTGATTTCCGTGCATGATTCTCTGTTTCTTACACGCGGGTTGTTGCGAGACTTTCGAAAAGCGTAAAAAAAAACGAGCCGATAGGCGAGTTTTTTTTAGCTTTACGAAAGTCGAGCAACATCCCAAGTGTAAGAAACAGAGAATCATGCACGGAAATCAATGCGGTATTTGTTTTATAAAATAACCACACAGAAATATAAAAAAAGGTTTATTAATATATTTGATGTACATTGCAATTCTCCCAAAAAACGTCAACAACAGCGTATACTGTTTTATGCTTTGTGCTTTCTGCTTGTACGCTATCCACCAACTCGTCAACTTGTTTATCCGACTTTAAGACGAACCTCTGTTTACTTTTTTCGCCATTATTTTCTTTGTCAAAGTCAAAAGTTGAACTATTATCGCCCGACATTTTTAAAATTTCAGGCGCGAGAAAATTTCCCGTGCATGATTCTCTCATCCTGCATGGGTATTGACCAATCAGCGCGCTCTATTTACTTCAGTTATTTTATAAACAGTGATAGTGCATGATTTTGCTTGCATTACTATATGAAGTAATTCGAATTAATTAAGATTTAGAATTTAATTTTCAAGAATTAGCAATGGCCATTGTCACCTGTAAATGCTCCACCTTACAGTTACTAGAGTCAACAAATGGCCAGAAAGTTTGCATTGGCCATTAACCTCCGTACAGGTACAGGTACAGTAGCAGTTATTAGAGTCAGCAAGTGAATGGCCACGACGAAAATGAGCGTACACATCACGTTGATGCCAAAACAATGAAAAGTTACGGAGTAAAATTTCTTTTTCAAAAATTTTGACAGTCATTTTCTCTTAAAAACATTTTTTGAGTTCTCGAAATTTTGATTAACGGAAAGTCAAGATTGCACGAAATATGAACTTCTGTGATAGAAAATAGAACGTTGTACCTTTGTAGTGTCAAGTAAAAAATGTAGGACTTAAATACATATTAAAGCAGTTTGTGCACATAGGTAGTTTCTATTGAGTGAAAGTGATTATATGATCCGGCCGCTTGTCCTGCCTAGACGGGATCCCGGCATGTGTTGTGGGATCACGTCTGACCAAGATTAGAAATTAGGGATGAGGATGCCTTCTGAAGATGCGTATATAGCCGTGTTCTGAAACTAAAAAGGGACATGACATCAAACGCTATACTAGTTTTACCCTTACCCGGCAGTGCATTTTATGCATATAGATACGTCATGCTATGTAGAAACGTCTCGACACGCCTATAGCCCGGATTATATAAAAAAACCAGAACAGGAACTAAGCATAAGCATTGTATTTTTAAACTTAAGATTGATCAATAAATAATTATTATTATTAATAGCTAGGGCAACGGATCATGTTTTATCTGCTCTCGTTGATGCAATAAAACACGAAAAGACCATGACATTGAAATGCAGCAACCAAAGTACCAAGACTTAAAAGGATATATAGATATAGTTATTTACTTTAAATTTACTCAAATTTGTGAAATAGACATGGAATTTAACATCAATGAGACATCGACAGAAATAGCTTCAGTTTCTTATGCAATTTCAAACCCATGCGCCAATTTGGGAGGGGGGGAGTATATTTGGGATGGTCTGTAGGTTAGTGAATAGTCAATGACAATAATCAATGATTGAACTGCAATTTTATGCCAACGCAGAACAGTTTTTTTGGATGCGCAATCGAAACTTCGAACTGGCCCAGCAGAACTATGCGCAGGACAGATTTCCAACATTTCCGTTTCATGATGTTACTCCAGTGTTGTATTGAGGTCACTGCTCCTGGCCTGATCGCAGGCCTAAAGTGTTAAAAATTCAGGATTGCAAGAATACATTTCCGGGAATTTCGCAATTTTCAACGAACACAATTTATGGTTTCATTTGGCAGTATTTGTAGCAAGACTTTGTGCGATCATTTCGTTGGAAAGAGACGGAAATATGTTATCTAAATTGTGAAGTAAGAAAGTTTTAATTGAAATGGCAAGTGCTTCATCAGACAGTGTTCCTGTTGATGATATCAAAGATCTGCTCACATGTTCGATGTGTTCAAATACTCTCAATGATCCAAGAAGCTTGCCTTGCTTGCATAGTTTTTGTAAAGGATGTTTAGGTACGTATATGATTTTCTTTGTTTAAAGGATCTACTTGTGTGCGTGCTTGCAAAATTTCTTGTGTGTGCGAAATTTGTAATATATTGTAAATCGATCATGTCAAGGTGACTGATGTAATAGAGTGTCATTATTTCTCTGCAATCGTTTACAGTAAGACTGATCTGCATATGCGGTCATCCATTTAATACGTACGCAACTGGGGGGGCTGGTTGTATTTTGCAGTCGGTCACCCGAAAATTCTGTGACCCCTCGCCATTATGTAATTTTTTTGTATGAGCCACCCTTTGGGTAGTCTTTTATTTTTGGTAACATCCCCCCCTAAAAAATCAAGGCTTAATAGAATATGCCTATTTGCCTAGATTTTCATTCAAAATATTACATTTAATGTAATATAACCGTTTTAATGGCATTATGTATAACGAGCACATCAAATTGAAATAAGAATTGAATCAATTGAACAGAAATATAAAAAAAAAACAATCTCGCCATTCAATGGGTTGATATTAAAAGAAGGAAAAATCAATTTCTGCTCGTTTTGTAATTTCCCTCCCTGAGCGTGTTCTGACAATAGGTGCATTTATAGCTCGTGACTCGAGATCCTCTTCACCAATGACTGCCAGGATAATGTCATCTTCATGCTGTAACTCAGGTTCAGATTGTGACTCAGATTCTGAATCGGGTTCCGACTCGGACTCAGGTTCAGACTCGGACTCAGGGGCAGACTCGGATTCAGAAAAAGATGTGTGATAAACCTCTTCTGTGTCCACTTGGTGTGTACATTGATCTTGAGCGTTCCAATGTTTCATTATTGCGTGAACCTTTCTTTTCCTTCATGTACTGTAAGAGTCTGTGATGTCTTAAATATTTATTCAGCTCAGGAACTCTCAGTTTACTCAGTTCTTTCCTTTCATCACATAACCTCACCCAGTCATAATCTTCATATTTCTTTTCCTTTTCAACCCTTCGCTGCTTTGCTGATTCTTCAGCTCTTTTCTTTTTTTTAAATGCTTTCACTTCAAGATGGTGCAGGTATTCAACCACAAGCGACGGTTTTATGATAAATTTATCTGCAAAGGCAGCCACATTTTCAGCATCAGACAGAGTAAGTTCACCAGTTGCGTGTGCTTTCTTCAACTGTGCTCTTGGCTGAAAATCATCTGGTTCACGATTTTCCTTTGGAGTTGCATAATTATAATATGAGTAGTGAAGCTCTGGGAGACAAGAATAGTCTGGGTATGGTTTGGGACATTTTTCTATGGGTGGTCCAGACCATTCATTACAAAATAAACAGGTTTCGTCTAACTTTATAATATCAATACAGGAAAACTTTAGATACTCTCTGTAGTTATCACCTTCTTCATAATGTTCAGACATGAACGTAATTATATCCAGGGACACGTGTACTATTGGCTCCAGAATTGTGATACCGAAGCAAATAATTTGTGTTATGGAAAAACTGGGATTCTGTCAATACAAAAATACACATAAAATACAATAAAAATGGGAAAGGTGACCGAAAATTTTAAAATAACTACTGTATTGACTAACAACCATAGGTTATTGTTGATAGCTTTTGCACAATTTTGTGTTTTTTTGCATGTATTTTTACTACTGTATGTTTCCATTCACCATTTAGATCTACGTTGTTAAACCAGGTGTTTTCTACATTTTTACCTGGTCTTGGTGTAACGTGAGCAGACATATAACCATGTGGACTAGGTGCTTCGTCAATTCGATCACAAATTTCTTGAGAGCAATGCCAGACATTCTGTTTGACTGTTGTCTCTTCGCGCGCGTTGATATCGTCAGTTGACAACTGTACTAAGTACAAAGATTCAATACATGAGACATACGCAGTACATCAACACACAGTTGCAAATACAATATTCTGCAAAGTATGCTGTAAAAAATCCTTGTTTAGAAATTAAAACCTGCCCTTGTCTAGTACTCTGATCGCAGCATAATATTACCTTTACTAAGTCACCCTGGCTGACGTCTTCAAATAGATCAAAATGACTAAATGGAAGTGACCCACCATCTGCTACAGCATCGCCTGTTTAACGGTTTGCATATTAATATAACACATTTAACACCTCGTACTCATACATGAATTATTTGATATTTAGCAACAGAAGTGTTATTTAATAATGGTATAAACCTACATATACAGCTAGGCATTGGTCCTCTCGGCTGGACATGGATCATTGACTGCATAGTGTACTCTCATTTGCCAGTCTAAATCATACAGTCTAACCAGCTCAGCATCTCGAAATTTTACTTCATAATTGCTGATTGCAACTCCGGGACCTTTATCAGTGTGGAATACTGAACACAAGGACGAACCTTGAATGGCAACCCTCTCTGTTTCATTCACTACGAAGTAACAACTTAGTTTTGTTTGTGTCATTTTCAAACTTTAGCCACAGTTCCTCGTCAACACAAGTAGTTGTTACAATTACCTCATCTCTAAGCAATTCAAGTTCCACCGTAAGGGTAGAACATGATCAACAATATCATTACCAATGGCAATCTGCTCTTGTTCTAACTTGCTTTTTGATTGATTCCAGGCAGCCGTTGACGTAATAACTCCAGACAACACATGTGACATGTTCTATTCTTTTCTTTTCGTATTGACGAAATTGACAATTGGGATAATTTGTAACAGATAGGATATCCTTCTTTTCGGTACTGTCGATAAAGTAGGAAAGGTAATCCCACACCATAGCCGCAAGTTTACGTAGTGCTGGGTCCATTGCAGATGGGCTATCAATCTCGTACAGCCGTGGATGTTCCCACCGTAAAAGCACACTCTCAGATGCCCAAACACTTCCGCTGCTTTCAACATAATGTAATGTGAAGACAAACGATCATCTTTGTACTGTTAAGAATGCGAGTTGAAGTACTGTATTGGCTGCAATGTAATGTTCCACGCGAAGGTATATAGTAAGAATATTTGCAAAAAAGATTGAATTTATTGGAGTCAGTCATTGTCAGTATAGGCAATGCCAATCTCTGTGCTTACTTGTGAAAGCTGTGATATGAGTGAGTGATATAAAAATTCAGCCGGCCGACTTTGACTGTTTGACTGGCAGCCGGTGGAAAAATACTAAATAAAAATATTTAATACCGGCAGACAGGCAAATTGTTATTAAAATCCTTTTTGAAAAATTGGCTCTCCAATACTCAATAGAATGCCGAACTGCTTGTTTTTCATAAAACTATAAATACAAACACATTCTTCCTGGTTTTCGGAATTTTGCGACTCTTGCTGGGATAAATGGCATTCGAAAGGTACTGTTCAAGCCCATGAAAAGCGTCAACATTCTCCAACCCGGACTGACAATAATGACGCGGTATGTAAAATTTTTTGCTTTGTTCTTTGTCCCAACTTCTTGCAAATTGATTTTTCCGATAGTTCATAATTTTAATATATAATTCTACTGTTCAAAATCAGAACGACGTGCAGAAGGATAAAAACCGTCCTGACATTTATAATTGAATGAATCCGCTATTTCTATCAGTCAATTGCTTGCCACCTTTTTCTACTTAATACTTAAAGACATTTATTTACGCTTTTATTAATATTCTTTCCTAAGTTTCCTTCTGTTTTTCATTCCTTTCCTTGTTTCATTTTTAACAGATATTAATAGACACCGATGTCCCAGAACGGCTAAGAAAAGTAGGTCTTGGATTTATCAGCTACCCAAAAGGCAAGAGGGCAAAATACTATATGAGCATCATGAATGAAGCTCATAAAAAGATGAGGTTGACTGGAGAAAGCGACCAATCGTTCAAGAAGAGGTTCACTTCAGAGAGATCAAGGCAAGTATCTAGTTTACCCACCGTCAATACCAGTTCCTGAAACATGTATTAACACTGAAGAGATTTCGACCCTTTCACGTTGTAATGCATCGCATATTGCGAAATTGATATCTGGGAATTACTTCACTAATGCTGCTGGCAGTAGATTACTAACAAATCTCCAGCAACATGTGAGAGACAATGTGTACTGTTTTCTCCAGAGGAGTACACAGAAGAAATGGCAAAAAGCGTAAGAGAGGAAGACGAAGATTTAGAGTCAGGCGATAAGCAGGGAAACGACTATGATAAAGAGTCGGTAGACGGAGAGGAAGGCGAGGACATAGAGTCAGTAGATGAGCAGGAAAACGACTATGATAAAGAGTCGGAAGACGGAGATGACGACGAAGACATAAAGTCGATTGATGAGAAGGAATTCGACTATGATAAAGAGTCGTTAACGTTTATAGACGGAAAGGACGACAAACAATGTGAATCGTTTCAGAAACCTGACACAGATCATGACATTGATGATTTTTTAAATTGAGATAGGGTATTTCACATTGAACTTTCACAGTCATCAGTTGTTGTTAAAATATCGTATTATTTTGTATTTATATTAAAAGGAACAATTTTCCATTTATATACAGTATGCTTACCTTTCCTACATAGTTATGATCAGTATGGGAACAGGGTATAACAATGCTAAATTTCTTAAGGTTGAACCCCCCCCCCCCCTTTGGTGCTTGAATTTTTTGGGTAGTCCCTAAGGGGGGAGGAGTGGTCAAACGTTTTGCAGTTTTTGCGTACACCTATTGATTATGTGACGTCATTTCTATTGTTCTTTGCGTACAAAGGGGGGGGGGGGGGGAAGGGGTACAATTATCGAAACTTTTTGCGTATGTATACTAAATGGATGACCTTTATAGTAGATAAAAACAACAGATATGTAGATACTGACTGTTGCACATCGACAACCATGACTTGGTCATGACCAGTTCGTAACCAGGCATATTAACATAGTTTTATTTGCACTGTACTAGTCAGATGCATCCGCGATCATCACTTCCTAGCTTATATTTTGCTATATATATTGTTCTATTCAATTTATTTTTCTCTACTCAATACCATATTTATAGTATGTGTGTGCGTTGTTGTTGTTTAGGAAAGTATGTTGACCGTCTCCGTGGTGCTGACAAGAACATCGAGACATTTCCATGTCCCACATGTCGCTCAGAGTTTACGCTCAAATCAAATCAAAATGTCGCTGAAATGCCAAGCAATAATTTCATCAAAAGTATGCTGGAAATTATGGCGATTCAACAAAAAGCCAAAGCGTCTACTGCATGTTCACGCTGCCAAGATTCTGCCATTAATCACTGCGCAACATGTGAAGTATTTATGTGTAAGAAATGTTCAGACTGGCATGATAGCTGGTCAGTGTTGAAAAACCATAATGTGTTATCTGTACAGGAACTGAGCAATCCTGAAAGTCAAGTTAAAATGAGAAGAAAGCTTTATTGCATGAAACACGAAGGCGAAATGCTCAAATATTATTGTGAAACATGCAAGGAACTTTGTTGTATAGACTGCGTAGTGTTAAATCATACGAAACCGGACCATTCGTGTGTGGCAGTGAGTGAGGTTGCACAGAAGCAAAGAGAAACATTGCAATCAAGATCCACAACACTTGATGAGAAATTATCTGAAGGAAAGAAAGCTTTGAACAACATTTCCGAGGTGATGAAGTCTCTTGAAAAGAATGCTAAAATTGCTAAAGATCAAATCAACGATCAAAAGGAAAAGATCTTGAAGATTGTGGCAGAAAAACTTGATGAGAGAGCAGAGAAAATGAATGAGGAAGTGGACAAGGTTTATGATGAATTACACAGTGAACTGAGCAAACAACATGATGAAATTAAAGATTATCTTGATAAAGTCCAAGCTTCAGTGTCCTTGCCAAGAAATCTCCTAAAGAGAGGAAGTATCGAAGAAATTCTCTCATCTCAAAAATTGATTGATGAAAATGTTGAGAAGTTGAAAAATGAACAACCAGAGAATCTGGTCGACGTGAATGATGGTGGTATTCAGTTTTTGCCTGACGACATTGGTAAAATTAATGTTGATGAAATTGTTGATAAATTGGGACATGTAAAATGTATGTACAATTTTATCAATACAATACTTGATAATACCTTTACTTAGGAATGTCAGGGATGCACAGTTAAGTCTTGATTCTGGCTGGAACAATAATTTTCCTAATAATGATTCGATGTTCGGACCGTAATTTGTTACAAAGGCATGGTAGGTGCTCTGCTAATTGAATTAACATAGTAACGCTTGCCGTTAACAAGTAAAATTATCTGGCGTTACACAAAGTAAAATAGCAAAGTAATTAACAGACATAGGCAGCTAGTCTGGTTAACCGATTAAAGCCCAACACTTTCCTTTTGACAAGTTAATTATTCGACAATCAAACAGACGAGTGAAATTATTAATTGACAATTGTTAGGCAATTAAAACAAAATAGCATGTTCGGGTGCGTTTGAGCGTATTGTGGCTCAATTAGATTAGCACTCGACGAAAAATAATGTACCCCAGCGGTGTAACACATTAGAAGGTTATACAGTATTGCAACATAACATCATTACAGGGTGTATAATGTGAAAATGTTTACTATTTCTTTTGCTTCTACTTGTTGGAAACTGTAGCCATTGATATTTGAATGACTTGTGTTTACCTGTCTGACATGAGACATACAGTAATAATTACTGGGCAGAATTTGCTACGTTACCTACTCAGCTAGAACATTCTTTCATTGATCTGGTCAAGCCCAAGAGGATGTAGTGAGATGAGTGGGGTGGGGATATCGCCCCCCTCCCATTTTGTTTAGTAAAATCATGTAAAATTCCTATTTTAAAGTTGTAACATGTTTTAAACCAGTAGTAGACACTATGGGGGCAATCACTCAATAATCTCCTTAGACTGTGAATGATAGCTGATTAACTGTATAACAATGGTTTTTACAACTGTAAAAGCTTGGTTTGGCTGCAATTTTAACAAATTGCCATTAAAGACTAGGCAAAAAACATATTGACATCTTCACAACCTTTCACATATCTGAAACAGTACCAAACTAGATAATGTTATTATTTACTGTGGCCCCAGTTGCACGATACCGGATTGCTCTCGTACTGGATTACTTTCCATACCGGATATGCGTTTGTATCATGTGACTGGGCCCTGTATCCAATTTAATAAAACTGTATCATCAGTCTCAGAGATCTTATCCAAGATCTTTCTATGATATCTGACCATGATCTTACTATGATACTACCTGTGATATAGCAGTGATCTATCCAAGTTTTTTCCATGATCTTATGCGTGTTCCTCTGTGACTTGGTTTCAATTCCTGTAATATGCATTTAGGGAGCTTCCAGCTTGGCGCCGTATAATTAAACAATAATGACTTTGGACCTGTATAGCGCCTATGTGCGCACCCCCCCTGCACCCCCCAGTAGATCCGCCTATGGTTTAGCCTGCGTAGCAGGCGTTTGAAAGGGGGGGAGGGAAACGGAGGGGAGGGGGGAGAAACGGAGAAGCGAAACGAGAAGGAATCGGGGGGAGGAAGGGGAGGAAACGCCTGCCGTGAAGGCCTATGTATTTGCATTTCTACGGCCGCTGGCGGCCGTAAAAATCTGATTGGCTGACACCGGTCATTAGTATTCAGGGGTTTCCTGATACTATCAATGCAAGATGGCGCGCTTCGAAGGCGAACATACTGACAATCTTCTTTCGAGAGCTCTTGAAGATCTTGGGAAGATCTCCTTGATGAAATTTCTTGGCTAAATCTCTCTCTGGGGTTACTGTGCTCGGAAGCTGTCTCAGTGCTTCTTTCAGCGTCATCAACATATGCAGCGACGGTGTTTTCTTCTTGCGCTTTTGTCGAAGAAACTGCCTCCTTTACAAAGCTATACAGCTCAGCAGCGTTTCTGATTTTTCTTCCACAAGGCCTGCACACTCTCCCGGACAAACTTTCACTTGCAGCTACCTTAAATCCAATGGATTCGCATGCGTCTGCGAGAATCAAATTAAGGCTTTCTAGTCTGCGCGATGGCTTGAACAAACTTTCAAATGTGGTATTATTTCCACCAACAGACGTTAGCCTGCTTTCACAGAACCTACAATTATCGTTAACGCTTGCTTCTTTCTGCTGTCGTCCTCGTTTTTTTACTACTTTTCTCGGAGTTTCAGTTTGAGACATGAATATACATGAGAACTGCGACAAATAATTGTTATTCGAGACATAAACAAATCTCGCCACTCGTGCGTGACATTCACAGGGAAAACCCGCGCTGATTTGCGCTGATCACTGATTGATCAGCTGGGTAATTAGCGCTGATAGTGGGCGGAAATGCAAATACATAGGCCTTCACGGCAGGCGTTTCCTCCCCTTTCTCCGTTTCTTCCCCTCCGTTTCTCCCCCCCTCCTCCGTTTCTTCCTCCTCCCCTTCTCCCCCACCCTCCCCTTTCAAACGCCTGCTATGCAGGCTACCTATGGTTTAGACCATCTTACAGCCTAGCAAGATCTTAACATGTTGCTATCAACTGAACATATTATCAAGTTCTTTCCTATATTCTATCGCACCAAAAACGTACCAAAATCATACCAATTAAGATGTTCCCTGATTATATTAGGATGATTTTCCAGAGATCTTGGCAAACATACTAACATAGGATTCATTGTTTAGGTGATCCATCTGTACCTGATAATTTAAGAAAGTCTTCTAGTATTTTGAAAGGAGAGGTTACCTTCATGAGACAACTACGGAAATGGTTGGGAGAGAAGTGTAAATGGAATCTTTGTTACCGTGCTTCTAGAGATGGTTGGAGAGCTCAAGATTTTCACAGACATTGTGACAATAAAGGGCCAACCGTAGTTTTGGTGAAAACCAATAATTCCATCTTTGGTGGATACACTGACCAAAACTGGGAAGGTATGTATGATATATTGATATTTCTACATGTTTAAGCTATATATATTCGTCCTGCAAACTGCTGTACTCGTATTTATATGTAAGGCTAGGCTCATATCTAACAAGTAAATTGATTTATCGTATAATAATAATTCCATTTTAATGCTATTTAATTAATGTTTATAAGCACAGTTCTACTATGGCCAATGGTTGATTGAATGCGTCAAATGCGCTTGTCAGTTTATCGCAAGACAGAGCAAAGGTGAAATGAAATGAACTTAACATTAAGAGTCTGACACAGTCTGCAAGAACTACATCACTACATGCATTTGTTGCAAAAAACCGTTTTTGTTAAGCTTTATTAGACTTTATCTTAAGTTTTGTTAGACGAAAATATATAACTAATTTGCCCCAAGACGTCACTGTATCGTCGGTGTAAATCTAACCCTAGTGTTTAATATGCCTGAGAGACTATTGAATATCAAACATTCTGTTCATTTTGTTCGATTTTAAGGTGTTGATGGTATATATAAACATTCTAACTCGTCATTTCTATTCTCGCTACGCTCGCTTTCCTTATTACTATCCCGAAATGACGTCATAAGAGTAGGTTTGTTAATATGGAAATTACTCCTATATAGTTGTCATGCAAATTGGTGAACCCGTCAGGTATTTTAAATAACGTCAATTGGACAAAAATTATTTCGATTGTATCCAAAAATTAAATGATTAATATATTTATAAGGGTCTAGAAACTACTGTAATTAAATATTTTATTAACATTAATTATTAATTTCGTCCTATTTTAAGGTGGTGGTGAATACAAACGTTCCAACTCGTCATTTCTATTTTCCCTGCGGAACAAAGACAACCTTGCTCCATTTATTGCCAACATCATGCAAGGTGAGGAGCAGCATGCAATTTACTGTTACTCTGGTGATGGACCAATCTTTGGTGGAGGTCATGATCTGCTCATTTGTGGCGATCCTCAAGTTAATCAATCATCATACAGCAATTTTGGAAACACATATCAACTTCCTCCTGGTTATGTCCATGGCAGTGAACAAGCAAAGAACCTTCTTGCTGGTCAGTACTATTTCAAAACAACAGAAATTGAAGTCTTCAACTGAAAACTGTCCTTGGTTACTTACATTAAGCAAACTATTACATTACATTCACCACCGGCCTTAACAATCAATATTACACAGTGATAGTGCATGATTTTACTTGCATTACTATGAAGTAATTCGAATTAATTAAGATTTAGAATTTAACATTGGCCATTATCCCCTGTAAATGCTCTACCTTACAGTTACTAGAGTCAACAAATGAATGACCAGAAAGTTTGTCATTGGCCATTAACCTCCGTACAGGTACAGTAGCAGTTATTAGAGTCAGCAAGTGAATGGCCACGACGAAAATGAGCGTACACATCACTTTGATGCCAATGAATAGTTGCGGAATAAATTTTTTTCAAAGATTTTGAAAAGTCCTTTTTTCGTCAAAAACATTTTTTGAGTCCTCTAGACATTTTTCGCAAAATTTTGATTAACGGAAATTCAAGATCTTCAAAAATGCCCAACATTTTTGACATTATTAGCGAGCTTCCGGCCAAATGTAAACCCAATTTTCTGCTGACGTTGGCCGGCATAGCATGTTGTAGTCTTGTTCTGTTGAGTAACAACTGTTATAAATTCTACACAGTAGATTAGTACCTTATGCTTGTATTTGTTATAGAATAAAATAGTAGTAAGATTTGAATATAATTTTATGTTAAATTTTATTATATAATATCTCGAACATTCTACAAAAATATAGACGTATTGCGAATCTCGAGATTTTACGCGCCTCAATTTATAACATTAGGCTATGGCCATAGTTTTCATTTACATATGGAATTGGAAATTCGTTATAGTGAATTCCCTGGCCTGATGTTATGAATTGAAGTGAGTAAAATGCCGACTCAGAACGCGTCATTCTGATGCGCAGTCGACTTACAGTCGAGATTCGCGATCTGTGTATACTGCACACTTTAAAATAAATACTGCACAAGGTGTGTAATGCTGCACACTAAAGTAGGTCCTGTTTACCCTACAGATAGTGTAACCCTGGTTAAAGGCTATATTTTGGTTACATAAGTCATGTTAACGCGTCAGGTAGTTCATGCATTGTTTACAGATTTTAGAAAGGCCTTTAACCTCGTTGATCATAGGATCTGCTTATCAAACTCGCTAAATTGAACATTAATAAGAGTTTCTGGTTATGGATAAAGAGTTTTCTATCAGGAAGATCTCAGCAAGTAAACCTGTACAGGGTATTTTATCAACTTCTATGCCTTGTCCAGCTGGAGTCCCTCAATGGTCAATAATATCTCCAATCCTGTTTAACGTGTTTGTTAATTATCTTGAAGACTCTGTGCCTGATGATGTCACCGTCAGCACGTGTAAATACGCGGCCGGTTGTACCCAAGATGAATTAATATCTGCGGAATCACAAAGTAATATGCAAGAGGTAATCAACGCTGTATCCAAATGGGCTGATGAAAATAAAATGGAATTGAATTCAAAGAAAACTAAGGATATGTGGATATGTTTCCGTAAAGCATTCCCGGAACCTCCCAAACTAACAATAGGAAACAGTGGAATTGAAAGAGTTGAAAATTTCAACTCTGCTGGGAGTTTGGCAACAAAATAATTTCAAATGGAACAAGCATGTTTTCGAGATTGTGCGCAAGGCTAACAAGAAACTCTTCCATCTGAGGGAATGGAGGCGATCAAAGCTTCCGGTAGAAGTCGGACTTACAACTTATATTTCGAAAATAATACCGATATTGGAATAAGCATCACCAGTATGGGGCGATCTCCCTAAATACCTAGAGAAAGAAACAGAGCAGGTGCAGACAAGAAGCATGAGGATAATTGGTCTTCCCAAGGACCATCTTCCATCGCTTAGTAAAAGAGGATTCGAAGCCACTAAGAAAGAACTTTTGAAGATACAACCAGACGAAGAACACCCATGCTATGAGTTTTAGTCATTACAGGCAAAAAGTTATAATTACAATCTTAGGAATAAGAATCAACTAAACGTAATAACATCGGGGACAGATAGACATAGGAACTCCTTTATTCCAAGAGCATGTCGTAGCGTATTTTTGAATATTTATAAGAACAATACTGCTTGTATAGCTGTAAATCCATTGTATTTTTAAACTTCAGATGGATCAATAAAGTATTATTATTATTATTAATAGGTAGGGAAACGGCGCTATACCAAATGGATCATGTTTTATCTGCTCTTGTTGATGCAATAAAACACAAAAAGACCATGGCATTGAAATGCAGCAAAGACTTAAAAGCAGGGCCTTTTTTAACTAATGCACTGGGGGGGCAAATGCCCCCCCAGCCTCCATGTTTGCCCCCCCAGTCAACTATGTTTGCCCCCCCAGTGAAGGGCCCTTGTGTGCAAAGTATAAGCAAACTTTATAATAATTTGGAGGAAAATTATGGTATTATCACAAGCAAAACAGGGTCGGTTTAGATAGTATAGATAAAAAATAGGAATATGTAGTATAGTCCGGGAAATTTTTTTTTACCTTTACCCCAACCCCCCCCTCCCCCCCCCCGTCGACAACAAAACGAATAATATTTATTGACTAACGTTGACGGTCATCTACTTGTTAGGTCCCCCTTTCGATTATTGCCCCCCCACTAACGATTTCTTAAAAAAGGCCCTGCTTAAAAGGGGTCTTATAATTACATACGGATATAGTTATTTACTTTAAATTTACTCAAATTTGTCAAATAGACATGGAATTATAACACCAATGAGACATCGACAGAACTGGCTTCAGTTTCTTATGCAATTTCAAGCCCATGCGCCCATATGGGGGGGGGGAGTATATTTGGGATTGTCTGAGCGTTAGTGAATAATCAATGATAATCAATAATAATGCATGTTATTATTCAACTGCAATTTTATCCCAACGGAGAATCCTTCATTTGGATACGCAATCGAAACTTCGAACTGGCTTATATGGTAGCTTGTACACTGGGGTATAAGAATGCTCATATTTGGTCATTTGGTGGGGCGTACCTATATTAGGAGGTTTTGCGGTAATACGAAATGCCGCTAAATTAGTTGTTTAAGCGTTTTCCAGACATCCAGATTAGTGACCATGCAATAGTAGGGTGTATAACCTTACCTCAATGTAAACAGCCGTGTTTTATCCCTCTTTAACTTGTATGGTCACCCGAACAGTGAATATTAGGGCCGCAATGTAAACTACTGGGAAACCAGTAATCTGTGTTACGCAAATAAAGTGTCTGTAAGTGTCTATATAAATAGCCATTATTCATTTTACACTCTTGGTAGGGTCGCAATATGGAAAGATTACGTTTTTCGGGGAAATTTTTTCGATTCGTTTCTCGCGAACATATTCGCCTAATATAAAACGGGCTTAAGCCTGTTCAATCGTAACGCACCGTAGAATAGTTTTATTGTAGTCAGGCAGACTACAATAATTTTATTGTATTGCACCGTAGAATAGTCGAAGTCATAAAGGCTGTTTTCCACATCAAACATTTCGTAACGTATCGTAGCATTTTCGTTTGTGTCGAAGTCGTTAGTTCTACTCGAGTGCTCAGGAAACAAAGAAATAATGCTGATAATGTATCGCCGTTTCAGATCCTCAACTTATTGGACTGAAATTTGATACAGTGACAAATAAAGCTATATCGAAAACACAATCTGTGCTATAAATTAGACTGAAGAAATTTTGAAAAACATTGATTGGTGTTTTAACTATGAAAACATTGAAAAGTCAATCAGTCAAGCTTTACAAGCAAACCTGGTCATAATGGTAGAAGGAAATTTATCCAGGGAAGTTAATATAAAAAATATGAGGAAAGCCGACAAGTTTGAGAAAGTATTGTCAATGAAGATTATAAATCCTCGATTATGGATTATTATAGTCTCCCTGGCTTATCTATTTCAGTCGGATTGGAGGGGGGGTTACTTGTTGGGGAAGGGTGTGGCTAGAGAGGTGGGCTTATTGATTTAGTTTAGTCAAAATGCAGTCAGCTTTATTCAAAGACAGTGAACTCAGCATTCAAATTACACTGTTATAATAATGGTTTACAAATTATAACAATGATTTACCATGATTATGAAAGAGAAAACGATCAGAAGCTAAATTGAAACTAGAAGGAACTTCGGGGATTATGAATAAATCTACTGGAGTCAGTAAAAATTTGTTTGTTGTAATTAATGGAGAAGGGGGTAGCTTAATCAGAGGGGGCTTTAAAAATGTATTCCTTTAAAGAAGAAGGGGCTTATTAGAGAGGAGGGGTTATTCGAGAGGAAGGCCTTGCACTCAAAACGGCTATCTACGCACTTCCGTTTCTGTAACTTCTTGTGTAGTTCATATTTAATATTTGAAGGTTGTCAATTTCAGAAAAGTAAAAACGTGAATACAGAACTATCAACTGTAAATAAACAAGGAATTTGTACAAAATGAGCCTAGTATACTGGTTACATGTACGTGACAGAATGACTGATATAATTTAAGGAAGGCGAAACGTATTCACAATACTATTGCAATACCATTGTAAGCGATACAGTATTTCTGAAAACGACAGAGAGCATTATTGACAACTAATCAAATGTTATACTGAAATATACAAACAATTACAGAAACGAAAATGTGCAAGTATTTCCGTTTGACTGTAATAAAAGATTTACGGGTAATACGGATATCGACAACCCCATATATTTTGCTTTATTGATTATCCTAGTCCAGTGGTTGTATTGAGGTCACTGCCCCAGCCTGATCGCGGGTTGGAGTGCTAAAAATATCAGGGTTATTCGAGATTCCAAGAATCACACTTCCGGGATTTCCCAACACATTTGATGCGATCATTTCGTTGAAAAAAAGACACAAATATGTTATCTAAACTGTGAAGTAAGAAAGTTTTAATTGAAATGGCAAGTGCTTCATCAGACAGTGGTCCTGTTGATGAAATCAAAGATCTTCTCACATGCTCGTTGTGTTCAAATACTTTACATGAACCAAGAAGCTTACCTTGCCTGCATAATTTCTGTAAAGGATGTTTAGGTACGTATATTTTCTTTGTTTAAAATATCTACTTGGGTGCGTGCTTGCATTATTTTTTCTCAGCGCGAATTTTGTATTCAAATTGTAGTATTGAGGCCTGGTTTCGATTTGATTGTCTTGACCATGTCAAGGTGACCGATGTAATAGAGTCAATATATTGTTTCCATCCATCAAACTGACGTTACGCAATTTTCAAAGATTTTCATATTCGTTTTTCTTCATCAATTTGGTTAGGGTTAGGTTTTAGGGTTAGGGTCAGTTACAAAGTTTTTAACTTTACTTCAAAGTTGAAAAAATGAAGTAACGTCAGTTTGGTAGATGGAAACAAGTGGCGACCCTTAAAATGGGGTTTGAAAATGGGTCTTTGTCAGTGCCCGTGATCACAATTAGGATTATCAGCGGTATATGATGATAACATTGAATGTTTCCAGAGGAGTGTTTCCTTGTGTTTCCTGATGTTTCCTTCTGATCCTACCCCCTTGCCTAACCCTAAACCCTAACCCAGAAGGAAACACTCAATGTTATCATTGTGATCGCGGGCAATGACAAAGAATGCCCGGGATGTAGTAAAATCCCATAAAGTGCCACTAATCGCAAAAATTATTTTTGTTTATGTGTAATATTTGTATCATTCTGAGAAGAAATGTAATATATCTTTATAGTAAAAATCCTCATCTCGATCAACTTTTTCACTCACCAACTTTCCGGATATGATGTTATTAGATGAATTTTAGCATGAAGAAACAAAGGAAAACGAATTTACAATTCACCTAATGACATCATATCCGGTAGATTTAACAGTGAAAAATTGATCAAGATGAGGATTTTTAATCTAAAGATATGATATGATTTAATCTAAAGATTAAAAATATATTACATATCTTCTCAGAATGATACAAATATTACACATATATAAAAGAATTTTTGCGATGAGTGGCACTTTAACACTGATCTGCATACAGTACATAAAAGCAACAGATATATAACTATACTGACTGTTTCACATCTGCGAGACTGACTTGGTAGTTGGTACATAGTTATATACTAGTCAAATTCTTCCGCGACAATCCTATCGTAGTTAGTTATATTTTCTGTACCATTCTGCCTTCGTTCTCTCTGAATAGTATGCTTGTTTTCGTTATTTTTCTATTTAATTATTCTTCTCTACTCAATACCATATTTATAGCGCGTTGTGCGTTGTCGTTGTTTAGGAAAGTATGTTGATCGTCTCCGCGGTGCGGACAAGAACATCGAGACATTTCCATGTCCTACATGTCGCTCAGAATTTACACTCAAATCAAGCCAAGATGTCACTCAAATGACAAGCAATAATTTCATCAAAAGTATGCTGGAAATTATGGCAATTAAACAAAAAGCGAAAAAGTCTACTGCATGTTCACGCTGCCAAGATCCAGCCATTAATCACTGCACATCATGTGAAATATTTATGTGTAAGAAATGTTCAGAGTCCCATGATAGCTGGCCAACCCATGAAAGCCACAATGTGTTATCTGTACAGGAACTGAGCAATCCTGAAAGTCAAGTTAAAATGAGAAGAAAGCTTTATTGCATGAAACACAAAGACGAAATGCTCAAATATTATTGCGAAACATGCAAGGAACTTTGCTGTATAGACTGCGTAGTGTTAAATCATACGAAACAAAACCATTCGTGTGTGGCAGTGAGTGAGGTTGCACAGAAGCAAAGAGAAACATTGCAATCAAACTCCACAACACTTGATGAGAAATTATCTGAAGGAAAGGAAGCTTTAAACAACATTTCCGAGGTGATGAAGTCTCTTGAAAAGAATGCTAAAATTGCTAAAGATCAAATCAAAGAACAAAAGGAAAATATCTTGAAGATTGTGGCTGAAAAACTTGATGAGAGAGCAGAGAAAATGAATGAGGAAGTGGACAAGGTTTATGATGAATTACACAGTGAACTGAACAAACAACATGATGAAATTAAAGATTATCTTGATAAAGTCCAAGCTTCAGTGTTCTTTCCAAGAAATCTCCTAAAGAGAGGAAGTATCGAAGAAATTCTCTCCTCTCAAAAATTGATTGATGAAAATGTTGAGAAGTTGAGAAATGAACAACCAGAGAATCTGGTCGCAGTAAATGATGGTGGTATTCAGTATATTCCTGGTGACATTGATAAAATCAATGTTGATGAAGTTGTAGGTAAATTGGGATATGTAAAATTAAAAGGTATGTACAAGATGTGCTGTGTAGTATACGGTCACTGTACAATAAAGTAGGGAATAGTTAGTTTGATATAGGCTATGAAAAGAGGAGTTCAACTGCATTACTTCATACTTAATCTTACTTACTCTGATAATTAGGTGGGTGCTTAATTTTGGCTGAATCGAAACTCTGATTTTTTCCCCATTTGAAGTTCAGGCCAGAATTTAGTAAAAAGCGTGGTTGGAACTTTGTGAATTGATTTAATGACGAGTAAAATCGTCTGGTGTTACACAGAGACAATCATAGGCCGCGGAAGCATCTCAAAAGTAGGGGTGTACTGCCTAAAAGTGGCACCTGTCAGTGGCAAACCCGGCGTCATTTTGGAGGGGCGGGGGGGGGGTAAATAATCCTGAAGGTACAATATAAGGAACAAGCATTATATGTGGGTCCGACCGGATTCTTTCGGGAAAAATTTGAATTCCTAGGTCTCTGCAACACCATTTCCTGTATTCTGAGGCAACTTTTTTACAGACCTAATCTAAACAGTTCATTTCAGGAAAGGGGGGCACATGCCCCAGTGCCCCCCCCCGGTTCCGCCGCCCCTAGAGACTATAATAACAAAATACGACTCATCATGAGATTACATTTCCCCCTATTTAATGAGTAAAATCATGTAATGTTGGCAAAATACCGAAGTAGGTTGCTTAGGGGACATTGTGGCTAAATTGGTAGAAAGTCAAGGAGAAATACAGTATCAGATCAGAAAGAGTGGAGCATGTTAGGTGATATTTAGTATTATTTACAGCATACAGGAAACGTTTACATGCAGTACTTTACATTATTTTTATTTCTGCTTTTTGGAAACAGCCCATAATATTTCAGTGACTTGCCAAGATCATTGTCTACTAATTAAAACCCTTCTACTACGTAACAGGAATCTTGTAGAGATTTTACCAAGTTTGTCAGCTTAGAAGTCATTGTATAGGTAATGTACCTACAATTTTAAATTTAGAAAACTACTCTAATATTTTGCATGGAGAGATTGCTTTCATGAAACAACTACAGAAATGGTTAGGAGACAAATGTAAATGGAATCGTTGTTACCGTGCTTCCAGAGATGGTTGGAGTACTTTGGATTTTCACAGACATTGTGACAACAAAGGACCGACAGTGGTTTTGATAAAGGCCAATAATTGTATCTTTGGTGGATACACTGACCAAAACTGGGACTCAAGTATGTAAGATAATGATTTACATACTTGAACGATACGTTAAAGGGAGGAAATTCTTTATTGTAAATGTCGTCAAAATGTAGTCAAATGATCCATATTGCCAATTCCCATCAAATGAAGGTACGATATGGGAGCTCCGTTATGTGTCCGTCGGCAAACGAAGTCGTTTTGCAGAAAATTTAAAATGCGGCATTTGAAATATAATTAAACAAATTATTTACAGGCGCAATTGCTGTTGTGCTGCTGTTACAACATGAACATGAATTTTTTCTAACTATGTTTTAAGATAATTGAAACTCGGTGTTATAAGTATTGGCAAAACAATTTTGCTATTTCTGCGTCTTTTTCTTGTTCGTTGTCTCTAAAATAAGCATGTTTAGGGGGAATTGTTTCATAGTAAATCTGCAGCTTAGAAAGCATGCAGGAAATGGCATTTCCGGGCTTCAATTTTCAAAATGTTCTCGGGGGAGCATGCCCAGGGACGTAACTTGGGTCTAAACATTAGGGGGGGTGTTGGATCATTTTGCCCGACAAAAAAGGGCCGCAAAAGCCAAAATGGTTTATGGAGGCGCTCATGCCGCTAGCGGGAAAGCCACTAGGGGGGTATGGGGGCATGCCTCCCCAGAAAATTTTGAAACGTGGAGTCTCTGAAACGTCATTTTATGCACTTTGGGGGAAGATTTTATAGAATTCTGATGGTCAGTTTATCGCAAAAAAATTCGGAAAGTAGGGAGAGAGCAAAGGTGAAATGAAATGAACTTAACATTAAGAGTCTGTCACAGTCTGCAACAACTACATCACTACATCCAGTTGTCGCAAAAAACATTTGTGTTAAGCTTTATTAGACTTTATCTTAAGTTGTTAGACGAGAATATATAACTAATTTGCCCCAAGACGTCACTGTATCATCGGTGTAAGTCGAACCCTCGTGTTTAATATGCCTGAAAGACTATTGAATATCGAACATTCTATTCACTTTGTTCGATTTTAAGGTGTTGATGATATATATAAACATTCCAACTCGTCATTTATATTCTCGTTACGCTCGCTTCCCTTATTACTATTCCGAAATGATGTCACAAGAGTTGGGTTGGGGTAAGGTTTGTTAATATGGAAATTCCTCCTATATAGTTGTCATGTAAATTAGTGTACCGTCCGGTATTTGAAATAACGTCAATTGGACAAAAATCATCTCGATCGTGTCTAAAAATTAAATGATTCATATATTTATAAGGATCTAGAAACTACTATAATTAAATATTTTATTAACATTTAATTATTAATTCTGTCCTATTTTAAGGAAGTTATACATACAAACGTTCCAACTCGTCATTTCTATTTTCCCTGCGGAACAAAGACAACCTTGCTCCATTTCTTGCCAACATCAAGCAAGGTCAGGAGCAGCATGCAATCTGCTGTCACTCTGGTTATGGACCAATCTTTGGTAGTGGTAATGATCTGTGCATTAATGACAATCCTCAAGTTAATCAATCATCATCCAGCAATTTTGGAAAGACATATCAACTACCCCCTGGTTATGTCTCTGGCAGTGAACAAGCGAAGAACCTTCTTGCTGGTCAGTACAAATTCTTAACAACAGAAATTGAAGTCTTCAACTGAAAACTGTCCTGGTTACTTACATTAAGCAAACTATTACATTACATTCACCACCGGCCTTAGCAATCAATATTACACAGTGATAGTGCATGATTTTACTTGCATTACTATGAAGTAATTAGAATTAATAAAGATTTAGAATGTAACATTTTCAAGAATTAACATTGGCCATTATCACCTGTAAATGCTCTACCTTACAGTTACTAGAGTCAACAAATGGCCAGAAAGTTTGTCATTGGCCATTAACCTGCGTACAGGTACAGTAGCAGTTATTAGAGTCAGCAAGTGAATGGCCACGACGAAAATGAGCGTACACATCACTTTGATGCCAAAACAATGAAAAGTTACGGAGTAAAAATTTCTTTTTCAAAGATTTTGACAGTCATTTTCTCGTTCAAACATTTTTTGAGTTCTCAAAATTTTGGTTAACGGAAAGTCAAGATCTTTAAAAATGCCCAACATTTTTGACATTGTTATCGAGCTTCCGGCCAAATGTAAACCCAATTTTCTGCTGACGTTGGCCGGCATAGCATGTTGTAGTCTTGTTCTGTTGAGTAACAACTGTTGTAAATTCTACATAGTAGATTAGTACCTTATGCTTGTATTTGTTATAGAATAAAATAGTAGTAAGATTTGAATATAATTTTATGTTAAATTTTATTATATAATATCTCGAACATTCTGCAAAAATATAGACGAATTACACGAAATATGAACTTGTGATAGAAAATAGAAACTTTGTCATGACAAGTAAAAAAGTAGGAACTTAAATACATATTAAAGCAGTTTGTGCACATAGGTAGTTTCTATTGAGTGAAAGTGATTATATGATCCCGCCGCTTGTCCTGCCTAGACGGGATCCCGGCATGTGTTGTGGGATCACGTCTGACCGGGATGAGAAATTAGGGATGAGCATGCCTTCTGAAGATGCGTATATCGCATTTCTGAAACTAAAAAGGGACATGACATCAAACGCTATACCAGCTTTACCCTTACCCGGCAGTGCATTTTATCCATATAGACACGCCATGCCATCTAAATGGGATTCCAGGCTCGGCTGGACAGAAACGTCTCAACACGCCAATAGCCCGGATCAACTCTTCCATCTGAGGGAATGCAGCCGATCAAAGCTTCCGGTAGAAGTCGGACTTACAAGTTATATTTCGAAAATAAGACCGATATTGGAATATGCATCACTAGTATGGGGCGGTCTCCCTAAATACCTAGAGAAAGAAATAGAGCAGGTGCAGACAAGAACCACGAGGATAATTGGCCTTCCCAAGGACCATCTTCCATCGCTTAGTAAAAGAAGAAACGAAGCCACTAAGAAGGAACTTCTGAAGATACAAGCAGACGAAGAACACCGATGCTATAAATTTTTGCCTATGACTAAAATCCTAATTACAATCTTAGGAATAAAAATCAACTAAACGTAATAATATCGGGGACAGATAGACATAGGAACTCTTTCATTCCAAGAGCATGTCGTAGGTATGTCGTTGTATAGATGTAAATCCATTGTATTTTTAAACTTAAGATGGATCAATAAAGTATTATTATCAATAGGTAGGGAAATGACGCTATACCAGATGGATCATGTTTTATCTGCTCTCGTTGATGCAATAAAACACGAAAAGACCATGGCATTGAAATACAGCAACCAAAGGACCAAGACTTAAAGGGGTTTTATAATTATATACGGATATAGTTATTTACTTTAAAGTTACTCAAATTTGTCAAATAGACATGGAATTATAACATCAATGATACATCGACAGATTTCAAGCCCATGCGCCCATATGGGTGGAGGGGGGAGTATTTTTGGGATTGTCTGAGCGTTAGTGAATAGTCAATGACAATAATCAATAATAATGCATGTTATTATTCAACTGCAATTTTATCCCAACACAGAACACTTCATTTGGATGCGCAGTCGAAACTTCGAACTGACCTCTATGGTGGCTTGTACACGGGGGTATAAAAATTCTCATATTGGGCCATTTGGTGGAGCGTACCTATGTTGGGAGGTTTTACGAAATGGTAATACGAAATGCCCCTAAATTTTTTGTTTAAGCGTTTTCCAGACATCCAGATTAGTGACCATGCAATAGTCTTACCTCAATGTAAACAGCCGTGTTTTATCCCTCTTTAACTTGTATGGTCACCCGAACAATGAATATTACGGCCACAATGTAAACTACTGGGAAACCAGTAATCTGTGTTACGCAAATAAAGTGTCTGTAAGTGTCTATATAAATAGCCATTATTCATTTTACACTCTTGGTAAGGTCGCAATATGGAAAGATTACGTTTTTCGGGCAATTTTTTGGATTCGTCTCTCGCGAACATATTCGCCTAATATAAAACGGGCTTAAGCCTGTTCAATCGTAAAGCACCGTAGAATAGTTTTATTGTAGTCAGGCAGACTACAAGAATTTTATTGTATTGCACCGTAGAATAGTCGAAGTCATAAAGGCTGTTTTCCACATCAAACATTTCGTAACGTATCGTAGCATTTTCGTTTGTGTCGAAGTCATTAGTTCTACTCGAGTGCTCAGGAAACAAAGAAATAATGCTGATAATATATCGCCGTTTCAGATCCTCAACTTATTGGACTGAAATTTGATACAGTGACAAATAAAACTATATCGAAAACACAATCTGTGTTAATTGGACTGAAGAAATTTTGAAAAACATTGATTGGTGTTTTAACTATGAAAACATTGAAAAGTCAATCAGACAAGCTTTATAAGCAAGCCTGGTCATTATAATAGAAGGAAATTTATCCAAGGAAGTTAATACCAAAAATATGAGGAAAGCCGACAAGTTTGAGAAAGTATTTCCAATGAAGACTATAAATCCTCGATTATGGATTATTATAGTCTTTCTAGCTTATCTATTTCAGCCGGATTGGTGGGAGTTTACTTATTGGGGAAGGGTGTGGCTAGAGAGGAGGTCTTATTGATTTAGTTTAGTCAAAATGCAGTTAGCTTTATTCAAAAACAATTAACTTTAAAAATGTATTCCTTTAAAGAGGAAGGGGCTTATTAGAGAGGAGGACTGGTATTTCAGCGAGAAGGGCATATTACAGAGGAAGGCCTTGCAGTCAAAACGGAAATATCTGCACACTTCCGTTCTGTAACTTCTTGTGTAGTTCATTTTAATATTTGAAGGTTGTCAATTTCAGAAAAGTGAAAACGTGGATACAGAACTACCAACTGTAAATAAACAATGAATTTGTACAAAATAAATTGGCAAGATAGTGTGTATGAGCCTAGTATACTGGTTACATGTACGTAACATGAATGACTGATATAATTTAGGGAAGGCGAAACGTATTCACAATATTATTGCAATACCATTGTAAGCGATACAATATTTCTGAAAACGATAGATAGCATTATTGACAACTAATCAAATATTATACTGAAATATACAAACACAAACGGAAATGTGCAAGTATTTCTGTTTGGCTGTAATAAAGGATTTACGAATAATACGGATATCGATATATTTTGCTTTATTGATTACCTTAGATCTTAGTCCAGTGTTTGTATTGAGGTCACTGCCCCAGTCTGATCGCGGGTTAGAGTGCTAAAAATATTCAGGGTTATTCAGGATTCCAAGAATTACACTTCCGGGAATTTCGCAATTTTCAACGAACCCAACACATTTGATGCGATTATTTCGTTGAAAAGAAGACACAAAATATATGTTATCTAAATTGTGAAGAAAGAAAGTTTTAATTGAGATGGCAAGTGCTTCATCAGACAGTGGTCCTGTTGATGAAATCAAAGATCTGCTCACATGCTCATTGTGTTCAGATAATTTACATGATCCAAGAAGCTTGCCTTGCCTTCATAATTTCTGTAAAGGATGTTTAGGTACGTATATTTTGTTTGTTTAAAAGATCTACTAGGGCGCGTGATTGTATTATTTCTTCTGAGCGCGAAATTTGTATTTAAATTGTAGTATTAAAGCCTGGTTTCGATTTGATTGTCTTGACCATGTCAAGGTGACCGATGTAATAGAGTCAATATATCTTTACAATCACTGAAAGTGCCACTAACCCCCAAAATTATTTTTGCATATGTGTAATATTTGTATCATTCTGAGAAGAAATGTAATATATCTTTATAGTAAAAATCCTCATCTTGATCAACTTTTTCACTAACAGAATTTCCGGATATGATGTCATTAGTTGAATTTTAGTATCAAAAAAAGGAGACTAACTTACAATTCACCTAATGACATCATATCCTGTAGTTTTGACAGTGAAATATTTGATAATGAGGATTTTTACTATAAAGATCAAGGGCGTGCCGAGCTGGGGGATGTGTGGGGTGTGACCCCCCACAAAGCGGAAAGTGTCAAGTTCCACAAAGCGGAAACCACAGAGGCGTCAGCAGCAATTTGCTCATCCAGGATTGTACTTTTGTTCATACTCTAGCTATTTTTTGCAGAGCCAACTACAATCAACTCATCTCCAATAATTTGTCGTTACTTTCACATTGTGTATATATCAAAAGGAAGAAAACCAATTCACTGACGCTTGTAATTGTATACGGAGCAAATATTATATCAAAACTTGGGGATGAGGTTGTAAGAAGTTAAAAAGTGCGTTAAAATCTTGAATTCTTATTGGTGTAAAAACTTCACAATTTTTTGTCAAATGTCGTCTCAGGAAGCACGGAAAATGCACTTCTCAGGCTTCAAAAATGCAAAATTTTCCTGGGAGAGCATGCCCTCAAACCCCCCCTAGATTACACCCAAACCTGAACCAAAATGCGTGACGGACTAGTAACGTTGCGCTCTCGCAGAGGCTTAGCAAATAACATCGCTTTTTTTGTCCTGGGTCGTTGGTAAATTTTGGAATGAGTACCCCCTCAGTGGAAACGTTCTCGGTACGCCACTGATAAAGATATATTACATTTCTCAGGATGAACAAATATTACACATATTCAAATAAAATTTTTGCGGTTTTTCGCGCGAGACTGACTTGATAGTTGGTACATAGTTATATACGAGTCAAATTCATTCGCGATCATCCTGTCCTAGTTATACATTAGTTTTATTTCTGTACCATTCTGCCTTTGTTCTCTCTGAATAGTATACTTGTTTTCGTTATTTTTCTATTTATTTATTCTTCTCTACTCAACGCCATATTTATATCGCATTGTGTGTTGTGGTTGTTATTGTTTAGGAAAGTATGTGGAACGTCTCCGTGGTGCTGACAAGAACATCGAGACATTTCCATGTCCTACATGTCGCTCAGAGTTTATGCTCAAATCAAACCAAAATGTCGCTGAAATGCCAAGCAATAATTTCATCAAAAGTATGCTGGAAATTATGGCAATTCAACAAAAAGCGAAAGCGTCTACTGTATGTTCACACTGCCAAGATCCTGCCATTAATCACTGCGCATCATGCGAAATGTTTATGTGTAAGAAATGTTCAGAGTCGCATGATATTTGGCCTGGCAACAAAAACCATAATGTGTTATCTATACAGGAACTGAGCGAACCTGAAAGTCAAGTTAAAATGAGAAGAAAGCTTTATTGCATGAAACACGAAGGCGAAACGCTCAAAATATATTGTGAAACATGCAAGGAACTTTGCTGTACGCTTTGCCTGCTGTTAAATCATCAAAAACCAAACCATTCGTGTGTGGCAGTGAGAGAGGTTGCACACAAGCAAAGAGAAATATTGCAATCAAACTGCACAACACTTGATGAGAAATTATCTGAAGGAAAGGAAGCTTTAAATAACATTTGCGAGGTAATGAAGTCTCTTGAAAAGAATGCTAAAACTGCTAAAGATCAAATCAAAGAACAAAAGCAAAAGATTTTGAAGATTGTGGCAGAAAGACTTGATGAGACAGCAGAGAAAATGAACGAGGAAGTGGACGAGGTTTATGGTGGGTTACACAATGAACTGAGCAAACAACATGATGAAATTAAAGATTATCTTGATAAAGTCCAAGCTTCAGTGTCCTTTCCAAGAAATCTCCTAAAGAGAGGAGGTATTGAAGAAATTCTCTCTTCTCAAAAATTGATTGATGAAAATGTTGAGAAGTTTAAAAATGAACAACCAGAGAATCTGGTCGCAGTGAATGATGGTACTATTCAGTATGTACCTGACGATATTGGTAATATCAATGTTGATGAAATTGTTGGTAAATTGGGACATGTAAAAGGTATGTACAATTTTATCAGTACAATACTTGATAATACCTTTACTTAGGAATGTCAGGGATGCACAGTAGCCTTGATTCTGACTGGAACAATAATTTTCTTAATAATGACTTGATTTTCCGATCGGAACTTCTTACAAAGGCATGGTAGTAACGCCTGCCCTTTACGAGTTAAATTATCTGACGTTACATAAAGTAAAATAGCAAAGTAATTAACAGACATAAGCAGCTAGTCTGATTAACCGATTAAGGCCCAACACTTTCCTTTTGACGAGTTAATTATTCGACAATCAAACAGACGAGTAAAATTATTAATTGACAATAGTTGGGCAATTAAAATGAGATAGCATAGTCGGGTGCGTTTGGGCATATTGTGGCTCAATTAGATTAGCACTTGACGAAAAAAAAACTACCCTAACAGTGTAACACATTAGAAGGTTATACAGTATTACAACATAACGTCATTACAGGGTGTATAATATGAAAATGTTTACTTTACTTCTATTTCTTTTGCTTCTACTTGTTGGAAACTGCAGCCATTGATATTTGAATGACTTGTGTTTACCTGTCTGAGATGAGACATACTGTAATTGCTCTCGTACTGGATTACTTTCCATACCAGATATGCGTTTGTATCATGTAACTGGGCCCTGTATCCAATTTAGTAATACTGTATCATCAGTCCCAGAGATCTTATCCAAGATCTTTCTATGATATCTGACCATGATCTTACTATGATACTACCTGTGATATAGCAGGGATCTATCCAAGTTTTTTCCATGATCTTATGCATGTTCCTCTGTGACTTGGTTTCAATTTCTGCAATATGCATTTTTCTGATTATACTTTTGCCTCCGTCACCGGCAATAAGAGAGCTTCCAGCTTGGCGCCGTATAATTAAACAATAGTGACTTTGGACCTCTACAGAAGAACAGTTTAGAACTACAAGATCTATCCATTATAAATAAATAAGTTTAGGTCATCTTACAACCTAGCAAGATATTATCAAGTTCTTTCCTATATTCCATCACCAAAAACGTACCAAGATCATACCAATTAAGATGTTCCCTGATTATATTAAGATGATTTTCCAGAGATCTTGCCAAACATACTAACCTAGGATTCATTGCTTAGATCCATCTGTACCTGATGATTTAAGAAAGTCTTCCAGTATTTTGAAAGGAGAGATTACCTTTATGAGACAACTGCAGAAATGGTTGGGAGAGAAGTGTAAATGGAATCTTTGTTACCGTGCTTCTAGAGATGGTTGGAGTACCCAAGATTTTCACAGGCATTGTGACAATAAAGGACCAACAGTAGTTTTGGTGAAAGTCAATAATTGTATCTTTGGTGGATACACTGACCAACACTGGGAATCACCAAGTATGTATAATTTATTGATATTTCTACATGTATGAGCTTCGTCCTGCAAACTGGTGTACTCGTATTTATATGTAAATTGGATCGAAATAATCCAGGTTCATATCTAAAAAGTAAATTGATTTATCATATAATAATAATTCCATTTTAATTCTGTTTAATTAATATCTATAATTAAGTACAATATATGGCCTATATTTGATTGAATACATCACAAAACATTACTGTATCGTGGGTGTAAGTTGAACCTTAGTATTTAATATGCCTGAGAGACTATTGAATATCGAACATTCTATTCATTTTGTTCGATTTTAAGGTGTTTATGGTATATATAAACATTCCAACTCGTCATTTCTATTTTCGCTACGCTCGCTTTCCTTATTACTATTTCGAAATGACGTCACAAGAATTGGGTTGGGGTAATAAACAATTATTGGATGAGGCTGAGCGTAATATCAATAATTATTTAGTCCAAGGTCAATGTTATCTGCGGAAGCAAAGCTGAGACGGATAACATTAACCGAGGTCTCAATAATTCTTGATATCACGCGTAAGCCGAATCCAATAATTGTTTTATTAGGCAAGTATAAAGCCAAGACTTGCGAGATACAAAATTTAACATTTAA
This sequence comes from Trachythela sp. YZ-2020, assembly GCA_016169945.1. Classification (NCBI taxonomy): domain Eukaryota; kingdom Metazoa; phylum Cnidaria; class Anthozoa; order Malacalcyonacea; family Clavulariidae; genus Trachythela; species Trachythela sp. YZ-2020. The sequence goes on along the minus strand of JADLSH010000386.1, from coordinate 2,845,728 downwards.
TAAAAGAATAAATACTTGTTGAAGATGGTTTTGTATTGTTTCCTGGCCTTTTTGGTGCAGTCAATGTATTTTTCTGACAATAATTTGACATTTTCTCTTCGTTTGTAAAGGCAAATTTACAAGAAGCCGTTTTGTTTTGGCTTTCAAAATTTCGCGGGCTTTTTATACAAGCTGCCAACCGCGCTGGGGGCTTGGGATCGAAGTTCGATCCAAAAAACCTATTATTCCACGCTGATGACGTCACCAGCGGAAATAACGTGAGAACTACCGGATATTGAGAATTATCCGGGGCTTTTTGACCAATCAGAAACGAGAATAGAGTTTGAATGTATAATAATGTTTTTTTAATATGAAAATTTATGTTATTTAGTTGTCGTGTAAATTGGTGTACCCGTCCGGTATTTAAAATAACGTCAATTGGACCAAAATCATCTCGATCGTATCCCAAAATTAAATGATTCATATATTTATAAGGACATAATTAATTAATTATTAATACATAATTAATTATTAATTCTGTCCTATTTTAAGGAGATTTTCCATACAAACGTTCCAACTCGTCATTTCTATTTTCCCTACGGAACAAAGACAACCTTGCTCCATTTATTGCCAACATCAAGCAAGGTCAAGAGCAGAATGCAATCCGCTGTTACTTTGGTTATGGACCAACATTTGGTGGAGGCCATGATCTGCATATTTCTAACAATGCTCAAGTTAATCAATCATCATACAGCAATTTTGGACACACATATCAACTTCCCCCTGGTTATGTCTATGGCAGTGAACAAGCAATGAACCTTCTTGCTGGTCAGTACAATTTCTCAACAACAGAAATTGAAGTCTTCAACTGAAAACTGTCCTTGGTTACTTACATTAAGCAAACTATTACATTACATTCACCACCGGTCTTAACAATCAATATTACACAGTGATAGTGCATGATTTTACTTGCATTACTATGAAGTAATTAGAATTAATTAAGATTTAGAATGTAACATTTTCAAGAATTAACATTGGCCATTATCCCCTGTAAATGCTCTACCTTACAGTTACTAGAGTCAACAAATGAATGGCCAGAAAGTTTTTCGTTGGCCATTAACCTCCGTACAGGCACAGTAGCAGTTATTAGAGTCCGCAAGTGAATGACCACGACGAAAATGAGCGTACACATCACTTTGATGCCAAAACAATGAAAAGTTGCGGAGTAAAAATGTCTTTTTCAAAGATTTTGACAGTCATTTTCTCGTTACAAACAATTTTCTCGTTACAAACATCTTTAAAAATGCCCAACATTTTTGACATTATTAGCGAGCTTCCGGCCAAATGTAAACCCAATTTTCTGCTGACGTTGGCCGGCATAGCATGTTGTAGTCTTGTTCTGTTGAGTAACAACTGTTGTAAATTCTACATAACATAGTAGATTAGTACCTTATGCTTGTATTTGTTATAGAATAAAATAGTAGTAAGATTTGAATATAATTTTATGTTAACTTTATTATATAATATATCTCGAACATTCTGCAAAAATATAGACGTATTGCACGAAATATGAACTTGTGATAGAAAATAGAAACTTTGTGATATCAAGTAAAAAATAAAGGACTTAAATACATATTAAAGCAGTTTGTGCACATAGGTAGTTTCTATTGAGTAAAAGTGATTATATGATCCCACCGCTTGTCCTGCCTAGACGGGATCCCGGCATGTGTTGTGGGATCACGTCTGACCGGGATTAGAAATTAGGGATGAGCATGTCTTCTGAAGATGCGTATATCGCATTTCTGAAACTAAAAAAAGGACATGACATCAAACGTTATACCAGCTTTACCCTTACCCGTCAGTGCATTTTATTCATATAGACACGCCATGCCATCTAAATGGGTTTCCAGACTTGACTGGACAGAAACGTCTCAACACGCCTATAGCCCGGATCATATAAAAAACTCAGAACCGGAACTAAGCATATAGTGATTTCAACAATCAACATAAAGCTATTTTTGTTACTAAAGTAAAAAAGACAAGCCCCCCCCCCCCCAACTCAAGGCCTAGCGGTAACCCATGACCCTCTCCTGTGTTTGTGCTTTTATCGGCTAAGATTAAGCCACTGTTCGACATTTTATTGCCTGTACTTTGTTGCTATTGCACTGGTAACGCAAAGGTGAAACTGAAAATTTTTCAATACTGCACACTTAAATTTCACGCTCAATACACAGATCGCGAATCTCGAGATTTTACGCACTCAATTTATAACATCAGGCTATGGCCAAAGAATACATTTGCATTTCATTTACATATGGAAATTCGTTATAGTGAATTCCCTGGCCTGATGTTATGAATTGAAGTGAGTAAAATGCCGACTCAGAAAGCGTCATTCTGATGCGCAGTCGACTTACAGTCGCGATCTGTGTATACTGCACACTTTCCAATAAATACTGCACACTAAAGTAGGTCCTGTTTACCCGACAGATGTGTAACCCTGGTTAAAGGCTATATTTTGGTTACATAAGTCATGTTAACGCGTCAGGTAGTTGATGCATTGTTTACAGATTTTAGAAAGGCCATTAACCTCGTTGATCAGTCATAGGATCCTGCTCATCAAACTCACTAAATTGAACATTAATAAAAGTTTGTGGTTATGGATAAAGAGTTTTCTATCAGGAAGATCTAAACAAGTAAACCAGTAATATCTCCAATCCTGTTTAACGCGTTTGTTAATGACCTTGAAGACTCTGTGCCTGATTATGTTACCCGGCCGTCAGCGCGTGTAAATACGCGGACGATTGTACCCAAGATGAATTAATATCTGCGGAATCACAAAGTAATATGCAAGAGGTAATCAACGCTGTATCAAAATGGGATGCTGAAATAAAATGGAATTGAATTCAAAGAAAACTAAGGATGTGTGGTTTCGAGATTGCGCGCAAGGCTAACAAGAAACTCTTCCATCTGAGGGAATGCAAGCGATCAAAGTCGGACTTACAACTTATATTTCGAAACTGAATAATTCAAGACCGATATTGGAATATGCATCACCATGCAGTATGAGGCGGTCTCCGTGAATACATAGAGAAAGAAATAGAGCAAGTGCAGACAAGAAGCATGAGGGTATTGGTCTTCCCAAGGACCATCTTCCATCGCTTAGTGAAGGAAGAAACGAAGTCATTATTAAAGAAAGAACTTTTGAAGATACAAGCAGACGAAGAACACCCATGCTATAAATTCTTGCCTATGACTAAAATCCTAATTACAATCTTAGGAATAAAAATCAACTAAACGTAATAATATCGGGGACAGATAGACATAAGAACTCATTTATTGCATGTCGTAACGTATATATGTAGGTTTTATATCTTTTAAATTTTTTATATATATTTTTTAATATTTATAAGAACAATACTGCTTGTATAAAGATGTAAATCCATTGTATTTTTAAACTTAAGATTGATCAATAAAGAATTATTGTTATTAATAAGTAGGCCAACGGCCCTATACCAGATGGATCATGTTTTATCTGCTCTCGTTGATGCAATAAAACACGAAAGACCATGACATTGAAATGCAGCAACCAAAGGACCAAGACTTAAAAAGGGGGTCTTATAATTATATACGGATATAGTTGATTACTTTAAATTTACTCAAATTTGTCAAATAGACATGGAATTATAACATCAATGAGACATCGACAGAAATAGCTTCAGTTTCTTATGCAATTTCAAACCCATGCGACAATTTGGGAGGGGGGGGGGGTATATGTAGGATAGTCTGAGGGTTAGTAAATAGTCAATGACAATAATAAATAATAATGCATGTTATGGTTCAACTGCAATTTTATCCCAACGCAGAACAGTTCATTTGGATGCGCAATCGAAACTTCGAACTGGCCCAGCAGAACTGTGCGCAGGACAGATTTCCAACATTTATGACCACTAAACGAACGTATAGCAAAAATATATGTATATATGAATAACAAGAAATATGATCTTTTGATAGAAAATAGAAACTTTGTAATATCAAATAAACAAGAAGGAATGTTAGGGGGGGGGGGGACGGGACGTATGCCAAGATGCCGCTCGTAAAATAGATTCTATTGAGTGATTATATTCAAAGATGGGTAACCAAATTTATACTTCAAGATTACGAGTTGTTTTATCCTGAGCGCCTCAAAAAGCTTAATTTATTGCCTATATCGTACTGGCTAGAAATAAAGGATCTCATCTTTTTCTTCAAATGCAAATAAGGCCTCTACGATTTAGATATCTCCTCTTTTGTTACCTTTTCTACTCACCGCTCGTCTCGCACCCGTTCAAGCAAGGATAATTTGCTTCTTGCAGGACTTCGTTCTTTAATCGAATTGTCTTTCTCTGGAACAATCTTTCTCCTATCATTCGTAACAGTTCGTCTGTTTCCTCTTTTAAGTACCAACTTCATACTTACTATTCTTCTAATCTAGACTCTACTTTCGATGTAAACAGAATGCGCACTTGGTCTTTGCTCTAAATGCCATTCTTGCAATTTAAGCTGTTGTTCATAATTTTTCCTTTAATATGTAAATAGTGTATTGTCCTTGTCATTAATTTATGTCTATTCCGTGATGTTCTGTAACTTTTGTCAGGTTGGTCTGCGTATGGGACCCATGTCCTGTTGACCACACCTTCCATCATGCGTGTATAAACTTTTTATATTATATGGTTGTAAAGTAAATAAAAAAATATGATGCCGCCACTAATCCTGCCTAGACTGGATCCCAGTGCTTGGCTGACCAGGAAGGGAAATTTGCCATATATACCGTCAGATAATGTATCAATGATACGTAAAAGATGTGTGAATTAATACTCATTTCTGGGGGTTTAGAGAAATACAGGAGCAAAATATCACATCACCCTGGGGGTAAGATGGTCATGTGGCCATGGTTCAATTATGATCCCCATAATTTCAGCGTAAGGACTTAGTACCAAAGGTTAGTAACTACACTGCATAACATAAATACCAGTGCGAGGGATTCCTATGTGAGAAAGCAATTGGGGTTGTCAGCAACTTTGCTAAAGATGCGCAAATTGAGGATGGGTGTCGGGTGCAAATTACAACTAAGCTGACATCTCACAACTTCAACACCCCCAGTTGTGGTTGCTTTTCATGTTTTCTCCACTCTTCCTTTTTCTTCCCATTTTGTTTTCATTTTCTCGCCTGTTTTATGTCCCCTGCCATTGCCTCGTGAGGTGTCCGTGTCTCAAAGAAGTGGGTCATTTCTTATCTAAGTGATTGACAGCAAACTGTTATTAATAATAATGTTACATCTGATCATATGTCTAGATTATATGTGGCATTCCACAGGAATTTGTCCTTTGTCGAATCCTATAATTACGTATTTGTTACTGCGCCCTCTGAGATTTTAGCCCCACCCCACCCACCCCTTACCCATCCAAAAAAATGTTCCGCGGTCCCTGTATTGTCATAAAGATATTAGCACAATGCAATAAAATGTCAAATCAAATTCAGAATGATTTAAAGTGCATACTTTGCTCTGTTCTAACAAACTTTCGTTTAATATTGAAAAAATCAATTCAAGTTTCTCGATTTCTTAAAATTATACGTCTGTACGATCTTGTGAAAACTTCATATAGTGATTTGATGTTTAAATTTCACAATCAGATATTGCTTCAGTCTTCAGTCCATTATTTTTCCTGGGACCGGTTTGTACGAAGGCCGGATAGCGCTATCCACCGGATAGCTATTTTTTTCAAGCATTCTAAAATTGTTCGTTGTTTGGTATAGCCCAGATTAAACCTTAGTTTTTATAAATTAAAGTTTATTTTATTAATTGTGAGGTCCATATCCGTAGTGTTCAACCATCCCAGTGCGCTTCCCGGCCTTCGTACAACCGGCCCCTGATCAATAACGCACGTACGTTTGGCAATGAAATAGTCTTACTATCTTGGCCGTGAATAGAAATAAACTATGGAAAATCAATATTAGGATTGAAGGACCAAACCTTTAACGTGTGAAATTCTTGATTGACAAATCTACTGATCATGTCTGTTACTGTCATAGTGTTAGTTTTAGAAAATATAGAAATATAAATTAAAATTTATTAGGGAATATTAGTTGTATTTTCTATGCCACGCTGTCTTTCTCTCTGAATTTGAATGATGCAATTGTTTTGGTTATTTCTCCTCTACTCAATATCATGTTTATACAATATGTCTGCACATTGTTGCTGTTTAGGAAAGTATGTTGAACGTCTCCGTGGTGGTGACAAGAACATCGAGACATTTACATGTCGCTCTGAGTTTACGCTTATATTAAACCAAGATGTCGCTGAAATGGCAGGCAATTATTTCATCAAGAATACGTTGGAAATTATGGAGATGCAATGTTCACGTTGCCAAGATCATGCCATTAATCATTGCGCATCGTGCGAAATGTTTATATGTAAGAAATGTTCAGAGTGGCATGATAGCTGGCCAGCCATCAAAAACCATAGTGTGTTATACATACATTATTCAGTTCACTCTCCATTGGGGCTTTTCAGTGACCGATTACATCAAGTATCTCGCTTACCTATATTACGTACTTAGCCTACACTATCTATTTTACAACAATTGTAATATTACTTTCCTAATCTGTATATCCTAACCCACCCAGTCAACTTTCCCTGTGGGAGGAAACCGGAGTGCCCGGAGAAAACCCACGACTTTCGGCAGAGCGTTGACTTACTCTTTTTCACATGAGTGTGATGAGTTGCTCTGACGACTGCGCCACCGAAGCCCCGTTATCTGTACAGGAACTGAGCAATCCTGAAAGTCAAGTGAAAATGAGAAGAAAGCTTTATTGAATAAAACACGAAGATGAAATACTCAAGTATTATTGTGAAACATGCAAGGAACTTTGCTGTATAGACTGCGTAGTGTTAAATCATCAGAAACAAAACCATTCGTGTGTGGCAATGAGTGAGGTGGCACACAAGCAAAGAGAAACATTGAAATCGAGCTGCGCAACACTTGATGAGAAATTATCTGAAGGAAAAGAAGCGTTAAACAACATTTGTGAGGTGATGAAGTCTCTTGAAAAGAATGCTAAAACTGCTAAAGATCAAATCAAAGAACAAAGGGAAAATGTCTTGAAGATCGTGGCGGAAAAACTTGATGAGAGAGCAGAGAAAATGAATGAGGAAGTGGACAAGGTTTATGGTGAATTACACAGTGAACTGAGCAAACAACATGATGAAATTAAAGATTATCTTGATAAAGTCCAAGCTTCAGTGTCCTTGCCAAGAAATCTCCTAAAGAGAGGAAGTATTGAAGAAATTCTCTCTTCTCAAAAATTGATTGATGAAAATGTTGAGAAGTTGAGAAATGAACAACCAGAGAATCTGGCCGCAGTAAATGATGGTGGTATTCAAATGTACCTGACGATATTTCGTTTCAGTTTACTTAGGGGGGTCGTGGTACACGTTCGTGAGGTAGCGTGTCTGCTAAATAATATGAAAAATATACTTCATATCTCTTTGGAATTATATCATTTTTGGGTCAATTAAATATAAAGTTCTTGTGACTCAGTGGATATACATCTCGTGTTGTTTGATTGTGATTTTATGTAATTATTTGAACTACTATCGTGTAAGTCTGTCGTGTTACAGTGTCTGTCACAACCAATCGGGATTTTATCTTGTTGGTCACTGACTTGGCTTCTCCTTATTGGATTTCTTTTAAATCTACTCTGTATCCCACGTACTTTGGTCCTGTGATCGTGTTAAGTTTTGGTATATTGGCGATAAATTAAATTTTTATAATACGCGGTTTTATATATTTGACCGTTGGGATTTTTTGAATCATTTGCGTCTAGCGTCGTTCGTCATGGCAACACATTCATGTTCTTGTAATGGAGTCTCCTTCGCCTAAAAAGAAGTTCGAACTGTCGAATTGTATTTGTCTATTTACTCGTAACAATTTGGTGGATTATTCTTCATTATCGCTGTTTGTTGTACAGTTTGATTGTGATTTTTCTCATGTTTTGATGTTGTATTATTGTACTGTCCTTTAGTTGACCTTTGACTTGCCTAACTTCTCCAGTTTCATATTTGGGAATTTCCCCCACATAAAACATGGTTAGATACATTCTGAATGTTTTAAACACTTTTCTCATCTGGCTTCTTACTGTCATTGTCGTTGTTTGGCTATCTACTCGAGCTAAGCCACAACTTGTTGTTTTGGACGATGTTAAAATTTTCGATAGCGTATTCATATCTTCGGAACTAACAACTTTACCCGACAATCTTATTTTCATTTGGACGTCAACGCGAGACACTTCTGTGCGGAAATTGAACTATCCTTGCAAGCTTCGTTATGGTTTACAGTTCAATATCAAACAAAAAAGCCTGCATTTAGTGTTGTGCATCCTCCTTGCTGGTGACATAGCTACGAACCCTGGTCCCACTACTATAGCAAATGCACAGTTTGGCAACTTATCTAGGTCACATATACAAGCTTCTGTGATTGAGCGCTCTAAAAATGAGTTTGGTCCATCCATCGCTCTCGCTAATATGATGTCTCTTGCGCCAAAGATTGACGAACTGAGATGTTTTGTTAACGATACAAAGCCTGATTTGATTTCACTAACTGAAACCTGGCTTAATGACTCTGTTAGCGAGCATCATATTAACATTCCTGGTTTTAATTTATTATTAAAGAACCGTAGCTCTGGTGTGCATGGAGGTGTTGGACTATACGTTAAAAATTCCATCCAGTTTAAGGCACTGACTGACATCTACCACCCTGAGCTTGAGGTGCTATGGACATACGTCAAACCCGCGCGACTTCCCAGAGGTATCCCTTGTATAGTATTTGGAACTGTGTATCACACCCACTATCCCGTAGGTGCCAGTGACAATGCGATGTTGGATTACCTCGCTTCATCGCTGATAACTATCGAAGGACGTTACCCTGGTTGTGGCATATTGCTAACTGGTGACTTTAATCGTTTGAACTTAAGTCGTCTCCTTAAGCAATTCAAGCTAAAACAACTCGTCCATGGTCCAACGAGAGGTGAGCGGACTCTCGACCTCATTATTACGAACATGCCTCAACTGTATGAGAAGAACTCGGTTCAAAGCTTTCCACCTTTCGGGTTGTCGGACCACTCGGTGTTATTGTTACAGCCTAAATCAAGAACCGTACGAAGTTGCAGCCGTCGTTTCATGACTCGGAGGGATACTCGATTAAGCCGAAGGCTTGAACTCGGGAGGTATCTTAGCTCGATTGACTGGTCGGTTATTGATTCCATCACTGGATGTGAAAACAAGTTACTACTCTTTGATGATCTGATTAAAAATGGTGTCGATATTCTCATGCCACTAAAGTCTGTAAAACTACATGTCAATGACGCTCCCTGGGTCACCCCTGATTTCAAATGTCTGATCAAACAACGCCAGAAAGCCTACGCTGAAGGTGCTCAAGTCAGGTATCGACAACTTCGTAACGTGGTTAATCGTGTACGAAAGAAGCTTCGCAGCCGGTATTACAACACTAGAGTTGCGAACCTGAAAAATACCAAACCAAGCATGTGGTGGAACGAGGTTAAAAAGATCTCGGGGATGGTCCCTGCAACGCCGAATGCTGATATTCGCTCGCAGCTTCACATTGGCGACATTGATGGAAAGTCAAATAAGTATGTTGCAGACCTTATTAACACCTCCCTCCTCGAACCCATGCAAGCATACCAACCACTTGCCTGTCTTCCTCCATTCGACGAAAAATCCGAGGTATTAAAGCTTGATGTTTATTCTGTGTATTCGATATTACTAACGTTAAACCCCCGCAAAGCGTGTGGTCCGGACGAGGTGCCAAACTGGCTACTTAAAGAATACGCAGAATTTCTTGCAAACCCTGTTTGTAACATCTTAAACAGTTCTTTTGAGGAACAAGCGCTTCCAGCATCATGGAAATATGCCAATATCACACCACTGTCTAAGACGAAACCGGTTACAATAATTGCCAAGCATATAAGACCCATCTCGCTAACATCAGCTCTATCGAAGTTAGCTGAGGACTTTATTGTTAAGAATTATGTTGGACCTGCTGTTCTTGAAATCATCGATCCCAATCAATTTGGTGCCATCCCGAAGTCGTCTACTACTCAGGCTCTTATATCCATGATTCATGCGTGGACTTCTGCCACTGATGGAACAGGTGCAGCAGTGAGGATCATATTGCTAGACTATAAAAAAGCCTTTGATCTGATCGACCACCGCATTCTAGTTGACAAAGTCCTTTCCCTTCGAATGCCATGTGGTGTAGCTCGCTGGGTGTGTGATTTCCTATCAAACAGATTCCAACGTGTAAAGTTGTCAAATGATTGTTTCTCTGAATGGGGTGCTGTTCCATCTGGTGTCCCTCAGGGAACTAAACTAGGACCCTGGTTGTTCCTGTTAATGATCAATGACCTCAATCTATCTGAAGCGCATGCTTGGAAGTATGTAGATGACACCACGTTAGCAGAAGTTGTTCCACGGAATGGCGAAACATTTATCCAGAACGCCGTTACCGATGTCGAGAGGTGGTCTAACGTCAACAAGCTCCAACTGAATGCTGACAAGTGTAAAGAAATGGTCATCGACTTTAAGAGACAGAAACAACAGTTTGACGCAATCACAATCACCTCCAAAGAACTCGAACTGGTGAGCAGTGCCAAGGTGTTAGGAGTTATCATATCCAGTTCACTCCAATGGGTTGACCATGTTAACGAAGTAATCAAGAAAGCGAATAAACGTTTGTATTTCTTGATCTTGCTCAAGCGTGCTAACGTCCCTGCTTGTGATATTGTTAATTTCTACTGCACTGTTATTAGACCGGTTCTCGAGTATTGCGCTCCTGTTTTCCATCATGCTCTCCCTGTATACTTATGTGATGACCTTGAGCGCATTCAAAAGCGTGCGCTGTCCATAGTATCTCCGGGGTTATCATATACGGACAATCTTAGGAAATTGAATATCAGTTCCTTGAGAGACAGGCGGCTGAAACTATGTAAGAAACTATTTCTGTCAGTTGTATCTGATACCGAACACAAACTTCACCATCTTCTGCCACCCAAGAATTTCTCAGCATATAATCTGAGAAGACAGCGACCTTTTGACTGTCCGACCACACGAACAAATCGTTTTAGGAACACTTTTGTCGTTTCTATGTCAAAGGAGTAGTTTAAAAGGATATGGGTGGGGTTCTGATATGACTTCCTGGTCCATTGCCGCTGCCTCGCGTTAACCTTTTGCTTTTATGCATGTTTTTGGGTTTTTAGTTGTGCTGTCAACCTTGGTTGATCTCTATTTTAGCGGTGGTGGTGGTGGGGGACATATCTGAATTTGCGCTGATATCATATAATATGTAATATTATTACATTCAGTAATATGTAATTGTGCATGTGTTGTTTTTAATTTGTTTGTAATATGTAAGTTTTGTTAATTTTACGCAATTCAGCCAATTAGGCTGCCATGTAAAAATCTATTAAACTATCTATCTATCTATCTATCTATCTATCTATTGGTAATATCAATATTGATGGCATTGTTGGTAAATTGGGGCATGTAGAGGGTATGTAGAATTTTATCAGTACTACAGTTCAAAAATTATATTGCCTTTACTTAGGAATGTCAGGGATGCACAGGAACTTGATTATCGATCATTAGCACGTATCCAATTTACTAATACGGCATGAACATTTCTACAAATCTTATCCAAGATCTATGTTTGATACCTGACCATGATCTTACCATACATGATACTACCTGTATTATAGCAATGATCCAAGTTTAATTTCCATGATCTTACTAGGTAGGATATTGTACAGTGCATGGGCAGTCCATGTGCGGATGTGCTTGTGCGACTGGGTTTCAATTCCCGCAATATGAATTTTTTTATTGTACTTTTGCCTCCGTCACCTGCAACAAGAGAGCTTCCAGCTTGGCGCCGTATAATTAAAGAATAGTGACTTTGGACCTGCAAGTTCTATCCACTATAAATAAATAAGTTTAGATCATCTTACAACCTAGCAAGATCTTAACATGTTGCTATCAACTGAACATATCAAGTTCTTTTCTATATTCTATCGCACCAAAAACGTACGAAGATCACACCAATTAAGATGTTCCCTGATTATATTAGGATGATTTTCCAGAGATCTTGGCAAACATACTAACCTAGGATTCGTTGTTTAGGTTATCCATCTGTACCTTATAATGTAAGAAAGTCTTCCAGTATTTTGAAAGGAGAGATTGCCTTCATGACACAACTACAGAAATGGTTGGGAGAGAAGTGCAAATGGGATCTTTGTTACCGTGCTTCTAGAGATGGTTGGAGTGCCCAAGTTTTTCGCAGACATTGTGACAACAAAGGACCGACAGTGGTTTTGGTGAAAGCCAATAATTGTATCTTTGGTGGTTACACTGACCAACACTGGGCATCAATCATCATCAAGTATGTAAGATAAGATTTCTATGTATTGATATTTCTACACCTGTGAGAAAGGCATCATGTATTGATATTTCTACATAAACGTTCCAACTTGTCATTTCTATTCTCCCTGCGGAACAATGACAACCTTGGTCCATTTACTGCCAACATCAAGCAAGGTCAAGAGCATCATGCAATCATCTGTCACTCTGGTTCATGGTTGTGGACAAATCTTTGGTGGAGGTCGTGATCTGTACATTTGTGACAATCCTCAAGCTAATCAATCATTCAGCAATTTTGGAAAGACATATCAACTTCCCCCTGGTTATGTCTGTGGCAGTGAACAAGCAATGAACCTTCTTGCTGGTTAGTACAAATTCTTAACAACAGAAATGGAAGTCCTCAACTGAAAAGTGTCCTTGCTTTCTTGCATTAAGTTAATAGCATCACATTGATTACAACCTGCCTTCATTAACGATCAGATAATGAAATGCCTTGAAGATAAAGTGTACGTCTTTTGATGCCAAAATATTGAAAAATTCTTTTTTCGTCAAAAGATAATTTCGAGTCTTCTCGACATATGTAGTAAAATGTTGATTAAATAACCTTCACCTTGTAGGGAACTTTAACAAAGACTTGCAGGATCAGGTGTAATTAACGACCCCAATGCCAAATGGGTAGTATAGTAAATGGCCATTTTACTATACGACCCCCCAAATAGAACAGTAACAGTTATGAATAAAATAGAAAAATAAAAACGGCAAATTGTTAAAGTTATATTGATTTATATTAGGGGAGTCGTATAATACTATCAGAAAATTTACTGGCTATTTTACTATACGACGCCCTTGGCATAGGGGGTCGTTAACTACACTTGATCCTATTTCTGCTGAACGTTGCCCAGTATGTTCTTGTTTTGTTCTGTTGAAAAGCGTGCATAAAAATTCTTGATGCGCTCTTGCAATCACGTTTTCAGTTCAGTTCAGCGAGTTACGTGAGAATATCTGTTTTTAATTAGTTTGAAGTATTTGCCATCCAAAATGGCGAAAGCCAGACAATTACGATGCATTTTGTCAATTGCAAGAGCTGATTATGATAGTAATTCAAAATAAAGCTATTGTTTCATTTCTTTCGCGGCTTTTGGGTAGAAGAAAACGTAGGCCAATGCTCATAATTACATAACATCCAATATGGCGTTGTGTCCTTGAGTAACATGGTTTTTCTACGTTTAAATTTTCAAAAAGTCTGATGCCGGAAACCACCAGTAGTTCGGAAAGGACCAAATGGGTCTTTAACTGTCCCCTTTCTAAATCATCCCCTCCTTTTACCAATCTCCTCTATTTTTCAACACTTTCCCTCTTTTACGACGACTGTTTCAGAGAGCAAAATTTGACGGTGTTACGCTTGCAAATGGCACGAAATTATTCGAGGGGCAAATCACTCCAAAAGTCTCGTACACTTCGACGAAAAGTTAATTGGTAAACGTCCGAAAAGACCAAAGTCACTAAAAGTTCCAAAAATCCATGTAAATATACTTGAAAATTTATAAAAATTACTCTTGCAATCTAAATATACGACATATTTAAACGAAAATCCCCCAAAATTTGAACGAGTATGCCGGAATCGACATTCTATCTCATCCTGAAGCTTAGTATATGGATTATTTCGATTCTGACTGATATTGTTCTATTTCGTACAAAAGTCCGTAAAAGACGTCCAACTATAAATTTCTCGGAATTCCGAAAGTCCAAAAATAGGAGTGATTTGCCTCTCAGAATTATTAAGGCTTATGTATTATAAGAAATTTCCATCAACAAAATAAAATAAATATATTTTTGCAAGAGGCATGAGATTCAGTCTTGATTTTCTGCACTTTGAAAAAACGTCTTGCTCAGCAATCTTTATGACCGTTTAATTTAGCTCATCCCCCCTTTTCTTAAACCAACCCACCCCTTTCAGTAACTCCCCGTTATTACAAAACAATACCGTCCCCTCTTTTTTGTCTTTATTATGATGATGTTTAACCCCCCGTTTAAGAAGGGGCCAGGGAGTGTTTGAATATACGTCAATCATTGACGTCCAATGTCTCCAATGCGTCATGCTTTGCCGGTGACTTATATATTGCTTCCGCTATTTATGACTTTGGCAGGATGCTAAATAAATTTGCAAGCAATGTCGATTTTAACGTGCGAAACGAAGCGTTTTGTTACTTTTGTACTTGTTTCTCTGATTTTTTAACGGACTAACCCAAATATAGCGACGATTTTTGTGATTTTTAATAACCTGATTTTCTTCGATCGAAAACTATTACGTCTATGAACCTACTTTTGACGTATTGAAAAGATTGCATGTACTTGCTATTTCGTGCTGGAAGGAAGTCAAAATAAACAAATATGGCGAGGGTTTCAATTTACGTCAAAAATGGAAATATACATGCATCCTCCAACAATGCATTGTTAAAATGCTATATAAGTACGACTACAAAAGATGCTATAACATTATATAGCCCTGGTTTGTTTCAACAGTTTATATTTAACGCTAAATTTGGTTTTCAATTTGTCAATGAGTGGAGGCGTGAAGAGTGAAGACTGAATCTCTACAATAATCAATATACAATGTTTTTAATAAGGAGTAAAGTACTAGCTGTTCGTTTTGCGTGTTTTTTTGCAGCGTTTTTATTTGCTGCTGAAGGTATTGTTTAATTCTGTTATATTTTTAGTTTATTGGTTTTTAGTTTAGTGTATTTATTTATTTTAATACTAGTTAATTTTAACGCCGTGGTTATGCATGAGTCAAATCCATGAGTAACCATCCCCCCCCGGGAATACACCCGGACATTAGCTATTTTTTGTATAGAAAGGGCAAATTCCCTGCTGCGGGGCAACAGCTTGAGGGCAAATGTCCTGCCCCGGGCAATGGTTAGGTGGATAATGTCCCACCCCGGGGAGCAAAAATGTGGCTCGGAATGTACAAATTTTCTGAAGGACAAGGTACTTCGAACTATATTATTTAATATTTTGCACAATAAATACGTTCAAAAACATCCACGAACTTGTGAAGATTGTTTTCCCGTAGCCAATCGCTTACAAAACATTGTTCTTTTCCTTTAAACTCATTCATATGAAAACGGAGTATTAAAAGTACAGCTAGAAACCTAGAACCACAGGCTAGAACACGAGGAATTGTAGAGGAAAGCTTTAAGTCCCAAAGTCCTTTGCGGATTTAAGATAGTGTCATATGTCCGGGGGTCTTATAACCGTCAGACAATGTCCGGCCCCGGTGCACCAATCTGCGATCAAATTCCCAACCCCCGGGGATGGCGTGCCAAGCAAATTCCCGGCATATTCCCGGGGGGGGGATGGTTACTCATGGAATTGACTCATGCATTAATAGAGAACTTTTAAAGCATGTAGGCCGGCAACGCGGCAACACTATTACTACAATGAGTCGATGAAAATAAATGAATAATTAAAGTCCCACGGGAGTTTAACGGTATTAAAATAACAGATTTTCACGCCTTGTATACACCCGGCGTGTGCAATCGATGAAAATCGATGATCGGTTTGCCAATCGATCAATCGATATCAATCAATACCAATTAATTAATTGATATCGATTGGTATTTGCCAATCGATGACCAATCGATAGTCACAAAATTCAGTCTGTTTGTCAATCGATATCCATCGATTTCATCGATTTTTTAAATTCCCGGTCTAGCTGATTTGTGTCTTTTGTAAATATATGTAACTTATAACATACCATGTAAATTCGTTTAAATGCTCTGAAAATGTTGTACTGTAAACAACGAAACGTTAGCTAATAAAATTTTCTTATTATGCGTGGCTTAAAAGCAATTTGCTGGGCTCTTATTCATTGGGCGTAAATGACAAATCTGCCTGTGCGGCTGTGGCTTGGTAATGTCAATCTCACCCACGCAAACAGTGTGCACTATTAAAATGTTCCGTTTGTATCTATCTTTATGTCAATTGAAAAAGGAAAAACTAACAAACGACTTGGAGAAATTAAGAATTCATAGAAGAACTGTCAACAAAAATATAAAGCTTTATATATAGAATTTCTTGTCATTTTATCGATTATTGATTTCATCGATTGGACACGCCGGGTATACAACGCCTGCAATTCAAGGCGCAACAAGTGCTACATCAAATTGGTTCAGTAGAACTCTTCCCAACCATAAAGCCCATGTCTTCAACTTCTTAAACTGTATTAAATTCATACGATTGATAATACAAGACAAGTTTTCTTTACTATCAGTTATTTGAAGG
The DNA here is from genome assembly GCA_016169945.1 of Trachythela sp. YZ-2020. Lineage (NCBI taxonomy): Eukaryota > Metazoa > Cnidaria > Anthozoa > Malacalcyonacea > Clavulariidae > Trachythela > Trachythela sp. YZ-2020. Next base: position 2,829,002 of record JADLSH010000386.1, on the reverse strand, counting down.
AGTTTGTTTTGGCCATCGTCGTCACGTTGCTGTCCTACATGCTTAAGTTCCAGCCTCGTGCCCAGGCGCTTTTATAAAGGAAAAGAGAAAAAAACGCATGCAGCTTAAGTTCTCTAATATAGGTCCGACACCGGACCTTTAATACGGTTATAGATCCGATATTTCACTAACTTGCTTATTTACTAGTTTTTATAGATTAAACCACCCCCAATCTTATCCCTAATCATAAGCCTAAAACCCTAGAACGGGAAAACCAGTCAGAAAAAAAAGTTTGTGACATATGACTCCGTAGGCGCACTCCCTAACCAAACCACTATGCCACCAGCTGCATTGCTGAAAACCTTATTTTAATAGTTAATTTTAATAATGTTAGTTAATATCAAGTCTTTTTCCTCAAGGTTTAGATGCATCAAAGCCGATACCTCTCCTTGCATTATTTTTCGGACAGACACAAAATGCTGAAAAAGTCACTGGACCTTCCAAAATTTACACGATAAAGGTGTGTGAAAAAATATTCAGATTGAAGCGCTAAGAGACTCCCACTTGATAAGTACTGTAACATTGTCTAGTTAGGGGCTGTATAATTGTATATTTGCCCTGTCAGCGAGACAGCCCAGAACGTGGGGTATGTTTATATAAGATAACTCTTACCTGCTTGCCACTTCAATTTTGTTCTTTTGACACTGTTTTGACAGTTCTTAACATTAACAATAGCTTGAGGAGGAAACTTTTCACTTTGATCCTGGCAACTGGCTCAACCTAGTTAGTGAGTGTTTATATAAGGACCTTTTTCAAGTGAGATCTCTGCAACCGAACCAGGTCGTCCATATAAATGCAAAGTAATTTCTACCATAAAAAATCTACACAGCAAGATCTAGATTACCGGGTTGTCCTGCTAACCAGACCAGCCCGGCTTCCATATAAAAAGCCCTTAATCGATTAATATCATAAAATGGGCTGCATAATAACAATGGTGAGGTTTCTGTATTAGAGAGGTGTCCATATTAGAGGTTTTTCCATGTTAAACAGGTGTCGGCCATTAGTGAGGTATTAATGTATATTAGATATTTATAAGAGAGGTGCCCATGTCAGACAGATGTCAGCCATAATAGAGAGGTGTCCATAAGGAGAGGACACCTCTCTGTATTTTTAGGCTGATTTGGGTGCATTGCCTTTGGATGGTACAGTTAGAAAAATGGGCAGATAATCTGTTTAATTAACCCATTAATACTCTGGTCAACACTTGATGGTCAGTGACTTTTGGAGCAATAATCGGGTGCATTTCCATCTATATTAATCAGTTAATACTCGAAAGTAAATAGCTGCCTATTGAAACTGTCAAGATGAATGTACAGTCAATATCAATAAACATTATGTAATAAACAAATTTTGCTTTGTTGCAGACATTCAGTATAACAAATACAACAAGAACTGAAAGTATCCTTCAGTTATCCTTTCTGAAACATCAATTATTCCCGGGGGACAAGCTGACTTTTTACGATGGCAACTTTAATACCCAAGTTCTGCGAGAGTACACAGCATTGACAGAAACACCTGCATTGTCATTCTTTACGACATTACCTGATGCAAACGTCGTGTTTACTGCAAACACATCTGATCTCACAACCACCAGGAGTTTTATTTTTCTCTATCGGACTGTCCCTAAAGGTAACTAATATGTCGTTCAAGTGGCTTGGGGTTTGTTGCCAAAATATTGGTAGCAGACAAAACAGTGATACTGTAACTCATCATTGTTGCAATGCGCCCAGATGCGCCTTACTTTCTTTAGTATTTACTCTGTTTAAGGCCAAAAAAACCTTCTGTTTCTGGTCAGCGCGCGCATCATTTTCAACTGTGCGCATCGATGTGGTTTTTTGCAAATATGGTCCATCAATATCCTTGCAAAATGAAGTACTCTTAAGTAAAAATTTTCTTCTATTAAACCTGCAAATTTGGTGACAGTTTAGCATTAAAAGCATAAAAATCACTGTACACTTTATAAAAAATACTCACCATTTTCTACAAAAAAGCGCCTCCTTATTAACTCTTAAGAGAAAAAAAAGGGCGAAAAAAAAAAGCTGTGTTGCCACTTCAATTATGCACAAACCCACTGACCAGAAAGAGAATATTTTTTGCCTAACGCCAGACGATTTTACTTGTCAATTATAGGGTACTTCCAGTTAATGGGTTAACAAAACTATCTGCCAGTGTTTCTTGTTAACCCATTAGCTTGCAATGTGCCCAGATGCACCTACTTTAGTATTTTACTCTGACTGTCTAACGCCAGACTATTTTACTTGTCAGTGGTAGGGTACTGCCAGTTAATGGGTTAATATTACAGTACAGTATATAGCTTTCGACTATGTTTTAGAATTATATTAAAATGTTCTTTTTGGAGTTATTGATAGCATGTTTACTATTAATGTTTATAGGGCCAGCCCAGCTAATGGCTTGTTTTATATATGGATATAGGGTGACCCCAATAGCAGTTAGCCCAACCAAGAGTGTTAAAAATGGCAAGCGTTAACATGGGGTTTGGTCACCCTACTGACTGGGACATCTTGCCCTACCAATGCATGGCTGCTATACAGTAAGCCGGTGATTCTTTTGGCAATATCTTTTCAAATATTCCCCAGGTTGATATGTGTGTGTGTGCTCATAAGTGACATTCAGTAGTGACATTCGTAGCGAGTAAAACATGTCAGGACTGCTTGGTAGTGTATACTGTACCTAATGCATTTTCATCGCTTATGTAAACAAAAGTTTAGTACTTCTAGCTTCTGTCAGATCCCTAGCAAGCCTACCTAATATAACTGTATTTTCCGATACAGATACTGAAAAAGAATGTAATCATATATTTTATGGACGATGGGGAGATATTGACTCCAGTAAGGTACAGTAGTAGTTTATTACGAAGATTAAATTTTGTCATAAAGGGAGGGATATAGGCCGATTGAAAAAGGGGGCAAAACCACTTTCTAAACTACAGTATGCATAGGCGGATTTCTGGGGGGGGGGGTGCGGGGGGTGCGTACCTAAATAACCATACTGTCATAGGCGGATTTTCAGATTTTGCTCGGCACCCCCCCAGAGCAAAATCTGAAAATCCGCCTATGACAGTATGGTTATTTAGGTTATGGTTATCATAGGCGGATCTACTCTGGGGGTGGTGCAGGTCGGTGCACACCTCCCCTAGAGTTCATACTGAAATTTTCACGATCTATGGCATATTTGACATAATTTGCGCTGGTGGCGGAAGGGTGCACCCCCTGTTATGGTTATGTAGATTAGCATAAGAAACATAGAACATGCCACCTAGTCACGAAATTGCACTGTTTGCATGCCATCCAATCACCCATTGTTTTGACTTTCCTCAAATCCTCTTAAGGCCGATTTACACTACACAACTTTAACCTACACCTGCCGCATGCAACCTGCTTACAACCTAGCTGACTTGCGTCTGATCCACACGTGCACAACGTTGAAGCTCACAACTCGTGAAAGTCGCGTACAACCCGTAGTACAACGCTCAAGTATATATTATGGAAACAGTTTTACAAGTTAGTTTTGTCCAGCTCTTGTAGCATGCGCTCGAAGGCAGCCGTCCTCGTTTCTCTTTTGAAGTAGTCCTTGTGTTTAAATTGATAAACGACAGGCTCTTTACTCCACAGGTTGATTAGCTTTTCTGTTTCTTCGTCAGTAAATATTTTTACTGACTCTTTGGGTATTCTTTTGGTTGCAGAGCGCGTTGTGGTCGTAAGCGTGTTGTGGGCTTAATTTACACGGTGCAGCTCAAGTTGTAAGCAGGTTGCATACGACAGTTGCAGGGAAAACTTGTGTAGTGTAAATCGGCCTTTAGATTTATCAATTGGTCTGGAATTTTATGTTTGTTTTTTTGCGTTTCCTACTTACTGTGTTGCAATGAAGTTAAATATGCCTTCCCCCTATTAAGCCCCCTTTCTAATGAGATCTCCCTTCCAATAAACCCTCTTCTAATAAGCCCCCTCTTCTGAAGTTATTAATCTTCTCTATAAATCTTAGGTGCCTGAAATTAAACCCTCAGGGCTTTCGTTATTATCTTAGTATACATTTACATCAAAAGCATATTTTTAAATATTGGACTTAATATGTATTTTTGTTTTTGATTCTTTCATGTTTTAGCATGACCGAGGTTCAAAGCGGTGCAGGTATACAGTAACATTACCTATAGGAAATACAATCTCACTTATCTTTGACAACCTGACCATACCTGTTGGCGAGAGATTAGTGATATGGAAAACGACCCAACTCTATTTACAACCTGATGGCAATCCTGTGAAAGTGTTTACTCATGTCAACAATGGCAAACTTCATTACATCGGATCTCGAAGTGTGAACACTCTTATATTGGTGTTCAATTCAACAACACAATTTAAAATTCGTTTCCAGGAATACAAACGAGGTATAAGCCCTAGGAATGCATGTGGCCTGTGTAGAAGCTTGAATCACCATTCGTGTAAAATAGAATACTATATAATTATACACTATACAATCATGAAAAAATTGCAATATGATGAGTGCAGTGCAATTCTATTGTGATGAAGTGACTGACCGACCAACAGATACCGTATTTACTCGATTGAGCGCCGCCCCTGAATGAGCGCCGCATTTGAGATCAATTTTGGTTACAATTCCATGACACGCACGAAATAGGGTTAGGGATTGGGTCGGGATTGGGGTCAAGATCAAAGAGAAATATTCGTGATTGCGTGTCATGGAATTATAACCTCAATTTTTTTTAAAGAGCGCCGCCCCCGAATGAGCGCCGCACTAAACAGTGTAAAAACTTTCCGCCGTCAAAATGGGGACATTTAGTGACAAAGACATTTAAAACTTGTTTATTTTATTGTTAAAAGTTCTTGTTATAACTCAAGCGCCGCCCCCGAATGCGCGCCGCATCTGAAGTTCTGAAAATTTAAAGAGCGCCGCGGCGCTCAAACGAGTAAATACGGTATACCCTCTTATAGAGACGCGAGCACACGACTAAGAATGGGATTCGATGTCGATATTTATATTTTTCACTTTGCTAAAATCATATTAATGGCAGAAAACGTTTTCTTGTTAAACTTTCAGTCGTGTATCACACATAACATTTTTCATCTAATATTGACCTAATTATAATGCAAACAAAATAACAGCGTGAGTTCTAGGCTGAAGATGTAATCCATTGTCAATATTAAGTAGTTTACATTGACAGCCAGCAAATTCTATGATGGAGTTTCAGTAAGGGTTACGGAGCAGCAGATGGTGGTCAACTTCAGAACTTTCGACATTTTTAGGAGCAAGGAAATTGAGATATATCACTCAATTCTACTGTATGTGACTGTGTTTTTCTAAATTTCTACTGTTTAACGAAACGTTTACCAAAATTTACACAGCGCTACTATCTTATACTTATTTCTTAGTGGTATATTTTGATTACTATAAGAAGTAGACTGAGATGAATATTATAATATAATATCCTGATGTTCATTTAGTCATCGACGAATTTGGCGAATCAGGAGATATAATCTTGCCTATACGACCTTATCCAAAATATCTTGACCTGGAATACTGGATTACTGTACCAAGAGGATATGTAAAACTAACTGTACATGGTGAGTTGAGTAGGAAATTGAAATATAAACAGTGTTACCCAGTCGCAATTCAGCGATGCCCCCTTGCCTTTTCATTGTTCGAAATCCCACTGTCCTCCTTGCTATCCAATCACTCATATTTTCGATATATTTTAGCATCTGTGCGAAACCCATTATGTTGTAATGCGGCAAGGATGGAATTTTGGATATTAGTTTAGTTTAGTTTATTGTGTTTACCACTTTGAGGCGAACTGAAAGCCTTAAAAGGTTTTGGAACCCAATTGACAAAGATCCCGAGCTAGGGATAGTTAGTGGTTAGTGCCTAAGGGTAAGTTTTTAGCGAGGGAGGAAAACCGGAGTACCCGGAGAAAAACCCTCGAAGCACAGGAGAGAACCAACCAATCTCAACTTACATGAGTTTATCGAGCACACTAACTTTACCAAACCTGAGTAAATCCCTGCCCTCGACCTGCTGTATAGCCGGCTTAACTCAGAGGTAACGGACAGCGCGCTAACCGCATCTGCCACCCATTAATGGACTGAATTTCTTCTTCTATTGCAGATCTATATTTACCTAAATACGATACAATTGATGTGTACAGATTCAATGACAGGAAACAGGAACTTATAAGAAGGTTTGATAACAGCAGTGACCAGGACACAAGTACTGTCGTATCAGATAGCGATAGACTCGCTGTGACTTACAATACGTATACAGAAAATTCTACTGGCAGATTTAGGATTACTTATTCCGTGCTAGACACTGGTAGGTTTCTGAATACACTGTTGATTATACAGCAAAGTAAAGATATAAAATTAATTAACTTTTAGAAATGGAAGATGAGAAATTGATAGTACATGATATTTCGTCTTCAGTTCAAAAATTTTGTAGTCCTCGAAATTTGTATACGTTTTTGTAGACGAACATTTTCGTATAGACAGTTCGAAGGCGACCATGTACTCTTGACCACACCCTCATTTCTACTTCAAACATGTACAAACATTTGTATGCTTCGATATAGTTGTAAAGTTTATAAATAAATAAATATAGTTCACTGTACTTGTTGTAACATATCTCAAACGTGCGGTGCCAGTGTGGGTAGAGTATAGCAAATACGGCGGTTGACTGTGGTGTAAAACTACCTGAAAAATACAATGAGAACTTCGACGTTTCGAGCGAAGGCCCTTCGTCTGGATGTTAGTAGCCTTGTTGTAACATAGTAACATGGAGTGTTCATTTTTTCTAGCACCAAAATCGTGCAATAGTTCGTTGCCAAACGTGGAAAAGTCCAAGTTATTTGCAGAGCTATATGAAGGTATATATTTATTATACTCGTATTATAATTCTATAAAAATATCGTCGCCAGGCCTCGAAAAGCAGGTCATATTTGAAAAATTGCAGACGAAAATAACTTTAAACTGCCGGGTCAAAAATACAATGGCATGGAAATTTCTACACTTACAGATTGTTCACTTCATTTGCTTAGCGCATAGTAGTATCATGAATTTTCTGCGTTAATATACGGTAATATCTCTTTCTAATTGCATGAGGTTATAATCTATTTGACTTACCAAAATGTGAAGAGTTTCAGGCCTTATTTGATCTCTATATTTTGAGCCCTGAGTCTCTATTTTTGCAGACTGTTTACACATGAAAATTATTTAATACTTTCTTAACCAGGTTGGGAAGAGACGTATACTTGTGTAGATGGTTACGGCAACGAGAGATTCAATGAAGCCACTATATTATGCCAGGCTAATCGTAGTTGGATATATTCAAGAAAAGACGGAGAGTGCCGCAAAATATGTCCCGCGTTAGGTACGAAAATCTCTTCTGTGCTCTCTCTTATGATAGCTGTTCAAGTTCTGTTCAGTTTTTGCGTCTACTGGTAAGCAGTAGCCCCTGATCTATCGACAAAATTGAGGCGGACGATGGATTCACTGTTTACGTGCCCCTATGATCAAACTGTGTTAAAAATCTCTTGAAATGTATACTGATAATTGTAAACATTTGTCATTGGTATCACTTTGGTATTGTATCACTTTGGTATTATAGCACTCCCATCTGGACTGCATGGAGACTATGGGAGATTTTGCTACAGGGGCTACTAGGGGCTTCGGTGGCGCAATCGTCAGAGCACGCGCCTTTCACCTCTGATATCGTGGGTTCAAGTCCCGTTGGGGACGACTTATGATAGCTATGTGAAAAGAGTTAGTCAACGCTCTGCCGAAAGTCGTGGGTTTTCTCCGGGTACTCCGGTTTCCTCCCACAGGGAATGTTGACAGGGTGGGTTGGGTTTAACCCCTAACTGGCCCTTCCATCGTGGCTGTGCTCCGTGATGGCGAGCAAAAGGTGGCTGCCATATGCGCCCTAGAAAGCCTTCGACTTGGTCACGTTGAGCTGTGTCCTTCGCAATTCAGCTTAGCTCTCAGCTGCAAGTAAGGATAATAAGCACCCTGCTTACTTACTTACTTACCTAAGTATTCAGAATCAGTGTGTAAATTCCTAACACTATTATCTATAATAATATGGCTATTTTATGTCATTGCAAGCTACCGTGCCTGCCCACTGACCATGCCATAAAGGTACGGGGCGCTCGGGGTGGGGCTCAAACGGCCTGTATGTTTTACTTGTATGTTACATTTGGTTTTCTATGAGGATAAGTATGTATTTATTTCTGATGTTTATGTCGTTCACTGACCAAGTCAGCTTATACACAAATCTTCTATTTTGTTGTATTTTCTAGATTCTCTTTACAATTTGTCAGCACGTGGTCTGTATGGAACATTTGACGTGGAGAGAGCGCAGCTCAGTGGTGATAATGTGACATTTACCTGTAAGTCATCGCTTACCCACAAGACTGTCACGTGCACATCATCTGGGACATACTCAGCACCTCCACCATATTGCAAGAAAAGAGAGAGAAACCCCAGTGAGTTAACATGATACTTTTGTGTAATATTTCAAACTTGAAGGTCTAGTGTAGGTAGTATTCCAAAGGTGTATTCTGTGTACTGTACTCGCTGTAGTACCACCGCCTATTTCCCCCCAACTCCCCGAGCTTCTCCAATTCAGAGATGGTAAAGAAATAGACAGTGGCATACACTAGGTGGGGGGGGGGGGGAGTCGATACTCCGAACTGGCTGATACCCAGACTAAACTGGTCCCCGCTAAGGCCTGATTGTGGGTTAAATACCGGTAAAATGGGATCGTCTGAACCACTGATCTGAAAAGTGGACTGGATAGCGCAACCATTGGTGCAGAAAATGAAGCCACTTAAACATTGCTAGACAAATCCGCCATTACTAAAAGGCCAAATATACAGGGAAACTGTCTCTATTTCTTTTTGAGACGTCTTCAAACTTTAAAGATACCATATTACTACGACGGTTGACTGTTGTGTAAAACTACCTGGAAAATACAATGAGAACTTCGACGTTTCGAGCGAAGGCCCTTCGTCTGGAAGTTAGTAGAATGGGTCGGGGGAAAACATGTGCTTTTATTGTGAACACAAAAGCAATCACGTGATAAAAATTAAACCAATCAGATGGATTTAATCAAAACAAACTATAAACAAAATATGGAAATCACATCACAAAATATATTAGCATATAAGGAGCAGCGAACAAAGATAACAAAGCAAGAAAGACAGAAAACAAGGAACGAAATATTAGATAAGGTGAGATGTAGAGTATCTGCTGATGGCAGGCATAAACAGATAGGAGTTAGATGTAAGAGAGGCGCTCATTAATGCCGAGAGGATGAATGGTGCGAAGTTGGGAAATGAGCGCCTCTCTTACATATTACTACATTTATTTTAGTACATATAAAACACCTACCATAATACGCTAAAAATGTTTTCAGACGTTCGGCTTCATTTTTAACACAATATATACTACATCTAATAACAGGCATCTAATAATATAACCGGACCTGATACAATTGGATGCGACAAATAAGATTGTGTGATGAGCGTTTAGGCCTTTTGGAGAACAGTTTAGAACTAATATAATTATTTAAAGAAAAATAAATTTAAATCAAAATTAATTTCAGGATTTTCAAAGGTTTCATTTAGTTTATTAGCAACGTTTCGGACAGTTTTACTGTCCATCTTCAGGCTAACTTAGGATGTTATTACTTGTAACGAAGGTGAAAGTTTTAGAAAACGAAATAAAGAAAAATAAGTGTTGTTTACTTTAGATTAGAATACTGTCAAAAAGCTAAGTTCGCTTTTTTTTGTCTTTAAAACTATAGGTGATCCTGATTTTTTGGTACTCATATTGTCTTTATCGTTACCCGTTGCCTTCTTTTTCTGTGTTGTTGCCGTTGGTTATTGCTTATTACGTTACACAACGTGTCTCAGCACAGAACGTCGTGTCAAATTATTCGGTCCCAGTGCCGCGAATTCACAACAACGCTCAATTGAACTGCAAGAGAACAGACCGCTGGGCAATGGTACAGGACATTCAAATGTTGAACTGTCTCCAAATTCGGGCACGAATGAAGCTGGAAACTGCTGACACGAAATCGTCAACGTTGTTGCGACAAAAACGTCGGGGAAATAATTTTGCAAAAATGTCGCGAAATCAACGTATTAAAAATGTCGCGAAAATAGTATCCAGATAAAACTATCGCGAAATGTTTTTCGTAATATAGAAGATTAAAAAAATAACAGATCTAATACTGTAATAAGTTTTACAAAATGTATATATTTTTCATTTACATTATATTTTAAGGACATGTATTTATTAAAATTTATAGAAAAGCACAGATATATTGGTCCTATATTGCACAAACAAATAATCTTATAGAAATACTTGTCTTACAATTTACAAAATGCTGACATATGTCTTACAAAAGTATTAATTATATGTAGCTATTTAATTGAAAAAGAAACAAAATTATCCTGTATACTTTTTTTCTGTAATAATATAGTGATATAAAAGTAAATGCTTACTCTTATGGCTTTACAAGTGGCTGAAAATACACAAAAATTAAAGGCTGACCCTTTAACTTCTCGCTGAGAAAAAGTAAAATATAACTCCTTATCTTTTTGTCGATTTTCAGCCACTTTGAGAACGTTAAAGGCTCACCCCTTAACTCTTTAACGATTGTTGGCCACATTTTAGAAAAAATAGTTTAGAAGACAAAGTGACAAAATGGGCAAGTATAAGAATAAAAAACATGGATAATAGTGATAATTGAACAGTTGAAAAGTTTTTATACGCATATTTTAAATCAATTTTCCAATCTCAGCTACAAGTCTAATTTTATCTCCACTCTGAACACGTCATTTAAAAGCGCGGTTCGAGACTACGAACTGGCCTATTTCACCCAAGATTTCGAAAATATCTTTGTCATTTGAATTCCTGAACTAAATTTTGAATGCATGCATAAATATCAAAGCTTGCACAATACTCTGCGAACCTCAATGTTCCCCAAGGGAATTAATAGACCAGTGAACACTTTCAACGCGCTGATATAAGAAGAAAACATGGAACTTCGAAGGAATTTACTTACGGATAAAGCCTCTTACAGACGAGCAAGTTTTCTATGACAAGTTTTTATATGACAAGTTTTATTTGCTCGTCTGTATACACAACTTTGCCAATATTTTCCTATGACAAGTACACTTGTTCAAAAGCTAGCATGCTAACTTGTCATAGAAATAATTGGCCAAGTACAAATTTTGGCAAAGTACAAGTGGTTTTGAATAAGTGTACTTGTCATAGTAAAAATTGGCAAAGTACAAAGGAAAACTTGTCAAAGTAATTTGAGCACTTAGGTGCGGTTGGTCAGCAATCTATGGTTGTATTAGCTATCATTGCGGTCAGAACTCGTCTGTAAGAGGCTTAACAGATTGATATCTTATAATGAACTTGAACTATTGAACTATTGCATCACTCAGACAGCGACCGATAATATAGTATTAATTAATTCATATATATATATATATATATATATGGCCCCAAGACACTTCGCGTATGTCTGGATGCGCATGTGTCTGAGTATTGTACCACATGCGCTTGGTGAGGGCAAGAGTATGGTGTATAAATACGAAGTCACTCGCATCTAGACTGCGTTACAAGCTGCACTGACGAGCCGTTGAACGGCGAAACATGCATGTCTGCAGATTTGACTATATATATATATATATATATATATATATATATATATATATATATATATATATATATATATATATATATAAGCTTAACCAACTAATGGCGTAATGCTTTTCTTAATAAAATATATATACAATTAAAACGCTTGGATTTACTTTCTTTTGTTGCGAGTATAAAGCGAGAATGTTGCAAACATGGCCAGATGTAATTTCATTTGGGACGCTCGTAAACCACGTTTTTATCCGTTAAATGTTGATCTTTGTTTTTTATTAAAGGGGAGATGTTTTTGTGCATTACCAAAACGTTAGGTCGAAAACGCATGTCCCTTTGCGTTTGAGCTAAAATCTCGAATTTCTTAAAACATGTTTTTTTTTTAAGTTAAAAGTCATTGTATTGATGAAAGAAGATGTTTTTGAGCATTACCAAAACGTTTGAATTAGTTTGAGGGAATATTTTAACGCTTGAAAAATAGGTCGAAAAACCCCAGTCCCCCCTTTGCATTTCAACAAAATTAGATGGATAGCTATCTGCGGCGGTGAGATATATAATTCTAATTAACTAATTAATGTAATTCAGTTGACAAATCATCAAATTAATGTGAAAGCTTCGGTATTGATCTTTGGAGATTAGAAATACTTGTGTTACAATTGCAGAGTTTGGTAGTGTGTTAATATAAGGGCAATATATTTTATTTATTCTTTTATGGTTTTTAATGATAAGTAGGAATTTGCATGTCCAATTCCACTCTATATGCTATGTTAGTTGCTTTTTTTGTGGACGCCTATATAGATATAGTTTACAGAATCTCTTGTGTAAACTTTCTCTGTTGAGGTTTGATCCCATTTATTAGTATGGGGAATATAATGCTGTCAAAAATTTTGATTGCTAATTTTGGCTGTATATTATGAAAATGTACTTTTTTCGTAATTGCAAACATAGCTTTGTCATATTAATGCTTTGTCAGAAATTTCTTTTATGGCCAGCTGAGTAAATCACCGCTCTAGATGCATACTTTAATCATAAATAGGTATATCCTTGAGTCAATTGCAGTGTTACGCTTCCTATTACAAATTTAGGTCAAAAGGATCGCATGCTCTGGGTACGAGATTGACAAAAAACATTGTTTATATTCTCGTGAAACTTCATGATCAATGTTTGTGATTTAAATTCGCTCAGCCAATCAACGTGAGGCTAGTTGAACATGATTGGCTAACCAGATTATAAATACCTGTCGATCAAATGCTCTTGACAAACATTAAAGTTGAACACCCAGGTGAATATTTTGCTCACAATAGGCTATTTCGTTCTCTTTTGAGAAATATTCAACTTAATTTCACCATGGATTATAAAAACACTACAATCACTGTAAGTCATATTATGTTAATTTGTGCGATGCATCGCACAACCACACATGACCACCACACTACAATCACTGTAAGTCATGGTATGCTAATTTGTGCGATGCATCGCACAACCGCATGCACATGACAACCACACTACAATCACTGTAAGTCATCGTATGTTAATTTGTGCGATACATCGCACAACCGCACATGACAACCACACTACAATCACTGTAAATCATGGTATGCTAATTTGTGCGATACATCGCACAACCGCACATGACAATCACACTACAATCACTGTAAGTCATTGTATGTTAATTTGTGCGATGCATCGCACAACCGCACATGACAACCACACTACACTCACTGTAAGTCATCGTATGTTAATTTGTGCGATACATCGCACAACCGCACATGACAACCACACTACAATCACTGTAAATCATGGTATGCTAATTTGTGCGATACATCGCACAACCGCACATGACAACCACACTACAATCACTGTAAGTCATCGTATGTTAATTTGTGCGATACATCGCACAACCGCACATGACAACCACACTAGTAGTAGTAAAACTTTATTTAAAAGTCACACGCTAGCCTCGTCAACTTTAAAGCTGGTTTCCACGAGGGGCGTGTGAATAACATATTTAAGAACATAATATTATACAATTATATACATTACATACATATTATATAGTACGCGGAATTTAACAGAGAATTATAGGCCAATTTCAATCTTGCCTTCAATTAGCAAAATAATGGAAAGAATAATGTATGACCAATAATGTATATACCAATATCTTAGTGACAACTCTTTACTTTCTGAACACCAATTTGGCTTTCGCAAATTTCACTCCACTGCGTACAAGTGACATTTCACTCCAATTGGTACAAGTCTTGCCATTTTCCATTCATATGGAAAGCAATTTGAAATCAAGCTATGATTAAAAATATGCGTAAGTGATGGGGCAATAGTATTAGCAGCAACTTTTAAAATTTTACCAGATATTTTATCAAGACCAGCTGCTTTACAATTTGATAAGCCTTTCAAAAGCTTAACTACTTTACCCACTGACACCAGCCTAAAACGATCCATTTTAGATTCAGCAGATTTCACAAATGTTTTAAACGAGGTATTGGATTCGTCGATAGAATTAGCCAGGCTAGGGCCAATATTGGTGAAATATTCATTAAAGGCATTAGCTATTTCTTCATTAGAAGTAATTTTAGAATCATTAATCTTCAATTCATTTACGATGGTCTCATTAGAAGATCGGCCTAATAAATCATTGATTGTTTTCCATGCCTCTTTAGGATTATTATTTTGTTGAGCTATTTTGTTACGATAATATTCAGCCTTAGCATATCGTAAAGCAATATATTGACCAGATTCCTGGATGTTTTGTACACATCCCAATCGGTACTTTGTTTAGTAATCATTGCTTTACGTTTCTTTTTATCTCTTTCAAATATAAGTTTTTTAATATCTGCGGTAACCCACGGGACACTAGACGACCGTTTTCTAATATGTTGAATTGGGGCATGTTTATCAAGAACTTCCAGAAATAGTTCCTTCCAACAGGCCCACATAGAATCTGTATCTGACTTTAGTACAATTTGTTCCCAAGATTGGGTAAGAAGATCCTCATTAAAACGCTCTTCATTAAATCTTTTCATGTTTCTAACTTCGACCTTTTTAGCTTTTTTTCGGGTACTTAACACAGGATTTATTTTCCTAATACCATAGATTAAGCTATGGTCACTAATTCCTGTGTGTATTACTCCAGACTGAACAATTTTTTCTGGCATAGATGTTATATAATGATCTATAAGAGTGCAGGAACTAGTCGTTATTCGTGTAGCCTCAGTAATGAGCTGAGATAATTGATATGTTTCAAGAATTCCTTTAAGTGTTTTAGTTGGTTGATTAGAAATATTCGCCAACATATTACAATTTAGGTCTCCTAGGATGTGAAGTTCTTTATTTTCGTCATCAATCATTTTAATCATTTTTTCAAATGTTAAGAAAAACTCAGATGTAGAGCTCGGTGGACGATAAACGGATGCAACGATAAAGTTTCGAGAATTTGGTTTAGAAATTTCCAAACAAATTGCTTCAATATCATCAGGGACCAGATCATTTCGGATTTTATAACTGATAGTACTACGGAGGTAGATACAAACACCTCCCCCTCTACAATCACTGTAAATCATGGTATGCTAATTTGTGCGATACATCGCACAACCGCACATGACAACCACACTACAATCACTGTAAGTCATTGTATGTTAATTTGTGCGATGCATCGCACAACCGCACATGACAACCACACTACAATCACTGTAAACATGGTATGCTAATTTGTGCGATGCATCGCACAACCGCACATGACAACCACACTACAATCACTGTAAGTCATTGAATGTTAATTTGTGCGATGCATCGCACAACCGCACATGACAACCACACTACACTCACTGTAAGTCATTGAATGTTAATTTGTGCGATGCATCGCACAACCGCACATGACAACCACACTACAATAACTGTAAGTCATGGTATGTTAATTTGCGCGATGCATCGCACAACCGCAGATGACAACCACACTACAATCACTGTAAGTCATTGTATGTTAATTTGTGCGATGCATCGCACAACCGCACATGACAAGCACACTACAATCACTGTAAGTCATAGTATGCTAATTTGTGCGATGCATCGCACAACCGCACATGACAACCACACTACAATAACTGTAAGTCATGGTATGTTAATTTGCGCGATGCATCGCACAACCGCAGATGACAACCACACTACAATCACTGTAAGTCATTGTATGTTAATTTGTGCGATGCATCGCACAACCGCACATGACAACCACACTACAATAACTTTAAGTCATGGTATGTTAATTTGCGCGATGCATCGCACAACCGCAGATGACAACCACACTACAATCACTGTAAGTCATTGTATGTTAATTTGTGCGATGCATCGCACAACCGCACATGACAACCACACTACAATCACTGTAAGTCATAGTATGCTAATTTGTGCGATGCATCGCACAACCGCACATGACAACCACACTACAATCACTGTAAGTCATGGTATGCTAATTTGTGCGATACATCGCACACCGCACATGACAACCACATTACAATCACTGTAAGTCATGGTATGCTAATTTGTGCGATACATCGCACAACCGCACATGACAACCACACTACAATCACTGTAAGTCATTGTATGTTAATTTGTGCGATGCATCGCACAACCGCACATGACAACCACACTACAATCACTGTAAGTCATTGTATGTTAATTTGTGCGATACATCGCACAACCGCACATGACAACCACACTACAATCACTGTAAGTCATGGTATGCTAATTTGTGCGATACATCGCACAACCGCACATGACAACCACACTACAATCACTGTAAGTCATTGTATGTTAATTTGTGCGATGCATCGCACAACCGCACATGACAACCACACTACAATCACTGTAAGTCATTGTATGTTAATTTGTGCGATGCATCGCACAACCGCACATGACAACCACACTACAATCACTAAGTCATTGTATGTTAATTTGTGCGATGCATCGCACAACCGCACATGACAGCCACACTACAATAACTGTAAGTCATGGTATGTTAATTTGTGCGATGCATCGCACAACCGCACATGACAACCACACTACAATCACTGTAAGTCATTGAATGTTAATTTGTGCGCACAACCGCACATGACAACCACACTACAATAACTGTAAGTCGTTGTATGCTAATTTGTGCGATGCATCGCACAACGGCACATGACAACCACACTACAATCACTGTAAGTCATTGAATGTTAATTTGTGCGATGCATCGCACAACCGCACATGACAACCACACTACAATCACTGTAAGTCATTGTATGTTAATTTGTGGGATGCATCGCACAACCGCACATGACAACCACACTACAATCACTGTAAGTCATTGTATGTTAATTTGTGCGATGCATCGCACAACCGCATGACATGACAACCACACGTACTACAATCACTGTAGTCATGGTATGCTAATTTGTGCGATGCATCGCACAACCGCACATGACACCACACTACAATCACTGTAAGTCATGGTATGCTAATTTGTGCGATACATCGCACAACCGCACATGACAACCACACTACAATCACTGTAAGTCATTGTATGTTAATTTGTGCGATGTATCGCACAACCGCACATGACAATCGCACTACAATCACTGCAAGTTATTGTATGCTAATTTGTGCGATACATCGTACAACCGCACATGACAACCACACTAGCCTAGGTCAACTCCTAGTAACTAGTAAGGTAAGTGAAGATGATTCAGAACCAGCCAATGTTACATTATACAGACAGATTGTTGGGAGTCTAGTTTACATCATGATATCCACCAGGCCTGATCTTGTTGCAGTGTCACAAAGCTCTCACAGTATTTAACTAAGCCAACGCTTATGCACTTAAATGCCGCCAAACATGTATTACGATATCTCAGGGGCAGTGGGCACAGTCGACAGATTTTAATATTTAGAAAGTCTAAAGAGCTTTTAAGTCTTTCTGGTTTCTGCGATGCAGATTGGGGCGCTTCTGAGGTAGGCGTAGCATAACTGGGCATGGTTTTAGGCTTTCGAATGATGGTCCATTGATTTCATGGAAGAGTCGGAAGCAGCCGACAGTTGCCTTATCGACCTGCGAAGCAGAGCACAGGAGGCTAAATTTCTCGAAATACCCACAAATGACCTATTTTAGGTGCATGCCTGAAATTGGGGATTTCAGGCTAGACATGCGGGGGTATCTTTAAATTACGAGGTATCAGTGAAATGACGGCAAACTAAAGCAAACTAGATTTACCAAAAAAGCACTAAATTTCTCTATTTTTGAGAAATTTTACCAAAAAATTTACCAAATTAAAATTAATTTACCACATCTGGTCACACTGTAATATGTTTAAGTGGGAGTGTTAAGGTATAAACATATTATGACGTAATGTAGTTGTGACATAGGTGTCACGTGTTTGCTTGTAGACCACGTTGTTGTAAAATCCATCGTCATGACAAACGTCCTAACACATGGTATGTTAATTTGTGCGATGTATCGCACAATTGTGTTTTTATAATCCATGATTTCACCAAATTTCGGACAAAAAATGGAATATTCATTTTGGAAAGTGGAAGCACTTGTTTACATATCGTAGTCTGACCGTAGCTTGAGATTGCTTTATCATAATATTATCTTGCAGCCAATCAAAACGCCGCTAATAGGATGCTTGATCAATAGGAATGCAGGATTTTGCCTCGTGTTTTTGAGCTGGATTCACAAATCACAATCAGTTTCCGGGGGCATTTTGTATGTTGTTTGAGAAGATCTTTGTATCAATTTACTCAAATTTAAAGGTTTTATACAAGAAACGGGACGGTAAACGACTTTTCTTGTTACCAGAATGTTCGGTAAGTACACTTTTATGTTTTTTTTTTGTTTTTAATCGTTGTAACTCTCGTAAAGCCACGTTTTTAGCATGGCTACTTCGGTGTTGACCTCGGTCGATGTTGTGCCATTTCGAAGCGAATTATTTAATCTTTAATCAGCCACTATACTAGGAGATGCTTATATAGAGAATATTACATGGTTGCGCGGAAATATGGAATTTATTTCGAGTGTTGAAGAGAATATTGCTCACGAGTGGGCGTAGCGAACGAGTGAGCAATATTCTCTTCAACACGAGAAATAAATTCCATATTTCCAAGCAACCATGTACTATTCTGTTTATTTTATAAACAAATTACAAACAAACGACAATTCATATAGAAACTCAAAACAAATATGTAAATAGTACACAAATAGTAATAGGTTTTTGATTGGCTTGCAAAAATGATATTTTCACACGTAAAAATATCGTATTTTTTACGTGTGTTTAAATACGATTTTTCTCAGTGGCATAAATAGAGAATATTACATGGTTGCGCGGAAATATGGAATTTATTTCGAGTGTTGAAGAGAATATTGCTCACGAGTGAGCGTAGCGAACGAGTGAGCAATATTCTCTTCAACACGAGAAATAAATTCCATATTTCCAAGCAACCATGTACTATTCTGTTTATTTTATAAACAAATTATAAACAAACGACAATTCATGTAGAAACTCAAAACAAATATGTAAATTTGTTGATTGGCTTGCAAAAATGATATTTTCACACGTAAAAATATCGTATTTTTTACGTGTGTTTAAATACGATTTTTCTCAGTGGCATAAAACTCTATATAACACTTATGTTTGGGTGTCTGTAAAACCCGGAACACTGCCCGGAACCCCCCCGGAACACCCGGAACCTTGCACGGAACACCCGGAACCCACCCGGAACCCCGGAACACCGGAACCCTGCCGGAACACCGGAACCCTGCCGGAACACCCGAACCCTGCCCGAACGCACGAGTTTGCTGATTTAGTACTGTTTCTCGTCGTTCGTCTAGACATTTTCGACTAAAATTACGACATCTATGTCTTTTGAAACTGTTTTGGTCTTTTTGAGAAAAGAAAAGCTAAGAATTAAGGCCAAGACAGACTGAACGCGATTCTACAAAGCGGCGCGATTTTTCGATTTTCACTGACATCAAATCAAAATCAAATCAAGTTTATTTCCACAAATACAAAAAATTACAATAAAAATACAGATACAATAATGTACGAGTGGCGAGGTGACATCTGGAAGCCAAAGGCTTATAAACGAGGGTGTCTGTAAAACCCGGAACACTGCCCGGAACACCCGGAACCCCCCCGGAACACCCGGAACCTTGCACGGAACACCCGGAACCCACCCGGAACCCCCCCAGAACACCCCGAACCCGGCCCGGAACACCCGAACCCTGCCCGGAACACCCGAACCCTGCCCGGAACCCTGCCCGGAACGCACGAGTTTGCTGTTTTAGTACTGTTTCTCGTCGTTCGTCTAGACATTTTCGACTAAAATTACGACATCTATGTCTTTTGAAACTGTTTTGGTCTTTTTGAGAAAAGAAAAGCTAAGAATTAAGGCCAAGACAGACTGAACGCGATTCTACAAAGCGGCGCGATTTTTCGATTTTCACTGACATCAAATCAAAATCAAATCAAGTTTATTTCCACAAATACAAAATTTACAATAAAAATACAGATACAATAATGTACGAGTGGCGAGGTGACATCTGGAAGCCAAAGGCTTATAAACGAGGACACCTCGTGTATATATGTATGAATAATATTTTAATAATAATTTTAATAATAATAGTTACTGATTGGACATGACAAATGCAGAATTTTTTTATTAAATTTTATTTCATTAATAGAAAACAATTAAGGGATTGTTTAAATGAAGACAAACTGTTGGAGTTTTTATTGAATGAGGTAGTGAATTCCAAACTTTAGGGCCTTGATAAAGAATAGTGAATTGCTTTAAGTTGGTTCGACAAGAGTAAGTCGATAAGAGTTTGCATTTCTGGTATTGTAACTATGGACTTGATTATTTTTAAGAATAAATCTGAGAGGAAGTTGGAAGTAACCGATTATGATAAAGAAACATAAATTTAGCAATCTGAAACTTGTTTACATTGAAAATAACTAATAGTTTCAATTGTTCAAATAATGGGGCAGAATGAGCTCGATAATCTGAATTTGTCATGACACGTACAGCTCGTTTTTGGAGTAGCCAGATCCGATTTAAGTTAGATACGTATGTTGAAGACCAGACTATGTTGCAATAACTAATGTATGGATAAATTAGAGTATAATATAATGCCAGCTTTGTTTTAGTAGATAATATATAACGTGATCTCGAGATAATTCCAATGGACTTAGCAATTTTGTTGCAAACATGATTGATGTGATATTTCCAGGTAATATTCTCGTCAATATAAATGCCTAAAAATTTTACGACGTTCACCCTCTCGAGGGGTTTTGCATCAAATAAAATTGGCAAATTTGTTGAGATTGGTTTTGTTTTGATTTGAATATAACGTAGTTTGTTTTACTAATGTTGACAGAGAGTTTATTGGTTTTCATCCAAACATTCACTTTTTCTAATTCAGTATTCATTTCAGAAATTAAATAACCTAGGTCAGAATGACTTAGAAAAATGCTGGTATCATCTGCAAAAAGCAAGCACTCTGCCAATCCCGTAGCGTTAGGTAGATCATTTATGTAGAGAAGGAAAAATAAAGGGCCTAATATTGAACCTTGTGGAACCCCGCAGCTAACAATACGTTCGGTCGAAGTAGTCTCATTGAATTGGACAAACTGTGTCCTATTAGAAAAATAGCTTTTGATCCATTGTAATGCTAAGCCTCGAATGCCATAGTGTTCCAGCTTAGAAAATAGAATTTGATGGTCAAGGGTATCAAATGCTTTAGACAAGTCAAGGAATATCCCAATGCTAAATGCTAATTTCGTTTCGATCGATAGATGTTGCAATTCTGTTGACAAGGTGTATAAGGGATGAAACTGTGGAATGATTCTTGCGAAATCCAAATTGTAATGGATATAAAATTTCAAATTTGTCAACGAAATCAATAATGCGATTATACATGACCTTCTCAAAAAGTTTCGAGAAATTTGATAGAAGTGAGATTGGTCTATAATTCTTAAAATATTCAACATTATCAGTTTTGTACACTGGAATCACCTTGGCTATTTTTAGTTTATCTGGAAAAATTCCACTTTTAATTGAAAGATTGATAATTTCAGTCAGTGGATGGGCGATCAGTTCAAATGATTTTTGTATTATATTCATGGTTATATCATCAAAACCGGCTGCTTTTCCTGACTTGAAAGACTGGCAGACACTAGATAGCTCATTAATGTTGGTGGGGTATAAAAACATAGTATCGTTTATACGATCAGTTAAGAATGTATGAAATGGGGTGCTTACTGTAGGTATTTGTCTCGCCAGGTTAGGACCAATATTTGTGAAATAATCGCAAAACCGTTGTGCAATTTCAGATGGGTCGGTTAAAACTTTATTCTCATGCTTGAAAGCTGTAGGGAGAGCGGTTTTTCTTTTAGACTTATTGATTACTTCGTTTATTAGCTTCAGGTTTCTTTCAAATTATTTTTCACGAGTCAAATCGTTCGTCATAATAGGTACGTTTAGCAATTCTGATGAGGTCATTTAACTTATTTCTGTAGCTTTTGTAGTAGGATTTCCGAGCTGGATTTGGGGAAAGAAGTAGTTTTTTATATAATTTTTTCCTCTTCCTGATAGAAACTAGCAAACTACTGGTAATCCATGGGCTTATATTTTGTTTATGTTTATTGCTCAATTTTTTCCAAGGAAAACAATTTTCATAAAGTTCCGTGTATTTTGCATGGAATTTGTTATACGCATCATTAGGATTTTGTTCTTGAATAATTTCTGACCAGTTTACCTCGGAGAGGCAAGTTTGAAATCTATTGATGTTCGTTTCACAATAGTTTCTAGAAAGTTTGTATGAATGATTTTTAAGAGCAATAGAATCATCAAATAAATAACTTATAATTGGTAAGTGATCTGATATGTCATTGATTAGGATGCTGTTGAAGACTTTGTCCGAGAGATTGTTTGTGAATATATTATCAATTAAAGTAGCCGAGTTTGCAGTTATGCGCGTCGGTCTATTTATTAAAGGTAAAAGCATATGAGAAAACAAGTTTTCAATGAATTCTTGAGTTGGAGTGTGATCATTATAGCGTAATAGGTCCATGTTATAGTCTCCCGCGACATAGCAAAACTTATTGTGCTTTGTGATTTTGGACAATATATCACAAAATTTATCCATGAATGACAAATGATTTTGGTTTGGGGGACGGTATACAGATCCTACTATTATGTTTTTCCCGTGGGGATTGCTGATTTCAGCAAATATAGATTCTATAGTGTCTGGATCAGAGTAATTACAATCAGAAAGAATTTTGTATTCGAGCGTATTTTGTAAATAAAGAGCCGTTCCACCGCCAGATTTATTAGTACGATGGTTAGAGTGAAAGTTATATCCTGGAATATCAACTTGATCTGAAGTAAGATCGTTGAGCCAGGTCTCAGTTACGGCAATGACAGAGGGCAAAGCCTGCAGGCATACCAGCATTGATTTAAATTTATCAAAATTACCGAGCAAACTTCGTGAATTTAAGTGTAGGATAGAGAATTTTGGTTGAGATTTTTCAGCCGAAATCTTTAAATTAACTTCTCCTTCTCCGCAGTAATTACTAGGCATTGAACTGAAAAGGAAATTAACGTCTGGGTCAAGATGACTAGAAGAAAAATTATGCTCATGCTGATTTATAGGGTTAAAAATAAGTGAATCTAAGCTATCGTTATTATAGTTTAGTGGGCCATGTGTTAGTTCATACATTGCTAAGTTAAATGAAGCATCGTCTAAGTGGCAAAACGGAAGGTCTATTAGACTGTTATCAGTTGGGTACAACATTACTAAATATTAATATAGATATAAACATATAAAAAATGTTAGACTTAGCTTTCATGAATCAGTCATGGCTGGCAAGGTCATTAAGGTCACTTAAATTTCTCAACACAATTTTTCGACCGTCTTCGTGTTCTCTCAGGAAGACAGCAGAATTTTTCGCCCAACAGAACTTGAAGGCATGTTGTTCTTGATACTTTTTTGCTTCATACAATAACTTCTGAAGGCTCGGAGTTAAATGATCGAAGATTCTCGCGTCTGATAGTAGATCCTCGGGCGTTAAACCAACGGTGCTAGGGTCGACTCGGTCAATATTCCGTCTACAACTCATGACTTGCTCTTTAACTATTCGTCTCGAGAACTTGCAAATAATTGGTTTGTACTTCATCGAGTTGCTTCTAGCTGGGACGCGATGAGCTATATCAATGTCATTCAGTGTAACGTCGGTAACACCCATTTCTTGAAAGAGCTGGACACATAACTTAGAGGTTTCCAGCAACGATTCATTCTCTTTAATCTCGGTATACCAACGAGTTTAGCGTTATATTGGTAGCTATAGCTTTCCAGGTTGTCTATAGCTTTGGTAATTCCATTGACTGTCGCCATTAAACTGTCAAGTCTTTCATCTAGTCGTTCAAACTCAACTTTGGCTGATTTTCGAAAGTTCGTTAGATCATCATAGCTGCTACTCAGGTAGTCAAGGCTTTGCACCGTGTCGTTATCTGGTCGAGTAGGACGGCTGTTATTTTGGTCGATAGATTGAAGGAGGCGTTGTTCAATCGAAGCTTCTAGATTTTTAAGCTCGGTTTTAAGCGAACTTATTTCCGTTTTCAGGCCATCATTTTCTTTCTTCAACGATTTTATTGTGGCAGGCATGATTATAACTATGTTATATATACCATAGCATACTTGGCTATTATACCAAGGTCAAGTAGGCTTAGAAAATTTCGCAAGGTGATAGTGATTAGCGGAGCAGAATTCTGATGTCCTACCACTGCGAGCAACTGCCAATAATTTCTCAATTATTATATAACTTTGATCCTGTTTTATGTTTTTCAAATATTCAGAAGCGCTATAACAGCTTGAGTTATTTGGTCTGCATATCTTTTAAAATTTCCTTCCATAGACGGTTCTATTTACTTTTAAAAACTGAAAAATCGCGTCGCGTTGCCGAATCGCGTCCTGTGTGTCTGGGCCTTAAGGCCGGATAAACGATGCGTGGAAAAGCGTCGATGAATGGTGAACGAACAATAATGCTTCAATTTAATGACTAACGCTTTTCACTTTTGTATTTTATTTCATTGAACAAAACGAATTCCGCTATTTAGTAACTCAGGTTTTATATAACACAACACATTTGATATTTGATTTGTTATCACTGTATTACTGCGCGGTAATCCGATCCCTGTATTAGGTGTTTTAGTCATTTCAAAAGTAACATAAAGGACAAGCTTTCATCAATCGGTGTTCCAAAGCAGTGTCAAAAAGATTTCATGCACGATATTTTTGGATATAATGTGGGTGCCACGCATCACGAAGGCCTTGTGGATTCCGATGATCGGGATGTCTTTCAGGCAAAGTTGAAGTCACTAGAGGTACAGTATTTATGAAGTATAAATGTGATATCAAAAGCTGAAATAATTTTAATGCCTGTCATTGAATTTTCTCTTGCATGACCATTATATGAGCCAGTGAGAATATAGCCACACTCAGGCGTAGATGTAACTGCTGCGTTCAACGACAACGATACACCACACCACACCACACCACAGGGGCAGAGCCTTTATACACATAAAATGTTCTGATTTTTGTTGAAGCTTGATATCAGCTTTGCTACAAAAGCGGATGTTTACTTGTATCTGCCTGCTAACTCCTGACGAAGGGCCTTAGTTCGTAGAGAATCTCTTATTCTCTTTAGGCTGGTGATAATCTGCACTCAATGTTTTTTTTTTATTCTATTTTATAGGAGAAATGGAACAAGCTAGAGGGAAGTAAAGAAACAAATAACTCCCAACCAAAGCCAACATTTCACCAGTGGTTTTGGAAAAGAAAGCAAAAGATATGGAAAAACACATGCTTGCATCTCTACGTAAAGAAGCCGGTTTAGGTTCTCCCCCAACACCTTACTACCAAAACAATAGTGAATGCATGAACGAGGTAATTAAAGACCAGATGAACTATCAAGAAAACGAGTTGCCAGAATTTTTGGATAAACTAACTGGTATTGTTACAAGACACGATACCCTGTTACGTAAAGCAATTGCACGAACTGGCGAGTGGGAACTTCTTCCGGGTTTTCGCTTTCTCGAAAGGCCAGACTGGTTCCAGATGACGCCGGAGCAGAGAGACGCGCATATGAAGACCGTCATGGGTGTCGAGTTAACGGAAGACAGAACCATCAAAGATAATTTGGCACAGCCAATCAGTCTGCCGCTTCTGTCATTGGGATACGGAAATATTCCAAATATATCTGAGTTCACACTGCTTAAACCAGCAAAGAAAAAAGCTGTGGTCATAACTTTGTTTGTGACTCTGGATGTTCACAATATGCATACCTTAAACTGTGCTGCCATACAGTTGCTACAGCCGAAGAAAATTGTGTTCTTAAAGAATACAAAGAATTCCTTGAAAAAAACACTGATATACCGAACTTGCCTTCGAAAGTTAAGTTACCTGATTTCCGAAAGTTACGACACGTGATGGAACTGGACGGAAAGGAGATCAACCAACACGAAAACGTAAACGCGCAGCCAAACCACAGCCTACCATGGTCACATCGTTCCCGGTATTCAATCTAAGTCACCCACTTTTCCCTTGAAGTGAATCACCTCTTGATAGCCAACAACATTTACGGAGTTCGAAGTCTTAAATGATGTGCCATCTGTTACTCATCATTCTCAGCAACTGCAACAATTTGAAGTGCATCATCAACCGATACAACATTGGAATAACTTAATTCAACAAGAGCATCAAATGTATGGTTTGTACGGCAATTCTTTCGCAACAGGATCTGCGCCAGTTTATTCAAATCAGATGCAACAACAACAATACCATTGGCCATACACGTTTCTCACATCCGTGGAACAGCAACAGATGCAACAACAACAACAACAACAACAACAACAACAACAACAACAACAACAACAGCAACAACCCAACACAGCAACAACAGCAGCAGCAGCAACAGCAGCAGCAGCAGCAGCAGCAGCAGCAGCAGCAACAACAACAACAACACAACAACAGCGGCACGACTCAGCGCACTGACTCATCCATCCCTAAACCGCCATTTCCATCTCCTGCTGAAGGTGTATTTCAATTATACCTGTTGACGTTTTGTCCAAAGAAAGTGTCTAAATGCTATGGTTGCTCACAAGTGTTGAAACCAGGACAACAAATCGGTCAACCGCCCAATGATTTAGTAGTCGTGGGGAAAATGAACCGAGAATACCCAACTAAGGATGGAGGAAAAGGCTCTAATGTACAGAATG
The DNA here is from genome assembly GCA_016169945.1 of Trachythela sp. YZ-2020. Taxonomy (NCBI): domain Eukaryota; kingdom Metazoa; phylum Cnidaria; class Anthozoa; order Malacalcyonacea; family Clavulariidae; genus Trachythela; species Trachythela sp. YZ-2020. Next base: position 2,801,949 of record JADLSH010000386.1, on the reverse strand, counting down.
TATATTTTCCACTGCCGCAAATCCTGTATACAAAGGAAGCAACCGTACTTTACAAGTGCTCTGTGTGAAATACCAGCACAGATACGGCAACTTCTTTTGCCAGTTCATCACGATTTTATCAAGGATTTTTTTAATGCGCAGTAATACAGTGATAACAAATCAAATATCAAATGTGTTGTGTTATATAAAACCTGAGTTACTAAATAGCGGAATTCGTTTTGTTCAATGAAATAAAATACAAAAGTGAAAAGCGTTAGTCATTAAATTGAAGCATTATTGTTCGTTCACCATTCATCGACGCTTTTCCACGCATCGTTTATCCGGCCTTAAGGCCCAGACACACAGGACGCGATTCGGCAACGCGACGCGATTTTTCAGTTTTTAAAAGTAAATAGAACCGTCTATGGAAGGAAATTTTAAAAGATATGCAGACCAAATAACTCAAGCTGTTATAGCGCTTCTGAATATTTGAAAAACATAAAACAGGATCAAAGTTATATGTCAGTGAAAATCGAAAAATCGCGCCGCTTTGTAGAATCGCGTTCAGTCTGTCTTGGCCTTAATTCTTAGCTTTTCTTTTCTCAAAAAGACCAAAACAGTTTCAAAAGACATAGATGTCGTAATTTTAGTCGAAAATGTCTAGACGAACGACGAGAAACAGTACTAAAACAGCAAACTCGTGCGTTCCGGGCAGGGTTCCGGGTGTTCCGGGCAGGGTTCCGGGTGTTCCGGGCAGGGTTCCGAGTGTTCCGGGGGGTTCCGGGTGGGTTCCGGGTGGGTTCCGGGTGGGTTCCGGGTGGGTTCCGGGTGTTCCGTGCAAGGTTCCGGGTGTTCCGGGGGGGGTTCCGGGTGTTCCGGGCAGTGTTCCGGGTTTTACAGACACCCCTTATGTTTATATAATAAAACTCTTTATTTTTTTACTTTCGGTCCGGAAGTGTTATTTTGTAATTTCCTGCAATTTGATTGGCTACACGAGCGGGCGGCTTTTTACGATATTTAGGCCGCGGGCAGGAGAGTTATTTTTTTGTTTACAAAATTTTACAAAGTGGTCTTTAAATTTTGAAAATTGATTTAATGAGAATGTAAATTGGTCAAACTAGTCAAAAAAATGTTCTCCGATGATACCTATCATAGTGAGAATTTTACTACCCAGACGATTTAAACTCTGTGGAAAACGAGCCAATTTCAGCTTCAACCAGTTACGAAAACGTCGAAAAAATAAATACGTTATTTACCGTTTAGGTCGGGCCGTACTGGAAAAATATTTTCCCTCGGCCTCAGAAGCGGCCTTCGGTCTCGGGCCGCTTCTGAGGCCTCGGGAAAATATTTTTCCAGTACGGCCCTCCCACCCGGTAAATAACATATATATATAACACTTATGTTTATATAATAAATACTACTTACTAACTGAGCGTGAGGTCTGTACGGTAAAATATCAAGCTGAGGTCTTGCTGTATTGACCGAGCGATAGCGAGGTCAATACAGCAAGACCGAGGCTTGATATTTTACCGTACAGACCGAACAGTCGAAGTTAGTAAGTTGTTTATTATATGGCATTTCAGACAACAAAAAACAATTCATTTTGCCAAAAATTGGTCACGCGAGGGCAAAGTACAAAGTCCAAAACTCAAAGCCGGTCATTTTCAAATGTCAAAATAATTTCAATGATACGAATTTGTCTTAGTTTTTTAAAAATTTAGCTAATCTTAGCTTAGTAAAACTACTCTACAGTACCATTTATAGAATAAAATATAAAATTAATAGAAAATATAGTGATATTGAGCTATCGGATCAAGGACAAAAACAACTTTGCATGTTCGAAAAAACAAAATATTCTTGATTGTTTTAGTTAAAAAACATCGTAAAATTTACCTTAATATTTCGACTTGAGCCAACAAAACTTGATTTTATCCCTTGTAGTTATCTCTTTTCCGTATTTTCCGTTTATTTTTCATTGTTTTAAATTATTTTTAAGGATTTTTTAATGCTTTTATTGGTTTGAAATGTGTTCAAGTCGTCGCAGGGCAATAAGAATACCGTATTGCCCGTGGGCAATACGGGAAAATCCTGCCTCGTCAGCGACCAATCAGATTGCGAGATTTACCAAAACAAGCACTTGCCATATAATAAATATGTTTATTATATGGCTTTATGAAATCCGCGGTTCTGATTGGCTAGCGAGCGGTCCGATAAAAGCCGTATCCGGACCGTGGTCCGGATAACTAGTTATCCGGACCGGTGTCCCGGATTAAAAAATTAAAAATTTTAAATTAAATTTTAAAAATTTAAAACAGAAATATTTAAAAATATTTTTTTTAAATATTTTAAAAATTTAAAAAAAAATTTTAAACATTTTTTAAAAATTTTAAAATTTTAAATTTTAAAAATTTGCAATTAATAAAACAAAAAAAAACAATGCCCATCGTTATGGAAGCCAAAGTGCCAGCTGGCAAACAACCGTCGTTGTTCGATAAAAGTAACAGAATAGCTAATGAGGAAGCCATTTCATGTCTCAACAAGAAAGGTGGCGAAAAATTCTTGTTTATGCCTTAATTAATTTAAGAATCAAACTCAAGAGCCATATAATAAACAGTTTATTGACCTCGCTTGTTCGGTCTGTACAGTGAAATATCGGACCTCTGTTTTTTAGTACGGACCGCGCTCGCTTGGTCCGTACTAAAAAACCTCGGTCCGATATTTCACTGTACAGACCTCACGCTCGGTCAATAACCTATTAATATACAATAACTATGAACTATATATATATATGAAAAACTTTAAAAAGTAAGAAACATGTACAATAAAAGTGTCATGTCAAATTTATACCGATGATTTTATTGCAGCACTTTTAAAAGCATTGATGTTTGTAGGCAGTTCGTTATTAATTAGCTCTATGCAGCTCTATGCTGCTTCAAACTTGTTTTATTTCTTCTTTCAATTGTAGTATTTGAGTAAACAGAGTTAAGGTTTAAAACTTATAGAATAAATGTGTTATTAAATTGATGTAAAAATAAGTTGGTGCCTAATGTCACAGCGGATATTGTCCCCCCGCTGATATTGTCCCCCGGACAATATCCGGTAGCAGATAGTGTCCCCCCAGACAATATCCGGTAGCAGATAGTGTCCCCTTTAATTAAATTCTAGCTGAGTTCGCCTGTTGAGCACTCTGTCTGGGGGTACACTATCCGTGTTGCTAAACTATCTGCCAATGTCTCTTGTTAACTCATTAGCTTGCAATGTGCCCAGATGTGCCCTACTGTAGTATTTACTCTGTCTAAAGCCAGACGATTTTACTCGTCAGTGGTAGGGTATTGCTAATGGGTTAACAAAACTATCTACCAGCGTCTCTTGTTAATCCATTAATTAGCTTGCAATGTGCCCAGATGCGCCCTACTTTAGTATTTTACTCTGTCTAGTGATGCCAAATGAATATGCTCATCTCTGGCTGGGTATGCCAGTTAATGGGTTAAATTGTGATGGTTATTTTGAATTGTTGGAGTTTGTTATGAAATGAGATTCAGAGTTTAGTTGTTACGAAATGAGTTCAGAGTTGTGTTCAGTGTTTTCAAGCATATATTTCAAGAAAAAAGATGACATGCCTATAAACCCCTTCCCCCCAGACGTCATATTGACGAAACAATATGTAAATCTGTACGTCCCTTAGGTGAAATGTTTTGTCTATTTTTAGTGTCATTGGATGTACAGTGGATGAACTGAGTCGTTGAATGAACTTATGGATAAATAGTAACAGACTGTAACAAGTGTAAATTGTGGAACTCGTATCAAGTATAAATATTTTGGTTGTTCCTTTTGAGGTTGGTGTTCAACTTTAATCTAATTCACAGTTGTTTGGCGCATGACCAAAATGTAACCCAGTTTGTACTATGGCGCACGCAAGCATTATAAAGTACTATTGAACATGATCTTACAGTGTAGTTCGTTCACTGTGCTAATTTTTATCTTGTTTAAACTTTTTTCATTAAATCGTGAGCGATGTGGCTTGAAAACTTTACTGGGACGGTTCAAAAAAGCTGCGCAATGAAAATTTTCAGAAATATGTATCGATATTGTGGTGTAACAACTAACAACGAGAGTCAAGTAAACTTGCGTTGACTTACGATGCGACTGGTCAAACGAATACCCGGCTCCGCTGTCACGCTTATTTGCATGAATTGAAGTATGTAACTGGCCATAAGTTTAATAGTGTTGTATAGAACTACCTAATGTTTGTCTTATATTATGTCTAATTTGTGAATTAAAGTTGCCTGGATATATTAAAATAGAGCAAGGCAGTTCAATACATCAATGACTTATTGAAAGTCATATACTTCAATTGATTTCTATACATTATATTGGGTAAATTCATTCCAGAAGACATCTGCACGTCGACTGGCCTCCCCAATGGAAAGAGATGGAAATTATATCCTCCTTCATCCTAGTACATTTACTATTATCAGAATTGGATCTGCATCAAATATCCTGCACAGAGGGGGTGCAGATTGTTTTGGAACCGTTGCTAAATGGTTACTATACTACAGTATGCCTATGATCCAGTTCAAAAACATTGCATATAGCCTCTGGTTGCCCCTTTGCATTTGAGCAAAATTTAGTAACATGTTTAATACTTGTTATTCTGTTGCTATTAATTAGGATACATGTTCAGCATGGATGTTATACATTGATGTACAACTTCAGTTTGGATTATTACAATGCAAGAAAAATATTTTCTTGGAATGAATTGTGAAGTAGTCTAATTTAAGAAAGGAGACCTGTCAGGTTAGAAAATTGCTTATGCTTTAACCTATTAACTGGCAGTACCCTGCCACAGAGTGACTAGTAAAATTATCTGGTGTTTGACAAAGTACAGTACAATCGTCTTGCCTCTGGTTGCCTGTGGTCCCCCCCTATTAATTCATTTGAGGTAAATTTTCATAACATGTTGTGAGTTGAAAGTGGTTGTTTTCATGAAAGAACAGGGCATTTGGAATGGTTTGAAGCAAATTTTCAAAAATAGTTGAAAAACCAAAAGGGGGGAGGGACAACAGGGCCTCTGGTAATACACTCATGGGATTGATTTTATGTACCACATGATGAACTCTTTTGGGTACCTCATGTCTGCTTTTGAACCTCAACAGAAATCATCTGGCATTAGACAGAGTAAAATAACAAAGTAGTGCACATTTGGGCACTTTGCAGCTCAATATCTCATTTTGATTATTGTGAACTACTGTAGAAGAACTGTAACCGTCCAAGTGTAGATGTGTACTGATTGTAAGAAATTGCTCCAGGAATTTAACCTGGAAACCATTACTGGTTCGAAACAGGGCAATTATTGATTGAAATTGTAGCTATGGAAGAGAATACAAAACTGCTCTATGCACTATGTTGGTCGTGCAAAATAGGCAAGCCTGCAGCTCAGTTCTGCATGGCAAGCTCTGCCCTTCGGGTGCAAGGCCTAACACGTTCAGGAATAACCAGGCAAAACTGTCATCGAATCTCCACTTGTGACCAGCTTGTCGCCTGTGTGGCTTGATCTAGCTTTCTGCGATTGTCATTTCTAATTGGCAGTCGGTATAAAAAATCTGCCTGCATTCATATTTATATTTGAGTTGTATAAATTAGCACCAGAATGGCAACTATGACTGGTGGGTAAAATCACATAAGGGGATAGGTTGGCCATTCGTAGTTGTTCGATGGTAGTTCGGCTTGATTTTTCTGGTTGGTCGTGCAAAATAGGCAAGCCTGCAGCCCAGTCTGCATGGCAAGCTCTGCCCTTCGGGTGCAAGGCCTAACACGATCAGGAATAATCAGGCAAAACTGTCATTGAATCTCCACTTGTGACCGGTTTTTCACCTGTGTGGCTTGATCTAGCTTTCTACGATTGTCATTTCTAATTGGCAGTTAGTATAAAAAATCTGCCTGCATTCATATTTATATTTGAGCTCATGAGCTGTATAAATTAGCACCAGAGTTGGCAACTCTGACTGGTGGGTGAAATCACATGAGGGGATAGGTTGGCCATTCGTAGTTGTTCGATGTCACTTTGGCTTGATTTTTCTGGTTGGTCCTGCAAAATAGGCAAGTCAGCAGCTCAGTTCTGCATGGCAAGCTCTGCCCTTCGGGTGCAAGGCCTAACACGATCAGGACTAACCAGGCAAAATTGTCATTGAATCGCCACTTGTGACCAGCTTTTCGCCTGTGTGGCTAATGATCTAGCTTTCTGCGATTGTCATTTCTAATTGACAGTTAGTATAAAAGATCTGCCTGCATTCATACTTATTTTTGAGTTGTATAAATTAGCACTAGAATGGCAAGCCAACTATGAGTGGTGGGTAAAATCACATAAGGGGATAGGTTGGCCATTCGTAGTTGTTCGATGTCAGTTCGGCTTGATTTTTCTGGTTGGTCGTGCAAAATAGGCAAGTCAGCAGCTCAGTTCTGCATGGCAAGCTCTGCCCTTCGGGTGCAAGGCCTAACACGATCAGGAATAACCAGGCAAAATTGTCATTGAATCGCCACTTGTGACCAGGTTTTCGTCTGTGTGGCTTGATCTAGCTTTCTGCGATTGTCATTTCTAATTGGCAGTTAGTATAAAAGATCTGCCTGCATTCATACTTATTTTTGAGTTGTATAAATTAGCACTAGAATGGCAAGCCAACTATGAGTGGTGGGTAAAATCACATAAGGGGATAGGTTGGCCATTCGTAGTTGTTCGATGTCAGGTCGGCTTGATTTTTCTGGTTGGTCGTGCAAAATAGGCAAGTCAGCAGCTCAGTTCTGCATGGCAAGCTCTGCCCTTCGGGTGCAAGGCCTAACACGATCAGGAATAACCAGGCAAAATTGTCATTGAATCGCCACTTGTGACCAGCTTTTCGCCTGTGTGGCTAATGATCTAGCTTTCTGCGATTGTCATTTCTAATTGGCAGTTAGTATATAAAAAATCTGCCTGCATTCATATTTATATTTGAGTTGTATAAATTAGCACCAGAATGGCAACTATGAGTGGTGGGTAAAATCACATAAGGGGATAGGTTGGCCATTCGTAGTTGTTCGATGTCAGTTCGCCTTCATTGTTCTGGTTGGTCGTGCAAAATAGGCAAGTCTGCAGCTCAGTTCTGCATGGCAACCTCTGCCCTTCGGGTGCACCCCCTCCACATTTTTTGACAAAAAGTTAAGGACATGCGCAACATCGTTCAAGAAGACAGCGAGAGCACGCTCAAACAACGTCCAGGAGGACAGCGAGAACACGCTGAAATATAGCCCAAGAGGACCGAAAGAGCAAGTAAGACAGCTCAACATCATTCTAGATGTCAGCAAGAGCAAAGAAGACAGCAAAAGAAGGCTCAACATCGTCCAACAGGACAGCGAGAGCACAGACTAAGGCTCAACATCGTCCAACAGGACAGCGAGAGCACAGAAGAATGTTAATGATGTAAGTATAAATGAAGGCTTGACTTTTCAGAGGGGTGCTCAGTCGGGCGTGCTACTGGCAGCCCGTGCTGCTGACAAGTCGTGGGGTTGGGTATTGCAAAACTTGAAATTTTAAAGGAAATTTTTTTATAGAAATCGGAGCATGCGCAATAGTATATTTTGTTGCACCACATGCCTTAATGGGAATAAAAAAAGTTTAAAATCGGGGAGAAATTCGATCTGACCATGCGCAATAGTATATTTTTTGCACCACAAGCCATTTACGTGAATTTACCTATAAAGGTGTTTTTATAACAGGAACGTGGGTGAGTTTGTGATCTGGCCAATAAGTAAAGGCTAACCCTTGGTTAAAAATGGCCAAAAAGTAAAGGGGTTAGCCTTAACTTTTGATCGAAAAAAAGTTAAGGGGTTAGCCTTTACTTTTTGGCCATTTTTAGTCATTTTTTGAGTGCTTGAAAAACTAGCCAAAAATGGCCAAAAAGTAAAGGGGTTAGCCTTAACTTTTGTCGAAAAAATGTTAAGGAGTTAGCCTTTACTTTTTGGCCATTTTTAGTCATTTTTTGAGTGCTTGAAAAACTAGCCAAAAATGGCCAAAAACTAAAGGGGTTAGCCTTAACTTTTGATCGAAAAAATGTTAAGGGGTTACCTTTACTTTTTGGCCATTTTTAGTCATTTTTTGAGTGCTTGAAAAAGCAGCCAAAAATGGCCAAAAAGTAAAGGGGTTAGCCTTAACTTTTGATCGAAAAAATGTTAAGGGGTTAGCCTTTACTTTTTGGCCATTTTAGTCATTTTTGAGTGCTTGAAAAACTAGCCAAAAATGGCAAAAGTAAAGGGGTTAGCCTTAACTTTTGATCGAAAAATGTTAAGGGGTTAGCCTTTACTTTTTAGCCATTTTAGTCATTTTTGAGTGCTTGAAAAAAGCCAAAAATGGCCAAAAAGTAAAGGGTTAGCCTTAACTTTTGATCGAAAAAATGTTAAGGGGTTAGCCTTTACTTTTTGGCCATTTTTAGTCATTTTTTGAGTGCTTGAAAAACTAGCCAAAAATGGCCAAAAAGTAAAGGGGTTAGCCTTAACTTTTGATCGAAAAAATGTTAAGGGGTTAGCCTTTAGTTTTTGGCCATTTTTAGTCATTTTTTGAGTGCTTGAAAAACTAGCCAAAAATGGCCAAAAAGTAAAGGGGTTAGCCTTAACTTTTGATCGAAAAAATGTTAAGGGGTTAGCCTTTACTTTTTGGCCATTTTTAGTCATTTTTTGAGTGCTTGAAAAACTAGCCAAAAATGGCCAAAAAGTAAAGGGGTTAGCCTTAACTTTTGATCGAAAAATGTTAAGGGGTTAGCCTTAACATTTTGGCCATTTTAGTCATTTTGAGTGCTTGAAAAACTAGCCAAAAATGGCCAAAAAGTAAAGGGTTAGCCTTAACTTTTGATCGAAAAATGTTAAGGGTTAGCCTTTACTTTTTGGCCATTTTTAGTCATTTTTGAGTGCTTGAAAAAGCAGCCAAAATGGCCAAAAAGTAAAGGAGTTAGCCTTAACTTTTGATCGAAAAAAGTTAAGGGTTAGCCTTTACTTTTGGCCATTTTAGTCATTTTTGAGTGCTTGAAAAACTAGCCAAAAATGGCCAAAAGTAAAGGAGTTAGCCTTAACTTTTGATCGAAAAATGTTAAGAGTTAGCCTTTACTTTTTGGCCATTTTTAGTCATTTTGAGTGCTTGAAAAACTAGCCAAAAATGGCCAAAAAGTAAAGGTTAGCCTTAACTTTTGATCGAAAAAATGTTAAGGGTTACCTTTACTTTTTGGCCATTTTAGTCATTTTGAGTGCTTGAAAAAGCAGCCAAAAATGGCCAAAAAGTAAAGGGTTAGCCTTAACTTTTGATCGAAAAAATGTTAAGGGGTTAGCCTTTACTTTTGGCCATTTTAGTCATTTTTGAGTGCTTGAAAAACTAGCCAAAAATGGGCAAAAAGTAAAGGGGTTAACTATAACTTTTGATCGAAAAAATGTTAAGGGTTAGCCTTTACTTTTGGCCATTTTAGTCATTTTTGAGTGCTTGAAAAACTAGCCAAAAATGGCCAAAAAGTAAAAGGTTAGCCTTAACTTTTGATCGAAAAAATGTTAAGGGTTAGCCTTTAGTTTTGGCCATTTTAGTCATTTTGAGTGCTTGAAAAACTAGCCAAAAATGGCCAAAAAGTAAAGGGGTTATATAACTTTTGATCGAAAAAATGTTAAGGGTTAGCCTTTACTTTTGGCCATTTTTAGTCATTTTTGAGTGCTTGAAAAACTAGCCAAAATGGCCAAAAAGTAAAGGGGTTAGCCTTAACTTTTGATCGAAAAATGTTAAGGGTTAGCCTTTACTTTTGGCCATTTTAGTCATTTTTGAGTGCTTGAAAAACTAGCCAAAAATGGCCAAAAAGTAAAGGGTTAGCCTTAACTTTTGATCGAAAAAATGTTAAGGGATTAGCCTTTACTTTTGGCCATTTTAGTAATTTTTGAGTGCTTGAAAAAACTAGCCAAAAATGGCCAAAAAGTAAAGGCTAACCCTTAACATTTTCGATCAAAAGTTAAGGCTAACTACTTTTGGCCATTTCGGCCAGTCATTTGAGTGCTTGAAAAACTAGCCAAAAATGGCCAAAAAGTAAGGGGTTAGCCTTAACTTTTGATCGAAAAATGTTAAGGGTTAGCCTTTACTTTTGGCCATTTTAACTACATTTCAAGCACTCAAATGACTAAAAATGGCCAAAAAGTAAAGGCTAATCCTTAACATTTTTTCGATCAAATGTTAAGGCTAACCCCTTTACTTTTTGGCCATTTTCGGCTAGTTTTCAAGCACTCAAAAAGTGACTAAAATGGCCAAAAAGTAAAGGCTAACCCTTAAAATTTTTTCGATCATAATGTTAAAGGCACTTTGGCCATTTTTGGCTGGTTTTCAAGCACTCAAAATGACTGAAAATGGCCAAAAAGTGAAAGGCTAACATAACATTTTCGATCAAATGTTAAGGCTAACTACTTTGGCCATTTTGGCCAGTTTTCAAGCACTCAAATGACTAAAAATATTAAAAAGTAAGGCTAACCCCTTAACATTTTTTCGATCATAATGTTAAGGCTAACCCTTACTTTTGGCCATTTTGGCTGGTTTTCAAGCACTCAAATGACTAAAAATGGCCAAAAAGTAAAGGCTAACCCTAACATTTTCGATCAAAAGTTAAAACTAACTTTTGGCCATTTTGGCTAGTTTTCAAGCACTCAAATGACTAAAAATGGCCAAAAAGTAAAGGCTAACCTTAACATTTTCGATCATAATGTTAACTAACTTACTTTTGGCCATTTTAACTATTTTCAAGCACTCAAATGAAAAATGGCCAAAAAGTAAAGGCTAACCCTTAACATTTTTTCGATCAAAATGTTAAGGCACCTTTACTTTTTGGCCATTTTGTCGGCACATATTCAAGCACTCAAATGACTAAAAATGCCAAAAAGTAAAGGCTAACCCTTAACATTTTTCGATCATAATGTTATATAACCCTTACTTTTTTGGCCATTTTTATTATTTTCAACTCCATGAACTAAAATGGCCAAAAACTAACCTTAACATTTTTCGACATAATGTTAAGGCTAACCTTTACTTTTGGCCATTTTGGCCACATATTCAAAATGTCAATAAGTGACTAAAAATGGCCAAAAAGTAAAGGCTAACCCCTTAACATTTTTTCGACATAATGTTAAGGCTAACCCCTTTACTTTTTGGCCATTTTCGGCCACATATTCAAAATGTCAATAAGTGACTAAAAATGGCCAAAAAGTAAAGGCTAACCCCTTAACATTTTTTCGACATAATGTTAAGGCTAACCCCTTTACTTTTTGGCCATTTTCGGTCACATATTCAAAATGTCAGTGACTAAAAATGGCCAAAAGTAAAGGCTAACCCCTTAACATTTTCGACATAATGTTAAGACCTTTACTTTTTGGCCATTTTGGCCACATATTCAAAATGTCAATAACTGACTAAAAATGGCCAAAAAGTAAAGGCTAACCCCTTGACATTTTTCGACAAAAGGTTAATGCGAACCCCTTTACTTTTGGCCATTTCGGCCACATATTCAAAATGTCAATAAGTGACTGAAAATGGCCAAAAGTAAGGCTAACCCCTTAACATTTTTCGACATAATGTTAAGGCTAACCTTTACTTTTGGCCATTTTTACGGTCATATTCAAAATGTCAATAAGTGACTGAAAATGGCCAAAAAGTAAAGGCTAACCCCTTAACATTTTTTCGACATAATGTTAAGGCTAACCTTTACTTTTGGCCATTTTCGGCCACATATTCAAAATGTCAATAAGTGACTAAAATGGCCAAAAGTAAAGGCTAACCCTTAACATTTCTTCGACATAATGTAAAGGCTAAACCCTTTACTTTTTGGCCATTTTCGGCCACATATTCAAAATGTCAATAAGTGACTGAAAATGGCCAAAAAGTAAAGGCTAACCCCTTAACATTTTTCGACATAATGTTAAGCTATCCCCTTTACTTTTGGCCATTTTCGGCCACATATTCAAAATGTCAATAAGTGACTGAAAATGGCCAAAAAGTAAAGGCTAACCCTTAACATTTTTTCGACATAATGTTAAGGCTAACCCCTTTACTTTTTGCCATTTTCGGCCACATATTCAAAATGTCAATAAGTGACTGAAAATGGCCAAAAAGTAAAGGCTAAACCTTAACATTTTTCGACATAATGTTAAGGCTAACCCTTTACTTTTTGGCCATTTTCGGCCACATATTCAAAATGTCAATAAGTGACTGAAAATGGCCAAAAAGTAAAGGCTAACCCCTTAACATTTTTCGACATAATGTTAAGGCTAACTTTTACTTTTTGGCCATTTTCGGCCACATATTCAAAATGTCAATAAGTGACTGAAAATGGCCAAAAAGTAAAGGCTAACCCCTTAACATTTTTTCGACATAATGTTAAGGCTAACCCCTTTACTTTTGGCCATTTTCGGCCACATATTCAAAATGTCAATAAGTGACTGAAAATGGCCAAAAGTAAAGGCTAAACCCATAAAATTTTTTCTACATAATGTTAAGGCTAACTTTACTTTTGGCCATTTTCGGCCACATATTCAAAATGTCAACAAGTGACTGAAAATGGCCAAAAGTAAAGGCTAACCCCTTAACATTTTTTCGACATAATGTTAAGGCTAACCCCTTTACTTTTTGGCCATTTTCGGCCACATTTTCAAAATGTCAAAAAGTGACTGAAAATGGCCAAAAGTAAAGGCAAACCCCTTAACATTTTTCGACATAATGTTAAGGCTAACCTTACTTTTTGGCCATTTTCGGCCACATATTCAAAATGTCAATAAGTGACTGAAAATGGCCAAAAGTAAGGCTAACCCTTAACATTTTCGACATAATGTTAAGGCTAACCCTTTACTTTTTGGCCATTTTCGGCCACATATTCAAAATGTCAATAAGTGACTGAAAATGGCCAAAAAGTAAAGGCTAACCCCTTAACATTTTTCGACATAATGTTAAGGCTAACCCCTTTACTTTTTGGCCATTTTCGGCCACATATTCAAAATGTCAATAAGTGACTGAAAATGGCCAAAAAGTAAAGGCTAACCCCTTAACATTTTTTCGACATAATGTTAAGGCTAACCCTTTACTTTTTGGCCATTTTCGGCCACATATTCAAAATGTCAATAAGTGACTGAAAATGGCCAAAAAGTAAAGGCTAACCCATAACATTTTGTCGACATAATGTTTAGGGTAACCCTTTACTTTTTGGCCATTTTCGGCCACATATTCAAAATGTCAATAAGTGACTGAAAATGGCCAAAAAGTAAGGCTAACCTTAACATTTTTCGACATAATGTTAAGGCTAACCCCTTACTTTTGGCCATTTTCGGCCACATATTCAAAATGTCAATAAGTGACTAAAAATGGCCAAAAGTAAAGGCTAACCCTTAACATTATGTCGACATAATGTTAAGGCTAACCCCTTTACTTTTTGGCCATTTTCGGCCACATATTCAAAATGTCAATAAGTGACTGAAAATGGCCAAAAAGTAAAGGCTAACCCCTTAACATTTTTCGACATAATGTTAAGGCTAACCCCTTTACTTTTGGCCATTTCCGGCCACATATTCAAAATGTCAATAAGTGACTGAAAATGGCCAAAAAGTAAAGGCTAACCCTTAACATTTTTTCGACATAATGTTAAGGCTAACCCCTTTACTTTTTGGCCATTTTCGGCCACATATTCAAAATGTCAATAAGTGACTAAAAATGGCCAAAAAGTAAAGGCTAACCCCTTAACATTTTTTCGACATAATGTTAAGGCTAACGCCTTTACTTTTTGGCCATTTTCGGCCACAAATTCAAAATGTCAATAAGTGACTGAAAATGGCCAGAAAGTAAAGGCTAACCCCTTAACATTTTTTCGACATAATGTTAAGGCTAACCCTTTACTTTTTGGCCATTTTCGGCCACATATTCAAAATGTCAATAAGTGACTGAAAATGGCCAAAAAGTAAAGGCTAACCCCTTAACATTTTTTCGACATAATGTTAAGGCTAACCCCTTTACTTTTTGGCCATTTTCGGCCACATATTCAAAATGTCAATAAGTGACTGAAAATGGCCAAAAAGTAAAGGCTAACCCTTAACATTTTTTCGACATAATGTTAAGGCTAACCTTTACTTTTTGGCCATTTTCGGCCATATTCAAAATGTCAATAAGTGACTGAAAATGGCCAAAAAGTAAAGGCTAACCCTTAACATTTTTTCGACATAATGTTAAGGCTAACCTACTTTTTGGCCATTTTCATTACATATTCAAAATGTCAATAAGTGACTGAAATGGCCAAAAGTAAAGGCTAACCCCTTAACATTTTTTCGACATAATGTTAAGGCTAACCCTTTACTTTTGGCCATTTTCGGCCACATATTCAAAATGTCAACAAGTGACTGAAAATGGCCAAAAGTAAAGGCTAACCCCTTAACATTTTTCGACATAATGTTAAGGCTAACCCCTTTACTTTTTGCCATTTTCGGCCACATATTCAAAATGTCAATAAGTGACTGAAAATGGCCAAAAAGTAAAGGCTAACCCTTAACATTTTTTCGACATAATGTTAAGGCTAACCCCTTTACTTTTTGGCCATTTTCGGCCACATATTCAAAATGTCAATAAGTGACTGAAAATGGCCAAAAAGTAAAGGCTAACCCCTTAACATTTTTTCGACATAATGTTAAGGCTAACCCCTTTACTTTTTGGCCATTTTCGGCCACATATTCAAAATGTCAATAAGTGACTGAAAATGGCCAAAAAGTAAAGGCTAACCCTTAACATTTTTTCGACATAATGTTAAGGCTAACCCCTTTACTTTTTGGCCATTTTCGGCCACATATTCAAAATGTCAATAAGTGACTGAAAATGGCCAAAAAGTAAAGGCTAACCCTTAACATTTTTTCGACATAATGTTAAGGCTAACCCCTTTACTTTTTGGCCATTTTCGGCCACATATTCAAAATGTCAATAAGTGACTGAAAATGGCCAAAAGTAAAGGCTAACCCCTTAACATTTTTTCGACATAATGTTAAGGCTAACCCCTTTACTTTTTGGCCATTTTCGGCCACATATTCAAAATGTCAATAAGTGACTAAAAATGGCCAAAAAGTAAAGGCTAACCCCTTTCCTTTTTGGCCATTTCCGGCCACATATTCAAAATGTCAATAAGTGACTGAAAATGGCCAAAAAGTAAAGGCTAACCCCTTAACATTTTTTCGACATAATGTTAAGGCTAACCCCTTTACTTTTTGGCCATTTTCGGCCACATATTCAAAATGTCAATAAGTGACTGAAAATGGCCAAAAGTAAAGGCTAACCCCTTAACATTTTTTCGACATAATGTTAAGGCTAACCCCTTTACTTTTTGGCCATTTTCGGCCACATATTCAAAATGTCAATAAGTGACTGAAAATGGCCAAAAAGTAAAGGCTAACCCCTTAACATTTTTTCGACATAATGTTAAGGCTAACCCTTTACTTTTTGGCCATTTTCGGCCACATATTCAAAATGTCAATAAGTGACTAAAAATGGCCAAAAAGTAAAGGCTATACCCTTTAACATTGGCCATTTCGACATAATGTTAGGCTAACTTTCCTTTTTTTTTTTCGGCCACATATTCAAAATGTCAATAAGTGACTGAAAATGGCCAAAAGTAAAGGCTAACCCTTAACATTTTTCGACATAATGTTAAGGCTAACCCCTTTACTTTTTGGCCATTTTCGGCCACATATTCAAAATGTCAATAAGTGACTAAAATGGCCAAAAAGTAAAGGCTAACCCCTTAACATTTTTTCGACATAATGTTAAGGCTAACCCCTTTACTTTTTGGCCATTTTCGGCCACATATTCAAAATGTCAATAAGTGACTGAAAATGGCCAAAAAGTAAAGGCTAACCCTTAACATTTTTTCGACATAATGTTAAGGCTAACCCCTTTACTTTTTGGCCATTTTCGGCCACATATTCAAAATGTCAATAAGTGACTGAAAATGGCAAAAAGTAAAGGTAACCCTTAACATTTTTTCGACATAATGTTAAGGCTAACCCCTTTACTTTTTGGCCATTTTCGGCCACATATTCAAAATGTCAATAAGTGACTAAAAATGGCCAAAAAGTAAAGGCTAACCCCTTTCCTTTTTGGCCATTTTCGGCCACATATTCAAAATGTCAATAAGTGACTAAAAATGGCCAAAAAGTAAAGGCTAACCCTTAACATTTTTTCGACATAATGTTAAGGCTAACTTTACTTTTTGGCCATTTTCGGCCACATATTCAAAATGTCAATAAGTCACTCAAATGGCCAAAAAGTAAACGCTAACCCCTTTAACATTTTTTCGACATAATGTTAAGGCTAACCCCTTTACTTTTTGGCCATTTTCGGCCACATATTCAAAATGTCAATAAGTGACTGAAAATGGCCAAAAAGTAAAGGCTAACCCTTAACATTTTTTCGACATAATGTTAAGGCTAACCCCTTTACTTTTTGGCCATTTTCGGCCACATATTCAAAATGTCAATAAGTGACTGAAAATGGCCAAAAAGTAAAGGCTAACCTTAACATTGGTTCGACATAATGTTAAGGCTAACTACTTTCGGCCACAAATTCAAAATGTCAATAAGTGACTGAAGATGGCCAAAAAGTAAAGGCTAACCCTTAACATTTTTTCGACATAATGTTAAGGCTAACCCTTTACTTTTTGGCCATTTCCGGCCACATATTCAAAATGTCAATAAGTGACTGAAAATGGCCAAAAAGTAAAGGCTAACCCCTTAACATTTTTTCGACATAATGTTAAGGCCATTTCCGGCCACATATTCAAAATGTCAATAAGCGACTGAAAATGGCCAAAAAGTAAAGGCTAACCACTTAACATTTTTCGAAAAACAGTTAAGGCTAACCCTTTAGTTTTTGGCCATTTTCGGCCACATATTCAAAATGTCAATAAGTGACTGAAAATGGCCAAAAGTAAGGCTAACCCTTAACATTTTTTCGACATAATGTTAAGGCTAACCCCTTTACTTTTTGGCCATTTTCGGCCACATATTCAAAATGTCAATAAGTGACTGAAAATGGCCAAAAAGTAAAGGCTAACCCCTTAACATTTTTCGACATAATGTTAAGGCTAACCCCTTTACTTTTTGGCCATTTCCGGCCACATATTCAAAAACTCAAAAAATGGGCAAAAAGTAAAGGCTAACCCCTTAACATTTTTTCGACATAATGTTAAGGCTAACCTCTTTACTTTTTGGCCATTTCCGGCCACATATTCAAAATGTCAATAAGTGACTGAAAATGGCCAAAAAGTAAAGGCTAACCCTTAACATTTTTTCGACATAATGTTAAGGCTAACCCCTTTACTTTTTGGCCATTTTCGGCCACATATTCAAAATGTCAACAAGTGACTGAAAATGGCCAAAAGTAAAGGCTAACCCCTTAACATTTTTTCGACATAATGTTAAGACTAACCCCTTTACTTTTTGGCCATTTTCGGCCACATATTCAAAATGTCAATAAGTGACTGAAAATGGCCAAAAAGTAAAGGCTAACCCCTTAACATTTTTTCGACATAATGTTAAGGCTAACAACCTCTTTACTTTTTGGCCATTTTCGGCCACATATTCAAAATGTCAATAAGTGACTGAAAATGGCCAAAAAGTAAAGGCTAACCCCTTAACATTTTTTCGACATAATGTTAAGGCTAACCCCTTTATTTTTGGCCATTTTCGGCACATATTCAAAATGTCAATAAGTGACTGAAAATGGCCAAAAAGTAAAGGCTAACCCCTTAACATTTTTCGACATAATGTTAAGGCTAACCTTTACTTTTTGCCATTTTCGGCCACATATTCAAAATGTCAATAAGTGACTGAAAATGGCCAAAAAGTAAAGGCTAACCCCTTAACATTTTTTCGACATAATGTTAAGGCTAACCCTTTACTTTTTGGCCATTTTCGGCCACATATTCAAAATGTCAATAAGTGACTAAAAATGGCCAAAAAGTAAAGGCTAACCCCTTAACATTTTTTCGACATAATGTTAAGGCTAACCCCTTTACTTTTTGGCCATTTCCGGCCACATATTCAAAATGTCAATAAGTGACTGAAAATGACCAAAAAGTAAAGGCTAACCCTTAACATTTTTCGACATAATGTTAAGGCTAACTCTTACTTTTTGGCCATTTTCGGCCACATATTCAAAATGTCAATAAGTGACTGAAAATGGCCAAAAGTAAAGGCTAACCCCTTAACATTTTTCGACATAATGTTAAGGCTAACCCTTTACTTTTTGGCCATTTTCGGCCACATATTCAAAATGTCAATAAGTGACTAAAATGGCCAAAAAGTAAAGGCTAACCCCTTAACATTTTTTCGACATAATGTTAAGGCTAACCCTTTACTTTTGGCCATTTTCGGCCACATATTCAAAATGTCAATAAGTGACTGAAAATGGCCAAAAGTAAAGGCTAACCCCTTAACATTTTTTCGACATAATGTTAAGGCTAACCCTTTACTTTTGGCCATTTTCGGCCACATATTCAAAATGTCAATAAGTGACTGAAAATGGCCAAAAAGTAAAGGCTAACCCCTTAACATTTTTCGACATAATGTTAAGGCTAACCCTTACTACTTTTGGCCATTTTCGGCCACATATTCAAAATGTCAATAAGTGACTAAAAATGGCCAAAAAGTAAAGGCTAACCCCATTTTTCGACATAATGTTTGGCCATTTCGGCCACATATTCAAAATGTCAATAAGTGACTGAAAATGGCCAAAAAGTAAAGGCTAACCCCTTAACATTTTTTCGACATAATGTTAAGGCTAACCCCTTTACTTTTTGGCCATTTTCGGCCACATATTCAAAATGTCAATAAGTGACTGAAAATGGCCAAAAGTAAGGCTAACCCCTTAACAATTTTTCGACATAATGTTAATGCTAACCCCATTTCCTTTTGGCCATTTTCGGCCACATATTCAAAATGTCAATAAGTGACTTAAAATGGCCAAAAAGTAAAGGCTAACCCCTTAACATTTTTTCGACATAATGTTAAGGCTAACCCCTTTACTTTTTGGCCATTTTCGGCCACATATTCAAAATGTCAATAAGTGACTGAAAATGGCCAAAAGTAAAGGCTAACCCCTTAACATTTTTTCGACATAATGTTAAGGCTAACCCCTTTACTTTTTGGCCATTTCCGGCCACATATTCAAAATGTCAATAAGTGACTGAAAATGGCCAAAAAGTAAAGGCTAACCCCTTAACATTTTTTCGACATAATGTTAAGGCTAACCCCTTTACTTTTTGGCCATTTCCGGCCACATATTCAAAATGTCAATAAGTGACTGAAAATGGCCAAAAAGTAAAGGCTAACCCCTTAACATTTTTCGACATAATGTTAAGGCTAACCCCTTCACTTTTTGGCCATTTTCGGCCACATATTCAAAATGTCAACAAGTGACTGAAAATGGCCAAAAAGTAAAGGCTAAACCTTAACATTTTTTCGACATAATGTTAAGGCTAACCCTTTACTTTTTGGCCATTTATCCACATATTCAAAATGTCAATAAGTGACTGAAAATGGCCAAAAAGTAAAGGCTAACCCCTTAACATTTTTCGGCATAATGTTAAGGCTAACCTTTACTTTTGGCCATTTTCGGCCACATTTTCAAAATGTCAATAAGTGACTAAAAATGGCCAAAAAGTAAAGGCTAACCCTTAACATTTTTTCGACATAATGTTAAGGCTAACACATTTACTTTTGGCCATTTCCGGCAACATATTCAAAATGTTAATAAGTGACTGAAAATGGCCAAAAAGTAAAGGCTAAACCCTTAACATTTTTTCGACATAATGTTAAGGCTAACCCCTTTACTTTTTGGCCATTTTCGGCCACATATTCAAAATGTCAATAAGTGACTAAAATGGCCAAAAAGTAAAGGCTAACCCCTTAACATTTTTTCGACATAATGTTAAGGCTAACCCCTTTACTTTTTGGCCATTTTCGGCCACATATTCAAAATGTCAATAAGTGACTGAAAATGGCCAAAAGTAAAGGCTAACCCCTTAACATTTTTTCGACATAATGTTAAGGCTAACCCCTTTACTTTTTGGCCATTTTCGGCCACATTTTCAAAATGTCAATAAGTGACTGAAAATGGCCAAAAGTAAAGGCTAACCCCTTAACATTTTTTCGACATAATGTTAAGGCTAACCCCTTTACTTTTTGCCATTTTCGGCCACATATTCAAAATGTCAATAAGTGACTGAAAATGGCCAAAAAGTAAAGGCTAACCCCTTAACATTTTTTCGACATAATGTTAAGGCTAACCCCTTTACTTTTTGCCATTTTCGGCCACATATTCAAAATGTCAATAAGTGACTGAAAATGGCCAAAAAGTAAAGGCTAACCCCTTAACATTTTTTCGACATAATGTTAAGGCTAACCCCTTTACTTTTTGGCCATTTTCGGCCACATATTCAAAATGTCAATAAGTGACTGAAAATGGCCAAAAAGTAAAGGCTAACCCCTTAACATTTTTTCGACATAATGTTAAGGCTAACCCTTTATTTTTGGCCATTTTCGGCCACATATTCAAAATGTCAATAAGTGACTAAAAATGGCCAAAAAGTAAAGGCTAACCCCTTAACATTTTTTCGACATAATGTTAAGGCTAACCCTTTACTTTTTGGCCATTTTCGGCCACATATTCAAAATGTCAATAAGTGACTAAAAATGGCCAAAAGTAAAGGCTAACCCCTTAACATTTTTCGACATAATGTTAAGGCTAACTTTACTTTTTGGCCATTTTCGGTCACATATTCAAAATGTCAATAAGTGACTGAAAATGGCCAAAAAGTAAAGGCTAACCCCTTAACATTTTTTCGACATAATGTTAAGGCTAACCCCTTTACTTTTTGGCCATTTTCGGCCACATATTCAAAATGTCAATAAGTGACTAAAAATGGCCAAAAAGTAAAGGCTAACCCCTTTCCTTTTTGGCCATTTCCGGCCACATATTCAAAATGTCAACAAGTGACTGAAAATGGCCAAAAAGTAAAGGCTAACCCCTTAACATTTTTTCGACATAATGTTAAGGCTAACCCCTTTACTTTTTGGCCATTTTCGGCCACATATTCAAAATGTCAATAAGTGACTAAAAATGGCCAAAAAGTAAAGGCTAACCCCTTAACATTTTTTCGACATAATGTTAAGGCTAACCCCTTTACTTTTTGGCCATTTTCGGCCACATATTCAAAATGTCAATAAGTGACTGAAAATGGCCAAAAAGTAAAGGCTAACCCCTTAACATTTTTTCGACATAATGTTAAGGCTAACCCTTACTATTTGGCCATTTTCGGCCACATATTCAAAATGTCAATAAGTGACTAAAAATGGCCAAAAAGTAAAGGCTAACCCCTTAACATTTTTTCGACATAATGTTAAGGCTAACCCCTTTACTTTTTGGCCATTTTCGGCCACATATTCAAAATGTCAATAAGTGACTGAAAATGGCCAAAAAGTAAAGGCTAACCCTTAACATTTTTTCGACATAATGTTAAGGCTAACCCCTTTACTTTTTGGCCATTTTCGGCCACATATTCAAAATGTCAATAAGCGACTGAAAATGGCCAAAAAGTAAAGGCTAACCCCTTAACATTTTTTCGACATAATGTTAAGGCTAACCCCTTTACTTTTTGGCCATTTTCGGCCACATATTCAAAATGTCAATAAGTGACTAAAAATGGCCAAAAAGTAAAGGCTAAATCATTTTGAAACCCTGCATTCAGAACATCAATTAAGCAAGGAACAAGATACAATTATTGAATGTCTAAAGGACTACGAGAAAATGAAAGACAATTTTAATGAACTTGATGAGGTCATCACAGAAGATGAACTACTAAAAGCAGCAAAAAAACTAAAATCAAAAAAAGCTGTGTATAACGACAGAATTAGTAATGAAATGATTAAATCTAGTGTTGAAATTCTTTCCAAAGGTTTTTTAAAAGTTTTAACAATATTTTATCATCGGGGAAGTTTCCTGAATCGTGGACTGAAGGCCTTATAACCCCGATCCATAAATCGGGAAACTCCCTCGATCCCAACAACTATCGAGGTATTTGTGTCTCGAGCTGCATGGGCAAATTATTTTGCTCGATTATGAACAATAGATTAATGAATTTTGCAAATAAAAATAAACTAATTCATCCTACTCAAATCGGATTTATGCCGGGAAATAGAACGGCAGACCATGTTCTCACACTGAAAACTCTGCATGATAAATACGTTAAACAGAGTAACAATGAGAAAATTTATACATGTTTTGTCGACTTTAGAAAAGCTTTTGATTCCGTTTGGCATCAAGGCTTATTCTACCAATTAATCAAAAATAACATATATAGGAGGACATTTCTATGATTTAATTCAAGACCTCTATTCAAGCACCAAATGTGCAATAAAACTTTCCGATAACAGAACACCGTTTTTCCCCTACAAAAAGGGAGTTCGTCAAGGATGCATTTTGAGCCCTTTACTATTTAATATTTATATAAATGAACTCCCAAAACTATTCGAACAAACACAATCAGATCCATTTGTATTACCAAACGGGGCTGCCATAAACAGTCTCCTATATGCAGATGATCTCATTATACTTTCACGCTCAAAATCAGGTTTACAAAACTGTCTAAACCAACTGCACGAATGGTGTAGTAAGTGGCTAATGGAAGTAAACATCAAGAAAACTAAAATTATGATTCTACAAAAACATAACTCAAAATTACCAAACCTTAATTTCCACATTGGAGATAAAAAGATAGATATAGTCAAAGAATATACCTATCTTGGTCTCAAACTTGTACCCAACGGCAAATTTAAGCTTGCTCAACAACAGCTATGCGAAAAAGCTCTGCATGCCCTTCATAAAATTCGTAAAAAACTTGATTTTCATAAACTCTCTCCGAAAACAGCTACCAAAATTTTTAACACAGTTATCTCCCCCATTCTACTATACAATTCAGAAGTCTGGGGAGCATATGAAAAAAATGATCTTAACAAATGGGACAATTCCGAAACAGAAAAAGTCCACCTAAGATTTTGCAAATTATATTTAGGTGTGAACAGAAAAGCAAGCAATATAGCTTGCAGAAGTGAGCTTGGGAAGTATCCACTTCTGATTTCAATTAAAAAGAATATAATCAACTATTTTAAACATATTCTTAAACTAGACGACAACTCAATTGTTAAACAATCATTCCTAATATCTAAACATTTATATGATAATGGTAAAGAATCTTATTATACCAAGGCGATAGCTATGTTAAAACCATTCTATGATAAAACAAACTTGGAAAATGATATTATCAACTGCTGTACAAAAACTATCGTAAATAAAATGAAAGAGAAATATGAAGAATTTTGGCGTCATAAAATGACTAACTCCTCCAAACTATCTTTCTTTTGTAAATTCAAAAACCAATACAAAATGGAAGAATACTTATCTATAATTAAAAATCCAGCAATAAGGAGAACATTCTCCCAATATCGTGTAAGCAACCATAAGTTACAAATTGAACGAGGAAGATACGAAAATGTTCCTCGTGAAGAACGTATTTGTAAACTATGTGACTCTGGCAATGTGGAAAACGAATTCCACTTCGCCTTCATATGCCAGAAATACCAACATTTACGAGACAACTCAAACAACATTCTCAAAAATCTGTTTGATCTCAACACAACAACAGAAACTAAACAGAAATTACTTGAACACACGATGTCTTCGGACGATCCTGTTCTAATAAATCTATTTTCCAAGTATATTTTTCTCTGCACAACGGAACGAGAAGATAGCCTCAAATTCCTGGAAACCCCAAATAATTAAAAAAAAACCCATTGGGATACAACCATACATATTATATTAATATTGTAAAGTAGTCATAACATTATAGTTTGGACATTCAAACAATTTATAGATTATCCCATATATATATATTATATTGTTGTTCAGTGCTCTTACAGCACTTTTATACTTTAGCAATGCCTGTAATTACAATAGGTCATGCCAATAAAGTTTTATAAAAAAAACAAAAAAAAACAAAAAAAAAACCCTTTCCTTTTTGGCCATTTCCGGCCACATATTCAAAATGTCAACAAGTGACTGAAAATGGCCAAAAAGTAAAGGCTAACCCCTTAACATTTTTTCGACATAATGTTAAGGCTAACCCCTTTACTTTTTGGCCATTTTCGGCCACATATTCAAAATGTCAATAAGTGACTAAAAATGGCCAAAAAGTAAAGGCTAACCCCTTAACATTTTTTCGACATAATGTTAAGGCTAACCCCTTTACTTTTTGGCCATTTTCGGCCACATATTCAAAATGTCAATAAGTGACTAAAAATGGCCAAAAAGTAAAGGCTAACCCTTAACATTTTTTCGACATAATGTTAAGGCGTACCCCTTTACTTTTTGGCCATTTTCGGCCACATATTCAAAATGTCAATAAGTGACTAAAAATGGCCAAAAAGTAAAGGCTAACCCTTAACATTTTTTCGACATAATGTTAAGGCTAACCCCTTTACTTTTTGGCCATTTTCGGCCACATATTCAAAATGTCAATAAGTGACTGAAAATGGCCAAAAAGTAAAGGCTAACCCTTAACATTTTTTCGACATAATGTTAAGGCTAACCCCTTTACTTTTTGGCCATTTTCGGTCACATATTCAAAATGTCAATAAGTGACTGAAAATGGCCAAAAAGTAAAGGCTAACCCCTTAACATTTTTTCGACATAATGTTAAGGCTAACCCCTTAACATTTTTTCGACATAATGTTAAGGCTAACCCCTTTACTTTTTGCCATTTTCGGCCACATATTCAAAATGTCAATAAGTGACTGAAAATGGCCAAAAAGTAAAGGCTAACCCCTTAACATTTTTTCGACATAATGTTAAGGCTAACCCCTTTACTTTTTGGCCATTTTCGGCCACATATTCAAAATGTCAATAAGTGACTAAAAAAGGCCAAAAAATAAAGGCTAACCCCTTAACATTTTTTCGACATAATGTTAAGGCTAACCCCTTTACGTTTTGGCCATTTTCGGCCACATATTCAAAATGTCAACAAGTGACTGAAAATGGCCAAAAAGTAAAGGCTAACCCTTAACATTTTTTCGACATAATGTTAAGGCGTACCCCTTTACTTTTTGGCCATTTTCGGCCACATATTCAAAATGTCAATAAGTGACTAAAAATGGCCAAAAAGTAAAGGCTAACCCCTTAACATTTTTTCGACATAATGTTAAGGCTAACCCCTTTACTTTTTGGCCATTTTCGGCCACATATTCAAAATGTCAATAAGTGACTGAAAATGGCCAAAAAGTAAAGGCTAACCCCTTAACATTAATTCGACATAATGTTAAGGCTAACCCCTTTACTTTTTGGCCATTTTCGGCCACATATTCAAAATGTCAATAAGTGACTAAAAATGGCCAAAAAGTAAAGGCTAACCCCTTAACATTTTTTCGACATAATGTTAAGGCTAACCCCTTTACTTTTTGGCCATTTTCGGTCACATATTCAAAATGTCAATAAGTGACTGAAAATGGCCAAAAAGTAAAGGCTAACCCCTTAACATTTTTTCGACATAATGTTAAGGCTAACCCCTTTACTTTTTGCCATTTTCGGCCACATATTCAAAATGTCAATAAGTGACTGAAAATGGCCAAAAAGTAAAGGCTAACCCTTAACATTTTTTCGACATAATGTTAAGGCTAACCCCTTTACTTTTTGGCCATTTTCGGCCACATATTCAAAATGTCAATAAGTGACTGAAAATGGCCAAAAAGTAAAGGCTAACCCCTTAACATTTTTTCGACATAATGTTAAGGCTAACCCCTTTACTTTTTGCCATTTTCGGCCACATATTCAAAATGTCAATAAGTGACTAAAAATGGCCAAAAAGTAAAGGCTAACCCCTTTACTTTTTGGCCATTTTCGGCCACATATTCAAAATGTCAATAAGTGACTAAAAATGGCCAAAAAGTAAAGGCTAACCCCTTTCCTTTTTGGCCATTTCCGGCCACATATTCAAAATGTCAACAAGTGACTGAAAATGGCCAAAAAGTAAAGGCTAACCCTTAACATTTTTTCGACATAATGTTAAGGCTAACCCCTTTACTTTTTGGCCATTTTCGGTCACATATTCAAAATGTCAATAAGTGACTGAAAATGGCCAAAAAGTAAAGGCTACCCTTAACATTTTTTCGACATAATGTTAAGGCTAACCCCTTTACTTTTTGCCATTTTCGGCCACATATTCAATATGTCAATAAGTGACTGAAAATGGCCAAAAAGTAAAGGCTAACCCTTAACATTTTTTCGACATAATGTTAAGGCTAACCCCTTTACTTTTTGGCCATTTTCGGCCACATATTCAAAATGTCAATAAGTGACTAAAAATGGCCAAAAAGTAAAGGCTAACCCTTAACATTTTTTCGACATAATGTTAAGGCTAACCCCTTTCCTTTTTGGCAATTTTCGGCCACAAATTCAAAATGTCAATAAGTGACTGAAAATGGCCAAAAAGTAAAGGGTAACCCTTAACATTTTTTCGACATAATGTTAAGGCTAACCCTTTACTTTTTGGCCATTTTCGAATGCAGGCAGATTTTTTCTACTAACTGCCAATTAGAACTGACAATCGCAGGCGAAAAGCTGGTCACAAGTGGCGATTCAATGACAATTTTGCCTGGTTTTTCCTGATCGTGTTAGGCCTTGCACCCGAAGGGCAGAGCTTGCCATGCAGAACTGAGCTGCAGACTTGCCTAATTTGCAGGACCAACCAGAAAAATCAAGCGAACTGACATCGAACAACTATACGAATGGCCAACCTATCTCCTTATGTGATTTTACCCACCAGTCATAGTTGCCATTCTGGTGCTAATTTTTTCAACTCAAATATAGATATGAATGCAGGCAGATTTTTTATACTAACTGCCAATTAGAAATGACATTCGCACAAAGCTAGAGATCAAGCCACACAAGCGAAAAGCTGGTCACAAGTGGCGATTCAATGACAATTTTTGCCTGAAAGTTTTGATAGAGAAAAACAGGTTTTGGCCTTTTTCCAAACGTTTGGTGCAGTTTGAACCAAAATTGAAAAAAAAATGAAAACCAAACGGGGGACCACAGAGCCTGATTTCAAATCCTTTGGTCCTAACAAAAAATTTTCAACTGCCCTAAAACATATTTTTATCACTTGAAAAGCATTGTTTTGATGGAAGAAAGACGTTTTGGCCTTTTTCCAAACGTTTGGGGGTAGTTTGAACAAAATTGAAAAAAAAAGAAAACCAAGGGAGGGACCACAGGGCCTGATTTCAAATCCTTTGGTCCCTTCCTTTGCTTCTGACGAAACATTTTCAACTGCCCTAAAACATGTTGAATAAAACATGAAAATTTTGGCCAAATTAGCCACTTTTTCAGTTTTTGAAAAGATGGCTTAAAAATGCCCAAAAAGTAACGGTTAACCCGTTAAGGTTTTATTAAAGGTAACCCCTTAACGTTTTGGACAGATTTAGCCAAAATGGTCAAGAAGTAAAGGCTAACCCTTTAAGGTTTAGTTTTTACTTTTTTTTCCATTATAGTACTATGACATCAGGCAACTGAGACAACAAGATTATTACTAATATAGAGATAAGAGTAAAGAGATTAGAATCAAACCTGTGTTAGACAAGTTTGGAAATTTATGTTATATTAAAGGACAGTTCAAAATATTGATTAAGTAAGTAAATATAACTTTTACATTGTCCAATTTCAGATATAACTTTTCTTTACAAAACATATGTATACATATAGGACTGGTATCACATTCTTCATGTTTAGATAGCAGCAGACCTTGTCGGATACGATTCTCCTCTTGGCGTATGTGATTTACTGGAATTGCTGACAAAGAGTAGGCTATTGGCTCATACCCAGGAGAATCGGATCAGACAAACCGGATCGTGTGAACAGGCCGACAGGGCCTTACTTCGTGTTGACCTTTGCAACGGAAACTATCCAAAGTCACTCTAAACAAGTTGTTTACAAGTTCATAGTAATATTAGTTAGAATAGGTATTTTTTATCAATAACATGCTTGCGGTTGCCATTACCTTGGTTGTGGTATGTTAGTTGGCATATATTGAAGTAAACATGAATTTCCCGGAAAAGTTTAAAACAGTGTTCTGGGATTTCAACCCAGAAACGAATGAGAGTGCTTCATTCTTAGAAATACTTGATAACATGCGAAATTTTTACGTGTGCACCTGTGCTCACACTGGATGAAATAGTTTGTTTTGCTGACAGAAGAGGTTTTAGACCATTTCCCAAACCATAGTCCCTATAACAGTGTCTGGAAGCGCATCTAAAGCTTTTGTTCTATGTTTTTGTTCATGTTTGTGCACCTTCACGCTCTGTAACCACATTGTTCTTTCAGTATAATGAAGGAAGCAGCCAATGAAATCCCTGCAGCTGAATATTAACATTTGTAAAACAAAGAAAACGTGCACTCTCAGTACACCCTCAACATTAACCCACGGACATGGCTATTAACTTTCAAGTTTGCCGCGTTTCCAGACACTATTAGAGACCTTACGATTTAAGACGGCAACGTGACGACGACGGCTATAAATACAATGAAATTTATAGTATTTTAGAATAGAAATGAATAATTAAAATCCCACGGGAGTTTTAGCCGTTATCCTCGCCTGTTTACAACGGTAAACTGCGGATTTTTACGTCTTGTGTTCAACGTCTGCATTTCAAGCCGCGAGCAGTGGTACTCAGCAAATTGGCTCAGCACTGAAGTAGACATCTTCTAAACCAAAAAGCCCTTATCTCAACTTCCTCAAACTGAAGTGAATTCATACGATTGATAATACACGACAAGTTTTTTTTTAATTGATTTATTTGAAGGAGTTTGTTTTGGCCGTCGTCGTTCGCGTTGCCGTCCTACATCGTAAGGTCTCTATTATAGGGACTATGCCCAAACGTTTGGGGAAGTTTCAGTATAAATTTGACCCTTTCTCTTGCGACTGATGTGAAATTATAATCAGACAACGTAATACATTTGGCAATAATCGAGCCCCAGGCACAGAGGTGAAAGGTATATTTAGCACCAGTACTGGATTCGTCCCGAACACGGACACTGTTTTTTGTTTTAGATTGTTTTAGATTAATGCCAAACGAAAATAATAATCACAGGAGGAAAACCAGAAGTGCCAATGACAGTTCCTGCTCATGGCGAGATCCGGTGAAAAACCTCTGTGATTACCGGATACCGAAGACCCCGGGGAAATGCCCTCGCGTCCTATGGCCTAATATTTAATATAATATACCTACCCTTACCCACCTTTAGTGTATATTGCAAAACAAAAAGATTTGCAAAAAGCGAATACGTTCACGAGAAGTCCAAAAAAGCATTGTAGACCACCCGAAATTTAGTCTACAAATCGCGCAAGATAAATATTTCTTTTTATGAACAACTTGTTACATGTAAGGTATATTTATCCTTAACCTTGACTCCTAAACGTACTCCAAGTAAAATACGTTCAGGACAAGGTGCGTGGCAAATGAATCCAATGGTCGAACATATTTTACGGCATTTTGCCATTGTAAAAGCTGTCAAGACACTTGGATTCATTTTGAGTCTATTCAGATGTGTGCGTTCTAAGGTTTTCTTTCTTTCTAGCGCATTGCTTTTGCTATAAGCGCGCACGTAAAGCAGTAAAAGAGCGCACCTAATTAACATGCACTGATCTGCCTGCGCTTCATTTTATTAGAATGCAATTTCATGCACTTAATTTTAATTAGCATGCAATTTCATGCACGTAGTTGTATTTAGCATGCAACTTTGCGCACTTAATTTCAATTAGCATCCAACTTCGCGCACTTAATCTAATTAGCATGAACTTTGCGCACTTAATTCAAATAAGCATGCGGCCTTAATTTGTTGTTCAAAGCTAGACTTGTTTTTAAGTCTCGAGCACACATCAGTATTGATTTGCGCATGAAGTACAATCAATGACTGTACTTCGCATTGCAGAGCACGCGCGCCGCCCTAATGCCAAGCGCTGCGTTCGACCTAGCTTATGTATGAACTAAGTACGGCAACGCGGAATGCAACATGGCGAACATTCTACGTTGCAATGGTGACCATTCATAAACTTGATCTGCAGAGTGTTTTCATGGTGGCCATGTTTGAGGACAAACGTAAAGTGCCGGAATTCAAATAAATTATATACGTTCAATGCCGTTTGTCCGTCAACAAAGCGACACATGAAAACACCCTATTTAGTTTTCCTGGCGGTCTTTCCAACTTGAAGAACTTATGGTAAAACTTATAAAGCGCGCGCGATCGCAACCTAAAGAAACGGAACTGTCTCCCCTTGGGAGCAAGAACAACATTTCTTATTGTTAAGCCCCTAATCCAGGAAATTTTTAGCAGAAAAGAGATTTTCTTTTTTTATTATTTTTTTCTGCAATGAGTATTCCTGGATTATTGTTGCTTATTCAAAGTGGCTTCGCGCATTTTTGTTTATTTTAATTCTTTCGTATTTTTTATTTCTTTTTTCGCGACTTTGCATTTCTTCCTTTGTAGCCACTTTGATTTGTTACTATAAAGTATTTTGTTCACAGGAAAACAGATTCCATTTTCCTGCTATAATAAATACTTTACAGTAAATCACTGTGCGCAGGCTATCATGGTGACAAATACAGTTAGACTACATGCATACATGCCTTATAGTATAGAATATATGAGAAGTAGGAAAACTCCCTAATTTCTAGCTACCTGACCTAAGCTTACTCACGCGCAATACAACCTTTCAAAAACCTGAAAAGCAATGCCCCTGAATGTAGAGTCTCGGTCATGCCCTTAGCCTAACTTAACCTAGTGTGCATCGCACCTAGTGAGCCTCCACAAGCTGGGGTATGGGTTGGCATGCACTTATAATACGTTGTGTTCCATAGATGTCCATGAGCCGCCATATAATGTACCGCTATGACAGAGAGGGGAACTAATCTCTGGTAGCGAACTGTTTTCATGGACCCGGGGCAGAAAACTAACGTTCGAAACCAGCGATATACATGCACTGCGGGCGATGAAAATATAAAAACCTAGATTGTTTATCTTTACAACAATTGTGTTATTACAATCCTAAGCTGTTTATCCGACTTTTTCTGTGAGAGGAAACCGGAGTACCCGGAGAAACCCCACATATTCCAAAACATCAACTGAATCTTCTCAAAAAATTCACCACCATTTCCACCAATCTTCTTAGGGGTACCATTTCCACCAATCTTCTTAGGGGTACCATTTGCACCCTCTGAGCTATGGGTACCATTTGCACCCTTACTTTATCCTTCACAAGAAAAACTATGCCAGCTTTGCAAATTCTAAATTTTGGTTACACCCATATATTACGTACGCGAATATATATCTCATATAATGGGTTTATGGGATTAGGTGACCCCTAACCCAAACCTATTGCATGACGTTTATATGTATTCGTGCACGTAACATATGGGTATAATCAAAATTAGGCTGGCAAGGTTTTACTTGTCCTGCCTATTCTACATTCTAGCCGCTCGCTGCGCCATGCACAGACACCTAAGCAGTACATTTACACAAAGAGAGAAACATTGGCACGAGTAAACCGCGAATAGATAGTGGGTTTCACTAAGGGTTACTGGAGTGAAAAAACTTTCACTCCTTTTATTTTATGTAGTAGTCTACTACAAGTGTCAACATTACAAGTTGACCATCATCTGCTGTCCTGCAACGCTTAATGAAACCCACGATAACCGAACCGAGTGCATGCAACAACCACGTAATCGAAGGCTCAAATGTTCACCTCCTTAGATTGACTTTCGATTGCAGATGATAAACAAAATCACAATAACTGGAAATTGCACCTCAAGTTTTAGCATGCAAGTATCTGAATAGAAAATCAACCTGCTGTGCAAATGTACTGAACTACAGACCGCCAGGAAAATATGTTTAACCCAGAGACTTCACCTAACACATGCAATATAACGAGTCTTGGGTACGAATTCTACTTAATTACAGCCTGTTAGCAGGCTACCTATCGCCTGTTAGCAGGCTAATTAACTACCGCCTTGCTAGCAGGCTAAGCCTGCTAGCAAGCTAACAATCTAACCTTGAGGCAGACCTCTCTTTAACCTTGCGCAGTTCGACTTTCGATGTACAACTAGAGGTAACCGTGAATTCCGAAGTACACTTTATCCATAAATGTTCATAATAATCCAATAATATCCACGACTGGACCACCCATCGGAAACCGCAAATGACGTTTTTGGTGCGTGAAATTTTTTGCGAACTTTTTTTAAATAACATTATGGTATCTGCAAGCAACACATTAACTAGTCAAAAATCATGAAATTCTTAAAAGATTAAACCTCAAAGATGATCTATTTTAAGGGAATTTAAGCCGAAATCCCAAAGTCTGCATCAAAATCACATCAGCTAAACGCTGAATAAAGCCACACAGACAATAAAACCTGGCCACAAATCAAATGTTTGGTGACATTTCGACCCAATTTTTCCCCGGCCTGCAGGCGAATTATCCCAATCTAATGCCATGGATAAAAAGCAAAAAAGGCAAGGTTGGCCAGACCTTACACTTGTGCTAGTTTACCATGACAATCGATCGGAGCAACTCGCTTGTAGGTCGGGAAAAGTCGGAGCCGACGTGTCACCGAACCTCGACGAATGGTCAGCCATTCATCTTCGCATGATTTTATCTGGCGTTTAACCAAATATCAAAATGATGTAAACTTTAAAATTTCATTTTAAATATCTTTGAAATAAACAAACTCCCAAATAAAACCTTCCGAATTACCAAAATTTTCGATTTTGTTAAGCGCTTGTCACAAATACCAAGAGATCTGTATCAAAGTTTAATAGATTTGGAAATTTTAGAAAACCTGCCACGTTTCAATTATCTGCCACGTTTCAATCGTTTTGCGCATTTTGGCATCCTTAGGGTGGCCCAACTTTCGAACACGACCGAGAGTCTGAAATTATCGTTGTTTCTGTGGTCTACAGCGCGGTCGTTGCCCATTGATTTTATATGCGGTTGTTCTCGTCTTCTAACATGACAAAACCATCTCAATCTTGCTTCCTCGATTTCCTCTCCCTGTCGACGCACTTTCATTTCTTGTTTGACGTCTTCATTCCTTCTTTACCGTCGTCCCCGCAACTTCCAATTTCTTCACTTATTTTTTCCAAATCTCAGCACCATACAACATGATTGCAGGTCGTACTATTGTTCGATATACTTGGCTTTTCAATCTCATCGCCATTTTCCTGTCGCGTGCCGATATTATTCCACGCGTTTTCCCCTCCTTTTAATGTTGCTATCTGAAAAAATAGTATACATCAGTGACAAAGCCAGAAATAGCTATATTTTCGATACTCCTATGTTATAGGTGGGTTTCTCACTTAACACCATCGTGCAGCAGATGGTGGTCAACCAGCAGTTAATATCACTATATCAGAGTAAGAAAAATATGTAATTTCGTTCCACGAAGGGGCTTCGCACGAAACGTCGAAACTACCTTGTTGAATTTTTCAGGTAGCTACTGTAGTTTGGTCCTATTTACTCGAAGCTTTTCATATTGACGCTGCCTACATTGGCACCACGCGTTCAAAATAAATAGCTATGCCTGGGTTTTGCTTGAAAGCATGCGGCATACCAGTGGAATTGAACATGCTGAAACCAACTTTGAATTTTACTTAAAATGCCTAGAAACCTTTTCACAGCTTTAGAACGTTCGAATTAGGCAAGGGAAGCTTGAAAAGCGAGCAACGAACGATAAGGAAATCGTTTTAAAGTGGCCAAACTTACCTCGTGGAGTCAACAAGTCTTGAACGAGTCGGCGATTTAACTCGACAATCTCGTCAAATTTTTGATCTGAAATTGCAGATAAAACAAATATGAGTTACACAATTCAAAGCTAGGGTATTTCTAAACATTATTAGTACAAAATATGGCAGGAATACTAAGGGAATGAAGCAAATAGGCGAGCAAAACGTTCACCAACAGAAGACGAACCTTCGAAGGCGAAGTAATTCAAAATATTTATACTCAGGAGCAATAAATCAACAAGCACAAATCACAAACGTTTAAAATAATGATATATTTGATACAAACCTCTACTTGGATGTGAGATAACCATTTCGTTTCGATAAAGCCTTATTTAAGCGAAGTTCTACAAAAAAATTTAAACTATACTTCGCTAGATTTCGTCTCAAACTGGCTGCCCTTCGCCCCAAGTTAAATTTTCAATTTTGCCACAAATTTGCATACCACACCCTTGTTTCCCCATTCGTCAGACTTTCACGAGCTCTGATTGGCTGGCCTGACACGAGCTTCGTTATGATTGGTTACTGTTAAAACCATTTATTTGTCAGAAATCCCCTCGGGGATTCAATTCCAATCGCTAGGAATGCTAATAAGCAATGTTAAATGAATGCAAAATTATAAATTCATAATTTGTTTAGGTATTAAGCTTTCGCATTGTCAAAATAATTTTAAGCTTTATTAAGGCCTATTTATGCTGCCAAGGACGAATTATTTTTGTACTCATATGCCTGTTTTTATCCTCACTGGGATGAAGTGGTGTACACTATAAAAGAATAAAATGCAGCTAATTATTAGCACGGCATCAAGGTACATTTACACCAGGGCGCAGTATTATATACTGTATTTCAAAAACTCATTAATAATTCATGAAGAAAACACAAAAAAAAAATTTTAAAATCAGTGTTTAATTAATCAGTGTTATATGTGATTTTGACCGCTTCTCCGGAAATATATCAAAACAATCACCAACACAAAAAAATTTTTTTTTTTATATGCTAATATAATGGGTCGTTTTTGAAGCCATTTAAAACACTCGCAGTTCGTGCTTTATCAGATACAAAACACTCGGCTTCGCCTCGCGTTTTATATTCTGATAAAGCACTCCTGCTCGTGTTTTAAATAGTACATAATCGCCCTGGTTTACACGCTGCGATTTGTCGGGCCGATTTCAGATGCACGTTAATGATATTTGAAAAATATGTGGCAAACGTCATCATGACGACATCATCATCAACTTAAAATTGCAAGTTGAAACTGACTGATTTACACGTAACAGATTACAAATCTACATCATTATACATGTCTGTTCCTATAGTCGAAAAAAATGGCAAGGCTAACCCCTTTACTTTTTGTCCACAAAAAGTTAAGCCCAACCCCTTTATTTTTGGAGCCGTTTCAGCCACATTTTCAAAAACTAAAAGTGGCTAAAAATCACAAAAGGTAAAGGCTATTCCCTTAACTTTAATTCGACCAAAAGTTAAAGCTAACCTCTTTATTTTTGACGATTTTTAACAATTTAACCACCTTTTCAAAAACCAAAAATCACAAAAAAGGCTAACCCCTTAAGTTTTTGTCGATAAATTAATGACCCAACCTGTTGATATGAAAACTTGAAAACTTGAATGTTCCATGAACTAGTACAAAATGCAAAACAACACAGCCTTTCAAAAGTTCATAAAGGAGGACTTTAATTATGTTAAGACGTTAATATTCCTTATGCATTATGACCTTTCCTTGCGTTGCGTGACTACAGGTACCAGAATGCTTTGCGAGGATCTTAACAGAAAGAGATCATTATGCATAATTAAGGCCATTGTTTCCAAACCAAATGAGGAAGCATGCAGCTTGCAAAGTTTCGCGAATTTCATTGCAGACGAAATTCAACGACGAAGAAAGCAATTATGAGAAGAATTTAATTACCATAATTTTAGATTATTACAGGAAAAATTACAAAATCCTCTACAATAAGGTTTAACATAGAAATAGACAAGTAGACGTTTGTTTCATACAATAGTCGCACCTGAAAGCCCCCCCTCCCAAAGTTCCAAACTTTGTATTAGAACTAATATAAGTTGAGCAAACAACAACACTATTTTCATAAAAGCACTTTCTCCATGAAAACTTTAAACAAATATTTAGCTACAATAAGTTGCACCTTTCGTCAAGTTAAAGCCAATCTTCTCAGTTCTACAATTGTTCATTGTACAATATACATATACAATTTACATTTTAATCTTAGTAACTAGTAATTAGTTGACAATTTTAGTATAGAATATATAGACTTGTAAATAATTATAATTGTACATAATAATTGTAAATTGTCATCGAAAAACCCGTTTTGGGAATGTCAATAACTTTAAAAATTAAAAAAATTGTCTGGATGTGGCAAACTGTTTAAAAGTTTATTCCCTTTCTATACGTTGGCAGTTTACAAAGGCCTACCTTTTCTGTTTTAAATCGCTGTTTCTATTGTGGTTACTGCAAGCTGTGTACTTTCAAACGCAGATGATAATGTATGCTTAGAATCCGAAGAGGCGTTCTCGCAACGTCTTTAGCACCTTTTTTCCTTCCATGCGTAAAACTTTGTTCTTCCAGAAAAATATCAAATTGTTAAATGTAGAATTCATTGTGTATAAAGTGCGTGCCCAAACAAGTAACAACCTCATATTATTTGACGTCAACTTCTCGTTAAAGCTAAATGCAACGTAGAAGCTGCCTGGAATGTACAATAACACAAGACAGGTAACTGCGAGTAAACAAGTGGACACGCTTTTCAAATTAACCTTTCTTGTTGCCTCGGGTAATATTACGTTGTTCCGACGCATTTTTCTAGAAATCTTGAACAGTTTGTAGTTGATGAACATTAATGGTGGAAGTGTAATGGCACAGAGAATCGTTAGAGCAACTGGGAAGGAAATCACCAAGTCGTTTGCAGAAATTACCACTAAGGTAATTGGTAGAATGAGTAATGTTGCGAAGAGTGTTAGCAGTCTGCGTCTGGTTACTGATGACCGATGAAAGACAGGGTGAGATGCTCCAAGATATCGTTCAATGTTCATCACCAAAAGTGCGAAAAAAGCAAAGTAAGGAAAGATATTAGAAAAATGTATGTAAATCTTCATCTTGGTTAATAAATCATGCTTTTCACTTAGCCATAAGACTAGTTGAACCAACAATATTGGATGATTCGTTATGACTGTAAGCAAATCGAAACACGACAACACCATGACCATGAAATGACATAATTTCTTTCGAAGTTGTGAGGACTTTAAAATACTGACTATCACCAATGTGTTTAAAACTATTCCAGAGAAAGTAAAGGTTATGTTCACAACGCACAAAAATATTAACTGAATGTAAACTTTCAAATCCATCTTCGGATGAAGGTTTCCTTTGACTTGAACGTTCTATGAAGTGGTTCAGAATACAAAACAATGCAGCTGTTCAAAAGTTCATAAAGGAGGATTGGAATTATGCTAAGAAGTGAATGCTCGTTAAGTGCATAAGTGTTTGACAGCTCCAGGGTAAATATGAATTGTTCCCAAACCAAGTGCTGGTGGATAGACAAAGGACGAAAAAAGCAGTTAGATGAAGAATTTGATACCATCAGTTTATATTCTTACAGGAAGAATAGAATCCACTACGATAAAGTTGAGCATAGAATTATGGTATCAAGGATACAGAATATGGAACACAGAGTTTCATAAATTCATAAAAGGCTCAGTGCGTAAGTTTTTTATAGTTCTAAAGTAAACATAGTCTCGTTGTCCCAACTTGCGAAATTCTTAACGCATCGGAGGTTGGAGGGCGTGGGGACGAAGAGAAATTGGTTGGTGATGTTTTCAACTAAGTGAAAAATTTGTTTAAAAATATTTGACTGGCTTTTTTCAGTAATAATGAAATGAATCAAATTCCAAAAAGTGAGTGTTTTGGAATATTATGAAAAGGTTTCTAAAAGCAAAATTTAGAACTATGGCAACTGGGATGTTGCGCAACATCTGTCAAAGGATTGATGTCAAGGAATGAAAGGATTTACCTGAATTCGAATTTAAAAAAATATTAAACCTGAAAATTTTACCTGTAATTAATGTAATCGTTGTTGTACACACGTTATCACCATACAAATTTCTCTTCGTCCCCCCCCCCTCCCCCCCCCCCTCCGCATAGTTAAGATATTTGCAATCTGCAAAAAAATATGTGTTTACTTTACAACTGTCGAAAACTTATGCACTGAAGTTTAACCAGGTGTTCACTGCTTAACATTGTTGTTATGCTCCTTTTATTATTTTTTGAGACTCTGTGTGCCATATCCTGTATTCTTTTATACAATATTTCTATGTTCAATCTTATTTTATATAACAATCTAAAGAAACCGAGCGGTCTATTGGTCTAAAGCTGTGATCTATTAAAGTACAGACGCACGGAATGGACCGTGTGCAGAATGACGTCTCCATGTACGTACGTGACAACTACTACCAGAATGCATTCTGGTAGTTGTAGTCACGCGCGGCAACGAAAGTATTATGTTCACATTGAACCTGTCAAACAGTTATGCACTTAACGAGTATGTACTTCTTAACATACTTAAAATGCTCCTTTATGAACTTTTGAACGGCTGTATTGTCTTCCATTATGTACCGCTTCATAGAACATTCAAGTCCAAATTGAATTTTGTTCGAATATGGATTTAAAAGTTTACATTCAGTTAATATTTTTGGGCGTTGTGACATAATCTTTACTTTCTCTTAAAGTCCTCACAACTTCGAAAGAAATTATGTAATTTCATGATCATGGTGTTGTCGTGTTTCGATCTGCTTGCGGTCATAACGAATCATCCATTAATGGTGGTTCAACTAGGGCGGTTGACTGTTGTGTAAAACTATCTGAAAAATACAATGAGAACTTCGACGTTTCGAGCGAAGGCCCTTCGTCTGGAAGTTAGTAGGGCCTTCGCTCGAAGGGCCTTCGCTCGAAACGTCGAAGTTCTCATTGTATTTTTCAGGTAGTTTTACACAACAGTCAACCGCCGTATTTGCTATACTCTACCCACACTGGCACCGCACGTTCGAGTGGTTCAACTAGTCTTATGGCTGAACGAAAAGCATGATTTATTAACCAAGATGAAGATTTACATACATTTTTCTAATATCTTTCCTGGCTTTTCTTTTTTCGCACTTTTGGTGATGAACATTGAACGATATCTTGGAGCATCTCACCATGTCTTTCATCGGTCATCAGTAACCAGACGCAGACTGCTAACACTCCTCGCAACGTACATTTTCATTTAGCGGCGCATTCTGCAAACGACTCGTAACGAAATCACAAAGACGAATAAAAAAATCAAATCACAATCAAAAGAAAACATGGAGCTGTGACTGGTGATGGAGCTGTTAAAAATATTAGCAAAAAAGTATTCAAATGTTCAGTCATATGTTCGTGAAAAACACAGATGCATGAACACGAATGCATGTTACTGCATCAAGTAATTTTCAAGTCTGAATCTGATGTTTCTTTTTAACTTTCTTTTTCTGCCCGCGTCGTTTGGATGCATTTGGATGCGCGCGATTCGATTATTGTGTATTATAATTTTCATTTTCTAAATATAATTATTCATGTTCTGTTCAGTTCATACACAAACTTCAAGATTTCCAGAAAAAAAAATGCGGAAAGAGAACTATAAATTTGAAAAGCATTTGTACTTGTTCACTCGCGGTTGCATGTCTTGTGTTATCGTTCATTCCATCCGCCATCTACATTGCACTTAATTTTAACGAAAAATCGACGTAAAACAATCCAAGGTTGTCTTACCTTTGGAGAGTCACTCTGTTCACAATGAATTGTACATTTAACAGTTTGATCTTTTTCTGGAAGAACAAAGTTTTACGCACAGTCGCACAGAAGGAAAAAATTAAAGGTGCTAAAGACGTTGAGAGATCGTCTTCTCGGGTGCTAATCTAACCTATCGATGTTTGGCTGACATGAATAGTTCCATAAAACGAATTTTTCCTACAATACGTCTTGTTGTTTTGGTCAAGTAAGAAAAGAAGTCGAAAAATCAGCCGAATAGAGCCGGGAATTTGTTCATATCATTTGTAATTTAGACTGCATGTCCAATATTAACTGTCTAGCTGGCTCACGAATAGTTCTCTTTCAATATATTTTTTTGCTTGCAAAGGCATCGTTACTTACAGGGGTGCGAGATGAATTTGTCAAATCCAAAAAAAATTACTTAACTATTTGTTTAGATTAATTTTCTTGTAATCGTTCAATTTACAAATTTACGAGTCGAACTATATTCTATAACTATATTTAAAAACTATATTTAACTCAAATTCAAATATTTACAATTGGCTATAAAACATATAATTTTCCTCTTATTAATAATTATTATGAATATTTTTCATTCAATCGAAAAATTATAGCTAATCTAAAATTTGTGTCTGTCGAAACGTTCAATTGTTAACGTAAATGTAAAATGTAAAATTCAGATTAGCTATATTATATATCAAGTTAATGTAAAATTCAGATTGATATCTGACGGCTTGTTTATTCTGATTTACACAATTTGCGTCGAATTACTATAATTTCTAGCCTACATATACGGATATATATTGCTGTTTTGCAATCATCCAGGGTATTAATTTCATACGAGTTTGACGATCTTGTGCAGTAATGGTTGAAAATTTACCACTACTGTGAATGATGGCGAAAGTCGTCTATTTTCAACATGGTATTTATGAAAATACAGTAAATCCTCTATTAAGCCCCCCCCCCCAAAGGCTTATTCATTTCACGCACATTTTAAGAAAGAGGAGAGCTATTAGAGAGAAAGGGCGTAATAAAGGGGGGGTGGTGCTTGTGACTTCGTCGAAACGCAATAGTAAGAAATGCAGTAAAATAACGTGAACTTCAAAGGCCAATAAACTAATTTGCCTAACGCTGTTTACATCATTGCTACCCAATTCACAACTTTGGACAAATCACATGCCTAGTTACTATTGTTCTAGTTTGCGAAAACATAGAATAGAACAAAGCATTCGAGTTATGTATAAGAGCTATTCGCTCATGTAGATCATTCTAATTGCTTAGTTACCTTTGTTCTATTCTATGTTTTTGCAAACTAGAACAATAGTAACTAGGCATGTGAGGTATCCAAAGTTGTGAATTTGTTAGCCAGGGGGGTTAATATATATCTTCTTTCAAGTGTGGGTGCTCATTAGAGATGCTAGGGGGGCTTATTTGACGGGGAGAGATGTAAATAGAGGATTTACCCTATTGATATTACTTACGATCGCCTATTCAAGTCTTTTTTATTTATATCATATTTGATTATCATGTTTAGTGTTACACCGCATGATATATATGTGGTTCAACTTTTTACCGTCCAACTTTGGGGCGAGCTCCGAGGTCCTTTAGGCTTTGGTACCCTCTTCCCATAACCTGTAAATGCAAATAAAGTCAATACGGCTCGTGCGGCCACGCGAGAATATTACGTCATTCTAAATAATCCGGCATTTTGGGTGGAATTAAAGTGTCGTTTTCGCTAGTATCTTTCGAAATACTGAGAGTTATCAGACAGGCTATATCTCGCTAGAATACCTGAACAACGAGGAGTATATTGGTGTGTAGTTTGTCGTTTTAGCATGTATAGAACTTGAGTTATTAAGGAAAGTTGGCGTACGTATTAATGTCAGCCATGTTGGATTTCATTTTAATTAGGTTGAATTTGTCCAGTGGAGTTTGCTATCCAAAGTGGCGGAAGCCAAATAATTACGAGTTGTGACGTCATCACGTCGAAGAGCAAGACGCGCGAGAGTAGTCTAATAAAGAACGTTAACATTTTATGAGGCAACCTTTTTCTATATCGCGTATTTTCAATAAAAGTGTTCATAGCCTAAAATCTTTTTGGAGTATCACATTAGCTTTATTCTCAAATGCATGAGAAATACATTACATTACATTATTTATATACGAATAAATAATGTAAATGAAAATACAACGATAGTTTTTTATTAATCAAAATCGCTTATTCAAGGATTGTTCAAAGGTATAAATTATTTTTACTTGCAACGTTACAATCCCAGTCAACGGAGTGGTCCGTAGCAAAAGTGCCCAGCCGGAGTGGTCCGTAATAAAAGCGCCCAGTCAACGGAGTGGTCCATAACAAGGGTGAAAGTTTTAGAAAAAGGATTAAAATGCAACGATGCGATCAGTGGCGTAGCCACGGGTAACTGGGGGGACGAGTCCCCCCACTCCCCCCCTTCGAGATTAAATCCGATGAGAAATGTTGGCGGGGGGCGACGAGAAGTAAGAAGTTAAGAACCACTTCTTACCGCAGTTAGCAAATTTTATTGCATTCCCGCGACTCTAGGAGGCCTCAGATTTCAATATTTCCCGGGAAAGCATAAATTGTCCCCCCACCCACATGTGTTGTGCTGGCTACGAACACCAAAGCCGTATTTAGAGCGAGCAAAACCTTTTTGACTTCAAACCAGTGGTTCCACTTTGAAGGAAATTTCCTTTTGAAAGGAAATTTTGACAAAATGATTGAATTCGAAAGTTTAAGGAAATGAAATTTTGAAGGAAATTTGAAGGAAATTCCAGAAAAACGAAGAAAATTCGAAGGAAAATGTAGAATATTCGAAATATTGACAAATAAGCACAACTCTCGCCATAAAAGTGCATATATATATATAACACAGTCACGCAATCTGTTCCATTATACCCCGATTATATTTTTCTC
This sequence comes from Trachythela sp. YZ-2020, assembly GCA_016169945.1. NCBI lineage: Eukaryota > Metazoa > Cnidaria > Anthozoa > Malacalcyonacea > Clavulariidae > Trachythela > Trachythela sp. YZ-2020. The sequence continues at coordinate 2,759,292 of JADLSH010000386.1, read as the reverse complement.
TCGCAAGCTGTGACGATCATACGTGCACAGTTAATGTGAGCTTGTTAGAATGCTACATGAAGCATTTTGTACGTTGAAGCCGCTGATTTTTAGATTAGTACTTAGCAGGCTCAGTAGAACGAACTCGTGTCCACTGCTCGTGTCAAGGACGAACAGCTACATACAGATAAAAACACAATCTCGTACCCAGAGCCAAAAGGATCGCAGGCTCTGGGTACGAGATTGATAAAAAACATTGTTTATTCTCCCGTGAAACTTCAATGTTTGTGGTTTCAATTCGCTCAGCCAATCAACGTGAGGCTAGTTGAACATGATTGGCTGACCAGATTATTAATACCTGTCAAATCAAATGCTCTTGACAAACATTAGACCTGGGTATTAGACCGTTCGAGTTATAAAGTTCAACACCCAGGTGAATATTTTGCTCACAATATATAGGCTATTTTGTTCTCTTTTGAGAAATATTGAACTTAATTAATTTCACCATGGATTATAAAAACACTACAATCACTGTAAGTCATGGTATGCTAATTTGTGCGATGCATCGCACAACCGCACATGACAACCACACTACAATCACTGTAAGTCATGAATGCTAATTTGTGCGATGCATCGCACAACCGCACATGACAACCACACTACAATCACTGTAATTCATGGTATGCTAATTTGTGCGATGCATCGTACAACCGCACATGACAACCACACTACAATCACTGTAAGTCATGGTATGCTAATTTGTGCGATGCGATGCATCGCACAACCGCACATGACAACCACACTACAATCACTGTAAGTCATGAATGCTAATTTGTGCGATGCATCGCACAACCGCACATGACAACCACACTACAATCACTGTAAGTCATGGTATGCTAATTTGTGCGATGCATCGCACAATGGTGTTTTTATAATCCATGATTTCACCAAACATTTTGAAGGAAATTTCGAATCAAATTTAGGACAAAAAAAGGAAATATTCATTTTGGAAAGTGGAAGCACTGCTTCGCACATCGTTTTCTTTGGCGTACCGGCCACCCAACTGGTACCGGTACCGGATTATGCAATACCCATGCATGCGTTTTACGTTTGTTTGCTGATTGAGAAACGTAATGATAAAACGTAAGTGGCGTTATTACCAATTAGTTTTGAGCGCGTGTTACGTAGGGACAGTTAAAATTCCTTGGGCATGTATTTTAAGACAAGGCGGGCTAGAGAAAGCCTGATTGCTGGGAGAAATTGAAGGCGAATGATCTAAAGGAAGACAGACTAAATATAGGACCAAGAACTGATATTTGCGGCAAGAACTGATATATTTCGCCCCCTCCCCCATGCAATATTTCGCCACTGAATGGAGTAAGGATAAACAATTTGGTGAGACTGGCAGGTGACAGACGGCAGTACATGATCTTCGTCGTCACTCCCTAGGCACTCCAGTTAAAATTACATGTCCATATATATATTCATTTGTGATTTCGAACGTGCGCGTGTGATTGCGTGCATGTTTCCGTGCGCCCGCCCAGTGCGATCGTTTTAATTCCACGCGACAAGCAGGAATACGTCTTCTATAAAGACTACCACAAAATATTTGCAAACTTACCAATATCCTCCAATATGGCTCCTCGAACTTCAGGCTTTTTCGACAAGAAAGGTATCTGCAAAGTATAAAAACACCACAATCCATTTCCAACCGACGACTTTAAAAAATATGAAACAAATCATCGAAAGCGACCCCCTCCCAGAAAAATAATAAAACAAATAATACCATACCTTGTTTGTCAATGATGAATTTTTGCTTTTTATTTTTGAATCGTTACTTGATTCTATAATTAAACGACAAGAATAACAGCATGTTGGGTAAAGAGAACTGGTTTCCTGGAATTTTTTTCGCTATACAAGGTTATTCCGATTATGCTGCTGGTGATGATGATGGTGATGATGCATGCTAATGATGACGATGATGATGGTGGTGATGACGATGATGATTCAGCGGCTGATGACGACGATGGTGGTGATGATGGTGATGATGCATGCTGATGATGACGATGATGGTGGTGATGATGGTGAGGATGCATGACGATGATGGTGCTGATGATGATTTTATATTACATATACAATCTGGGGTAAGTAGGTTCGAAAACCTGCTTCTCTGAGCTGAGTAATATATGTATATAAGCATAGAAAATTGCTTACCATGTTGGTCATCAACAGACAGAAGTTCAGCAGATTTCTTCGGAACTGCTGGGGCACGCTCTCCGTCCTAAAATATAACATTTTGATGTTCGTACTAAGTAAAGCCCTGGTCAAACGAGGATGAGAGTTGACGAGAGTTAGCAAGCGAGAGTTTGCATGAGAATTTCTTAAAAAAACAAACTTACGACACTATCTCCTCCCCTGAAGGTGTTCTCATTCATCGGTCTTCGTCCGCCCTTGTTTCTGTTGTTTACAGACGCATAAAGATCGCTGTTTAAATCTGAAATGTAACAATGTAGAACTTGTAAACTAAATGAATATTGTATGTGAACTACATAAACTAACTTTATTTACACTGGATAGCTCTATCAGTTCTAAACTGTTGTTCCTAGAGATCCAGTAAGGATAATCACTTATTGATTCAGTATTACTACAGGACGAAAGCTAAACTAAACTAAGTCACAAGTTTATTGTAATTAAATGGACAGCGTCCAGTATTGTTCAAAGTATTGGACAGCTACAGTAGCAGTCCAATAATTTGAACAACAGTCCATTATTAAAAAATTAAAAATAATGGACTGCGAGAACAATAGAATAACTAATTAGCTGGGTTTTAAAACTATTTACTGTGAGGATAACAGTATATTTGCTGGACTGCCGATGATCCTACCATTTTCCTTAGGGAATATTTTATCGGCATGTTCTGGCTCCATTTCTTCACTCGGTAAAACCTTGGCTCTGTGTCTGCCATCCATGGCTTTCAACTGGTCGGAGTATTTCGCGCCAAGACTTGCCCCACAACTAGGGAACTTTTTCGGCGCATGCGTAGTAGTATGGGGCTCATTTTCGTTCGAGCTACTCATTGAACGAGGAACGTCCTTGCGTTTTGGACTTTTCTCGGATGTCGCGGGTCTGCCAGGGCCAGTGCGGTCGTGAGATGGAAAGGTGGAGACTTGATTTGGAGACTTTCGGCCTGGACCTAAATATAAAATAATAGTTTGTCCTAAAATCCAGCGTAGATACACTGATTTTTCTCAATTGTTTAGCTCGGTTAACTCATAGTTAATAGAATACATGGTTTGGAGATTTGATGGAAGTACAATACAACTCATTATCTATGTTTTTGTCTAGGTTTATGTAAAAATGTGGTCCTTGTCCATCACGTGTGTATTGTATTTTCGCCCCAATAGAAATGTTTTGGCTTAGTTATCCATCCGTGAGATGAACAATTGGTTAGTTTAAGGATTGCGATTGGTCGATTTGGCCAACATACAATACGCACGTGACGAACAAGGACCGCTTTTTTGACAAGATGTGATATTTTTATGTGTGTAGTAGGGTCACATGTAGGGTTCAGATAAACACCCTCTTGGTTCAATTCCACTTTGAAAAGCACTCACCTTCAACGTTTTCATATTTTGATGCAGAATTTGGCACCGAGGTTGGTTTGGTAGAAATCACAGGACGGCTGCTCGTAGGAGGACGCGTTTGAGGACCTGGAACTAGTAAGAGTTATTGGAAATTAGAACGTAATTGTCATCCAAGATGAAGTCTTGGATAGCTCTATCAGTTTAAAATGTTCTCCCTAGAGGTCCAGTGAGAACCATCCGTTTTTGGTCCAGTGTTGCTAACTGTTCTCCCTAGAGGTCCAGTAAGAGTCAACCGTTATTGGCTATTTGGTTCAGTGTTACTACAGCAGGAAACCTAAACTAAATTAACTTTATACTGGGTAGCTTTATCAGTTATAAACTGTTCTCCCCAGAAATCCAGTAAGAGCCAACCATTATTGGTACAGTGTTACTACAGGAGGAAACCTACACTAAACTAATTTTATTTATACTGGATATTTAAACTGTTCTCCCTTGAGGTACAGTAAGAGGCAACTCTTATTGGTGCAGCGTTATTATAGGGGGAAATCGGAGTGGCGGGAGAAAACCTGCGGTGTTTGGTTGAGTTACTATATACTGGCGAACGTCCCCCATCAATAATTGTTTATAATTCATGATTGGTTTACTAGTGATCGCACCTAGGACATTTTCATATGAGCCAGCACGTGGAAGTGAACGACTTGCTTCAGATGTATCTGTTAGGAAAGCAAATAAAGATATTCAAGTTTAATTATTTGTACAGGATATAGCATGGAACTATTCTAGTGTTGCACTGAACAACTGAGAAGCTCAAAGACCTAGTAACTGTACTCAGTACTCCATATACATCGCCACTAGGTTTTATCTTTGTTTAGCTCTTTGTGTAGTGATAAAATGTTCTTAAAATAGTCTTGAATGCGTGGTGCCAGTGCACGTAGCGATAAACAATATACTTCAGACGATTAGTAGAATCAAACTACCTGAAAAATACAACAAGAACTTCGACGTATCGAGCGAAGGTCCTTCGTCACTAACTTCTAGACTAATCGTCCGAAGCATATCTTAAAATAATCCCTTGTTCGAAAGCTGGCATTACTAGTTTTTGCACAAGGTTTGTGAAGGAAAACTTTTCAAGAAAAATATTCCAAATTTTGGGCATCTCGCTCGATAGAACTGAATGTTGAAAGTTTGCGAAAAATGCAACTATAGGCCCTCTGGCAGGAATTGAAGCTGCGGCCCTGCGATTCCGGTGCAGCGCTCTGACCACTGAGCTACAGAGTCCAGTTGCCAAGAGTTTTTGAGGTCTAAAAATATCTATGCACGTCTGTACAAGGCATAAATAATCACAATACCTCGAGGGGCGACGACAACGTAGTCCGATGACGTATTATCAACAGTATTTCGTGATCTGTCCACTACTACATAATCTGGAGCAGAAATCTGCCTTGAAATGGGAACCTTTCCACTCCGGTAATCCAACACATCATTTCGAGCATTTACATTGGCAGATTTTGTCACGCCAGTGCTCTTTGACGTTGTTTTATCATCAGAAAGGTCGATCAAGTCAAAAGCAACATTGACATAATTCTCGGAGGGAAGTTGTTGTGACATTTGGCCAACTCGTTTCTGCTGTGGGCCCGAATGTGATACTTGAGGTACACCACCTTAATAATACAAATGAATAATATTTAAAATAATATAGAGAAGACAGTAACAATAACAAATATTCAATGACAGATGGCCGAAACGAGGAAATGGAAGGAGATGGAGAGGGCGAAATGTTGATTCGACATTGTGCAGGTTTTATGGAGAGCGCCATGAGAAATGTCCAACTGGTTGTACAACAACAGTAGGAAGTCAGTATGTGAGAAGACACAACAATGCATGGACGGTGCTGGCCGGCAGCACAGGGTGCAAACAACATGGCACTACAAATGAAGAAATACTGTGAATATGAATATGAGTATGAAGAGTACCAACAGCAATGGTATCATAGTAAGACCAAATCTCACACTGGACGACAAGCAGGGAAAATGGTTATGGCTCGAAGGAATGGTTCATCCATAGAAACAAAGTGATGAAGTCAAACATCAAGAAAAATTGAACAAGTACCAGCAGTTTGAAACACGACAGAAGAGCCCGTGTAGAGATAATAACTATTAGTGACAGGATGACTTGGAGGTTTTATCAAAAGCGATTCGAGGGATGAAGCGGAGTTTTGGAACTTATAAGTTCACATTCCGCATTCTTTGAGTTGCCTTTTTAGAAAATTCCGTTCCCCCGCACCACGTCTTGAAAAAATCCCGTTTCCGCATCACGTCTTGAAAAAATACCGTTTCCACATCACGTCTTGAAAACGTCCGTTAAACAGAAAATTCATATTCCCAAACAAAAAGTAAAATAATTTAATTCCCACTCCAAAAGCAAAAAAAGTATTAATGGCAAGGTGAAACACTGCCGTGTAAAGTATTAGCTGAGTGGAAGAGTTCAAGACGATTGATATAACTGTTTCCAAGACTCTAGGGCTGAGATATGTTCATATCAATCCGGGCAAATATTGATGGGAGGAACCACTTGGAACATCCGGCAGGCGATATTGACCGTTGTGAATCGGCCACAAAATCTTTGATAATAGAAATACTTGACAGGATAACCTATCAAAAATATTATACTATTAACACTGGGTCTTATAACGAATGAGGTAAAACTATTGTTAAAATCTTACTTTTTTGTTCAACTTTTGCTGCCGGCAGATTTTCTTTCTTTTTTGGTTTTTGATGTGGAGTTTTATCGACACATATCGGAGATTGAGGAGTAAAGTCGGAATCTGAGTCGGAACTTGGCGTGAGCGGAACGACATTCTCGTATAAATGGTCGTCGTGGTCTTCTTCTATTGGTAGGTCAAGTTTTTCTCGGAATAAAGAAAGCATCGCTCGACACAGAAATTCGTATTGACCCTAAGTAGATAATAAAAGTTTTTATCAAAAGTGACGTTTAATTACAATGTAAAATTACAACAGTAAAATTACAACAGTAAAATTACAATGACGTGACAAGGTTTATGAATAAACAATTTATTTAATTACAGACACAGACACAGAAAACAAGGATATGAGAGTGGGGGCGGGAATCAGAGTGGGAAAAGAGGGACAAAACTGCCTTGCCTGTTTAAGCTAGGAAGGTTTAAATTTATAGATTAAAATAATTTCGCGGGTTATAGAAGTTCATCCGGGTTGGCGCAGGGAGAAAGACTTTCGAAGTCATCAATGGAAGCTGTGTGGCTAGTGGTATCCAGGTGCGACAGAAATGCTCGTGAGTGTGGGATTGCTGCTCTCTTTGCCTGTTAAGGCAGAAACACCTAGGTGTTCCGATACTCGGGTGTGTTTGGCCCACATACGACGCGGCACAACATCGACACACTGACAACATACCCGATCTCGGAATTTGATCCTTAAAAGCGAAGTAGTTAGAAAGGTGTGCCGCGTCGTATTACACGTATATATGTGGGCCAAACGGTCCGTCCTTTACACACCCGATATATATATATTATATACCACTTGATGATCGGCTGTAGCGGATATATATATATTGATATTTTTGTAAGTGTTTGTTTCACTTTACTAGGATCTATAGAAAAGCCCCCACGCAATAATCCTTTGGTTAGGTGGAATGAGGACGATCTAATGGAATGAATACCGTTTTCCCCTAGTATTTTGTAGTAGACTAAAAGAGTGCACTAACCGAAGTGTGCTAATATAGTATGGTATTTAGTGTTTGTTTCACATAACATACGTACCTCAAATAACATGGATATAATTTCCTTCCCCTCGCCAGCTATCTTAAATGAATAAGACTCCAGCCCTTGGGACACTGGATGGCGGCTTAAAAGGAGGAAGGAATATTTGATGATATTTATTTATCTACATGAGTTTGAATATGATAACATTTTTACTCAAACATCACAAATTTCAAAAAATGTTCTAGACAATTTACCCACGCAAGATGTAATTTGATGAGATACTGCTGCAATTTTTACATGATTTTATTCATGCGTCTACAAAGAGTGCACTAGCCGAAGCGTGCTTTATATATTGATATTTTTGTAAGTGTTTGTTTCACTTTACTAGGATCTATAGAAAAGCCCCCACGCAATAAAGCACGCTTCGGCTAGTGCACTCTTTGTAGACGCCATGAATAAATCATGTAAAAATTGAGCAGGTCATATCTCAAATTACATCTTGCGTGGGTAAATTGTTCTAGAACATTCTGAACAATGATGTTTGAGTAAAAATGTTATCATATTCAAACTCATGTAGATAAATAAATGTCATCAAATATTCCTTCCTCCTTTTAAGCCGCCATCCAGTGTCCCAAGGGCTGGAGTCTTATTCATTTAAGATAGCTGGCGAGGGGAAGGAAATTATATCCATGTTATTTGAGGTACGTATGTTATGTGAAACAAACACTAAATACCATACTATATATATATATATATATATTTGTGTGTATGGCTATATTTAAAGCATCTTATTTTCATGATAAGAATACATTTCCCTCCCGGAAATCATTCGTGAAGGTATAATATTAGACATGTTTCGCTACTCTGGTTTAAGTCAATACTATGGAGGGCACTCAGAGACTTCACTCATGCATAAATTATGCATGTACTATATAATTACGCATTCAATTGTTTTTAGCACGGGAAAGCAAAACATACTTTTGTAAATTTCTCAACCAATTTTCATTCACATGATGAAACCAAACCTATGGCCGTTAGCTCCACAAATTCTGATATTAAAATGTTTCATATGTTCGTACCTTCGTTTGAACCATGGCATGTCGTTGTTTTCGGAGATTTTCAACAATTCGATACGGATTAAGGTCTTTGTATTTCTAGGAATGTAAGAAAAAGATAATCTCTTAATTGGTTTACCTAAATTAAGCTTTTGATCGACTGAAAAGGGTTACCGAAATATAGTTAAAGCTTACCATTTCTTTTAGCAAAGAGCGCGTGTGATCCAAAGCACAAATTGTTCCAGTACGCCCACAACCAGCACTAACGAAATATATTGACAAGTAAAATTAAAATGATAGATAGATATAACAGCTGCAGCGCAGATAGAATACGCCAATAAGATAGCAATACATTGTTAAAGAATATTTTTAAATGTTTAGCAGAGTTCAGCAGTTTTAATTAAGAAACGAAATATTCCCCATAGTGCATTTCACTTCCACGCATATATGCTGGCTCAGAGTTGAAAAACGTTTTCAACCTTTCTCCGGCTCCGGGTAGGATTTCGGATTTTCCCAACTTTCCTCAAAATAACTGGAAAATTTTCCCACATGGTTTCCCACCATCTTTGCCAGTTGGTACCCGCATACCCGCAGTTTTCTTGCAACTTCCGGCTTGCAACTACGTCATGCTATATAACCGGCAATTTGGGATTTCACGAAGTGCCGTTGTCGTTTATATCTTGCGAAATACCGACAGTTATAAGATAATCTATACCTCTCTAGAATCCTTGAACAACGATGAGTGTCTAGAACTCAAGTTATTCAGGAAAAGTTGGCGTACGTATAATTGATGTAAAAAATTGTCAGCCATGTTGAATTTGATTTTAATTAGTTTGAAATTATCCAATGAAAATGGTGGAATTTGCCCCCCCAAAAAACCGGAAGCCACACAATTTCGAGTTGTGACGTCACTTGCACAAGCCGAATAGCTATGAATATGTTATTTGAATTTTATATCCATACATTATAACCAAACTACCTGCAATGCATTACAATAGGCGGACTGTCTTCAGGTTGGTATTCACGAACCAACTTGATCAAATTAATCAAAGGTAATGCAGTCGGGGGTACGCCATGGTCAGGCCAAGCAGTGTAATGAAACTGGGTGATCATCAGCTTCTCCTAAAAAAATCATAACTTGGTATACTAGGCAAGTAGACTAAGCCTAGGTAAACTTTAATTTTAGTGGAGATAGCTCTGTCAGTTTTAATAACTGTTGTCTCTAGAGGTCCATTTAAAGTCATTCATTATGGGAACAGAGAAAACCTAAACTAAACGAACTTTATACTGGATAGCTCTATCAGTTCTGAACTGTTCTCCCTAGATGTCCAGTATAAGAGTCATCCTTTATTGATCCAATGTTACCACAGGAGGAAACCTAAACTAAACTAACTATGTTTATACTGGATAGCTCTATCATTTCTAAACTGTTCTCCCTAGAGTTCCAGTAAGGGTCATCCCTTATTGATCCAGTGTTACTACAGGAGGAAACCTAAACTGAACTAACTGTATTTAAACTGGATAGCTCTATCAGTTCTAAACGTTCTCCTCAGAGATCCATAAGCTGGGTAATATCATACTGGTCCAGAGTTAATACAGAAGAACTCCATAGTACCTGGGAAAAACCTGCGGTGTTTGGTAGAGTCAAACTGGAAGCACTCTCCTCAACACCTAGTACTTGTTATAACTATATTGTAAAGCTTATCCACAGCTTACCCCTTCAAACTCAGCAACCAGCGTTCGCATCACAAAATCATTTCCAACGCCAATGCTTCTTTCCTATAAAGAAGGGTATAAAATTTTATTTAAAAATTGATCAAATACCTTTGCATGCAAGGCATGGTTGACGCGTTGCGTTAAATTTGCGGAAGTGATCGAGTTCATACACACAGGATGTGACGCAATGAGCGACGGTGAAATGGTGGCAACGACCGTTTACGAAACGGCAAATTGCAGCCCCGCTCGCGCATTTAATTGATGTTCATTTCTCTCACATAAGATATCATATAAAATTATTGAAGGATACGAACGTTTTCATCAAGACAATTCACAAGCTATTCACACCATTAAACTATATACACAGCATTCACGTCTGTAGTATGTATTATGCAACACAGCCGGCCCTACTAAAGCACCGTCCGCGAACTTGTTTTCGAATGAAAAACGATTCTATATGTCTCCTTAACATACTTAAAGGTAACAACTCTTTTGTAACCCTTGTTGAACCACTTTAGTATTTTACTTTGGCTAAAGTTCGATTTTACTCGTCCAATGGCGACCGAGGGTGAGGAGTTTATACCCTCGCGCGATTAGTAGTTAAGCCCACGCAACGCGCGTGACGGACCTGCAGAAAAACAACGGACTAAGATTTGCGGTTGTTTCTTGCGATTAATGTTGTAAACTGTAGTCTGTACATGTGGCTTTCATTATTGCATGGTATAAATCAGTTTTTCTTCAACTGTGATTTTTGCCCGACTCAGAACGCGTCATTTGGATGCGCGCCGAATTTCGCGATTCGTGTATTACCTGCCCAATATACTTTGATTTCGGCTCAAAACCATTTTTCTTGGAAATTTTGTAGTGACGGTTTATCAAACTTATTAAATCGCCATATTAAATATTACTTAATACACCTTTAAATATTTTGAATTATGTTCGTCTGTATATTCAACGTATACAGTATTAGATTATACTAAGGAGGGCAAGAGATTTTGCAAAGTGTATGTAACTAAACGAGAGCACAGTGATATTCAAATTTAAGCATGTAGGAGACATATATAGAATCGTTATCAATTGAAAACACGTTCACGGACTTCGCGGACGGTGTTTAGTAGAACCTAACACAGCTGCTCATGCTGTGTATATCACATCAAATATTCTCTATAAAAAGACCGCCTTAAATATTAAATAAAAAAGTTAATATACAAATCTAATAATGTTTTTATTAACCTTGATGCTATTCATGTCATTTAACTGGTTTTATTTGTTTTAAAGCATATGCAGATCGTGTTTTTGCATTTTGGAAGGAAGAGCAAAATATTGTAAAAGATACAGTAACCAGTAAATATGCAGCTCAACATTCTTTTCAACATTTTATTTCTGTATCTTTTGAATGTCGTCTTTATGGTTACAGGGATATTTTTGAATTCCGTGGTTATAATCAGTCCATGGAGGTCGTCACAACTTCGAAAGAAAATATGCTACTTTATGATTCTTGTGCTATCTTGTTTTAATCTGGCTGCATGTAGTCACCATCAATCATCCTGTCTTAATATTAGCAACAGTTTGCAGGTCTTTATGTGAATATAACGCACTATACGTGAAAAAATTATAGTATACGTATTAATTGTATTTCTTCAATGCTGGCACTTTTAACATTGAACATCGAACGGTCCCTTGCTTTAACTTATCAATTTTTCCACCAAAGATCCGTCACTAAAGGAAGACTGCTATTCCTCTTGTCAGTTTTGTTGTTTTTAGTAATTGTTCAAGCAACATTATCTTTTCAAGAACTGGTAATATCAGACGCCATACTTACAAACGTTTATCTCTCCTTTGTTGTTTACGGCGTTTGTTTACTTAAACTACAAAATGTTTATCATCGTGAAGTCAAAGCGCAAAGCAGAAAGAATCGCTCCTCATGAAGCAAATTCCAGTAACCAAGAAAGAAAAAGAGACACGTTTAGTTTTAAAAATGTTTCTACGTGTTCCTTGGCGGTTCTTTGTTTTTTCGTCTGCTCCTTTCCACAGATCGTGAATTCTAGTTATCGCCTGAGGACTAAAAAGCCGTTAAGCGGTAAAAATGACACTACATTTCAACTATGGTGTGGATCATTGGTCAGTATATGAACTCGACATTCAACTGTCTGATATTTTTCTGGAGAAATTCAATCTTACGTCGAGAAGGAACGAAAATTGTCAATTATTTTGCTATAGGATCGTGACTGTGGTATCGAAACCCCCTCCCGCCTGGTTTGTTCGCTGGTGAAAATGCTCATAGTTATGGACGACACCTTATACCTTAATGCAAAACATATTTTTATTGAAATGAATGAGTATTTCTTATATCAATTCTTTCTCATAAACCAATAGCAACTGGATTTCAAAAGTTCCACACTCAAATTTGTCGTGTTACGAACACTCGTGTTAACAACCGTCAGCAAAAGCTGGTTTCCACGAAAGGCGCAATAATAGAAGAAGTACAAATATTACAAAGTTCTAGTAGAGATATTGATATTACAAATATATAAGTGCAAATAATATCACTAGAAAAGTCTCCCAGATTATATTTTAATACCAACCACATCATAATAGATCTTTGTCGCACTATTTTAGTCGATATAAAGTACATTTCCTATTATATTTTCTGTTAGCAAACGACGTTAATTAATCCCCGAACTAATTACATTCACTATATATCCAACGTATGCCACTAAAGACATCACGTTGCTGCTTATCTACTCTTTACATATGCGACACAGAGAAGAGTAGATACATACAGAGGTCTCACTTCAGGTAAAATGCGTAACCGGCCGCTATTCTGTCTGATGATGACTTTGAAATAGAGCCGAAAATTTACAGTCTCTCACACTTTTATTAGTCATATTTTGAATTTCAAAATGACATTATTCTTCGGAATTTGTTTCTTTCTTTATTTTCTTAAATTGTCGGCCGGCCGCCATGTTCCTAGCCAGTGCGGTAATGAGAGACATTCACCCTCTCCCGAACGATATTTTCGGAAAACAACCGGCATAAGAAACCCTTGTTATTTTCTTTACCACTGTTTACCTTGACTGAAGTTGTGATTAACAACATTAAATAGTTAACTCGAATTTTTGCGGTATTTTTACGTCTAAAAATGCCCGCCATTTTGAATGTTTTCGGGAGGGTGAGAGCCTCTCCTTTGCGCACTGGCTAAGCATCGGTTACGCTCAAAACATTAGGATTTGATACACAGCGAGAGTGCGAGACCTCTGGTTATCTACTCTGTAGTAGCGATCTACCACAAGAAAACCACAAGTTAGGCGATGATGTCATTATTCGAGTATATAGCAATCTGATGCCGGAAGACACTTATAGACAGTGTCGAAATGTTAGATCGTGAATGTAATTCGATCGGAGGTTGCATTCATTTAGTTATACCACAGACAGAGTAGCAAGCGAAAGTCTGAATTTCAAAAGATTCGCACTCAACTTCATGCTAAGTGAAAACACTTCAGTATCTTTATTCCTTCACGACGCAAGATTGAATTTCTCCAGAAGAATATCAGACAGTTGAATGTCGAGTTCATTGCCATAAATGTCACAACCCAGTGGCTAAATAGCAAAACCTTTTCATCGTATAACGATACTTTCCACGCAAAACATAGAGAGGACAACGCTATTTCAGGACTAGAGCATACGATGAAACACAAAACAGTCAAAGAACATGTTGAGGTCTTTTTAAAGTCTAAAAAATTTCTTTTGGATGAATGAACAGTAACAACCTTGTTTCGACTACGTTTTGATTTCGCGATGTTAAGCATTTTACAGTTTAAGAAAATAAACAGCAACAGCATTGTTGACATGCAGATTGTGACTAAAATATTGTCTGGGATTACCAGTTCTTGGAAAGATAATGTCGACAAAATAATTGTTAAAAACAACGAAAATATCAAAATGAACAAAAGTCTTTTCTTAGTCACTGATGTTCTATGGAAAATTGGATAAGATAAACCCAGGAAGCGTTCAATATTCAACGTCAATAGTGCAAACATCGAAAAACCCTGTAGTAGCATCGATGTATATGACACAATTTGCACCAATAGTTCATTATAATTTCCAAGGGAAAAGATAATAGTTGATAACATTATAACAGGGTGAATGATGGTGACCACAGCCAGATCAAAACAAGATAAAACAAGAATCATAAAGTAGCATAGTTTCTTTCGAAGTTGTGACGACCTCCATAGGCTGATTATAACCACAGAATTTAGGAATATTCCTGCAATCATGAAGATAACATTTACGACAGATATGAATAACAAGTTGAACAAAGTGCTAAGCTGCATGTTAGATGATACAGTTATTTTCTATTTTCTTGTTGCTTACTCGCTAAAGAATATGTTATAGTTTATTTTATACATGCATGCAGGTGGTTTAGAACAAATGAAATGATATTGTCACACGGTTAATAAAAGCTTCATTAGACCTAAACTAATCTTATGGACAAACATTTAATAACCTGTCTCGTATGAACCGTGCACAATTAAGAAATGTTTCCCGATGTGTTCATTTATTATGCGTTTATAAAAGTCAATAAAATGTCTCTGAAGACATCACATTATCACAGTCATAAAATAGGTACGCATAGCGTACATGTGGTTAGTAAAATCGTCTGGCGTTAGACAGAGTAAAATACTAAAGTAGGACGCATCTGGACGCATTGCCAGCTAATGGGTTAATGTGAAGAGGATATTAAACCATCATCCTGGTCATCTTCATTTTGAATCTTGGTTTATATATATAACTACAAAATGTTAGAATCAAACTCTATATTGAATGCCAAATATAGCAGATTATTCAAATGCAAATATAAATTGAAATCAAATGTCATGCTATATAAAACCATATATAAACTGTAGCTATATAAACTGTAGTTTTAAGATATTGGTTTGTGTCGGTTTATATAGTAATAGAGATGTTTATACTATAAGAAATAGCATAAAAATACAAAAAATGGATGGAAACAACAGAAATCAACTTACTAGCTTGTTGAGAAAAGGCTGAAAAGCTTCTTCGACAATTTCAATTTCCAAATTTCGGCTGTACTATTTTGAATAATTTTGAATCGAAATCAAGTGTAAAAATTCCTTAGAAAAATCCTTAAAAACACATGGAATTCCCTTAAGATTCGTTAGATTGCTTTGCAAAATTTCTTCTTTTACGGAAATTTCCGTAAACGCGATCTCTATGTGAATTTGAAATACTATTTTGTGATCATCCGCAAGCATGCATGCAAGTACAACGCTTTTTGGTTTATGATAGTGGTTAGCCGCTATAATTCCTTTTTTCATGAATTATGCACACCGAAACGCTACGACGACACTTCGGACCAATCAGAATCTGGCGTGGGGGGGGGGGGATGCCCTCTTTGCCACTGTCCATTAAATTTAAGAAATATTACGAGCTGAAAATGTTTAAGTCTATTACATCTTTTAAACAAATAAGTGAATTTTGTTTCTAAACATAGCACCAGTATCCAGTGCTATAGTTGTCAAAATAGAGCACCACAATTTTTTGTAAGCGTCATAAAGACCCATTAAAATGTCCAGGGGCCGGTTGTTCAAAAGCCGGTTAACTTAACCCTGGGTAAGTGGTAACTTTCATACAAGTTTCCCGACATCGGTTATATTAATATGAATACTTTTTTCTATCAACCTTGTACTGGGCGATAGAAGTTTTTGTTTATAAAGTTTTGAAATAAACAAACATGTAGAAGTATACAAACCAGAACAGCAGATTAAAATTCAACCCGGGGTTAGCGTTAACCGGCTTATGAATAACCGGCCCCAGGGGTGGAAAAATGATTTTCCTCCTGTGAGCAGAGCCTGAAAATGAAATATTCCTGGCAGACTCGCAGTGTGTTTTTGTACAAATTTAGCCATAGTATACTTACGTACTGTCTATTCAGCATGGTTTTAAACTTAAGGAATGATTCCTATCAACCATGGATTGTTATATTGGGCCCATAGTGAGACATGTGTGTTCTTCAAATTTTCAGGTTATATATATCTTCAACGTAATAAATTTCCTGCAGCTGGTTAAAATTTTTTCCGAGCGGCGCTCGTGTGCTCGACTATATTTTCATCCCTAAAAATGTGTTGTCGACCATTAAAGTATATGAGCTTGGGAACTATTCTACTGTTGTGCAAGTACCATGTCAATCCGTTTTTTTCAAACAGATGTTTCCAGCTTCTCTATCTTGTATATTCTATTAGCAAAAATATCTAATCTAAACAGGTCGAAGAAGACCATGATATAACATGCAACGAAGCGCCTTTATTAACGTGTTGTTTACTTGTATTGCAAACGTATAGTCTTCATGATTGCAGGAGTATTTCTAAATTCTGTGGTTATAATCAGTCTATGGAGATCGGCACAACTTCGAAAGAAACTATGCTACTTTATGATTCTTGTTTTATCTTGTTTTGATCTGGCTGTAGTCGCCATCACCCATCCACTCATAATATCCTCATCAATTGCCGTATTTTGCGAAGCCTATGAGAAGCTGCACGGTGATATAACTATTCATGTATGTCTGATGCTGCAGGGTTTGTCGATGTTTGCACTTTTGACGCTCAATATCGAACGGTTTTTGGCATTGAATTACCCGTTTTCCCACCAAAAGTCAGTTACCAAACGAAGACTTCTCTTTTTCTTAACATTAATGTGCTTTTTGTTCGCAGTTGCGATAGCATTGTCTTTTAAAAACGCAGTTATCCCAACGTACCTGTTAATATTTATATACCTTTGTATTTACAAGTCCTTGTTCTTATACTTAAACTACAAAATATTTATGATCGCCAAAAGAAAGAAGGGAGAATATAATACGGTTTCTGGGGAAACGGAATCGACAGAATCCGGTCAAATTACAAAAAACATGCAAGTGGCGTCGTTTGCTGATTTTTAAAAAGATGTCGACATGCATGCTTCTTGGCAGTTCTCTGTTTCTTCGCTTGCTCTACTCCAGCTTTCGTACACAGTGCTCTGTGTAATCAATGGATTAGAGTGCGATGCATGGACGTACAGTATGAACAGTGGATCATTACAATAGTTAGTATAAACTCAACATTCAACTGTCTGATATTTTTCTGGAGAAATTCAATTCTACGTCGTGAAGGAATGAAGATAATAAGATGCACTCAAGCTCCACAACTTCGACAGTGACTTGGAACTCATCCTTTCCCTCCCTTATAAATCTGATTTTGTTCAAAAGAAAACCTCCGATCCTTGCCTGCTATTGGCAGGAATATCTGGTTATAAATCAGACATTTCATACAAAGAAAGACTCCAGTCTTCTGCTGTTCTTCCTGTCTGCTTTTGACACTTCCCGAATTTCTTTGAGTGAACACGAAACAATAGTTTAAACTCGAGGCTGATAATGTAATCCATTGTAAATTAGTATAGTTTTGATTGCCAGCCAGTAAATTTGGGAAGTGTCTATTATGGACGGTATCAATTGAAAAATATATACAATCCAATTTGGCAAATCATATAACAGCATTCGTTATTCAACACAAGGAATAACAAATCAGCTGTCCAACTTCCAAAAGTTAAATTGGAGTTTGGTCGCCGAAGCTTCAGCTTCTTGGGCGCCACAGTTTTTAATACTGTCTACCAACTGAAACTAGAAACTTGAAATCCAAGATTTTGTTTAAAAAATCTCTCGAAGGACAATTTTTATAGTTGCCTATTTTAACACTTGTACTTTTATATATTTATATAATGTATCTTTTAAATAAGGATAGTTCATGTAATATACGTATTTTATATAGTTTTTAGTTTTACAGGACCTCATTGATAACAGTGCATCTAGCACTGACGTGTTTCATCCTGTGTAAATATTCGTAATTATTATTATTATTATTCAAACAACATAGTACAGTACACAAAGAAAATTTGGACAACTTTGGAAAGACTAGAAATATTGAACTGATATTTTTAGATCACTCACGGTTTTCACTACAATTCCACCAAAACTGAGTTTATCCTCGTCACCTTCGCACCAGTATCGCTGACATTTATTCTAAAATTGTAACAGGGTGAAATATTCAAAATCCGTACCAACAATTTGAAATCATCAACACAATTTAATTTCAACTTATAATATATAGTAAGTTCCTAAATGTACCTTGCCATTTTCCTCTTCACGGCATAACATCACAACCACCTTAATTAAGAAAAGAATAAAGAAAAAATGATTTGAAGTAGAAGTTAGATAAAAACCTTTAATTTCTAATTTATGTTTAGTGGGTGGAATCTTATCCGAACATTTTAAGTTTCATCGTGTCTGGAAGACATCAATAGTGAGTGCCAATACTGATTGCTATAGTTTTAAACATAAACATGAAAACAAACATTGAAAGTCATTCTTTCTAAAATTTACCGTACATTTTCATTACATGTTAGTTGAACGCTTCTATCTTTTATTGAGTTTCTCACTGATTGGTGAGCGGATTTCCCAACAGGCTATTGCCCAATTGATAGGGGATCCGAGAAGATGCGAAAGTCTAACCATTTACTGATGTCAATGTAAAGGTAGCACTTTCGAGCTCCTCAATTATTTTAAGACCATGAGTAGAGGTCCGACCAAGGATTGAACCCAGGTCTCCCAGCTTGAAAGGCAAGCGTGGTGACCACGACACCACAAGTGCTATCCAATACAAATGGTCTAACATTGTCTAAAGGCAATTTTTGTGGTAATTTGCAACGCAATTTCGGACACAGAGCGATGTTAGGTAAAAAACGCGGGCCATCATGCAGAAATTGCGTTGCAAGTTGCAGCAAAATTTCCCTCGTGTATCATGACTAAACATGTAATAAAGGCTCATTAAAATTGACCAATACAAATGCAGCTGGACTTAGGACAACCCCACTAATAATCACGAAGGATTTATGCATTCTCATGTGCGCATTTTAAACATGTATACTTTATAAAGAGTCAAGACGAAGACAATAGTAAGCTCTAATATATCAAATCCTGTGTGCGTACCATAACATGTCAATTAATTCTAGGTAGAGGACCTTGCGAAGCAATATATACTTTTTCACCATCCACGTTCAAAAATTGTATTAAAACGGCGTTTAGTCATGAAAGCTGGGTTTTCTTGCAGGCCCTCATTTGTTCTTCTTTCGATCCAACAGCAAAAGTTCTAATTTTAATCTACCAAATTTAAACATTGCGGGGTTTCTCTTGGTACTCCAGTTCCTCTGTAGTAACACTGGACCAATAAGACATGCCCTTACTGGACTGCTAGGGAGAACAGTTTAGAATCCAACATAAGTAAAGTTAGCTTATTTTAGGTTTCCTCATGTAGTAACACTAAACCAATAAGAGATGCTCTTACTGGACCTCTAGGGAGAACAGTTTAGGACTGATACAGCTATCCAGTATAAATAAAGTTAGATTAGTTTAGGTTTCCCCTGTAGTCAGTGGCGAAGCCAGCCTGACAATTTGGTCATGCTATGCAAATATTTTCGTGTTCATAGACTGTGAAAACAATCAATTTCTAAAGAAATGAATAATGATGATTTAAAATTTGCATTGCATGACCAAATTGTCAGGCTGGCTTCGCTACTGCCTGTAGTAACACTAAACCAATAAGGGATGATCTTACTGGACTTCTAGGGAGAACAGTTTAGAACTGATACAGCTATCCATGCAGTATATAAATAAAGTTAGTTTAGTTTACATAGGTTTGACACTGTAGGAAGAATGGGCACCAATAAAGGATGCCTTTACTGGACCTCTAGAGAGAACAGCTTAAAACTAATAGAGCTATTGAATTAAATGTAATTTTATAAAATTTGGTTTTCGAATGATGGGACGATCTGGTAATTCTATCAAGGGCATCATTTGTAATACCATGCTGTACCTTGACGAAGTTAGCATTGATGTAATCAGAACCATTATCGCCAGTCGAAGGAAGGGTAACTCGAGAGTAATCAACTAAAATCCGACAAAAGAAGAATATACCAAATTTGAAGATTTGCTACTGAGCGAAGTTCGATTTATAGATATTTGTGCATGCGCTTTCAATCGCTTAACCATAATGTTTAAGAATTATTGGACAAAATTTAATTGGTCTTCATCGCGGCCTTCCTAACCTACACTGTAAGCAAATACAATAAAATTGAATTCTTACATGGTAAAATATCCTTGAATCTGTTCTTGGCTCTGTTTACAGGACATTCCCCAGCTTTAGTTGTGTAGACAGTGTTTCCTTTGGCTTTGTACTTGAATGATGTCTGTCGGAGTGCCTGCATGATTATAGTGGGTAATGGAGAGTTAATATAAACTGCGACCTAACCGACCTTACTATTAGCACGACGTGTACCAATATTTGTTTCTAAAATAAAGCTAGTTTAAAACCACAATCCTCCTCGTTGTTCAGGTATTCTACAAAAGATATATAGCTTGTTTTATAATATAACTCTCAGTATTTCTAAAGATATAAGCGAAATTCGAAAACGGCACTTTAATAGATGAAATCCACCCAAATTATTTAGCATGATTGATGTATTATTCTCGTGTGGTTGCAAGAGCCGAATATGAAACATTGATATAAAAATGTGAATGTGATTGTCGATTAATTGATTGAAAATGAATGTCGATTTACGTGTTCTGTACTACTCGGCAGGTATTTTTTCCGTTAAAATTATATTTTGCATACAAATGAACAGGTTTAAGTGAACATTTTGGACAGAGCAACTGAAATAGTAATTTGGGAAGTGTATTTTTTAAAATGCTGATTTTAGGTGGGGGAGGGAGTGCTTGTAGATTTCCATGTTATTATTTGCTTTGACAGAGTCATTTAATATCCTGTATGGAAATTAAGGAACAATTAATTACTAAAACCGTTGGTCGCAATTTAATACTATACATGTCTGCAAGTTAATTGAGCCAAACGGACCTCCTATTCTTTACATGTTGACAAGCAAAAGTGTATAACTTCATATTAATGCCAAAATTGAGAGAAAAGTTAATATTACGACGGTAACTTATGGTACACAAGTAAAATGCACAAGTTGTAAGAAACCTGCACACTTGCTTGTTTCCAGCTTGTTGACAACTTGCTACAAGGTTGTTGACTCAACAAACCGGCTTGTTACAAGCTGTTCCAACAACTTGTTATCATCCTGGAATTAATTCAACAACTTGTTAATAAGTTGTGAGCCTCACCCTTGCAGTGACTTGATAAAATGACAACATTGCCACAACTTGTTGACAAGCTTGCTACAAGCCTGTTGCAAACACATCTTGTTGTCAAGATGTGAGATTTTTACATGTGTACACAGATGGTAAAATTTATACAGGTAAGGGTGATCTGCTCCTCTGGGATCCATATTACGGACTGTATTATTTTCAATTAAATTTCGTTTTGAGCTTTAACAGTACATGGAAATGGATGCTGGCCGGCAAGCTGATCTAATTTAAACACTGAGAATCATCTGATAATGAGTCTACCAACTGAAGCCAAAAGCCTGTAAAAAATTCAACATCTCGATCAAAAGAGATCATAAGATCTCACTTTGCATTATATTCTATATTGCCCAGGATGTCGGGCAACCATGTGCTTTGTTTTGGTGGGCCAACCCATCTGAACAGTCTCATGTAAAGCGATTAAGGGTAAAGCAAGCCACTCCAACATGGTTAGGCTGGCTTGTCTCCATGTTTAGGTTGGTGTGAGGCAACTTTTGAAGAAAAATAACCACAACAGACCAATGGTATAGATCAAGGTATATCTTCATATTTATTTATTGGTTGTAAATCAAACGCTGTAAAGCTGGGAGCCGTAAGAAGCGAATATGATAACCTTTGATCACATTCACACAAATCACTCCTCCAACCAGTTTATCACCTGACTGAAGCTTTTTGCAAGGTTGGTTTTTGAAACCATCGAGGGGTGCAATGCATGGTCATCACCTTCCCCATTGCCTGCCCACCTGGTTTCGATTTCAAGTTCATCGCCCAGATATTGAATAATCTGTGATGGAAATTATGGTCACACACACTGCAGAGTAGTGACTTCAATTTTACACAACTCTATCAGATGTGCCCAAGTGATAACTAAAGATGTATTTGTTATCAATGTAGCATAATCAGTGTATGCCTTCCCTCCTTCCTCTGTGCCTCCACATATAGCCCCCTGCCGCAGTCAACCACTGCCAATGCATGTGCTTACTGTAGCTATGGTCAGGAAAACATATTTACTTCATTTATCATTTTAATTTGTAAAAGCAGAAGATTTGCATGAATGACATTATTCAACTAGAATCTACTAATACCAATCCTCGCATACTTTGACAAAAATCTATAATCTTTGGCTATCAAACATACTCTATAGTACGACACAGAATATATTAATAGCACTGATATATTTAAAATAACAAAACTAGGTCGTATTAATGCACAGGAATCCTAAATATTCTATGATGCCTCTGAATAAAGCGAAGTACGTACTATATTTAATACTACACGATATTAACAAGAGCCAACAACTAAATAAACTTTTATCAAAATATAACAGTACATACCTGAAATTCTCGAGCAAAACCACTTTCACCATTTTGGGCTAAATCATCAAGAGCATTTATTCTCTTCTCAAATTGTTTAAAGGCCGTCTCTATATTCGTGGCCATTTTGTGCGATTCTTAATCTTGCCCCCAAATTATGGCAATATTTCAAAAGAAAACATGAAAACGAAATTTATCGGTTTCTAGTACTTTCCCCAGACGACAGACATAAATTGTTTAGGCTTAACCGCTCAAAAAGGTCAAAATACAATGTGAATTATATTTATCTACCCAAACTTGAGAGTCGATCAGGAAATTAACATGTTTTGTTGTTTGGTTTATCAATTACGTTTATTAACTGGATAATTGAGACATTTATAATTTATAATAATTTATGCGAATGTAAATTTCAGATGGACTGTTCGGAAATCGAGTTGTTACGATTTGCATAAATACATCCTATTGATTGGTTGCCTAGAGATCGGAAAAGATCGGGAAATTGTTACAGATGCTATATTTCGCTGGAATAAGGAACAGGTGCACTGATCTATATAGAAAACGAGTTCTTATTGTATTGTATAGAAAACGTACTGGAGTGATCATAAGATCTGCACCCGATCTTTTCATCAAAAGCGACATCTTGTCATCGGAATGCATTGTGGTCTATCCAAATAATTGCGCATTTTTAATGACGTGTAATTCAAATTGATATAATTTGAAATGTAAATTTGTCTTCCTTTTCTTTTTGCTGCTAAAAATCATCTAATGACATCATATCCGGCAACTTTGACTGTGAAAAAGTTGATCATCATGATCAAGACGTCGCATATAACTATGATCAAGACGAGGCTTTTTACAATAGAGATATATTACATTTCTTCTCAGAATATCCTAAATATTAGTAGACATACCAAAACTCATATTTGGGGTTATTGGCACTTGAGTTGTGCTTATGAGTGTCACTTCGAGTATATGCCAGTGGTATATGCTCAGAGACTGCATACCTCGCCAGCAAATGAAATCAAGCTAGTATTTATAACCATGCATATAAATTATTCATAAGTACGCATTCGAATTTTGCTCTGCCTGAGAAAGCACGACAAAATTTTGTAAATTTCTCATCCAATTTTCATCCAAATTGAACCAAAATTTAATCGATTTGTCCTTGGCCTATGACTATTAACAGCTCCACAAATTTTCGTATTAAAATGTTTGATATTGTTGAGTTATCGTGCTCACAGACAGACAAACAAACCGACACACAAACAAATCCAAGTGAAAACATAACCAGGTAATATAATGCAACCTACAAAAGATCTAATGAACACAAAAACATTGAGAGCTGCAAAGATGCAAGCAATTCTATTTCAAGACCATCTAATACAACAATTAATAGTCACACTTCATTAAGTCATGAACTAGCTATAAGTCACACTATTCAAGTTCACTGTTTAAATGGGGTTAATTCCCCCACCAATTGGGGAGATTTTCCCCCCTCCTCCAACAGCTTGTTGTTGTACCCAACAACTCAGAGTGATGTAAGCATGTTTGTCGTGATCCCCGTAGGCATTACTTGCAAACCGAAAATCACGACCTTGGATTTTTTCATGTGTATCTCGTAAGAGTAGACCATAATTTGAGCCAAATTTCCAGTCTTGGACTTGTTTTGTGACATCAAGAGTATACCATTTGTTACCTTTATTAGAAGAAAGCAAAATATATTAAATATTAAAAGTTACGTACTGACATTTGTTCTTTGACACTTTGCAAATTTGTCAATTAATGTTTAAATGTTTTGCCCGAAGCTTTGACAATATATTTCCGTCATATAGTCAAATTAAATTTACAACCATTAGTGCTTACTAGACATGAAATTATAACCAGTTAGAAGGCACTCAGAGACTGCATACCTCCGCCAGCGAATGTTGTCAAGTATTCATGCATAAATTACGCATTATTGAATATCGAGACAGATTTTATTTAATTTCTAATCGAATTTACAATCGAAATGAACCAAAATTGAATCGATTTGTCATTGGCCTACGGCCATTAGCTCCAGGCTATTGAATAGGTTTTGAATCATCCTGGCTGACGGGAAAACACACTGGCACAAACAAAAAGCCGACGGTGAACAGAAGAGGTAATTAACTTCAAATTCAAACCTGGACTCGCTGGCACCGTAGTAGAAGAGATTGCAACCGGGTCTGCATCCGTGCCCAGATTCAACCTTTGCGTGTCCCAATTCGACCAACTATTCCGTTTTGTGCTAGTCGCTTGCGACTCGGTCCAAGACTTGAGTACAGTGTGGGCTACAATATGTCGGGTTACAGCAGGGACCTGAGCATCGGTCATAAAGCTTGCCTTATGTGCATATACGAAATATATATGGAGGGTTGCCTGTAAAGGTAAAGTACACTCCGTAGGGATGTTCTGGAACTTCATTAAACTCCTTTTCAAAGGGTAGTTAGGGTGAGTGCCAACGATTAAGTAAGGAAGGTAGTTAAAATTTGTAGAGCCTCGTTCCAATGTGACATCTTCAGTTACTTTAATGGTGAAGGTCTCATACGAGATTTGCGCTGAGATTGTAAGGCAGGCAAGTGAGATGATGAATAGTTGTAGGATCGCGTTCATCTTGCCTGGAATAGAAAGTGAACACATTAATATTTTTATTGTTGAGTCTCAGTAAGCGTTAGAAGACAGCAGATGGTGGTCAACAACAGAAATGTTGGCACTTTACTGTAGGAGCAAGAATATAGTTAATCTACATCTTTCTCATTTATATACCACCAATACAAGACTACTGAACGAAAATAATAAACATTATTTTCTCACTCTGATATCTGCCGGATGAGCACCATCTGTTGCACGATGTCATTACGTGACTGAATTGACTTTGTAACAAAGATAGCACCCTTTGGAATGAACCTCGTTAACTTCGTTAGGGGCGGACCATTTGATTGTTGGAAGAATTGCTCTCGGAAGGAAAAAAAATTTTCCCTGGCAAGTAGCGCAAGCATTTTCTTTTAACCAAAAGGATGTGCATGGATTTTTTTTCGAATCTTGAATATTGCATGATATTTTTTTTGGTCACATTTAAATTTTTCTCCACAAGTACTTTTATATTAAGAAGATAATTCTTTTGAATCGGGTGGATAATTCGACTGAGACGAATTTTATAATTCACCTGTCGAATTTAATCGAGTTATACGACGCATAAAATTAAATTATGCGTCGTACCAGGAACTTTATGGAGTTTAAACGATCTACGACTACGCGCGGCAGCTCGTCAACGCGCCTTCAAAACAAAGAAATTTTGGAATAATTTGTGGTCCTAGGAGTATTCTCAACTGCGTAGTCATGCTCAAGTATTGAAACTTTATATGTGTATATAAACAAAAACAAAGGCACTGAACCAGCTGTACACATGAAAGTCCGACTCTAGCTCAGAATGTGAAGCCTACATTGCGGAATTTGAAGGCATTCTTCGGTTAAATAAAAATAGGCGGTGGTGAAACTGGCAGCCAATAATGCCTTCATGAGCTTGGGCAATGAGATTGGCTATATCATTTGCTATTTTTGGCTTCACATTTTGGTTTAATACGTTTCAGAGTTCAGACTGAAGTTGGACCTTCATGTATACAGCTCAGTAGACAAAAACTTCAACTTGCAAGATTTTTTAACCTCATCATTCCTGCACGATATATTTTATTCGAACTTTCCGCGTAAAATTATTTTTTTTCCTTGTTTCCTTGTTTCTTTTTTCTAAATTCTTCCAACCCCCCCCCCCTCAAAAATCTAATGGTCGGCCCCTTAGCAAGGGTCAGACAAGCGCGCAATTAACGACCGTGACACACATCACTTAAAAACAAAAATTATTGGGATATGATTTATACTAGATACGAATCATTCGTCAAGCCGTATCATCTGCTTGACATTTCATTCGTATTAGTGTCATATTAGCACTCTCCTTTTAAGAAAAATTTAATAAGCCTCTGCGGAGGAGAGTGTCATTTTTTCGTGTAAACGCAAGACGAACTATCAAGACGAAATATCTAGAATAGTGCGCGATATACACTGGCAATCAGGGGCGCACATTCCAAAAACGTTTGGGGGGGTGTCCATTGTTCAGGGACCGACATTTTATATTTGGGTGACAACATCAAAACATGTATTACGAGTTAATGTAAAAATATGTGTAGTGCCAGTGGTGTAGAAGGATTGTTAAAAAATAGGGGGCCGACTTTGAAAAACTTGAGTCTGTAGATCGTCGGAAATGGCATTTTCAGAGTCTTCTCCACCTCTTTCGTTATATGCCCTTTCATTAATATATATAAGATTTCAAACACTCTAGTTTCGAATTCAAATATTTCGCTGCAATTTTCTTTAAATGCAGAACTTTATTTAAAGAAAACGTCCCCCAAAACGTAACCTTCAACATCATAAAAACCCAATTAGAAACTGCATTTTTACAACAGAGTTTACTTAATTTTACTCGAGAATACTGACGTGGAAATAGAACGCACAATGCGGCAGAGCAAAAGTTAGAAGGTTTTGCACAGTCGTGTATGGCTATGTCATCTTACATTTGAGTATATTGCTTTAAGAGGAAAATATATCTCTGGGTTTTGCAATGTTGATTTTGATTTTATTGACAATTTTTCTATCGTTTATTGTACGTTTTTTAGACAGGATGTTTCGGACCAACTCGGACCGAATTAAGTAGTGTAATTTTACAATTTGGGACCGACTTTTTTGAAAAATTCACAAATTATGGGGGGGTGTCACACCCCCCACACCCCCCTAATGTGCGCCCCTGCAAAAACAAATCGTGCTGGATCTCAGTTCTTTCAGTCATGTTGGTCGTTGGAGGCACTTTTCTTACATAACTTTATGCCTATGGAGTACAGAAAGAAAGCAACAGAAAGACAGTTTAATGCGGGATTGTACGTAAATTCGTCCAGTTCAATTTAGTGTTCACACGAGATTTTGTACAGTTGTCTTTGCTCGAATTCATCTTGTTTCATGCGTCCCGTGTATTACGCAAGGCGAAATCCTACACATTTAGGTACGGTTTCGAATTCATCCGGCCCCTTGGCCTTTGATATGAGCGAACTCAGCGAAGCCTAAATGCACAGGGCCGCTTATAAGACTGGAAACTTCTCCAATATATACTTCACACTTACCCACGATGACTTCCAAACTCTTTTTGTATAATAATGAACCTTCTGACTTCGCCCTGTGGTTGTGTATGAAATGGTTGCAACTGAGACAGATTTTTTATATGGAAGTGTTCGGAAGTCATAGACATCAAGTGTTATCGACACTGCGGTCAAAATGCGTCATTCACGGGATATGCATGATAGAGTAATTAGTCACAAACAAAACTCGTCAGTTAGAGTACTGTGCCCCGGCCTGTCTGTGGCTGTTATATTATAGTGATTGTTTGTTCCAAATAATAATATATGCATGGCTCAACAGAAAGCGGAGGTCCAAAGCTTAAAGACAATCATTTTTCTGCACGATTTCAGGGTCCAAAATTCTTCAAATCGCCATACCGAATGAAGTTACGTTTGCATTTTCAGTCAAATGTCAGCTTTAAGTCTAAACTAAAATAATTTCTTCGGTTTAGTTATGGATAAATTGTGTATCCAGGTCATGATAGTTCAGGAATCATATAGAATCATATTTGAAGTGTGCATTATATGAATAAACAATTTTATACCGTATATATTTCGCCGAATTGATTTAACTAAATATAACCGGCATAACTAAAGCCTCTTACAGACGAGCAAGTTTTCTATGACAAGTTTTTATATGACAAGTTTTATTTGCTCGTCTGTATACGCAACTTTGCCAATTTTTTCTATGACAAGTAATACACTTGTTCAAAAGCTAGCATGCAAGCTTTTGAAAAAGTGTACTTGTCATGGAAAAAATTGCCAAAGTACAAATTGTGCTCGTCTGTATGGTCAACAAGGAAAACTTGTCAAAGCAATTTGAGCACTTACGTGCGGTTGGTCAGCAATCTATTGTTATATTCAGGGGCGCCGGAAGGAACCCATGGCAGTGGGAGCAGATTCTTGAAACTGAAAGAGCACTTTCATCTTTACTTGTATAGAAACTGGGTTTGCGTCATTTTTCTTCTGTGCCAATAACAACTGTTTGAAACTGTTATATACTGTATTTATTCCGAAGTAAACGCGCGGCTGTTCGTTTAGTTTTACAAACTCTTTTGCTATGCTATCATGCAGTACAAACATATTATCAATGCGCTTATGGATACTAGCAAACATTCTACTGTTTAGCCTTAGGTTGTTCTCAGACATGACTTGATACAATTACGCATGACACTAAAATTAACTTCTTTCTGCAGTAGCGGAACTCATTGGAACAGACATATAAAATATCAACACTTTGTGTACTTCGGGAAGACATTGCTTCATGCTCTTTTTTCCATCATATTTCACAAAGTGCCGCCTACAGCGTCGTGACCTTCTTAATGGGTAATGAACGTTCTTCAATGAATTTTGTTTTTGTGGAAACACCACGCCAACATTATCACTTATATTGTTGGGTCTGTTTGAACATTATGTTGCATGGTATTGTTGGCTGATCTTGGAAGATGTTGGATCAAAATTTACATCATAAATCATCAAACGTCCAATAAAATGATTTGAACGGGCTTTTACGGATCCAAAACGTTGCCAAATAAATAGACGCGGTATTTTCTACAAAACAAAACAGTTATGTTCACTATATAGAAACTAGAGGTCACTGAGAGACTGGATACCTCCGCCAGCAAATTAAATACTAGTTACAGATTTCGTGACCTATATATATGCATCCAACGTCTGAAATTCCGGTACTTATGGCAAGGGTTCTTCATGATATGTCATTAGTTGCAATTAGCTAGCTAGTAGCTTCCCGTTTCAAGACATAGTTTTAATTTGAGCTACCCCCGCATGTAAATATTCTTCTTTATTTCCCCTCATCCATATATAGACGTTTTTAATACATGAACGTGTTTTGGTTCACGAAACTGATGCCAAAGAGTGCTCGATATCCAACCTCGTAACGACTAACGAGGTTGCTCGATATCGGCATATAGATAGAGCAAATATATATAGTTTTCAGTATAAAAAACAGTTTCCGAAGAATAATGTCATCTTGAAATTCAATATATGAATTAGGACGAGTTTTGAAACTATCAATTTATTTCAAAGTCATCATCAGATTGAATCACGAGCCAACGTTTCTACACTATCTATCGCAACCTCATACCGATCGATCTATCTATCGATCGATCGATATATATAGATATGTCTATCTATCTATCGATCGATATATATAGATATATCTATCGATCGATCGATCGCTATATCTATATATATCGATCGATCGATATATCTATGTATATCGATCGAGCTGTGTTGATCAGCAAACTGTCTTTGACTTGTTACACTCGATTTCTACTTCTAAAGCAACTGGAATTGACCAAATTCCAGGCAAGATTTTCAAACTAGCTGCTCCTGCTATTATGCAATCCTTAACCATGCTATTTAATTATTCGATTGCTACCGAATCATTTCCATCTGAATGGAAGGTCGCAAAAGTTGTTACTTTGCACAAATCGGGGCCGAGAAATTTACTTGATACTATTACCGTCCAATTTCAATCTTGCCAGTGATAAGTAAAGTATTTGAAAAATTCTCTACAATCAACTATTTAATTATTTAAATGCTAACAACCTCATTTCGAAATTCCAATTTGGTTTTAGACCGCTGCATTCAACCGCTAGATGCCCTTTTACATTGCACTAATGAATGGTACTCAAACATGGATCGTGGTTTGTTTAATATTGCCTGAACTAAAATAATTTCTTCGGTTTAGTTATGGATAAATTGTGTATCCAGGTCATGACAGTTCAGGAATCATATAGAATCATATTTGAAGTGTGCATTATATGAATAAACAATTTTTATTTAACCGTATATTTCGAATCGATTTAACTAAATATAACCGGCATAACTAAAGCCTCTTACAGAACGAGCAAGTTTTCTATGACAAGTTTTTATATGACAAGTTTTATTTGCTCGTCTGTATACGCAACTTTGCCAATTTTTTCTATGACAAGTACACTTGTTCAAAAGCTAGCATGCTAGCTTTTGAAAAAGTGTACTTGTCATGGAAAAAATTGCCAAAGTACAAATTTTGCTCGCCTGTATGGGTCAACAAGGCAAACTTGTCAAAGCAATTTGAGCACTTAGCCTACGTGCGGTTGGTCAGCAATCTATTGTTGTATTCAGGGGCGCCGGAAGGAACCCATGGCAGTGGGAGCAGATTCTTGAAACTGAAAGAGCACTTTCATCTTTACTTGTATAGAAACTGGGTTTGCGTCATTTTTCTTCTGTGCCAATAACAACTGTTTGAAACTGTTATATATGTATTTGTTCCGAAGTAAACGCGCGGCTGTTCGTAGTTTAGTTTTACAAACTCTTTTGCTATGCTATCATGCAGTACAAACATATTATCAATGCATGCGCTTATGGATAGCAGCCAAGGGCGTCAATCCTGGGAGGGATGGGGGGATGCGTCCCCCCAGTTTTTGGAGGGGGGGGACGAATATCTAATTATCCTCCCCCACTTTTTAACATGTTTAATGAGTCCCACCCAAGAAGATACACAGGTGAAGCAGCTGAGTATCGACCTGACAGCTCTGAAGAATACTACATTGGAAGCAGTATTTCGAGTTCATCGATGTCATAGTCACAGGTCTGTCAGACAGGTATGACCCTGACAAATCTGGCCTAGCACAGTACTTGAAGCTAGAGACGATGTTAACATCTGGGAAAGTTGACGAAGATGTGGTGTCTTACTTTGCCAATTCAGCTAGAAATGTTCAAGCAAACATACAAGGCCGAATCGTTCATTGAGGCAAAAGTTGCTTATCGCAGTATGGAACATGCGGTGCGCTTATTGTTTCCGGCCCAAGTGCTGGTGGCTTCTGAAACTTCTACTGGTGTGTTCAGTTTCGTCATGCGAGTGTGAACGCAGCTTTTCTGCATTGCGACGACTGAAAACGTGGCTCCGAACCACCATGACCCAGCGTAGACTTAATCATATTTCCATCTGCCATGTACACCAGGAACAGTTAGACAACGTCAATGAATATGAACTAGCAAAATTGTTTGTTCAACAATCCGAAATTAGAAGAAATCTATTCGGAGCCTTCGAATAGTTCTGGGAATGAAAACCTAATTGTAAAGGCAACAAGCGGACTCAAGTCGATGATCACAACACTGTGCGTCATACACATTGATCATTTGCTATAAACTTATTCACATTTGCTTTCGCTTTTTATCGATCACTGTATGTACAATTGATATAATTGTTCAGTACAGAACCTCGTAACGAGGTTGCTCGATATCGGCATATAGATAGAGCAAATATATATAGTTTTCAGTATAAAAACTAGTTTCCGAAGAATAATGTCATCTTGAAATTCAATATATGAATTAGGACGAGTTTTGAAAATATATATGTGCCACTTTATTTCAAAGTCATCATCAGATTGAATCACGAGCCAACGTTTCTACACTATCTGTCGCAACCTCATACCGATCGATCTATCGATCGATCGATATATATAGATATATCTATCGATCGATATATATATAGATATATCTATCGATCGATCGATCGATATATCTATATATATCGATCGAGCTGTGTTGATCATCAAACTGTCTTTGACTTGTTACACTCGATTTCTATACTTCTAAAGTAACTGGAATTGACCAAATTCCAGGCAAGATTTTGAAACTAGCTGCTCCTGCTATTACGCAATCCTTAACCATGCTATTTAATATTATTCGATTGCTACCGAATCATTTCCATCTGAATGGAAGGTCGCATAAGTTGTTCCTTTGCACAAATCGGGGCCGAGAAATTTACTTGATAATTACCGTCCAATTTCAATCTTGCCAGTGATAAGTAAAGTATTTGAGAAAATTCTCTACAAGCAACTATTGAATTATTTAAATGCTAACAACCTCATTTCGAAATTCCAATTTGGTTTTAGACCGCTGCATTCAATCGCTGATGCCCTTTTACATTGCACTAATGAATGGTACTCAAACATGGATCGTGGTTTGTTTAATATTGCCGTGTTTCTGGATTTAAAAAAAGCCTTTGATACGGTGAATCATGAAATTCTGACTAACAAACTAGGTTTTTATGGCTGTGAGCCATCGGCAGTAAACCTTCTTAGTTCATACTTATTAAATCGTTCGCAAATGTGCTATGTTAATGGACTTTCTTCATTTCCGAGAGAAATCAATTACGGAATCCCTCAAGGATCTATATTGGGCCCTCTGCTATTTCTAATTTATGTGAATGATTTGCCAAATTGCGTGGAAAATTCCAATGTAAGAATGTTTCCAGATGACACTACCCTTACTGCTTCTGGCAAGTCAATACATGAGATTGAATCGAAAATTAATTGCGACTTGATCAATATTAAAGAGTGGCTACAGCAAACAAATTAAGTCTCAACCTTACAAAAACTGAATATTTATATATTAATTGGCAGTCTATTTAACGTTAATAATCTTACATCTGAACCTAATATTGTATAATAGACAATGCACCCATTAAACCGGAGTAACAAAAACTAAATCATTGGGTATTCAAATCGACCAATTTTTATCTTGGGACAATCATTTGGAAGAAATATGTAATCTCGTTCCCCGAGCCTGCGATCATTTGTCGATAGCAATCCAAGTAAACTGGAATGATAAGTCAGGGTTGAGTCTTTATGTAGCCCTACACGAATTATGTCTGTGATTATATATAGGGTTAGGATTAGTGTTAGGATCAGGGTTAGGATTATGGTTAGGATTAGGATTGGGGTTAGGGTGGGGGTTGGGGTTAAATATACATTTCGTGTAGGGATACATAAAGACCCTACCTAAGTCAGGGGGGATTGAAGCCGTGCTTTGCAGTCCCTTTTTACAACATTTTGTTGAAAAATATAGTTGTGTCACTTTAACCTTCATTTACGCTTTCCTTTTCCATCTTAGAGCACACTAGGACAATTGAAAATTTTACCCAAGAACTTACGATAAACATAAATTGTGCAGCTACTGAAATATTCCAGGAACAAAACAAAACTTATCAAAAAACCGCGCGAAAATTATTGGTTTTTCTGAGTTTTTGGGCCTTCCGGATAGAGTTCGGAGATATGACCATGTAATTTATGTAGAAAAATATTGGATGTTAAAATTGATTTTCAAGCATGCAGTAACTTATTTTTGACAGTTAAAATAAGGATTATATAAGCTAGCTCAGCCGCCATATTCAAAGTGCTCACTGATGGCCAACAAGAAGGCGCGAAGCCAAAAATAGCACTACTTGAAAAACGTCAATTTGTTATGTTTTAGAAGGGTTGAAGCAAGGACTAAAAGCTCAAGATAAAAAGCAATACCTGCCGAAGTGTTTTCTAGTGTATTTTTTCTGAGTTAAAGGGCAAAGTTTGCTTAAATTATTTTTCTTGCAAATTTTCGCTCAAAAAAAAACATTTGACAGAATTTTTCTCACTCGTTGAAACTCTCCTCAGTCCTTTTGAAAGTTCAAATTCCCGCACATTGGCTTCAACGAATCATAGGCGGACTTGATCATAGGAGTTAGCGTTCCAGTTTACTTAGAGTTCACTGTAGCAATCTCGTATACGAGGCTGCGTCGATGGACAAGGCATTCATCGGGATGACAGAGGGTGATCAGAGAGGGGTGAACTAGAGTCGCAATGACGTCATTTCTCGCGCATGGAGCCACATTGAGACTTTAGATCAGCTCTGATGAAGACACTAGACTACCATGTCGAAAGGTTGGGTCGTGTCCGGAGAGTCCATTATTAATTTACTGCAAAGTACACTGTTATTTTCAGGAAGTCATTTTAGAGTTATTTGGTAACCCCTTCTTTTGGAACTCCCTGAAAATAACAGTATATAGCGAGCGAAAACTATTTCTGAAATGTCTTATGACTAAATATATTATTGCTGTTATAAAAATATAAAATAGCGAAAAACTTGACTATATTTAATTATGATTTCTATTTACAAATATCACTCTCATAATAGATACAATAATTAAAATCTATTACTAATATATCCCTACTACCAAATTTGTAAAATCTACAATACTATACTGTTCCAGTGCTACCAAACTTCTGTAACTACATTACCATGACTAATTGTTACATTTTCAGCGGCTTGTGAGCTTTGTCCGCGTTGTAGAGTCGTTGGAAATAGTGCTAACTTTACAACAATTCCTCGAATATGTTCAATGTCGCCAGTCACTATTAGTTCTGCCGAAAACTCGCCTGTCCTTATAATACCTTTAGATTCCATAAGATTTAAAGCTACCCTAACTTTTACTAAACTTAGGCATCTGGAATCGTCCATTTCCCCGAAAACAAACTCGTGTCTTGATCTGCTTGAACTAGTTTTTAAGCAATTATCGACCAACTGTATTAGCGAAGTCCCTTGGGATAAATCTGTCAGAGATTCTATGTGATAATTAGGGTCCTTAATCTTACTATTAACCCACTGAATGTGTGATGAAAAGTCCTCGTCTTTTTGAGCTGCGAACATGCGCCTGCCACAGGCTATTGGCATTAAAAATCCATATCTAAGTGATGAGACTAACCATCTCGCGGGACGAAAAAAACCTTTAGGTTTTCGTGAATTGTACATTGTTATTGTACTAAGATTTTTTAGTTGAACTCCAGTAAGTTGTCGGGTTTATAGTCTAGAGTTAGATTTTCTGCTGGATCGGTCGAATGTTGATATTGTCGATGGTATTTCCTTAATCTTGCATTTAGTTACACCAGTTTACCGTTTAAGTAATTGGTCTGTGTATTTGAGCGAATGAATTTCCTGGTGCAAAATGACACTTCCAGAAGACTTTGCTTTGTTTTATAGCCAATGATCGTACGATTTAACTATAATATACCATTGCCAAGTTAGACTATAATGAGCGATTGAGTCTTGTCCGAATGTATATGCCAAAAGTCCGAAGCTTTGTTTAAGAATACACCAGTTCGATACCAGTTTTCTCTATAGAGTATGGTGCTCACAAATAACTTCAAAAACTCAAGTCGTCAAGACGTTTGCAGTAAATTAGTGCATTTTTCGTAAATTCCTTGTTTCTTTACCGACGAGCAGACAGAGTCTGTTTATATAAATGTATACTTTACGAAATACCTCTTAATTCCTTCTCAGCACGAGTCCTTTGAGTCAATCAACACTAAAATTACAACGTATAAGGCTATAAGCTTGTTTCCTTTTCGTTTATGGCAGAAGTTTGCCACGATTGCCAGTATAGAAAAAATCCCAAATGTTCACTTATATTGAAGCATATTGAAGCGATTCCTTATCTTTCACGTACTTGATGGCTGAATTCGCGTGGTTTATATGACTGTATATAAGCACAGGTTTACGTCTATGACTGCACGTATATCGAGCTGTATATCTCTACCCTATAGCTTCTACTCTTTTACTTCTCTCCCTTTACTGGTCCCGGCTTTATCAATGCCAGCGTTTAAATCCGAGCCTTTTATGCGGTCAGGCGACTTTACAGAAGTAACTTGTAATGTATACGACTTCGTGCGGTAATAGCGCTCCCTTGCGATTTGTGGCCTGTGCGCTGCGTGAATTATCTCTTGTTGCCGCCGAACACTGCTGTGACTCGCTTGTTTTCTTCTGCCGAACAGCGAAAGTTGTTTTGACACTTTCAAATTCTTGCAAACCTTTCTGGACCTTTATTGTACTGTATATACTCGAATTGCAAATGTTCAATATTTCACTGACTTTGAAGTGCCGTTTTTCGATTTCCAATCTAAGTAAAATCTCTCAAATGATAAATTCCTTTCCGTTACTGACTTTCAGCCGATGAGCTATTTAGCAGTTTAGGTCAGAGCTAATGGCAATGTCAGTGGAAGGCACTGAGTCGAACTATAAGTCGACTATATAGTGGACAATTGTCTTTTAAAAGCTCTCCTAAGCCTTGCGTGACTGTTCTTAGACGAGTAAACAATACTTCCTTAACTTTTCCTCTTTCGTTTCAACTTCAAAACAACATTTAAACAAACAAGTCTAGTTGATAAGCGATTGATGAATCGTACACGTCACTGCACGTTTATCGGTGATCTGAAATGTGGTTAAAGACGATATTAAATAAACTTTTCGTGGACTTAAATGGATCGAAATTAAAATATTGGCTAAGCCTACTGACCTTCGGAAATCAGGGTTAAAATATACTTCCTTCTTGCAAAAGTAAACATCATTCTTCGGCTTAAAATATTTGTAAAATGTTTGGCTATAGTGCGCAACAACACGCATCTTACTGAATACCAAATGTAAGCTCATTAAATCAATATCCATGCAGTAGCACGCGGGCGTGTTACTGTTCTACCGAAATTAGGTAATGTATCGGAAAACAGTAACCATTGGAGATAATTATAGTCCTTGAGGTTGAATAAAAACTTAAGGATTAATTATAAGAGCTTTTAAAAACAAAATTATTAAGGTATCCTGGGTTTTGTTTGGTTGCTTCCTGTTTTTGGTGGTTATAGATTAGGGTAACACGATACATGCAAAGCCAAAGATAAGCGGCATCCGATTTCGAGATAAAAATATATAAAATTGTCACCTGCCAGACAGCACGCAGTTCTAGACTATTCCAATTACTGAATTAGGCTGGTCCAGAAATTAATTAAATTTTTTGCCGGTGGTTACGTTCATGTCGGCTCGCCCACCAGCTGAAGAAGACAAAACAAAACAAAACAAAAGAGTGCAGTCCACGTTATTCTATTTATCACGAGCTACCTATCGAAGATGAAATACCATAAATAATTTGCTTTCAGTTTAAAGTAAAAATACGAGTTTCTCCCGTATAGACGAGTTAAATTGTTTGACGTAACATTATATACTGGATAAAATAACTTGGCCCGGACAGAGTACGTTATGTAGAGAATAAAAAAGACGCTAAGGCGCTTCAGACCGCTTAATAAGGGGTTTAAGAACCGAAACTCGAAAGTGAAACTCAATGGTATGACACGAAATACTCCAATACGATTTATAATTTTGTACAATTTTAACATTATTGGAACAGTCTGCATGAGGAATTAACCGACAAAATTTTATATAGAACCTATAAATCTTAATACAAAAGATCTAGTATCCCAAACAACACTGATATATTTCAAAAACAATGCTTATCAATCAGTCAGTAATTAAAAAACCACATTTTTACCCCCGCCAGGAGGTTATGTTTTCAAATGAGTTTGTATATGTATGCATGGTGCGGTATGTGTGTGTGTAAAATATGTGCGTCTGTAAACACGATAACTCAAATTTCGTACAACTAATGGACATCGGCTAAGGACGAATTGATTAAATTTTGGTTGAGTTTGGATGAGAATTAGACGAGAAATTTACAAAAGTTTGTCTTTCTCCAACTGAACAAACTGAATGCGTAATTAGTTCATGTATAATTTATGCATGATATCGGCTTGCCTTGTTTACATAAACAAGGCAAGGCGGGCATTAACTTAATCTACTAAAATAGCGCAAAATGTGGAACCCAGATTTGTTTTGTTACAGAAGCCGTAATAAGTCCATACCTGATTACTGGCTGAGGTATGCAGTCTCTGAATGCACTCTAGTTGTCTATGCGTTTTTGAGTAATATAAAAATGTAAAAGCCCGGCTTTAGTATGTGATAGACACTTTAGAGACCATTCATACTTCCATAGAAAGTAAAGTGAACTATAAAACAGTCACCCAACCTGAATAATATTCATCTTGAACCTTAAGATGGCTAAAAATAATTTTCACCCAACCATCAAAGTATCCTGTACACTGTGTAGTATATATAGTGTCTTGTGAATATATAGAAAATAATCCATCTCGATCTATGATGCTTCGTAATCCACTGACTAAGTTTGAAATTCACCAATATGGAAGCAATTCAACTTTTTAATGAGGCTGCTTAAACTACGCACGTATTTTAGTTCCGATAGAGACCACATTCTGTAAAAAGAAGTTGGTTAAAACAACCAATTTCAAATGAATCTGAGACAATCAATTTCTTTAAACAATTTGTTTTTACAGTGCGAGCCGTTAAAATAAACTTGTGGTCTATTCAAAGGATTACTGTCAGGGTCGTGCATTGCGGGCTTTTGCATGTTATTGTTTTTATTTTACCCAACAGCGACAAATAACAATAAAAATACCCTGTTGGTACATTTCCTATAAAAATTAGATAAAATGAGGAAGGATTATCAAAGGATGGTTTAGTATATGACGGATTGTAAAATTTGTTTCCAGATCTTCTCATCGATCTAGTCGGCCCGAAAAATGGCGCCTGACACTAACCTTTAAATACAACACATTTATCTTCTTGTGCAAAGAATGGCTGATTGACAAGAATATATTTCACTCGAAATATGACTATGAAGCTGAACTTCTACTATGACTCCAACCTAGATCTATACTTGTGGGAAAAATGCAGGTAATATAACCGGTTCTACCGTAGCCAGTTATTGGAGAAAAGCGAAACACTTATCCAGGTGAGAAGATTTTCTCCCTTCAATTTTGTTTCTATTTTTCAAATCACACCTTCCTACACCTGGGCCGGTTGTATAAAACTCTTAACTACCCGTTTTGTAGTTAAATTGTAGTTAAGTCTAAAATATTCTGATTGGTTAACTTTCGCACTAACCAAGGTTAACTTTAACTACCTTTTTATACAACCGGCCCCTGATGTTATATGTGGGTGTACGGTTAAAAGCCGTGGTTGTATACTGACGAGGCTCGGCCAAATATTTTTACACGTAGTGGCCTCAGGTGACTTTATTCTCATTACACTGTCTATGCTTTATGGTAACGTATTGCATATTACCTTACTTCTGTTCCGGGATAATTTATATATGACATTTCATTTGGAGAATTTTAGTTTGAAAATAGTTTCTGAACCGCGCTCATCCGATCCGATGGGAAGGTCATCCCACCATATATCCCATCCCACTCATTCTTCTAGTTTGTTTCTATTTTTGTTTCCACGCCTTCCTACGCCTGATGTTCCGTGGGTGTTTCCTGCGGGCGAGGTCACCCAAACATTTTCACATGTTGAGATCAACTAAGTTAATCCCCTTAATCACAGTGGTGAACGTGTCGCATCGGGCAAGCCAGGCTCGTTACCACCGTTCCCGCCCTAACACGCGACGGCAATTTACGCAACCAGCCAATATCAAATTTCTGTTGTCAGCACTATACCTGTCTGTGATGTAAGGTTGAAAGTATTTAAGTTATTCATATTATGCATATTATTGTTATGTAATTATTGAATGGGGTTGAGCATAAACTGCACGCACGTACGTGTTTATACTTTCGTGAAATTTGATTGGTTAAAAACTTGACGGCCGCACAGAAAGTAGAATACAGTTCTACTGTCATACGTACAAAAAGTTAGCCGCGACGGTCAAGATTAGCGATCATTTTCGAGTCACAGAGCATGCGCAAAATCGGCCGCGCTGGATTCAATAATTCATTACAATAATATGCATAATATGAATAACTTAAATACTTTCAATACTTATCAAGGCCGAAGTTTGTGTTACAGTATTAAAAGACATCCGCACCTGTGGGCTAAATTCTTGAAAATAATGACGAGTTTTTCTTGCCATTTTTAGGAAATGTGTTCTCCTTTCTTTCAAATATACGTCAAAAAGTATTTCAGAGCCTTTCGTCGCTGTTTTGGTTTCAATAGTCTTTTTAAAATTTTTGCTTTGGCTACCAATTAATCACCTCGTGAGAAAGAGCCTTCGTTCAAAATGTCGAAGTGTTATTAATATTTTGTTCAGGTAGTTACTATTTACACTGGACCTCCATGTTTGAGATATTTAAAGAGACGTACCATGCATACAATGTAAATTCATTTAAATCATTATGGTAGGGGACGCCCCAATCTATTAGCCATTTAATTCCGCTCTTAGCTTAACATAAGGATTTCAAGAATTCAACAGCAGGGAATTGTTACTTGATCTGAACGTGCAATGAAGACTTATCAATAGTAAAGGAAACTGATAATCACGTGAATTAGTAATGTCCTTGACAACTGCGAAAAGTATGTAAAACTATAAAACACATACGCGAGAAGGCGAGCGTAAGGAAGCTATGCTAATCGGTAATTTTACTAATAGCAACATTATTAAAGTTCCATAAATTATTGAATGGAAAAGTGTACTTAACTAGTAACCACTCAAAGATAACCCCAA
Source organism: Trachythela sp. YZ-2020 (assembly GCA_016169945.1). Lineage (NCBI taxonomy): Eukaryota > Metazoa > Cnidaria > Anthozoa > Malacalcyonacea > Clavulariidae > Trachythela > Trachythela sp. YZ-2020. Next base: position 2,718,325 of record JADLSH010000386.1, on the reverse strand, counting down.
AGATGCTAACTTATTTGGGAGAGGCTAATTCTGAACCGATGTATATGCTATATTGGCAAAACCAAAATATGTAGTCAAGTTTACAGCACTTTAAACATGTTCAGTAATCCTGAATAGTGCACAATGCCTTGCCTGTTAGGCTGTTCAATACTTCAAATATGGACTTGACATTGATGAAAAAGTCAATTACGGTCATTAGCATTTAGCACATTATACAAGACAAAACAATCGTCGATCATTTTATATCGTCATGCAAACCGATAAGAAACATAAAAGTAAATTAATTTTTACTCAGTTAAAGTTTCAGAATCTTCAAATGTTCGTTACAAACATCGAAGTCTATATCTGCGACTGTTCATCCTAACATGCAAACGACGGCAGTTGATTAGGGATCTACTTGTGGACGATCCGTTTTATACAAGACAAAAATATATAAATTTGGCAACGAATATATATTGCGAAAGGAAGTACCCTTTCAAATGAAAATATGTTGAGCTTTTTAGACCACCGGTGATTTTACATGTGATTTCCCTCCTGCTGGGTCAAAACTATCGTGCTTTTAGCCTTGTAAATCACTCCGATTTCGTCTCCGATTTCTGTTTTCAACTTCGATCATTCGGTGAGTTTTATACACCATTTATTTTCGTGTACTTTGTTTACATTTTATGTCGACTGTATATGTGATTTGAAAATCGACGTTGTAGCGTATTTTAACTTGTCAAGATATCGGTAAACACTTGAATATATAGCTATCTATTAAAATAGATCTCTTTATCTCAGTAACGATTCTTCATTGTGCATTTATATGTTTACATTTTATGCCGATTTTCTTGTGTATTAAAGCCAGTTGAAAGCAACGTGTTATTATATTTGAATCCCTGAATATATCGGTATTAATACACTTGAATTAATGATTACTTATATACTTCTCTTTATTTTAGTATTGTTTGTCTATAAATACAATCATTACGATGGCAAAGCCTAACCGAAAACCTCTACGTGCCAGAAAAACGTTCAGTTTACTATCAATGTTAGGGTTGACCAGCAGCTTTTTTCTGGTCGAAATAATTGTTGGATATATGACGGGCTCTGTGGCTTTGGTAGCCGACTCATTTCACATGTTATCTGATGTAATATCATTAATAGTCGGGTTCTTTGCTTTGCGATACTCAAAAAAATCAGGCCAGACCGATCGAAACACATTCGGCTGGCAAAGGGCCGAAGTTTTGGGCGCTTTGATAAACGCTGTATTCCTAGTAGCCTTGTGCTTTACAATTTTTATTGAAGCCCTAAAACGGTTGGTCGAAGTTGAGAAGATCACTGATCCATGGTTAGTCCTTATTGTCGGTGGTGTCGGTTTGTTCATTAACGTGATTGGTTTATTCATGTTCCACGAGCACGGGCATGGGCATTCTCATGGTGGTGGTGGCCATGGTCATTCTCATGGTGCCATCAGTAATGGTCACAGCGCTCCAGCTGTACAGCCAGGTCAGACCATTCTGCCAAATAAGGGTAATGTCGAGAACAGTAATGTTGTTGAGCTAGAGGATAACAGGGAAGCCATGTTTGGGAACTCGTATTTGAAAGATGCCAAGGAAATTCAGAAGTTTGCTACAGGTGAGAATCACATGATGATGACTTCTTTACTTCCGCAATAATAACAGATGTATGTTTATGTCTGTTGCCATTCACAATGTGGCCTATTTACTCCCGTTTTCATAATTTAAGCATAGAAAATGGAACAAAGGTAACCAAGCATTATTAATATTGTGCAAGTGAATACACCCTTATTAAAAAATTACTTCACAAATCCCTCCTTGGGCCAGATGCCTCGTTCTTGTGAATCGTGAGTGAATAGCCCTTCGTCTTGATTCATGAGAGCGAGGCTACCAGGCCAAGGAAGTATTTGTGATAAAATATCGAAAGCAGTAACAGATGTTAACACACATTGCCCATAGATTTACAGCATTCAAAATTTGCCTATTTTTCCCTAGCGATTTTTTAATAATAATAATCATAATAGGTTTGTGTTGTATGTGATTTCTATATATAATATGAATGGAAAATTCCCATATCTGTGGCTTCCAAATTTCATTTGGTTATGACTCATGGCCATGAGGCTTATCATATCATCTCAGTGAATTATGCACATATAATGGGTCATTCCGAAAAAAATCCGCACCTCCCAAAGACAATTATAAAGACATAAAATTTGAGGTTTAAAGCTCAAAAGACAATGTCTATGTAGTTTTACAAAGAAACATTTCACAAATCGGAATTTGATACAAGTACTTATATATGCTTTGTCAATGTACAATATTTCTATCATATATTCCGAAATTTTATCCTCACATTGTCATTGGGCAATTACTGTATGCATATGTCATTGGCATGTTTTGATAGATGATGCAAAAACATTGATAACATATCTCAAATTTGTGGTGGCATTATACTCAAAATTATATAAAAAAATTCACCTCTTAATGGTATCATGGTAAATCCATGGGAGACCTTTCAGAATTTATATGGTTATTGAATATTTGAAACTTGAAATAATTACCAATCATAACCATAGTTTAAATTGTTTCCACTGAACTGATGTGGATTGTTTCCGCCAATTTTGGTCATATTTTGTACAAAAGTCTCTTTTGAACTACTTACAGTGTATTAAGAAAAACCTCTTTGTTTTCGAAAGTCGTGTGAGAATAAGCGATATCTGCTTAGCCATGTATAGAAGTCATGGAAACTCTATACTCTGTTCTGTGGGCCGGAAAAGTAGCTGTCGAAGTTACAATATAGCCAGTTACAAATATGCATGAAAGCTTGACTAATGTTTATATATGGTTTCGAAGAAAGAAGGAACTAAATAGTATTGAAACGCATGTTCCATGACCATGCGACGGCGTTTTGAAGAATTTTTTAATACCGTTTTCAAATGTCATTCTTAGCGGACAAAGTTGTTGAGGACCTATACAAAATCAATATTGTTGAGGACATATTTACAATTAACAATTCAGAAACCTTTAGGACCTTTAGAAATAGCCTGTTTCATACAGCGTTTTCTATGGGAATTTTTTTCAACAAAAACAAAGATATGCATTCTTGTCTTGTGATTAGTACAATGTATTTCAACAATGATGGCGAGACATTCTACTCTAAAAGGTCATGAATATAACTGCTGAGTAACGTCCGCGATATTCGGCCTATTGGCGATTTCAAAAGATAGACTCAGTGTTTTTTTAATAGACTAGTATATATACTATAGATTTAGTATATAGATACTATAGTTATTTGTGAAAGCTATAATGCGTGTGTAATCTTTGAAATCGTCTCAGTTATTTGTATTTTTTGCAAAGCACTTTTCGTTGCCTGTGTGGAAAAAATAGTTGATAATGTCAATGTCCCAGAATTTTTTTTAGGTCAGCAGAAAGAAATAGGAATTTTTCAAAATGAAAAGGAAGGAAGAAAATATTAAAATGAAGACAGCCAAATGAACTATACATTTTAACAGATAGAAAGTATACCCTTAGGCTTGGCTTCTTGTTCAACTGGCTCAAAAGTGTACCATTAAAAAAGTTCGATCAAATATTAACCCTATCCAACCATCCCAACCCTGTACAGAAACTAAACAGTAAAGCTATATATACACACAAGGTCAGCAGTGACAACTCGACAACTCACATAAAATATGTTAATGTTCCCTTGTGGTCCTAGTGTCCTCCACCCCTGTTTCATTGCTTCAAATCTCCAGTGAACTTAACTCCATCCAGTGTATGATATATGACATAATTTACTTCATTATTTAGTTATCGTACGTGAGAAATCAGTGGACGTACCACCGTGTCCTTCAGAAGATCCAGAGAAACACACCCTCCATACAGAACGTCGAGTAACAACCAGTGCACAAATGAATATGCGAGCCGTCTACCTTCATGTGATGGGCGATGCCTTGGGCTCAGTCATCGTCATCGCTAGTTCCTTGTGTATTATATACGGTGAAGGTGACTGGACTCTGTATATGGATCCAGGAATGAGTTTAATAATGGTTATCATTATAATGAAATCATCGGTACCATTGCTAAAGGAATCTGCATTAATCTTGATGCAAACCGTACCAACACATATTAAGATACAAGAAGTGCGAGAGAGATTGCTCGAGCAAGTTGATGGAGTATTGAGCCTACATGAGTTTCATGTGTGGCAGTTGGCGGGTGATAAAATCATTGGTATGTGTTTATGAAGGTGGAATACAAACATTGAAAAAGTGTTAAATGCTTACCGGATGCTAAAACATTTGCCTTTTCGAATGTTCCTTTTTAGCGCATAAAAACATTGTGAATTTGAAAAATTTTCATTAGTTGCTTTTAAAATAGTTAATTCGCTATCTTTCAAAGACTTTAAGCAAATATGAAGGAGGGGAGGTCGTCCATGCAACCTTTGGCTTTGCTTTTCCTATATGTACGCCAATGCGTCCGAATAATGTAAATGTGTTTATTCCATGTTTATATGTGAATATTCCAAGGTTGATATAACTGAACAGTACATCCCTTTTAGAACTTTATAGGTACAGTTTACATTTTTTTAAATCTTACCTTTTGCAACATTTCAGCTTCAGCCCACATCACCTGTCGTTCGATGGCGGAATACATGCCTATTGCAAACAAAGTGAAAGATTTCTTCCATAACGAAGGCATCCACTCCACCACCATCCAACCGGAATTCATCGAAGATCCTCCTGAACTGCTGGGACTCGACAATTGCGTGCTTGATTGCGGCGAGGGTAAAAATTGTGGCGCTCAGCGATGTTGTCCTGACGACGTTAGACAGAGAAATAAATCAACTGCAATTGAAAAAGATAAGGATGAAGGTAGAAAAGATAAAGAGAATATTGGCGAAACTTCGAGAGAAGAAGTTGGAGAGACTTCGCAAAGTACACATATATAATGAAAGGACCGCCTAGAGTTGAACTGTTCAAAAACGCTGAGACTGGCTAGTTGTATTTAGAACTGTTCTAAAGTGTTAAAGAAACTATATGTTTGTACTGTATGAAGGTTATATTAGGACGTGCTTTAGATCTGACTGCAATACGAGAACTACTCGGCCTACACGAACTTTAGTTCAAATATATTTTTGAGACGTTCTCTGATCTAAATCTTTATATTAACACGAGCTTTCGACTGCCAGTCTGCAGTATTTGACAGGCAAGGGTTAGAGTTAGCGTGACTGCAGACTGCCAGTCGAAAGCTCGTGTTTAAATTGAAACATTTACGATCAGAGAACGTCTCAGAAATTGTTGTCATGAAATAGCCCTGCTCACGCTTCTAGCATTCTTAATTTTAGTTCATTTGGTTCATATTGCTTTAATTTACATAAAAAAAAACCACCAAAGCTGTACATTTGCAGTGTGTGATGTTAATTACCAAGAAAATTGAATCCATCATATTACCGTTTTTTGCATCTAAAATGCAGAGGCCATTCTCGCGAAAATTTTTCATATTTGTCAAGATAATTTGAGCGCTATTAATTTGATCACCCACTTTGGCTGATTGAAATAACCTTCAAATGTTCGTCTGCGACTGTTAATTCTTCGATGCAAACACTGCGGACAAAATGTGCACTAAAAGTTGGCAGCGTAACCTTTCCATTTAGTTTATACTAGACATTTTGTTGTTAAAATTGGCATACGTGTTCAAAAAGGTCTGACTTTATATATGTGATTGTTTGGACTGAATGAGAACTGATGTCATCAATCCTGGCTCGATTTTTACTAGATCATCCGTCTCTGGTTATAATCGGACTATTGTTATTATTGATTGATGTTATAGTTAAAATATTTATAGCTCATGTGTATTTACATATTAAGACGTATATCAGATATCTGTATGTTAAAATTGAAGAAGTTAGAAACTAATACTAGATGACGTATTCAAACGTTTTATTGATTGTTTGGGCGTAGTGGAAGGGAGTAGAGGGCGGGGCCATCCTTGGTAAAATTTATTTCCCATTAGGCAGCGAGGGGGGGGGGGGGCACACACTTCTTTACCTTTTTGGCAGATAGAAAAAAGTAGTTAACGTTTGTTTTACCCACTGGTTCAAAGGTAACTTTATAAGTATTAGAACTATGTTATATTGTACGCCTGTTGTTTAACCAAGCACTAGCGAGTTTACGATTGACGACGCGGTGTGCGCTAAGACGCCGCAAGAGGACTGAATAGTGCGTTTGGGGTGTCTTCACTTTTTCCCTCGGCGTCTTATTGCACTACGAAACGCAATTTTTCCAATTCTACGTCGTGTTGACAACGTAGTATGTTTTAAGGTGAGTTTTCATATTTTTCTTTTTCGCACACCGCGACGTCAATCGTAAACTAGCTACTATCGTGCAGCAGACGGTGGTCAACTGGCAGTTACGGGGTTCGTACGGCCCCTGGAAATCCTGGATTTTTCTTCTTATCCTGGAAAAGTCCTGAAATTTCAAACTATAACCCCTGGAAAACTGAACTTATGTTAAATACGTTTATCTAAGTAATGTAAAAATGCAATAAATTGTCGACCTCTTGGAAAGAGTATTTTTGTCTTTTTACAAATACCCATGAAAAAACCCTGGAAAAGGGCAAAAAAACGTCCTGTAAAGTCCTGGATTTTTAAATGATGAAGTTGTACGAACCCTGCAGTTATCAGAGTGAGAAAATGATGGTGATTCTTTCATTGGTGTCAAGTAAAAGGGGGAGATTATAGTTCAATTTTCTTGCTGCTTTATAAAAGTGTCAACAGTTCTGAAGTTGACCACAAATGCTTGCTGAACCTGCTAATAGTCTACAACAAATAATAGTAGAAAGATCACCTGATAAATCTTTACACTGTACTTGCGGCTTTATACGTTAAAAGGACAGCCAAGGCCTGGGAAATCATCTGGCAATTTACGATCAGAAGACGGAAACGTTCATCTTTGGCCAGGATGCTGTGTGTGTGTGAATATGGCCGATAATCTCTTCATTCTGTGACAAGTAGAAAGCACTTTCTAGCTTAACTACATTATAAAACGTTGTTGACGATAGAAGGCCAGAATTTCTTTACAATTTGTCGGCAATGGATAAGATATGTATACAACTTTAACACGTCGACCACTCTGCGACAAAACATACAAGTTTTTATGCTTAACGAATAACGTTTGCGATGTCTGGCAAAGAGAATTCTTCGAATGTCTAATATATTCATGCTGTAAAACTTGATCGAATGATTTAGTAGGCCTTGTGGCTTTGTAGAATGATTAAATGATGTTAAAACAATGAGTGACTGGATGGAATGGGATTTTCCAAACAATGAAAAGACAATGGCACTATTGTTATGCTATAAAGTATTATGCGAAGGAAAAAATATTTCTCAGTAGGAGAACCTTTAACAAGCTAATATAAAGTATTTTAAAATGTTATCAGTTAAAAGAAGACTCGACAAAAAAATACACAAAATTGACTTCGCTTATTCGTATAAACTGTTTTCTTCAAAGGATAAATACATATATTCATGAGAAAATATCTTCAATTTAAACTTTAACAAATAAATTGCAAACGTATTTAACTACAATTATACTAAAACAAACTAAAATTCGAGTACTTTTAACTCAATTTAGCAAATAGTTTGAAGAATATAAACTTCAAATTCGTTCTTAATAATAACAAATATTTCACAACAATTTATTTAACCTGTGCGTTCACTTAATTGAACAAAATTATCCACTTTATCACCAAAAGTTTAAAATGATAAAATGTAATGGAATGTGTAAAAATTACTGTAAAAATATTTATTTACTATAATTATATACTTTGCAAATGATGGCATACAGTAGAATATCCACTTGTTGCTAGGCGACGATTTCCGGTTGTGCTTTCTCGAGCGCGGATAAAGAGCCTGGTGCTAGGTTGATCAGCAAATACGATTGGCTAACTAATCAAGACACATATTTGTCTAAAGTTGTTAAAAATTCGCTGTATTAAATAAAATACTTTGTGCACGTTAAAAATTTCCTAAATTTTATGGATGTGTAATAAACAAACTTGAATATTTCGCTGCACAAAAGCCGATTATAAATATGTTACACTATTTACAAAATCTATTTGAAAACCTATGTATATACTTAATATTTAACTATTTTCACCACGAATCTAAAAACAAGATAGGAAAAAATATACGTTTAGCGATTAGTAATCGTGGCTGTTGTTATAAAGAGCTGGAAAGTTACTTAAGAAATCTAGTTTCTTAAATAAAGCCATGTTTCGTGTTCAAATCGACAATAAAATACAGTATTTGGTATAAAGTGGATGGAATTACATAGTATATATAGTATAAAATTATGTATATCATAGTATATATTAATGTGATATAAGCACCCCTCTCGCTCTTCTCAGTTCTCAAGACTCCCAACCATCCCACGAGGTCAGATCAAATGGTGAAACATGGAAAATCATTTTATAACGTGTTATCACCTACCGTTATAAAGTGACTCGAAGTGTTCTGTAAGGTCTACACACACCACAGTAGCCACCACACATACCTGTGACTACCTGTCTACCCTGAAACAACAAGAATGAACTAGGTTATAAAAAGGCATTTCTACAGACCTATAGATAAAGTGTTACGAGTTAAGGCGAGTTAAGGGGAAATCATGCTCAGCAATTGTTGGTGAGTTTAAGCGAGTTTAAGCGAGTTAAGGCGAATTAAGGGGAAATCATGCTCAGCAATTGCTGCTAGTTAAGGCGAGTTTAAGCGAGTTAAGGCGAGCTAATGCGAGTTAAGGGAAATCATGCTTAGCAATATTATTGTTGCGAGTTAAGGCGAGTTTAAACTAAAGAGTAGGCCTTTATTGTAAGTGTTATTACCTCTCTAATCGTTATTATTCTTGACAGATAATACCCGTAAGATTTCCACGTCACCTCAGGTGCAAGAGATATTCCTGTGTTAGTTAAATCAATGCTGAAGCGACCCTATAAATAGATATATCAATATAAGTAAAACAGAAATTAAAGGCATCACAACACCACTATAATTACCACCATTATATTATCACCATTACCATCACCGTCACTCTAACAATCATCATCACCATCACCACCATCACCATCATCATTACCACCACCACCATCATCATCATCATCACCACCATCACATTCATCATCATCACCGTTATCTCCACCACCATTTTCATCACCACCACCATCACCAACGCCACAAACATCAATAATAAACAACACATAAGCACCATCACCACAATTACCAACACTGTTCCATTTTTGGAAATGAAGACCGCCCACTTTTGTCTTTTTTCAACGTAACAGTTAAAATATCTCACCTGTGGACACTGAGATTTACTGTAACAATCACCAGCTGTACCATAACTTGGTGAATGATTTCCTCGAGTGATAGCAAATGTAAAATCTCCTCCTGCAAACAAACAAAAACACCACGAATATATTAACGATCATAAAAAACTCATTAATAATTCATGAGGAAAATTCAAAAGAAATGAATGTTTAATGAATGTTTGTAAATCGGATAAAGGTTTGTCCTGATTTACATAAACTTCAGTTTTGATTTTCTCGGCTTAGACAATGTTTATTTTTAAAATTACTTCGCCAATGAACTCATAAGATGGGTCGTTGTTTAAGTTCGATAAAACATTCGCATGCGATCTTTATCTGATATACAAACGCTCGCCTTCGGCTCGAGTTTCTATATCAGATAAAGATCGACTGCTCATGTTTTATCTTTGTACATGCATGCACAAAGTTTCCTAAAGAAAGTACAAACTTAAAGCCTTGACCACGTTTAGGATAGATGGTTATGAGACAATGTTTTCCGCAATGATGTTTGTTATAGTTTGTTTTGGGTCAACTCAAAATATCTTCAATGATCAAAGTAAATAGTCATAATAAATAAGCAACATACTCACCAATGATAGACATCCGTGAAACATCAAATCTAACTTTGGAGAAATATGTTCCACCTGAGCTTGGGAATAACTCGCGATGACAAAGGGGACAATCATCATTCCTTGCTCCATTGTAGGGACATTTACTGGGATTTTTTAAACTAAAATACGAAAAATATAGAAACGAGGTATTAGAATTCAGAAATTATTTGTACATGTCACTGATGTGGCACAAGGGATTATTTTAAGGTGCATTGATAGCCAATTTGTGCAGTGATAAATCAGATTTGTGCAGTGATAAATGAGATTTTGTGCAGTAATAAATTTTTCTTTAATATATAAAAATAGGTGTTATATTATAAGCAAAGAAGAGTACAGATTCTCATAACCAAGCATTGCTTTTGTACCTAATATTCACGGTCTCTCTATATGGAATATATCAAAATTTGTGTCTGAAAATACTGAAAATCAGGATTTTTGAGCTCCAGAGGCTCAAAAATAGGAAAATGTTCTGGGGATGACCCCGCTATTAAGTTCGACTGTTTCCAGTTAACAACCTCCTAGTTAGCTCCCTTGGCGTAAGTTCCTTGGTTGCATGCTGTTTAACATGCCTCAAATGCTACCACTTTCTTTTCTCTTTGCACAGTGATAAAATTTCCTTAAAATAATCCCTGTATGACACAGTGGTTAGTGCATGTGCCCTTCACCTCGGCGACTGACGTTTGACTCCTACAATATGCAGTTGTCTTATTATAATTTCGCTTGCAGTTTGACTCTACCAAACGTCACAGGTTTTCTTCGGGTATTCCTGCTTCCGTCTGTAGTACAGTAAAGCACCGCATAAAAGAACCAGTGAATTTTGACTTCAGACTGAAGTGGTTCTTATATAACGGGTACTTAGACTATAACTGTTAATTATATAAACTATACCCATCAAGTACTGAGTGAACAAAGGGCCATCATGATGCAAGTTTTTTTGATATAGTTATGCAAGTTGAATTATGTTGTGAATTAATTGCTGTTTTGATAAAATAAATGCATGCATGGTGTGGTTGAAAGACATAATTCCTGCTAGCAAGATTACAATATTTTGTTTTCTTCCTAGTACCTGCTTACTAATTCAGCTAAAAGCTCAATAAGGTTTTTTAAGAACCAGTTTCATTTGTCAGCCTGAAGTGGTTCTTGCAATTAAAATTGCCCAAATTTCAGGCTGGCGGTTCTTAACCCAATGGTTCTTTTATGCGGGGCTGTACTGCATAACATTGGAGCAATAAGGGATGGTCCTCACAGGACCTCTAGGAACAAGAGTTTATAACCGGTATAAGTCTTGCCACCCACCTTCTATGGTAATATTCTGCGAAATTATGCTGTGGTCCAGACTTTAATGTAATATATTCTTTTGGATTATTTGTTAACATTCCGTAGCAATACACCTAAACAAACATGATTCAATTTATTAGGTAAAACCAATGAGGTTTGCAAGTCTCTGGACGAAATGGTGTACATTGGTTTATGTCACTGATTTTGGGTTATATATTTAAGTTAGCAACCAAATCAAGAAAACACATACCTGAATTTTTTTGTGACCAATAGTAATGTTAAATTCTGCATCTTCTTGTTTCCCCAGTTGAATTTGGATGTCTTTGCATGACTTTGGCTCGCCTGAAAGAATAATATATTGTCTATTTATTCTGAACACCACCTGCAGTCACATGGATGCATGCCCTATTTCTTTAAAGACTATCGCTTTTATCAACTGAAATCTTGGCCAATCATCCCTCGACACATATACATAAAAATTGCGACTCTATATCACCACTGATGAAGACACTATAGACTGGAGTAATTTGTTCAAGGATCACATCCATTTACTCATACTTAAGCCAGAGTAACGAGACATGTCTGATATTTTACCCGGTTGCATGAAAACACTAGACCGGAGTGTCGAAACGTTGGGTCATGAATGTAATTTATTCGGGGATTGCATTCATTTAAAATATGACTTACATTTTGGCAATAAGCATTCTCTGGTATCATCAGGTTTTATAACATCATCCTGTATACATCTTTCCTCTGTACTGTACTGATTATTACGACCAAGACATTTTACTGCTCGTCTCATTGTTGCTTCACCACACGTTGCTGAACACTGCATATAGAAGTGAAATATATCTTATTAGACCTATATATTATATCAATTTGGAGATAGAAATATATGGTATCAAACAGGGTGTGCCAAGAAATGCCATGTCATTAAGTGCTCTTGCATTACTACGTTAGCGTCTATATAAAATGCAGATTTTTACATGATAATATAATAGTCATATCGTTTTAATCCATCGATATTTCACTGATAAATGTGACCAACCGTTTGCTTTCGGAGTCTTCTCACATATTCCACGATTCATGGAAGTTAGGGCCAAAAGAATTTCAACACTTTTAGAAGAGATTCTTCAGGGCAATGCCTGTTTACAGTATATATACTTTAAAACTTAAGATTTGTAGTGTCTAGATGAAGATTTCACCCAATGTAAAAATAAGTAAAAAATAAGGCTTACGACTTACCTTAGACCACGGTCCAGTTTTCCACGTATAAAAACTGTCACATGAACCACGATTACAACGTCTTTCGAGCGATGGTTTCCTATCTTTGTCACATAAATCATTGACGTTCTTATCTTTCTCAGGACATGTCACTGTTCTTGTTTGAACGCCCTCACCACACGACTTCGAACACTGGAATAAAAGAAATTATTCGCTATAGATTCATTTATTATTTAAAATTGTTGTGCAAACCAAGATTTTGGACATCATGAAGATATTAATTAATAATGTGAAATACTGAAATTGGATAATACCTCAGACCAATGTCCAACCGTCCACTGGGGCAAACATTCTTTATTCTCACACATTGCAACCTTGGGAGGCTTGATTTCAGAATCGCAGTTTTTACTTGGAACTTGTCTTTCGTTTTCATCAACACAAATCACCATACGAGATTGCACGCCAGCACCGCATGTGGTCGAACACTAAAAATAATTTTAACGATTAATCATTCCAAAATTTAGCTGCGTTGCAAAATTGATGTTGTCTGGAATAACACAAGTGGTAGTAGTTGTAGTAATGGAAATCTAGTCAATTTCGATACAGTATTACCAAGCAACTCACCGGACTGAAGGATGTGGTGAACCATTTATAGCCGACATTCTGAGGTTCACATTCCTTAAGATTGCAAGACTTTTCATGTTCAGGTTTATCTTGGTTTGAACAGAACTCATCATCAACAAACGAACTATCTCTTCGACATCTTACACTTCTCCCACTTTTACCTGGTCCACATTTCGTAGAACACTAAAGAAATACAAGTCATGTAAATCATTTAGTTACATTTTGTGTTAGTAGCACAGTGATCAGTGCATGTGTCTTTCACCTCTGCGACTCGGATTCGATTCCTGCAACAAGCATGCAGAGTTTTTCCTGTTTGACTTTACCAAACACTGCAGGTTTTCTCCGGGTACTCCGGTTTCCTCTTGTAGTAATACTGGGCCAATAAGGGTCGGCCCTAAATGAATTCTTTTCAGCTTCTTTTCAGGCAAAAAGAAATATTTTAATTGCTTGTAAAGTAGGAGTCTTATCATATTTTGGCAGTCTTTACAAGAGCCGAACCTGGGTTAACATGCTTGGTTGCAAAAGTTTGCTTGAGAAGTTCAAAAAATGTTTGGAGAAAAACTGTTCTCTAGGGAGAACAATACACACCAAGCTATGTCAAGTTAGCGGTTTAGTCTTTAAAATGTTAGTGCTTGAAAATTATGCTGACAATGGCTGATGGATTCGAAACAATCTCTAACGCAAGAAATTTCTCATGTTCAGCGATACTCGTTGCCAACTTGCAAATAAGCAAATATAAATTGAGTAAATCGACAAAATTCCTTACATAAAGGACATATTTACCTGTCCCCATAGTCCAGTCTCCCAAATACCACACGTATTTCTCCTACATCTTTTCTCTGAGCGAGGTCTTCGCCTCAAATGTCGACATCTCGATGGAGCCACTCGTTCACCATATATATCTTCACACCAAACATTTCTTCGCTTCATGCCCTCGCCACATTGCACAGAACACTAGAAGAGGAAAAAACAAACATGTTTTTAATTGAACACAGTTTAAGCTCTATCAGTTCTAAAATATTCTCCCCAGAGGTCCTCTTTTGGTCCATCGTAACTACAGGAGGAAACCTAAACTAAGCTTTCTTTCTTTATACTGAACAGCTCTATCAGATCTAAACTGTTCCCCTTAGACAGAAAGCCCTTCTCCTATTGATCCAGTGTTACTACGGGAGGAAACCTAATTGCCTAAACTAAACTAACTTTATTTATACTGGATAGCTCTATCAGTATTAAACTGTTCTCCCTAGAGGTCCAGTAAGGTTATCTCTTTTTGGTCAAGTGTTACTACGGAGGAAAACTGAAGTATCTGAAGAAAACCTGCAAGGTTTGGTAGAGTTAAACTTAAATCAAACAACTGTATATTGCAGGAATCGAACCCCTGTCACAGAGGTGAAAGGTACAAGGTATATGCACTAACCACTGTGCCACAAACACCACTCATATGTTATTCTAAGCACAATTTTGAAAAACAACATGCATTTCTACTTTCGAACGATCCATCTGGACGAACTGCGGTCTAAATCTGCGCCGTAACATTTGATGTTGTCTGGAGTAACACAAGTGGCAGTAGTTGTAGTAATGCAAATCTAGTCAATTTTGATCCAGTATTAACTGAAATAACTCAAATAATTACCGGGTTCCATTTTCCTTTAGCCCAGTGCGCAGGAGGTAGACAACTTTTGGTGTAGCAAGACTTCATGGTTGATGGTCTCAATTTCTTGTTACAGTTTTCATCATTGAGTACATCTGTGGTGTTAGAACAGTAGACTTTGCGAGATACCGCCCCTAGACCGCACGTCTTCGAACACTGGAAATGAACGGAGAAGAGATAGGAATTTATACATTTGATATACTATTTTGAACATTTCATACACTACTTTGTTGCAGAATTCCGCGTGGTAAGGTTCGATCTATTATTCAATATATACCATAGCAGAACAAATATGTACTTGACAAAGGGCTAACCGAACACAGTAAGACCAAATTTTCTGGAGGAGGACCCCTATACCCCCTGTTTTTTTCGACAACTCAGTTTTACAATGATAATCAGTCAGAAAAAAGTCTCTTAACATTGAAGTTCAAATTTCAGGTAAACTCCTTTGACATCCCCCCGCCACACTTCCCAACTCCAGAGGCTTCGCTATGTCAGAAAATATAAATGAGTACCTTGCTCCATTGTGTAGTCCTCCACTCTGAACATTCATTCAAGCTGCATTTAGATATTGACCCTGGTTTTACTTTTTTATCACAAGTAATTTTTTCAGCATTGTTTATCTTTGAAATACCAGATATACAGCTCACACTTCGCCGTCTGTAGCCTATGCCACATGTTCTTGAACACTGCAAAAATAAAGAGATATTTTAAAATGTAACAAAGTGTGAACATCAAAGGGCCGAAATTGTACTCACTAAGTTCCTTGTAGTAGGTTTGTATAGCGATTGAAAAATATATTAAAACTGCACTCATTTACAAACACACACATGGTTCAAAAAGCTCTCAAAAAGAAAAATACGATTCTCCAGCTTTGCAAGGGGACAAAAATTTGTTTACTGACAAACACAGAAATAGAGTCGAATCACAACATTTAATTGCAATAATCCGAATAGAATAAGTTTTCGTATTACCTCACTCCATCTCTCAGCTCGCCAGTACGGGCATGTTCCTAAATTGCAATGTACAACAGATCCTGGTTTTGTCTTCTTGTCGCATCTTTCATCAGAATATTCTTCTCCTGATGCCCCGTCAAAACAAACAATCGTGCGACGTTTATGACCTCGTCCACAGCTTCTTGAACACTAGAAGTTAAAAATACATGACGGAATGGTTCAATAAAGTGCCTTTCATCTCTGTGATCGGGGTTTAATTCCAGCAATATGCAGTTGTATGATTATAACTTCACCTCGGTTGCATGTAAGAAAAGTGCTTCCAATTTTATTCTACCAAACACTGCAGGTTTTCTCCGAGTACTCCGGTTTCTTCCTGAAGTAACACTAAGTCAGTAAGGGATTGCCCTCACTGGTCCTTCAGGAAGGACAGTGTTGCACTAACAGTGCTATCCAGTATAAATAAAGTTAGTTTAGTTCAGGTTTCCTCCTGTAGTAACACTGGACCTCCAGGGAGAACAGTTTAGAACTGATAGTGCTATAGTTTATAAAGATAACCGTATTACAGTACTACACAATGAGTACTATATTACTAATTTCTATTCTTACCTCGTCCCAGGTTCCAGTTTTCCAATGTCCGCTCGTTTTTGGTTTCAGTTTCCTGGCGGGCGCACAGAGGTAGTTCGAACACTGTCTGATATTGGCAGGTCTTAATAATGGATCGCACGTCTCGTCTTTTGCCAAACGATATTTTCTATCAAAACATTTTACTTGTCTCCTCTGAGTACCTTTACCACAGTTTGATGAACACTAAAAACATTGATGGATAATACTATCTGTTAACTTTGCAAATGGTGGATCAATAATGTCAATATATGTTCACAATAGTTACGCCTAAATGGAAACAAGGCTTTGTTAGCTTGAGAAATGTTGAAATTTATAGGAGCATCCAAATTGAAATACCCGAATCTCTCAATTTTAAATATTGGCCACCAAAGGCAAGACTACTACGTACAATGAAAATAATTGTCATTATTTTCTCACTCTGACTACCATCTGCTGTACGATAGTGCTTAGTGAGACATAGGCACATAGCTATATGCAACGCAAGCTAACTTTTGTTAATATCGTTGCTACTCGATTCAAAACTTTGGAAATCTCACAAGCTTGGTTAATCTCACAAGCTTTTGGAAATCTCACGAAGGGCTAGCTCGAAACGTCGAGATTTTGTTTATATCTTTTAGGCACACGCGAATCAACCCTAATTTGTCTCTATATGTCCGTGGCCGACGCTGAATTTAAGTTTACTATTATAAAGTCTTTTTGTGGAAACACCATGTTTATTTACTTAGCACGTTTATTTATTTACCAAATGATGACATAAACGTGGTGTTTTTCACATTGATCGTCATGCATGCATGTGAGTTATTCATTCTAGGTGTAAACGGAATGTCAAAAGATCTGAAATGTTGCACTGGTGAAGATCCAAGCTTACGGATCAAAAGTTAGCGAAATAGATAAATTTGGCGTTTCCACAACAAAAATTACAAAGCAACTTCCCAACTACTTACAGCAGTCCATACTGAATATCTCCAGATACCGCAATATTTAACACATTCTCGTGTAGAAGAAGGTTTAGGAATAGTTTTACATATTTCATCACTGATGACATTATCTTTGAAGTCAACACAACTGATGTTCCTCTCGTGAATACCATCACCACATTTAGAAGAGCACTGGGAGAAGAATGGATGTTAGAAAATTAAACATAAGGTGTAGGGTAATTGTGAACCTACACACACCATGTCAAGATATATTCTGATTTTTCGTACAAAACAAAGAAAAGCAAAGCAAAGCAAACCCCAAACATCAAGTAGACAAAAACATAAATGCAAACAAACAAACAAGCAAACAAGCAAGCAAGCAAACAAAAAACAAACAAACAAACAAACAAGCAAGCAAGCAAACAAACAAACAAACAAGCAAGCAAGCAAACAAACAAGCAATCAAACAAACAAACACAATTCACAAACAAACACACACCCGTCACTAAAAAGATAAAGAAACTCAAAACAAACAAGCAAACACACGATCAACCAAACAAACAAACTCGAAAACCAGAAATAAACACAAAATAAAAAAAAGCACAAAAAATAAAAAACATCAAACCAAAAAAAAAAAAAGAAAAGAACAAAAACACAAACAAACACAACACACAACAAACACACCCGTCACTAAAAAGATAAAGAAACTCAAAACAAACAACACATGCGAAACACCAAACAAACTCGAAAACCAGAAATAAACACAAAATAAATAGACAAACTAGCAAACATCAAACACCAAACAAATGCCAAAAAGGGAAAGAACACAAAACAAACAAACAAACAAACAACCACAATAAAAATACACAATGAAAACACAAACAAACAAATTAAACCAGACAAGCAAAGAAAAAAGGGATCTACTTACAGGAGACCAACTTGTGTATTTCCATTTACCACAGCTTTTAACACATTGCCGTACTGAAGAGGGTTTAGTGACATTTTTACATAATTCATTATCGATCACTACTTCTTTGGAATTCACACAACTGACATTTCGTTCCTGACTTCCTTCGCCGCATTCAACTGAACACTGAAATAAAAATATACTCATTAAATAGAATCTGATAGATGTATTTATACTAGAGATGGGAAATCCGTCTGAACGAACTTGTGCAATTAAAGGAAATATAGTTCATCTGACAATTCGTTTGTGTACAAACGTGGCAAACAGACGGATCGATCAGCCGTCGAGATGAACTATCTGATTTGTTTATCTACTCAGACGAATTTGCACGTGTAGTTCGTCTTGATGGTCGATCCGCCATGGTCGATCGTGTCGGAAGTCACCGTAAAATGTTATTTTATATCAATGTCATTAGTTCCACCCAAGTGCCCACAAAAGAAAGAACCAGTATATGTATCGATGCGATACAACCAAAGTAAAACACAGGCTTTAGACGAACTATCTGCGTTGTTTGTCAAAATGGGCGAACTTGCGTGCGTGGTTCGTCTTGACTGATGATCCGTCTATGTGTGTAAAAACGGCAGACAGTTGACAGTTTTGTTACAAGTTCTTTTCAAGTATAGTTTACGGTATTCTAGGTAGTTCGTTTGAATATTACGTCTTCAGTTATTCTGGGGAGGATGATCCGTGAGACGAATGTTCCGGATCCGTCTGTAGCATAAATTGGGTCATTATAAGGAGCTAATATTATGTTGCCTATTACAACATCGTAAAATTAAAGGCTTACCTCTCCCCAGTTTCTAGTGACCCACTTCACAGGTCCTTGACTAGCCACCTTGGTGATCAAGAACACGGTCTTATCACAGTCGGGCATCTCTCGGCACGCTCGTCGCGGCATCGGCTTATCGTCGGAAACACAATCTTCCTCACTCAATGTTTCACCATCACCATCTGTACAACGTACCAAACGCATTTGGTGACCTCGTCCACATGTCGTGGAACACTAAATAGAAATATTGGTGGCTCAGGTCAGTTCGATGATGATGGTGATGGGGTGATGTTGATGGTGGTGATAATGGTGGTTTGGTGGTGACGATGGAGGTGATGTTGATGGTGGTGGTAATGGCGGTGGTGGTGATCATGATGATGGTGCGCTACGAATAAATTTAATCGCTAAATTATTTCAAACCCCTCCATAAATATCACTCTCTATATAACTTACATCCGACCATTCCTCATACTCCCAATGTGGACAAGCCTTGATTCGACAGTTTTGTCTTTCCCTTGGTTTCGTTTTTATATCACACGCTTCATCTTCAACCGCTTTATTTCCTTTCCAATGACATGCAACCTTTCTTCTTTGATACCCTTCGCCACATGCTGCTGAGCACTATGGGGTGTAGAAATTTAGTCACAGTGGTTAGTGTATGTGCCTTTAACCTCTGCGACCGCAGTTCAATTCTTGCAATACGTGTGTTTCACTAATTAACAATTAGATTATGAGCTCAAGATTTCTATGAGGTGATAGTTGATGAGGGCGAAGTCCGAATGAACTATCATCTCATAGAAATCGAGAGCGAATAATCTAATTGTTTTAGTAGAAACCAGCAAGAAAACAGTATTTCAAAACCTTTTTCATAATTTATTGAAATAAATTCGTTAAAAATCGCGCCGAGGAGATGGCTGTTTCGCTACTCGCTATCCATCGACAATTAGATAGCGAGTAGCGTAGCCAATCAAATTACAGCATTTGCAATTGTATACTAGTATGATTCTACTAATATAGGGATAGTGTAAATGAACTGATAGTATTAATAAAGTTAGTTTACGTTTCATCATGTAGTAACACTGGACTATTAAGAGATGACCCTTACTGGACCTCTAGGAAGAACAGTTTAGAACTGATAGAACTATACAGTATAAATAAAGTTGGTTTAGTTTAGGTTTCCTCTTGTAATAACATCGGACCAATAGGCATAAGAGATGACCCTTACTGGACCACCAGGGGGACCAATTTAGAAGTGATAGTGATATCCAGTATAAATTTTGGCTGGAAAAGTGACTACCGACATCCTTCTAAGTACATACCCTGCTCCATCTTCCAGTTCTCCATGTTGGACAGCGGAGTGTATTGCAGGTTGTTATTGCAGGTCTTTTCTCAATCTTTGAACACATGGATTCAGGAAGTTCTTTGCGCACATCCGGGTTCTTTTCTACGCACGTGACACGGCGTTTTTGGACTCCGCCATCGCATGACCTGGAACACTGGAAAATATTATACAATTTAGCACACCATGTTCTCTCGAGGCAAAAGTATTAATTTAACTAGAGAAATGCATCTGCAAATAATAGGCCAATTAGTAGTGTCGACAGTCGACTGCACATCCAAATTACACGTTCTGGGTCGGGATAATATTTAGGTGATATGTTGATGAGTGTGTGTGTTGATGATGAAGCGAATATATAGAAATATTATAAAATCTTATACAAATAAAAAAAATAATTTAGTAGAAAAAAAGCAAGAAAAAAGTATTTCAAAAACGTTTTCATAATTTAATGAAATAAATTCGTTAAAAATCGCGCCGATGAGATGGCTGTTTCGCTACTCGCTATCTATCGACAATTAGATAGCGAGTAGCGTAGCCAATCAAATTACAACATTTGCAATAGTATACTGGTATGATTCTACTAATAGACAATATTGTATAACATGTAGCTGAGACTGGAAGATTTAAAATATGCATAGCAAAATATTGAACTGTTCAATCACCCATTCGTGTTATATATATAGCCATAATTACACAATAGAAATACAGTTATAAGTTTTTATACTAGTACATTTTGTCTCCTGTGGCACGCGAAATAGAAAAGGTGCACTTTAGAATAGAAAGAGTATTTTCATATCCTTGCGAAAACTAATTGTTCTTCGAGTAGCCTTTTGATCAAATTTCAATTCCATTGTGGCTATATGTTTGAATGCGTAGCGAAACTAAGAACTCATTTTTACTCTTTCAATATTGTCGCCCACTCACCTCAGTCCATTGCGAGTACACCCAGAGAACATTGTCACACGTGCCTTCACATGGTCGTTCAGATGGAGGTTTGGTAACCAGTCTACAATCCTTACTGGGTTGAACAAGGTTTGCTCCGGACTTAATATGGTGCTTCACACACCGGAAGTAAACTCTCTGTGTCCCAGGCCCACAGCCGGGTTGACATGCACCTCTGCTTGCCACCATCCACCTGTTAAAACAACAATTATATGGAATTAAACTGACTTTATATATACTGGATAGCTATCAGTTATTCAGTAAGGACACATTTATCGGTCCAGTGTTATTACAAGAGGAAACATAAACTATTAACCAAACTAACTTTATTTATATTGGATAGCTGTGCCTGTATCAGTTCTAAACTGTTCTTCCTAGAGGTCCAGTAATGGCCATCCTTCATCGTGACTTACTTGAATAGACATTGCGTGTTACAATTCGCCTTAATCGTTTCAGGTTTGTTGTTTTGATTACATCGTTCAGTGGATACCACCAGACCATCTCGCTCGCGTTTGCAAACAAGCTTTCTTTTTCGCCATCCTGTTGAAACAGAAATTGCAGTTAAAGTAGATTAGATAAGAAGTTGTTGTGGTTTGTGTCTCAACTACCTGTGAAATATTTCCACGTTCCGAGCGAAACGGGGAAGGTTTTTAATCTTTTCCAGGTAGTTCAGACACAAACCACAGGAGCTTATTGCTTCATTCAAGTGTTTTATTTTATGCTACATATAGTGGTACTACTTCAAATGTATTGAAACCTTTGGGAGCAAGCAAATTATGCTAAATGTTTCCAGAGCATGTATTTGCCACCAAAAGGAAAGTCAATAGATATAGTGAACAATTTGGCCACTATGACTGTCTTTCCTTTTAGAGTTGACCAGCATGTGCTATTGTGCTGTACTTTTCAAGTTAGTGAAACCCACCTACAGTAGCATACCCTTTACCTTTACATTCTTGGCTGCATCTTGACCAAGGTCCCTTGTTATACCAAACAAACGTATCAGGCTTTTCCACAGGACTCAGATATGAGTAGGTTATCTTGGGAGCCTCCACTTTTTCCACCGATAGAACCTTCAAAAGACGAGTAGTTTTGGGGTGTCAGTTTTTGAACATAAAAAAACCAGTAATCGCAAAATGTAAATCAGTTTTGCATTTTAATAATAATCTGAATTCACTCTTAATATCAACCTGTATACCTGTAAATGCATTTTTTGTGTCAATTTTCCTTCAATCTCGACATACTCAGGATAAGTTCTTGATCCAGAGTAGGTAATCTTGAGACCTGCTACATCAACTGTGATCGTGGATTCAGCTTTAACGGAGTAACCTCCATTTAGGATGTTTCCATAGCGCTCATTGAGCAGAACTGTAATAACAATATTTCAAGAACTAAGACACTATATATATTCTTGTGTTAGGGATAGCATGTACCATAACGCCTTCGCATACCATACCATACCATGCCATACCATATGCCATACCATATGCCATACCATATGCCATACCATATGCCATGCCATGCCATGCCATGCCATGCCATGCAGAACAAACAATATTCAAAATAACCTCACCTAAATAATTATCATCGCCAACTCTATGTCGTCTATGACGTTTTGCTTCGACTGCCCTCTCTGCCTCAGATTCTGGTGTTGTCTGTTCAATTCTGATCGACGAGAAACCAGGGAGGAAGGTTGTGACGTCGTTGTAACCTAAACATTGGATTTTATATGGTTAAAATAGATGTTCTAATTTAACTCTTCTCAATGGTAAAGTCATGTCTTAACCGTTTAAAACTGTATTTAATTGACACGATAGTTAATACAACACAAGATTTCCATACAATCATATATTCCAATGAGTTTGTTTGGCCGTCGTCCTTAAGCCTGTTTTCCACTTCAACCGTATCGTACCGAAACGTAGCGTATTTATTTGTTTATTGAGAACTGGTATGGAACTAATAACTTCGACACAACAGACGGTACTTTACGATAAGGTTCAAGTGGAACGTCAGCGTCTCCATTCGTAAACTTCCAAATAGCACCAAGAAGTCCTAGGAAAAACAATTCGTAGAAATTACGACCTACCCCATTCGACTTTCTGATGCCAAGATTTATACGTGCGTTTACAAGTATCATTGCGTCCATCACATACACCACATATATCAAGCTTGGTTCTTGAGTTGAGAGCATTATCACAACCTGCAAGCTGAATAAAGATAAACAATCAATTTGGTTTGTGGTGGTTAACTTCAGAAATGTCGACGCTGATAAGAGCAAGCAAATCCCACTCTCTCTCTCTCATATTTACTTGCCCCCCAACTACAAGACGACCACAAGATTTGACATTATTTTCTCACTCTGATAACTGCAGGTTGACCACCATCTTCTTCACGATGGTTAGTGAAACCCTCTTATATATGCACCAAGCACTATCACTGAAGCTTACATATATCACACAATTTCTTTAAAAAGTGCACCAAATTTCTTCCCTTACCCTGCAAATTCCATTCACGCAGATGTCAAAAGAGTTCTTCGCACATTTCGTACCATCAATCACCTTCGCCGTGACGAATCCTCCACCACCAACACGTTCACAAAGAAGCTGACATCGATGTCTGCCTAGGATCAATAAATATATTTACCATAAATTATGATATGATATAAGAAGTAAGTTGGTAGAAGGGGTGGTAGATGCGTTTAGCGCGCAGAGTTAACCCTGTTACTGAAGGTTGAGGGTATGGTATTGTTACTTAGCTGGCTGACAACCCTGCACAGATTGATGTGCTTGAGAACTCATGTAAGTTGAGTTGTGGTTGGTTCTTTCCTAAGCTACGTTGGTTCTTTCCTAAGCTTCTTTACTATATCATTGCTGTAAACATATGTTTTGTTGTACAGGGCCCCTCTGGATACCAGCTTCGGCTGAATGGGCTACCCTGTTAAAATAAAGTATTACTACTACTACTACTTCGAGGGTTTTTCTCCGCGTACGTGGTTTTCCACCCTAACCAAAAAATAATCCTTTCACCTTATCTGTGCTCATTTATTTATTGTATACATCTGTTTATTGTATTAATATCCACCAAATCTGGTTGACCACCATCTGTGGCATGATGTGGCACGATAGTGCTTGGTGAAACCCACCTATGCTTACATAATTTATATAAATCATACCCTTAAGAAATCGTGGCACCCATTTGCTTCCTCTTGGCCCTTTCCTGTTGTTATATGCAGCACATTGCACGGCTCTGAAGCTCGCACTGCCCTTGGGACATTCCTGCCAAAAGAGTATATCACCATTCAGAATGCAGTCAAACTAAAAATTAAACTAACTTTATTTATACTGGATAGCTCTATCAGTTCTAAATTGTCTTCTCTGGACATTCAGTGAAGGCAACCCTTTTTTGGCTTAGTCTTAGTAGAGGAGAAAACTTAAACTAAACTAAGTTTATCTATTATGGATAAATATATCAGTTCTAAACTATTCTCCCTAGAAGTCGACTAATGGACATCTCTTATTGGTTCAGCATAAAACCTACCTGAGTTTGACAAGACTTGAACCTCTTTTTCGCACCAAGACAAAACTTGCCTCCATTTGATGGACTATTAGAATAGATACAAGAAAACTAGGAATCCTTTCCTTCACTGACGCAGCTCATCAATAAGTCATAAACAGAATAAATGATCCACTTGTAGTTTGTATTTCAAATTAGATTTATCGTTCATTGTTAGTAGTAAAACTTTTCATCCAGTTAAGACCAGCTAATGTTGAACAGATTTCTAATTACCTTGGATCGTTACACAATCTTGATGAGAAAGTGACACCTCCCCCACATGTCCTGGAACATGGACAAAATGGAGACCATGGCGACCACGCCCCGTTAACTTTTTCCTTGACTTCTTTAGGTACACATGAGCCACGGATACACCACTAGAAATTCAACAGTTATTTGTATATTTGTATAGATAACATATTAGACACTCGTTGCCTGGAATAAAGATGTACGTGCTATTTAGTGCAGTAGGTGTTATTTTACTGGTTAGTGTTTCCTCCACTAATGCGTGGTCTATACTAGAGACGGATCGTGTGTCAAGACACATCACGACTGACCTTTCCCTGTCCACAAGGACTGCCTTCGGCCCATGGCATGGCGTGTGTCCGGCATCCTTCACGCCCGTTAGGGAATTTCACAGCACACCATAGTCGTCGGCAAGACTTGGTCTGTAAGGGGAAGCATAATTAATAAAACATAGGTTGAATCACATGCTGGAAAACTAATTCCTGAATGTCTAAACCGACCATTGGGATGCCGATTGACACACTCGAAAATATATGTATGCCATTATGTTAGGCTAAGACATTCATAAATTAATTTTCAGCAATATCAATATTTACTATTCCCACACTCTTCAAGTAATCGTATGTTTTCATAAAGTCTTACCTTTAAACGACACAATGAAGAGTTCTTTCCATACGTGAGCTTGCATTGCATGGCGGGACTGTACACCTCCCCTGATAATTTTTCTGATTTCTTAAACTGATATTGAGGCTTGTCCATCAAACATCTATCGTGGCCAAGTCTGAAAACAAAAATATATAGTAAGTTACCATGGTTTGTGTCTGAACTACCTGAAGAAGACCATGCTACTATCTAGCGTGGATGTCGTATTTAAAAGGGGAGATCTTATATACTTACTCTAAGAATTCAGTGATTTCTTGTCGACTACACGCGGACCAACTCCATGGCATTGCCTGGAGATTTATTGCTGGTGCCATTACATGTAGTCCATTCTTTCCTCCTAGACATTTCTTGGTGATTGCATCATGACCTATATTAAATCTAATGATATAACAAAAGTCAAAATTATGATGCCTGGAAGCTATGAGTTTCGAAGTCACTTTATCAAATCAATACTGACAAGAAGAAGAAGACAACCATTTCATCAAAATCCTTTGTCTAAATACAGTAACATCACTAAAACCTAACCAAAAACCTAACCAAAAATGTGCGCAAATTTAAAAGAAATTATACCGAATTATTTTTTTTCACTAAATTTGGATTCTAGTCGTAATCATTATGCACCTGTTTATCCATCCCATAGGTGTAGGAAGCAACTTCAAGTTGGAGGGGCACTTCGTCTTAACGGCACCTCTTCTATTAGAAAAGGCACTTTTCTCATTGTTTTAGCTGGAGAAAAGGGCACTTTGAAGAATCTATGTGCAATCTTATATTATTATATTCATTTCCATTTCACACACGTCATCAATTTAGTCATTTACTCCATTCCCTTGCATTCAATTCCATCCTATTCCCCCAATCAATATTTTTTTCATTCAGTTCGATCATTTTGTTTTTCCTCGTTCTTTTTATCTCATGTCAAACATTTTGTTGAAGTATATCATCAACTTACACATGTCCCAGTTCATGAGCGACGGTAAATGCAACCCCAAGGCCATTATCCTCCGCTATCGAGCAACTTCGAGCACTGTCGCACATCGTTCCCAGCTCAGCTAGACCTATTGAAAAAATACACTTGTGACGGATATTAAACAATGTATATAGTCGATACATTTAGCTGTAATAAGAATAGTTGTGGACCCTCTATTTGAGCTACGATGAGCCATGATGAGCCATGATGAGCCATGATGAGCCAAGATGAGCCATTATGAGCCATTATGAGCCAAGATGAGCCATTATGAGCCAAGATGAGCCTTTATGAGCCATTATGAGCCTTTATGAGCCATTATGAGCCAAGATGAGCAATGATAAGCAATGATAAGCCATCATAATGCATGGTATCATTAATATCAAGAGAGGTCCGTGCAATCTCTAGACTCACCTAATGTTTCACAGTTCCCTTTGATTCGGCAAATGTCTTTCCTATAAGACAAATACAAAAGAGAGAATGCATAATCACTATGTATAAAATAGCTAATCATTGCTATTCATGTGAATTAGTAACAAAGAAGAAAATTTATCTAATTACCTCGTAATTAAGACAGCAGTATCGTAATGACCAGCATCTGAATCTGACTCAATGTTTTGCTCATGTTGCCAAACACAAAATGTTCGCCGTGATTTTCTTGCGTCACTTGTTATTTTTAAATCCTAGGTTAAACAATTTATGGTATATTTCACAATCTATTCTCATTTCATTTCAATTGTGTGTAAATATAGGTTTACTGTTTAGTTTCTGCAGGTTTGAATGGTTAGAGGTAATATTTGATCAAATTAGGTTCAATGGGTACACTGTTGAGCGACCTGAACAAGGGGCCTATGGTATACTTTTTATCTGTTAAACTGTGTATAGTTGATTAGCTATGTTAATTTCAATGTTTTCTTTAAATTTTGAAATAAAAAAATTTTCTACATCTAATATCCCTGTATCCATCTTTATACCAGTTTACCTCATCATTCTTCAATATCTTTATTCCAGTTAAAACAATTTCTATCGAATTACCAATCTTTGGATCAAGAAAGATATCATGAACCTAAAATAATATAAAACACAAACTTAGTTTAAGAAGTATCTTCGATGGAAGGAATGTTGGAAAATAGTGCATGTCTTTTCCACCTCTGTGTCCGAGGTTCGATTCCAGCGATATGCAATTTACTGATCATAATTTCCCCTCAGTCATGCATATGTGAGAAGAATGCTTCCAGTTTGACTCTACAAAACACCACAGATTTTCTCCAGATACTTCGGTTTCCCTCCTTTGAAACAATTGTTTAAAACTGATAGAGCTATCCAGTATAACTGAAGTTAATTTAGTTTAGATTTCCTCCTGTAGTAACACTGGAATGACTGGATCAGTAAGGGATGATCCTAACTGGACCTGAAGAAGAACAGTTTAGAACTGATTGAACTGTATACAATAAAGAAAGCATGACTCACCACACCCATGATAGTCTGTATATATCTCTTGAGTTCAAACTC
Organism: Trachythela sp. YZ-2020; assembly: GCA_016169945.1. Taxonomy (NCBI): domain Eukaryota; kingdom Metazoa; phylum Cnidaria; class Anthozoa; order Malacalcyonacea; family Clavulariidae; genus Trachythela; species Trachythela sp. YZ-2020. The sequence goes on along the minus strand of JADLSH010000386.1, from coordinate 2,690,136 downwards.
ACTGCCATAATGGTCCAACATAGATTTATCTACAGTGACCATAACCTCGACATATCTTGGATAAGACTGCGCACCGTGAAATATAACTTCTCTTCTTGATCTGTGATGAACTTTGTTTTCTAGATTTGCTGCTTCGATGTTATTTTTCTTTCTGCTCGCCAGTAACTCGTCGTCTGTGTGAAAAAGGAATAATGGTTAATGTAACAAATAGAGAGATGTCATCTGTGACAAGAAAATGCCAAGAAAGCTGTTGCATAAGTAAAATATAGGAGCTGCTGTATGGAGCGGAATGCTGAATGATGGGGAAAGAAGATTGAGAAGGACGGTGATGCGAAATGTTGAGATGGATCCTAGGGTTTCGCTGAAGGACTAGGTGGAAAGTTATCCTTAAGGGCCATCCTTGTGGAATGGTACCCAAAGCTCAATTGCAGGAACAAATTTTTCATCTACTCAGCTGGGTTATTTCTGCAGATCTTATATTTAGAGTACACAATGAAATGTATAAAAAACATGTTGAAAACATATGCCGGAAGGCCTATAGTTGCATTTTTCGCAACTGTTCCTGGTTAAGTCTAAATACGTATACAGTATAGAAATTCCCATCTACAAAAACCCTTTAACGTTCTGTTCTACCGAGCGTGATGCGCAAAATTTAGAATATTTGCCCTTATTAAACATGCTGCTTATTGACAGAAGGGACGAGAGATATGACTGTTAGCTTAATATGTGAGAAGACGCTGTGAAGGTTCAACCATTTTAGTTTCCAAGCTGAAATACATACTGCAATGTATAATAGTACAGCCAAATATTTGTCCTAAATTTCCGGGATGCCTGCAAAGCTCAAAGTGGTTAACTGCAAATTGATTCCCTGAACACCGCGAAAAGTAAACATAGGAATTCCGGTGGGCTAACCAATTTTAATATTTCTTTTTACAAACGGCATGCGCGAACATTAAGAAACGCCCGCACAAGTAGAACATGCATAAACACATTGAAAGCTCGTTAAAATGTTTCTGGCTATTTTGTTTGCTTGTTAACCAAGGATTAGGAATTAACTTGTTTTCAAAAATAATATTTGCTATAGCAGTTCGCAAGAATGTGTAGTGTTATGTCCTGATAGCTACCACGTCCAAGGTTAAATAGAAATGAAAATAGGGCGCTTTGTTATAATGCAAATCCTTTGAAATATTTTGAGTGTGAAGAAATAATTTTCTTTTGCTTTTTGTTGTATTTTTTTTCACTTTAATGCTTGCTAGTGTAAACTGTTTTGCATTGTTTGAATTTAAGAACTGTTTACATTTAGTTTTAACCTTGTGAAGTTCATACCTTTAATGTCTATACAAAATCCTAAAATACTTTCACTTGGCTCGTTTATATATTATTTTTATCCATTTACAGGCTTTAGTCCATGCAATGGCCGTGGGGTGTGGACGACGGCCAAGAACTAATTAAATTTATTTATATTGGACATAGCTCTATCAGTTCTAAATTGTTCTCCCTAGGGGTTTAGTAGTAATGACCAGCCTTTTAGAGGTTTTACCCTGTCACACACTTTGACCAAAGAAAATTCAATTGTGTTAACCAGTCTTATTAACAAACACAGGCCACCCACACTGTATCAGTAATAGCGCAGCCACGCAGTAAGCACGCGGGAAGCGCGGAAAATGTTAAAGAAAATCGCGCAGCAGCAAAGTTTATAGATCATAAAATAAATTGTTTATATAAAGATGGTGAATATACCCTCAATCCTCTGGCGCGACCATGTTTTCTTTATCATACTAATACTGCAAGTGGTATGTTTTTATACCGTAGTACAATCCGTAACATAAATTGTGTATAGAGCATTCTTTCAGCTACTTAGGAAGTCAAGGATTTGTAAAATGATAACACAATAATGATGTCCTTCCAATAACAACACGTTGAATACTTTAATATGGATATCTTAAATCTTCCAGTGTCAGCTACATGTTATGATTCATCTACAATTTTATCCCGACGCAGAACGCGTCATTTGGATGGCTATGACCTGACGTATTTGACCGTCGAGCGAGCTAGGACGAGTATTGAAGCTTGCAGCCTTATCTGCCTTCTTGGCAGATAAGAAAAATGAACGATATGACAAATATGACAAGAAAAATGAACGATTTTACGACATTTTAAACTATAGTACAAGTTTGTAGCATACGTAGCTGCAGAATAAACATAATATTTTTATAAGATTTTTCGATAAATTATTGTAAAGTTTTTAAGATATTTCGATTGTGAACCGGATCCAGTCCTCCGGTATTTACTAACATCTGTCAAATTTTAGGATTTTCAACTTTTAACATTTTTACAAATTACTAATCTCTGTAAATATAAAGCAATTCACTTTTGTGCGATTTTATATTCAATAAACCATTTCATTCATTCTTCGTTGAAAACTAGCGGTGATTAGAATACAAAACTGCAGAGTATTTATCCACAGGGGGTAATACCCTGATCTTTTACTCCTTGACATCGATGGCTTTCACTCGAGTCACTTTTATTATCAAACATTATAGCATACCCGTGATAAACATTTCATTTTTTTCAAATCACTTGATCGAAGTAAGAATCTTATCGCAAGCATCTGGGAATTTTGGCGAATGACTAACAACCCATCAGGGGTCTGTTTGATACAAATTTAAATAGATAATCAGGCTTGGTGAACGGAAATGTACAATGTATGTGTTAGCTGTTAATGTCTGTGACGAGAGCTCATTATTTACTACTTAGACTTTGCGTCTACCTTTTACAATGTTCACAGTATGAGTATGTTATCGATTGGTATTCATGCATAGTGTTTTAGATAGTTGTCAAAAACCTCCCATTTGGTTAGAAAGAGTAGGATGCCCTCCCCTCCCCACTTCTTTTGAGAACAGTTTAAGGCCATGTTACACGAGGCAATTTTTCTGCATCTTGCAACGCAATTTCGGACACAGAGCAATTTTAGGTAAAGGTATATTTCGCAGAGAAATTGTGAGCATGAATCTCGTTTGCCGTTATTTTTCTTACTAAACATGCCCAGAAGGCATGAATGAGAATAATAATAATAATTTGATATTTACACAGGTTAACTTCGTCAGCTTACTAAAAAGCTGTTATCAATGAAGGACCTGTATCTATGATAAGTACAGTATACTACATAGTCACATATAAAATTAGGATTTATACCAAAAGTTAAAAAGTTACTATTAAAATAGATAATAGTGAAAATGGAAACTATATATCAATATTAAAATCATTACATAAAGTGTTAAATCTTAAAAAATATTTTTCTTGCTTCATTTCAGCTGGGAGCTTATTATAAATTAGCGCACCCTGGATAATATCGATGAAGTGAAACGCGGACCATGTTCATTGTTTTTCTTTGAGAACATGGGAACATAACATGGTTCTGTGCAGAACTGACCGCGTTGCAAGTTTCCCCTTGAAGAACTATAGTATTCTTGCAGTAGACTGAATTAATGTTACGGACGCAATTTATGTTAATTAGTAAATGAACACACAAAATGTGCGCTCCTAACGTCATATGCTATGTAAAGCAATTACGTTTTCCCATATACAGTACACGGTATAACATCATTATCAGGTGCGCACTGGATAAGTGATGAAAGACGGATGGATTAACAAGTAGTTCTTAATCTGTGCAATCATGATATGTCAGAGATACTGATTACATAGTGTTACAACAAGTAAAATCCTATTAAGCTACGCTCTCAGACGGCGCCGTGAAAATCACTACATGCTGCTACAAGTCACAGCTCTGAGCTCTCGGTTTATTTTGCGCAGATAATCGAGCCATCGCTAACGTAAACTCATGGAAGTGGAACAGTGCCAGAAAATACGGACATAAATCTAATTAAATATGTGGGAATCGAACAGGCGAACTACATTAAAAGTATCGGTACTGTTACAAATTTATTCAAATCAAAAACAGAAGAATGGTGGTATTAAATTAATTCGTAAACTATTTTAACATGTTTTCAATATTAGTTGTTTCGTAAAGTGAACTGAAATCTGAACTGACTTCGTAACAGAAATGGCAACAAATATGTGTAAAAAAACTTCACCTTGCCCAGGCAATAAACAAGATTAGTTTAAGACCGATTGGCTGAATTCGGTTTCACATTAGTTTCAAAAACGACAAGGATTTAATCAATATATGGATAAAATAGAAGAATATTTTGAAATAGACACAGAGCACTAAAAATTTGCTGCTGCCGCCCGGAAACGGTTGATCTTTAAGATTCTCCTCAATTGGGTAACGTAAGAACACAAATTTGGATGTGATATTGAACTGTTACTCAAAATTACATAAACTGACGGAATTCTTTTGCGACACCCGGGCACAATTGAAGCGATTTACTGCCGACGAAACCTACTGTGTTTGTAAACTCTCGGCACCTACACTTAAAGTGAACACCATACTCTACGCTGATAGTGTCTGATAGTGCAGACTGGAAAAAATAACATATAAAGTGGCATTTCATGCAGGCTGAGAGCACAAGTGAGCGCACGCTGGATAGTCTCAATTTTGATCTGCAGGCCACACAGCTAACCGCACTAAGAATCGCTTCGTAAATTACTTTGCTGTGGTAAGATAAACATTATGCGCTATATACGTGTTGTTTACATGTAAGCCTGGTTCCTATATGCCATAATTGAATACATAGCAAAACCCGTGCAAGTTTACATTCAATTAACGTCGAATTTTATCCCGACGCAGAACACGTCATTTGAATGCGCATAGCATATCACTTCGAATATAGAATGACACAATTAGTTATAACGTCAATTTACACTGAAATTCTCCATCTCGACCAAACTAATGTTTTGACGTGATAAATCAAATCAAATTTCCTCTCCTACTTCTTTTGGAATGCGATACCAATGGTTTTGGAATGCGGGCTTCGGTGGCGCAATCGTCAGAGCAAGCGCCTTTCACCTCTGAGATCGTGGGTTCGATTCTCGCTGGGGACTGAAAAGAGTCCGTCGTGGGTTTTCTCCGGGTACTCCGGTTTCCTCCCACAGGGAATGTTGACAGGGTGGGTTTGGATTAGCCCCAAACTAACTCTTCCATCGTAGCTGTGCTCCCTGATCAGACATGAGTCATACGATGGCTTCCAGTGGCGCCTTTAATAATAAGCCTTCGACTCGATTAAGTCGAGCTGCGTCCTTCGCAATTCAGCTCAGCTCTCAGCTGCAAGTAAGGATGATTAGCACACCCCCACTTACTCACTTACTCACTATTCCGATGTGAGTGAAGTAAGATGTGCATTCCTAGACGGAGGACCCCTGCGTGGGGAGTACAGGTGCTGGAGCCTTTGGACCTCCCCCACGCCCCGCGCTCTACAACACTGAACCATTAAAGCAAAGTATAAATATCCAGTATAAATAAAGTTAGTTTAGTTTAAAACGTATAATCAAGATCTGTACTTACCAAGGCCACAATGTGAATTTCCACTTGGTTGCGATGATGATGCTACATGGTTTGTAATCACGTGACGTCTGCTGTATGAGCCTGTTTCATCTAAACCTGGATCACTTTGGACCAGCGGATGAATGAGATATACCCCATCGCGAGTTTTGAACGCACCTGTCTGGAATTGAGAAAAAAACAAATTATTTTAAATACTGTCGGGTCATTTGTAGATAGTGCTTCAACTGCCTCGTACCGGACGCCATGGTTTGCTACGCTGCTGCGTGGCCACGTGCGTGGGGGACGAGTGATCGTGTCGTCAAGCGTGTTTGATGCAGTGGCAAGAAGCAAAGCAAAGCGCCTGGGTACGAGGAAGGCTACCTCTTCCACAGGCGTTTCGGGCGGGCGCTAGTTGCGGGCGGGAAAAAGTTTGCCGGTGGGGTTAGGGAGAAACTCTCAAATTCTCAAATTTCACGCCCGCCCGCAAATTACTCCCGCCCGCATCGAAAGGCATGCGGAGGAGGTAGCGAGGCAGGTACTTCAACGTTTCGAACGAACCTCCTTCGTCAGGAGGAAAGTTAGTTAGTTGGTAGTTCAGACATAAACAACGCCTTCAAACATCGTACAAGGAACCAAAAAAGCGATCAACAACGAAACAGCAAAACAAAGCACAAACAACAACAACAACAACAACAACAACAACAACAAAATCAACATGAGAAAAACAGCAACGACAACAACAACAGCAACAACAGCAACAGCAACAACGACAACGACAACGACAACAGCAACAACAACAACGACAACAGTGATAACGAAAACAACGACGATAACGAAAACAACAACGACGACGACTAGAAAACACCACAATCAACGACAACAACAACAACGTAACAACAACAACGTAACAACAACAACGACAACAGCAGCAACAGCAATAACCACAACAGAAAAAGTACAACCGGGCAACGAAACCGACCAGGAGAAAATAGCAGCGACAGCGACACCGACAATTGTAACACCAACAACAACAACAACAACGACAAAAATAATACAAAACCAATAAACCATCACAAACCAACGAGTTTGCTACACGAAATGTCAAATATAATTTGCATAATTATGCGACAGTCTCAATGGCTAGTAACAAAATCCCATGAGTTTAAAACTACATACAACTTCCGATAACACTTAAAGCCCCCTGTGGTCGCTGCTTGGCTCAAGTGCCAATGGTGACAAACGGATAATGTACAAGAAATTCAGCGGAAATCCTGGGATAACTAGCGCCCTGTGGTGAAAAAACAAAATCCTTGACCTTAAAGTCTGCAGTGAGAAATCCAGATTAGAAGATATCCTTATCAGATAGGAAATATATCCACCATTTTTAAGCCAAAGAGTATACAAAAACATTGAGGTGTATTGAATAAATAAACGGTTGTATGCGAATTTTGATATTTTCTTATCCCGGAAATTAAAGTGTAATTGTATATCCTGTGGTGTAAAAGCAAACGAATGACCCCTAATTTCTTTAGTGTAGGAACATATCTAATTATTTGCAATCACAAGCGTACCAGAGTGATTATTGTCATAATCGATCAGCTGAAAATTTGTGAATTTCGTAAAATAACCTTATCTATACTGGATAGCTCATAGCTCTATCACTATCAGGTATGAGCTGTTTTACCCAGAGAACAGCTTAATGGTTCAGTGTTACTACAAGAGGAAACTGGAGTATCCGAAGAAAACATGCGACGTGTGGTTGAGAAAACCGAAAGCACTATTGTCATATGGGAAATGTCAATGTGAATGATGTGAGAAAATAATCAGACGACTACATATCACGGGAATAGAACCCTGGTCACAGATATGATCATTTTCGAGTGAAATTTCTTTACATATATTTCAGGCAATTCTATTTTAAGTTGACAGACTCTCATCCGATGGGAAATTTCCTATTAGCATTCATTTCTGTAGTACACGACTTTATATGGGCAGGATATTAATCTCTTCCAGGAGTTATTATGGCACAGTGGTTAGTACATGTGCCTTTCACCTCTGTGACCCGGGATCGATTGCTGCAATATGCAGTTGTCTGATGCTTTCAGTTAGCTCCACCTAACACCACAGGATTTCCGAGGGTATCCCGGTTTCCCCCTGTAGTAACACTGGGGAATTCGAATAGAGCTTAGTGGATCTCTAGGAAGAAATTCGGTGAAAACGGATAGAGCTATCCAGTCTAAGTAAGGTCAGCTTAGCTTAGGAAACGACTCACCAACATAAAATGTATGAAATGTACATGCAGCGGAAACCGGGTTATAAGTCGCATTGCGCTCCAACTGTGAAATAGAAACTTGGACAACTTGTAGTCTGAGGCGACAAAATGTTCATAGCATCGCGTATAATGTTCGAATATGCTAAAATGAGAACGTATAATGTTTAAATCACGTCATATAATCAGAGCGCACCGATTGAAGTGCTGTTACAGTATCATTTAAGACATCTATGCCTTTCCACACACATAGAAGCGCGGTCGACGCAAATCGAAAATTACAACCACATGCGCAAATCGCGGCCAATTCGCAAGTGACGAACGCAAAATATGCACATTTACCATGAACCGGAAATAGAGGGCATTTCTTGCGCCCTGCGCTGAAAACTCGACTAAATGCCCCTAGATAAGGTAATGTCGCACATAAACATAGTAAATTACTAAAAACCCGAATGCTAGACTATATAAAAAGCGCACAGGATTTATACTAAGTATATACAAATATACACAACTCACCATGCCATTGCAAAGATCAAAAACAGCTGATGAGGCGGAATCGTTGTGTACCCTCCCCCGATAAAAACAGTGTGATAGGTCAGCACCAGACGGGATTGATTTCACATGGTTGCCGGAGTAATGTTCAACGTAAAACGAAGGCGCTATAAATCGCCTCTCTGGCTTAAGGACGAAGTGGAACTCTTTTCCAAAAGCTGTTAAGTTATAGCGAATTTCTCGCTCGTGGTTTCTTTGAGTGAAGGTTAGGAAATGGTTTGATTTGTGTTGAGTTGCGTTTGTTGTGGTTCGTTGCGGTAAGGTGATATCGATGATTTGAAGCATGTTCGATGTCCCTGTACTGCTTTGCGCGTCTGGAAATTAACATATTTTCCGTCAAAGTGGGCACACTACTAAAGGAGTTAGCAAATAGCCTTGTTAAGAGCTATTTTTAAATTGAACACAACAGTTTACATTCATAGCAAACGTCTAACACTGTATTGTCAACGTAAATTTGAGCTTGTGCCCTCACTATTTCACTAGCGACATCGGTAGAGCGTCAGCCAGTTTCAAATTCTGATTTAGTCTACTTTATATTGGTGTCACAGTATTGAATTCTTGAACAATCTTGCAAGCATATAAATTTCTACTTGTATGAAATTATATTTTCCTTTGTAAGGCCAACATGCAAAACATTGTTTACAAACGCCCAATATTTTGATACAGTAATCTAGCAAGGGCGAGTCTCGGGTTAATTTATAATAGTAATATATGCAACAGTTTGAGCGGACCAATTTCTATGTAACAGTTTTTTATGCGTCCACATTGAAATTATCACAATTACATAAGGTCACTTACTGTTATTGATGTGTATTTGGTCTCCATTTGCGATAATACGGGTTGGAATGAATGCGGTGAGTTGAACTAGTAGTAACCATGTGCTCATTGATATCAGATCCATGGGTACGCGTTGATGTTAGCCAGCGCAGTCGCTGGTCTTGGTAGAGATGTGGTTTGGAGTACAGCACCAGCGAGCGAGGTTAATTTAGGTGTATAGAATGACCGGCAGAGTTGAGAGTTTGCACTGCAGGTCGGGCCCTCAGGGTATGCAAGTGGCTACCCAATCAAAACAATATCTTAGTGGAGGCACGGTGCGTGGAACAACAAACACCCTAGAATGTAAAACAAAGTTAGAACACACGCGAGACCATTTGCAGAGACAGCATTACTAAACATGTATTAGATTGTAATATAGCTTCGCTGGGAAAGATTGAAGTTTCCCAGGTCATCGCGTTAAGATTGTAGCCTAATTTGCATCAGCTGCATACACTAGGATGATTGATAACCTGGATTTTGAAACTGGACTCATGGATTCAGGAAAAATAAAATTCCGCGTTTATTATTTTGTAATTTGCAAAGCTTTAATTTATTTTGCAAAGTCCGGATCTTCAGTAGTACAAATATTATTTCCACAAAAACGAAACAATAATACACCCTTTCGATAATTACGTCAATTACGGCTGTATATGTTGTAATTGACCAATTTACCCAGAAGTAATTTATTCCGTAGGCAAATGTATCTGACAAATATTTTCTGGTTTGCCTTTACCTTTTGGGAAACATGACAAGGAAACAATATTTCTACGAGAACGTTTCCTGGTTTGCTCATCTTTGAGAAAAATGGCTAGGAAACACTATTAATGTCTTCTGGATTGCCTACCATTGGAAAACATGCCTAGGAAACAATGTTTCTACTACAATGTTTCCCGGTTCGTCCATCTTTGGGAAACATGACTAGGAAACAATGCTTTTGCAGCAATGTTCCTTATTTTTCCGTGGACCTTATTGTTTTGGTGTTCTTTCACCGTCAGTCGATTTTTAGCTGGGTCAAGGAACACATTCACGGATTCACCAGTCCAAGATTCTAAAACTTCAAATGCACAGTTCAGGTTATATATCATACCTCGTAGTAGAATCTCGATATGTGTACATGTAGTCATGAGATGATGTACTGCAGATTGAAAGGCGAGATAAATATCAAGCAGTTTGATGCTTAGTAGATGGCCATGTCAGTGTATGGCTGAAGCAAAATGGCTCATTTCACACCTGATTACTGATGATAAGCTAACACTGACTGTGACATTCCAATTAATGTGCAAATAACTGGCTAATTATTTATACTGGATACCTCCATCAGTTCTAAACTGTTCTCGCTAGAGGTTTCAGTGAGGGATATCCCTTGTTGGTACAGTGTTACTACAGGAGGAAACCTAAACTAAACTAACTCTATTTATACTGGATAGCTTTATCAGTTCTAAACTGTTCTTGCCAGAGGTCCAGTAAGGGTCATCCCTTGTTGATCAAGTGTTACTACAGCAGGAAACCTAATTGGAGTACTCTTCTCACATGCGACTGAGGTAAAATTATAATCAGACAACTGTATATTACAGGAATCAAACCTCGGTCACAGAGGTGAAAGAAACATAGAGTAATCACTTTGCCATCAACACCACGCAGGGTGAAACAAGGCGGGGGACCATGGGGAAACTGTGGGAGCCCAGATCTCCAATTTGCATTTATGTATGGCTAGGAAAGGTCACGACGATTTAGGATATATTTCTCTATATAAAAACACGAGCATTTGGCTACAATTTTGACCCAGTTAGGGTTTCCGGTTCAAATCTAAGTGGTGCAAAATTTAACTAAACTAAATAGTGTCCATTGCTCATTTGGATTCCGGATGTTTGCACCTGTGCGTCAGTGCGTGTAAAGCATTGCTGACCCGGAGATAGAGACTTCAAATGAAGCGATGTGTTGGTTTAAACAACTTGGATTGTCGTATAATAATATCGGACATGATTCACAAATAAATATTGTACTTTGGAGCACTTTGTGCAACCATGTTATTATTGAACTATCACAAAAAGCGACTGGGTTGAATTGATTTACAGGATAATGCTGGCTATATACGTAACATAAATCTACACGAAAAGAAACATTGAAAAAATAAGCATCGTATCGTTGTCTTGATATACCCGACGGTAATTCATAAACCATTTGCAGGATTACAGGAGTGTACCATTATTATACATGCATAATGCTACACTCCAGTAATTCTGCAAATGGTCTATAAATTAACGCAACTTTTACGTTCGGAATTTCTCTTTAAATACTGGTTCGTTTGAGAAGCTACATCACACATTCGAAGTCATTTATTATAATGACTTTGAAGTTTGAAACACCTCAAAATATGTCAAAAAAGCTCGACTAGCGCTTCAGTTTTGCAACAGAACTTTCCGTGTTTCATATCGCTTTCTCGAGTTCATTAACAATTCATAAGTAACCAAAGACAAAAGAAATCAGCATCGTATCGTACGGCGATAAACGTCCAAAATTGACGTAAACTTTCGCGTTGTTGATAGTTTTATTGCATGAAGATATGATTGATAGTCATGGCCGCAGGCGTTTCGCTTAGATTTGCATCAGTTTACGTTTTTGACTGTTCAAATAATATGGGATCAAAATTAAGCCAATTTGAACTAATTAATTTGAACTAATTAATGTTATAAACGTAATAAATGATAGTTACTTTATGAAGATATGATATTTATGGCCTCAGGCGTTTTGCGTATAGATTACAGTCGTGTTTTTATGTTTTTGAGTGCTCAAATTAAGAGGGATTAAATCAAAAGCCAATTCAAACTAATTAATAACAATTTAATGCAATAAATGTTAGTTATCTTTATACGTCATTTTGAGTGGAATTAAATCAATTAAAGTGGTATTAAATCTTAAGCTAATTGAGACTAATTAATTGCAATTAAGATTACAATGGAATGGTATGAAAATGATGCAGGATTTATCTGCAGTACAGTCTCTGAATATGAAAGTTAGGAAAATGAGACTTCAGTATATATTATTTGTACATGTACTATTAATTACACAAATATATGCCATAATTTAAATATTATTTGCTCTGATGGAGATCCAGGCTGACGGATGAATGTAGTGTTTACCACAAAACCGAAAATATTTATATTTAATGCTATGCAAATCATGTTTTACACAGTCTGTGACCTAGAAATTTGATTGGCTGCAAAGAAGTTACAGCGGCAAAATGACCATCATATCAGTGTTTGGACAAGTTACTTATAAAAATAAGTAATTGCGCAAACTCACGACCGCATCAATGCCAATATGCTCTCTTTCTCATATTGACGAGATGACACGATGAGACTGTCGCGCAGTGGTATGCGCAGTCCCAACAATGAATTATGGCTTATAGAAAGAGAGATAAAAATTGGCGCACAAAATGACTGCGCCCGCGCCCATGTAAAAGCTGCCAACTCGTTATCTAATCAACTGACGCAGAATTAACACACATATGTGATTACTTCTGCCAAGAGGTTATGTTTTCACCTGGGTTCGTTTGTATGCGTGTGTATTTGTCTGTCTGTGAGTACGATAACTAAAAAAATACCGAACATTTTAACACGAAAATTTGTGGAGCTAGAGACCATAGACCAGGGACAAATCGATTAAAGTTTGGCTGAATTTGGATGAGGATTGGATGAGAAATTTACAAAAGTTTGCCTTGCTTTGCTTTCCAGGGCTGAACGGAATTGAATGCGTAATTATTGCATGTATAATTTATGCATGAATACTTGACTTAATTGGCTGGCGAGGTATGCAGTCTTTGGTTACTTTGTTTTCTATACTTATATTATCAAAACAGTGATAACCGTAGCTTCGGTGAGTTTATAAAAAATGTGAATTAGGGTGTAACGGGCATAAACATGTGTCAGCTGATTATAGGTCCAATGGTCGCCCAACGATCTGATACCAGCTGCAACGGAGAGTAAATAGTACGCTGTCGTCGTGTGCAATCGAATGACAAGCCAAATAGTTAGGGCAGTTTATCACTTAGATAAAAAAATGAGCAATGTTGTAGTTGTTTTCACAGTTCCTAGGGACAGGTCATGGGAGTCAAGATCATACTGGATGTTGAAACAGGCATCATTCGTCAAGTAAACACTGCGAACGAGTATTTGGTGTAAATCATGCCTATAAACAGTTTGTCTGACTTTAGCAGTAGAAGTTGTTTGTACCGAATTCACAACCTTGGATATCACATGTCAAATGCCTAGTTACTGTTGTTTTAGCTTACGAAAGAGTAGAATAGAACAAATGTAGTTTTGCATTTAAATTATCTACATGAGCTAATTGTTGACTTAAATTGGGTTTTTGTACGTGCCAGCGGTTTTTGAAAATAATATATGATCTCATTGTGAATACTGCGGTCTTTGGAGGGACTTGCGCTATATTAATTACTAAACGATACCCTATTAACAGATCTAAAAGGCACATCTGTAAGAGCTATACAAGTTTTAAAACAACATCACTCAAACCCGAGGGCATAAAAAGGTCAAATAGTATTTCTCAATTTTCTAGTCTTTCTCTAATGGGCAGCTCAATTGGTAGAACTTCAGCCCAGTACGCCAAATATGCAGGTATATTTCCAATATTTCTGGCCCCTCAGAGTCAAATTTATGTTGACAATGTAGCGTTCTATGGTATAATCTTCCCATCATAATGACTCTGAGATAAAGTTGGTCTCCTTATAGAAATCTCCATAAGCATATTGTAAGAACGCCTCAACTTTTCCCCCCGCCTTGATGGAGCATTAAGTAGCGAGTTTATGAGATTCGCTCAATTGACCTGACCTCAAAACTTGGGTGGTAAATATACCAATTTGTTTGCTAGTCAATAATAAAAGCTACAGTCAGGCCCCCATAACGGATACCTTTCTTAAGCGGACGTCCAAGACAAATCTCTAGTTCCAATGTCAATTTAATACTACTTCTAAAACACCCATTAAGCAGACACTTCTTTTAAGCACACACATTTGTGAGGTACCAATGGTGTCTGCTTATTACGGTTCAAATGTATCTAATTTGAGAAGTTCACAATCACTTACCCAATTAGCTATTCACTATTCAATACCGTCGTTTCAAATCCATTGATTCAAAGTGTAAACCGATGTTTCTTATAATACCGTGAGAATGCTGAGTTGTGCGAGACGAATTGCGCATTAATATGATCGGTACGTGAACGTGCGTCTAGCGTGGACAATGGCTGAAAAGACGCACGCCTGATTTGCATACAATGCGCGCAGATAAGAATCGCTGTCGAATTATCGCGCAAAGCCACATCATGCTGTTGGGTTGTGTTATCGTAAAATGAACTCATGCGCGATTTTATCGCTGCACAAATGCACGCAATTTACCCATTATAACGTTTGTTGATTTACGAAATAACATTAGGATACTACTGATTAAGCCTGCCGTACGCGAGAGCTCTTGGCACGTACCTACCTCGCGAGGTGGTTTGATCAGCCATATTCACCTCGCGAGACCGTGAGACAAAGATCCGTCATGTTTGATATAAGTGTAACTTGCTAAGCTACGATCTCTCGTGGTGGTGATCTCAGCCAAGAGCTCGAGGCTAGAGCTCTCCCGTGTGGCAGGGTCTAAACATTAGGGGGTGTGGGTTGGTTTTTCCCGACGAACGGGCGTGGTCATGACATAACGTAAAGGGGCCGTAAAGGCCCTTTGTCACTAGCGAGAATGCACGGATATCGAGTGCTGAAGGCACGAGGCCACTAGGAGGCCACGTTGAAATGTAGCGTCTCTGAAATGCCATTTCATGTACTTTGGGGGAAGGTTTTACAGATTTCTGATGGTCAGAAAATGTAGCATATTAGATTAGCAATTTTTTCAAATTGCCCAAACTGGTCTTCAAGGTTTTTGTTCTTACTCAACATGACTTGAACATATTTCTGCCCGACCAGTATACCAAAATTTGCCCAACAAAAGTGCAATTGTTAAACATTGGGGGAATCTCACCCCCCCCCTAACCCCCCACTAGTTACGCCCCTGTAGGCTTTAGGAAACATATTTGCAGCATCTCGATGGACCCATGCTAATCTTTGCTTCATACAGATATTAGTTAAGCTCAGGGGCCGCCACTTTTATAGGGTTGCTAATTTCTACAAAACGCGTTGAATTTTACATATTAAACGAATCCTAATTTCATTGAGTTGCTTTAGTTATGTTATTGTGCACGGAGACCAACCAACTAGGCAATATTTTTTACCGTGTTTCAACTATGTAGCAATCGGAAAAACTCAAATATTTTCCAGGTAATTCAGACACCAACAACGGTAACCAAATATATATTCATCCTTTTCATGACAGATTTACATACACAGACTATTATTCATTTGATAATTCAGTGATTGTATTCATGGCTAATTTACCACCAAATTTCCAAAACATGCAAAATTATTGGGCAACGTGGTAGATTTTCAGCGTATTTCTTTACATCTTACAAATTCATCAAATTGTCATCGTAGCCGTAGGTCGATAATTTTTTTTATCTATAAAAACACCAAAACCTCAACGAAAGCTGGACGTATACAATAAATCATAACATAATTTAAACCATTATATCTAATGTATATATAAGTAGCGCGGCAGCATATTTGTATATTGGAACGTGCATTATATGAGTATTTAAATATATATTTAACATGGGTACATTCAGTTGCATGTTGACTGAATTCTCATAAACCGACATAAAGCATATGAGGAACGACAGGAAATTAAAACTCGATATTCACAGGTGTGGCATATACATCCCAAAAAGATAAACGATATGAAAAGGCGATATTTATCTAAAATATTGGTTTTAAATAAGGCTATGTTTTCGACTTGAAGACGAACGGGTGGAACAGATGGTTATATACAGAACAATGTCTATCATGCACTGCTAATGGTGGAACATCATGTTCTTGAATGTAGGTTACCCACCCTATACAGTGATCTGGTGTTAGTAAGTAAGTAAGTGGGGGTGTGCGAATTAGGATTGAATTACGAAGGACGCAGCTCACCACCGTATGACTAACGTCTGATCACGGAGCACAGCTACGATGGAAGGGTTAGTTTGGGGCTTATCCAAACCCACCCTGTAAATATTCCCCTTGGGAGGAAACCGGAGTAGCAAGAGAAAACCCACGACTTTCGGTAGAGCGTTGACTGACTCTTTTCACATAAGTGTCATAGTCCGCAGCGCGAGAATCGAACCCACGATCTCAGAGGTGAAAGGCGCGTGCTCTGACAATTGCGCCACCGAAGAACGGGCGATCCTATAGTAATATGATAATGTTGTACATTATCCAAGCAGAGTACGTCCTAGTTGACTCAGCGATCATGCAGAAATAGTACATGTTCTTGAATGTAGGTTACTCTATAAGGTAAGAGGTGTGGCTGATAAATCCCAAAAAGGTAAATGATGTGGAAAAGCAATATTTATCCAGAATAATGGTTTTAAATAACGCGTTGAGGTGAACGGGTATATGAATTTGCAGGAAGGTTGTGCATTCAAGTGATCTGATATTGTACTACACTCATGACCAGTGTGCGGGGGGTGGGGGGAGAAATATGTGGGGAGGAGCCAGTTCTTCTGCGAAGGGCAATAAGCGAAGTATACGGGAAGTGACAGTGCTTCAAGTTTGCATATAATGAAATATGTGCCTTGAGCGCTTTGTAATAAGTCAACATGGATTTTATGTAAAACTATGTAAATTAGTATAATGATAAAACGTTTTTTCGTGGATACTACCGGCCATCCGACAGGAGTCGAACATGCGGCCTCGCAATTCCGGTGCTCTATTATGTCCTGTCAAGTTAGATGCCGAAAATTTATATAGGACAAATTAGCACAGCTGTTTTAAAGTAATGTGGGATTATACGACATGTAATGTATATTATCTGTACCTGACTACACTGTGCCTCTGATTGTGCTATGTTATCAGTGATAAATCAGGTGCGTCAATCCGTTGCAAGATTATTTATTGCTTTCCAAACAAACGCATCTGATGTTGTTGCCAGAGTTGAGTGCGAAAACATCTACGCGATTGCATGTGCTTTAATGGTTAAAACATGGCTACCAAAACTGTTCAATTATAAGAACATGATGCATGATTGTACCTTAAATAGGCAAAAGCGATGATTCGCGATGATTCACGAAAGCACAACGTGAAATTGCTGTCATCTCTATTTATAGGCGAGGCATGCGAAGACGTACGATTATGAGCAAAATCATAACCTATCGAAACTGAGGAAAATGTCTGCTTTAAACAAAGCCGGTCGCCAGTATAAACGCTATATGCTATAGTATAAAAAGTAATCGAACGACGGTTGAGGATATACATATAGAACACAGATGAACTGTTGAATAATTTGATAGGCCTACTTTAAATCTTCCAGTCTCACGCAGATGTATGACTAAACTGCAATATTATTCCGAGGAAGAACACTTCATTTGAATGTACGCCGAGCCGAAACTCCTAAATGGAAAGTCCTATAAATGTGAATGCTTAGTTCGGTTACAGTTGAATACATGGCAAATTAATTGTTGCGTAGAAGAAACTAGTTAATAGTTTGGTTCGGGTATGCCCCAAATGACGTCATAATTACGTTATTGGACTATCGTTCTGCTGCTAACCTGTTGTCCATATGTTGTTTATGGGTCAGTTTTTATCAACGGTTTTAACTGCGTGCGAAGCGGCTCTCGGAAACAAGTGTGAGAAGTTATTTTTTCCATAGTATTTTATCCCACAGGTATTCATTTATTTTCTATTTAATTCATTTCAGTCTATTTACTATTTAGTACATTCGAGTAGTTACTATATTTAGTAAAACGTATATAGATAGGAAAATATAGGATAGTTATCAAATTTTATAGAAGCACAGCTTTTTTACTGAAGCGTTTTCTGTAATACATAGAATTGCCATAAAGAATAGCAAATAATGAAGACATCCTTCTTTTGCCCCATCTCTGATTTCGTAAGTGAAAGCTTTTTTACTATTATATCGTGAGTTTAAAGTAGACTTGAAAATTCGGAGATATAAAGAGGTTTTAGTTAGGCAAAGAAAAGTTAGTTTTTTGGTTTATGGCGCGATTTTAGTTCACATTTTTAGTTTCGGTTGGGGCAACTTTGAAAAACACCAAAAAAATTATGGCGAAAAAATCGAAATCTCAGAAATTTAAGCAAGGGGCCTTCTAAAAGATGTTTGAGATATATGATGTTTCTTTTTTATATTAGTCTAAAAGATGATATCATTTGTCTGTGTTCTTTTTGGAAAGTACCAACAGTAATATTGAGAATTTGACTTTATCTTAAAATGGACACGAAACTCATCGAGCTACCAGGACATCTTGAAAAGAGCCAAATACAAAATCTGGTTATATACCTATAAGCAAGAAGACTAGATGTACCCAGTTGTCGGCATATAGGATGGATAATAACACCCACCTAAGTCGACCATTTTTAAACAAACAGCCCAGCTGTAATCGCGCGTATAACAATTGAATATTTAACTGTAATGATGTTTGTCACATTTAATGATGAATTATTTGCTTAGTACGTGCAATCAATTAAATAATGTGGATGAAATTGTGCACGGTACATATATATTGTGTACAAGTGATGATGTTGACACAGATCGATCGAAGTGCTATACAGATCTGTTTACACACTGTGCTGTTATACAATAATATATTTCATATGGGAATAATATAATTATGTATCCATATATAATTTATTTGTAATTCTTTCAATATATAAATTAATAGAGCCATTCTTATTTAGTATTCATTAACCTTTAATATCTTCTACTTTTTAACTGTGTTATCTGTCTACTTTGTGTTCACTTCACATATGGTATATGACAGTGAGATAGATATGTGTGTCACATGTTTTTGATACTGATATGATACTGATAATTGTTTAATATATGACACATGTACCTAGTCACTATAGCTTACATGGAGTATTGCATCACTCAGCACTTAGTGCTGCAGGCAGCCCTCGTCCCCATGTTGAAGAATGGCCTAACCCACCTACGCAGAAAATTCCCTTTCCTAAAATTTACACTATTCCCTTTAATGAAGAACCTGTTAAAGGCTTGTAGAAAATTCTCAATTAGATAAACAGTGGCTTCACCATCATTAGAAAGATGAAACTGGATTAATATTTTTTCAAGAAATATTTATATTTATTTGAATATGTTATTAAATATTTATTAAAATTCTCATTGGACATATACTTTGGCAAACTTCCCCCTTGATCAGTTGGAAGTTGACAACCTTAAAATTGTTAAATTTTACTGCCCAGGTGGTGAGAGTACTGCCAATTGTAAGGTTAACTGCAAGTATTGGATCACTGTGCTTTGCTGTCTTTTGCTTTAATGGTTACCTTTTTGGAAAAGCTCCACTCTAGAAGAAGAACTTTACCCTGCTGGGAGGAGAAATTCCAAGCCTACTTCTATGGAAGACAAGAATCTCTTGAAGGGTCAAAGGCTAACATTGGTTGACATCATGGAGGAAGGGGGTTGGGACCTGAGTTGGACCAGCACCCTTTCTGGTTGCTTAAAATCACATGTGTGGGCATGCCAAAAAGACCAAATTGAGTGTAATGTATGAGCACTATGCTACATCACTCCATCACTCACCACCACACATCTTACATCTAATGTGAAAGTTGAACCATGTACATCTAAAGCTACTGTAAAACACAGGTTTAATACTTACAAATCACATTACCTTATTATACTTTAATTACTGACATAATAAATTTCCCCCACTAAAACATTCCCCAAAGAATATTATTATAAAGATATTTATTATGTATTTATTAATAATTATTGTACAATACCAATAATGCCATATATATAATATATATATATATATATATATATATATATATATTGATTTATATTTCATGTTAATCATGGACAAAATGACAATCAAAGGACACAATGACAATCCATGAGAATAATACATGAGGCCAATTTCATTACATAAATAGTTGTGTGTTTGATTTGGGATTGTGAGTTGTAGTAACTCCAGAAAATGTCCAAAAATTGGAAAATTTGAATAAATTTGAATGTAAGCTACCTGGGAAAAAAAGAACCTAAAAAGAAAAAAAATGTAGAAAATGAAATACAACCGAATCCCCACATGTCCATGAAGGCATAGAAGACTATAAAAAATGCAGTAAATTTTTAAAGTTCTTTTTCCAACCTTGCAAACTTTCATTTTTTTCATTTTTTTCTTCTTTTTTATAAGCAAAAGAATCTTGAGGCGCCCAGATCTATGTCCCATAAGTTACTGTTACTGTCATCAAGTGTCAGTGTTCTGTCGTCTCCACGATCGACTTTGAAATCGAAATTAAATCCATTCCTTTTCATTCGTCTTTGACGATCCGATTGACAGTGAGAACACTGCTAGTTAAAAAATGTGTTGAGTTCAAAAAATGTGTTTTGTCTCAGAGATTCAAGAGATAGCCCACATTTTCAGATGATTTATCCAAATGTAATGTTTTTATAGTTTAACATTAAATACGTTCCCGGTCCCCCTCCCTCCTTTACTTCTTTCAAAATAGCGACTTTGAGCCTTTATTATTTATAAACTAAAGTCTAAGCCAAAAACTAATCTAGAACTTATTAACTAACTTTTTATGTTCTATCTGAATCAATAAAAACCCATTTTGCGTTCATAAGCACTTTAACTGTCTGCTCATTCCAAAAGAAAACTATCCTATTCCCCGGCATATAAGCACCCCCCAGATATAGGCGCATGCGCTTATATCCGGATATACGCGCATGCGCCTTTAAGTTATCAAAATCTGAGTGTGTGAGATTGTTCAACAAACAACAAAAACAAGCATACAAGGATGATTTTAATGAGTAAATAGAGTTCTTACGGCATCAAACATTGCCTTCCAGTATAATATCACTGCCATACGTTATTGTTCGATTTTATTCTTTTAATGCTATTATTTATTAGAATAGATATTATTGTTATCTTTCTATTAACTATGATTGGTGGCTTATTTTGGAGGAGAACAACGGATTTTGCCTCTAAACGGCGATTTTCTCTCGGAAAACCCTCGCAAAATCGTAAATATTCGCTTATAAGCACATGCGCTTATATGCGGGGCAATAGGGTACTTAACTTTTTACAACGATATTCAATGACATATCACATCAAAGGAACCAACCAAGCATTCAAGATAAATTACATAAAGGCGTGTTTAATGGCCGTGTAATAACTGCGACAATACATTAACATTGCGTGTGAGGTTTAGCTTAATGATCCATTAGGCAGATATTGCAAAATACCGAAAGCAAACAGGGATTAAATATCCGCAAACAACTTCATGCAATCCTAAATGCTCAACCCACAAGGCCATTTGGCAAACTAAGGTCCACTGATTCTGCATTACTGCGCTACCAAGACCTTTCTGCAATTAACATTGGGTCATCGATCTGAAAACTATCATTATTTAGGGGTGGGTCACTAGGGGAAAGTTGAGTACGAAGGGGTGGGCCATGCTAAAGATTTAAAAGGGCTCACTAAATTCCACCAGCCCCCCTCCCACATAAAAAATGAACGGTCCCTTAGGTGTATTATTAAAAGGGTCAATTATTAATTAGTACAAAATTTAACACTGTGGCACTGTGTACACACAGTACAAATCATGTTTGCATTGATAATCCTGGCTTTTAGCGAGCTCTCGCTTAAGATATTAAGGAATTATTGTAGCTCATACGATATTTCAAGTTTACATGGAAAGATTTCATCAAGTGAATATTCATGATAACTGCATTAAAAACCATCATAAATCATTCTCAAACTCATTAATTATTCGATTTATTCCTGACTAAAACACGAAACTCAACGCCGTGGGGTTGATTTAAAAAGTATAACGTAACAAACGTCTATAATCTAAGTAAACTTCAGTTGATTTCCTATTTAAACTGGCCCACTATATATGTTATTATATCGTTATGAACCAATATCATTACATTTTAAAAAGAATATTCAATGACAATGTAACTTTCTGAGTTTGGTCTGACCGTGGAATAGTAGCAATAAAATGTTAAATATAGATTGAAATATTAAGTAACATAGTCAATTGGATCTTTAATATTTGAGAACCTTTTATAGGAAAAATCGTTGAATAATTGTGACAATTTTGTTACAATCTTACAGCCTTTTAATTATATTGTAAAACAGTCTTGAACAGTGGTTTTGTTGAACTTTCACTCAACAGCCTTGCAAACAGATAAGTTTTTCAGACATATCAGATAAGACCTTCTCTTCACACTGTAAAGAGCTTGCAAAAATTCTCATAACCTTGCGGATAGGATTTTTAGTTTTTCCACCAATCTTCCTCAAAATAACTGGAAATATTCCGACATGCGCAGCAGGCTTTTGCCTGGGTAAATATCAAAATTTTGTTGGCATCTCACTCGATTGAATAATAATTGAAGGGTTTTGTAGATGGAAAATTATTGAATGTAAATTATATACATTTATTAGACCGGAACAGCTGTGAAAAATGCAACTATAGGTCCCTGACAGGAATCGAATCTGCGGTCCTGCGATTTTGCCCGGGTAGCCTGCCAGTTGGCCATTGCAGTACTGCTAGTCTGACTGAGTACTGACCGTTGCTACTAATACAAGCCTGACTATAGTCTAGTACTTACTGCCTTGCAATGTTGTATCAGTGTTTCACTTTCAACCTTCCTCAATGCCAGTAAACCTTCCTCACGGGTGGTATCCGCATACCCCCAGTTTATTGCAACCCTGTATAGGTCAAACTCTTGCAAGTTAAAAGCTCGTCACTCGTAGTGACGACATTTCCATCAAGAGTCTGTCGTCTGACGATCCTATTTATTGTTCAGAGTTGACAAACGTAACATCTTTCCTTTTTCTCAGACCTTGGCTATGACCTCACATGACCCCAAATGTACATAAGGAAGCAAGCTAATGTATTGACTTTAACATTTATATTCAATTTGTTATAAAAACTGTCCTAAAACAACAGCAGGGTAAAAAAAGAGACTTTGACAGATGTCGAATTTGTCAAGGAAATAATGGAAAATCCGTTTCTGTAAGTGTGTGACCGGAATGACTGCTAGACACTAGGAAACTGATTTGGAAATTTAAGTCGACCGATTCTGTAGTCCAGGATTAATTGTGTTAAATCTATCTGTGTGGTTAAATGGCGCATTTTGATGTATTGACATATCGGAGTTAAACCGACCTTGCAAATCAATACAAACCGACCTTGCAAATCAATACAAGTTGAGTTTAAGAGCTCAGACCACCTATACAGATATTACTAGTTTTTAATTGTAACCTTAATGAACGTGAATTTCTCTCTTTTGATTCTGGGTGAACGAGCAGGGTATTTTTAAGTTGTTAAGGTGGGGCATCAAGGAAAAGAGATCTAACAAGGAGGTGGCGAACTGAAGTTGTGCGAACTGGTAGCGAGATATATTTGGATTTGGAAGCATTCATCAACATAATAGGGAGCTTTAGCAACGACTACGAGTACGACTACGAGTACGAGATTCGTCATTTTCGCGTGTTGTTTGTATACGCCATCTCGCAAAAGTCGTAGTCGTCGGGCTTTGAGTACGAGATTTATCAAAATTCTCGTAGTCAAAAGCCCAATGACTACGACTTTTGTGAGATGGCGTATACAAACAACACGGCGTTTGGCGCGAAAATGACGAATCTCGTACTCGTAGTCGTACTCGTATTCGTAGTCTTTGCTAAAGCTCCTAGTGACGTCACACGCAATCGCACCATTTCGAAAGTTAATTTAATTATATGAATAATTTGTGCAGAATGGAACAAGATTTAGATGGCAACACGAACTAAATCTACATGATTTAACACTAAACCAGGTAGTGGTAAGAAAACTAAACGCTGTAATAGGCTAACAATATGGCCCAAATGTGCTTTACTACACATGCATGTTAAGAACATTACAGTAAAATTTACCATTTACCGATATGGTCATGCAATTACCTATCTATCATTAATAAGATCAGAACATACCTCTTTATAAGTGAATTATCCTCTCCTGCTAATAAATCCTGTTGGTCTTTTAAATTCCAGTAAGCCTACGGTCTCGTGAAGCGGACTAACCACGACAATCAAGATCTTCTTGTTTAAACGCTAATCTCACGCCACCCACAGGCTGCAAGGAACAAAAGCAGAGTGATTAAGTAATCAGGGTTGGGTTTACAAGACCGGGAGACGCACGACAACACGATATGGTTACAAGCGCCGTCATCCAGTGGGCGTTCTAATTTATGAGTTCAATCATGACATGCATTGTGCGAATTATGTTTAATTATCGCAAAGTAAACGTTGGCCATGTTTGCGCATTTCTACTACATGTTAAAAGGTTAAGGATTAATGAGGTGGGAGTCCTGGGAGACATGAGCAAATGGACGACATTGGAATGTGAGATTCTCATTGTACACTATGGTAGACTGAAATCTAAACACTTGTATACACTGGAAATATTTGACCTTATGAGAGAATCGTCATCTCACTAACTTATTAGTTAGTCTTAGGAAGAACATGCAGTTTAGACCGAATTGAAGTTAGTTTAGGTTTCCTCCTGTAGTAACACTGAATCAACAAGAGATGACCCTTACTGGACTTCTAGGCAGAACAGTTTAGAAGTGATAGAGCTATCCAGTATAAATAATGTTAGTTTAGTTTAGGCTTCCTCCTGTAGTAACACTGGATCAATAAGGGATGACCGTTCTGAACGGTTTAAAACTGTTATAGAGCTAGTATCCAGTATAAATAAAGCTAAGGGTGTTTGGCCAAATTAGAAGCATTCTTCCTATATATGACTGAGGTGAAATTATAATCAGACAACTGCATATGCAGGAATCAAAGCCCGGTCACAGAAGTGAAAGGCACATGAACTAACCACGTCGTCGTGACGCTAAAAGGGGTCGTTCATTTAGTCGATACAGAAGAAAAATTGGAAATTGGGAAATCCATTCTGTGACGTCATAGTTCAAATTCCAAAAATTATAAGGATATTACTAATCCTAAAATTGACTGAGTTTCCATTGTGTGCATACGACAAGCATTGTGCGAATTATGTTTAATTATCGCAAAGAGTAAACGTTGACCATGTTTGCGCATTTCGGTTTATACTGGTATAAGTCATGGATTAATGATGTGGGAAACGCGAGTAAACGAGAGACATGGACGATACTGGAATGTGAGATTCTCACTAAACGCTACAGTATAAACGTTAACAGTAAAATCTAAAGGTCCAGTAGGAGCCATCCCTTATTGGTACAGTATTACTACAGGTGGAAACCTTAATTTAGGCAATTTTTTATACTGGATAGCTCTATTTAGTTCTAAACTGGATGTCCAGTCAAGGTCATTGGCCTTACTTGTCCAGTGTAACTACAGGAGGAAACCTAAACAAAAATCTTGAACATTATTCATACTGGATAACTCTATCAGTTCTAAACTGTTCTCCCTAGAAGACCAGTAGAAGTAAAATAATTTGTTTACAAACGAAAAGAGAAGTATTACTAAAGAAAAACAAATTTCCTTTACCGCGTTAAGTGTCCCACTTTACTCAGAATAAAATAAGCTATGATGTCAACTTATTCCACTTTCACAAATGCACATATGCGCGCTACTCGTCTTGTTGAACTCTTTTTGAAAAGCACGACCAGTTCGCAGTGTTTTAAAAGTCGATTCTGGCAAAAAGTCTTTCGCGGTTGGCTAATCCACAAAGGGCGACCTATCAAATTTCCCACACACATCCGAGGATATTTAGCGGTAAAATTTTAACACTTATTCCGAAAAGCGATAGGAAAGCGAGGACAAGATTCCATCCGTAACGAAATTGATCCGGAACTGATGTTCTTAATCAACTGAGAAATGAATGTATCTATTTCGTCACGAAAATACGCCGATTTGGAAAATGCAGGTTGTCAATCATTTTTCTCTCGAAGGTAATCGTGAGGCTTCCTGAATAATGTATGTATGCATGTAATACTCTCCTCGTTGGGGCATATAGTTGCATTTTTCGCAACTGCTCCTGGTTAGGTCTAAATTAAATATGTACAGCATATAATTTTCGCTCCAAATTTCCATCCACAAAAATCCTTCTCTTCGATATATCAGGTATTCTATCTATATTTATATATATTCACTTCGTTACTATAAATTTAGTAAAAAGAAATGACTATCCTGATATATCCTACTTGTATGAATTCTCAAACCTTTTTCTTAAATCATTAGCCATTGCATTTAAGCTACAAATTGTAAAATAATGAAAAGTACTAAATGAAACAAAGGTAGCCAAACACAAATTACACTTGCGAGTGAATTGGGTGGTATAGACCATTAAACACGCGTTAATCGATTAGGTCTACACACCTAAGTGCTAATTGCACGGTATTACTATGTTCAGAATCGAAATCCTATCGAGAACAGAGTCACAGAGACGTTCTATTATTCTTGACTTGCAACTACTTGCACGTTAATCTCATTACCTTTCATTGAATTTGGCACCAACATGGTCGCCATTTGATTGTCTTTTAATTTTCAGGGAATTGGTTGCAAGTCAAGAATTGGTAAAATCACAATTTTGGAGATGGATCGGATACCGTGCTCGCCCACGCACGACACGCCTCATGTTCCTTATTGTTTACTTGTTGTTGTTTTCAGTTGAAAGTTGATTTTAACATCTTGATTGTATTTTCTAACACCTAAATGTTAGGTCTTTCCTAGGATTAATTAGAGAACAACAACCCGGAAAAGTGTAGGTCATTATGGGCGCAGTCAACCTATTGGCACAGTAGTTAGTGCATGTGCTTTTCATCTCGGTGACCGGGGTTTGAAATCTCTATTTATTGGACCTCTAGGTAGAATAGTTTAGATGTAAATAAAGTTAGTTTAGCTTAGGTTTTTGTAGTAACACTGGACTAATATGAGATGAGCCTTACTGGACCTATAACAATTTAGACAGAACTTATAGAGCCATCCAGTACGAATAAAAATCGGTGATCGACTCGTAAACTATTAAAGAGCAGACGAATAGAAAACATATATTTTGGAGTCTTATAGGCTGTCGCATACAAGAACACATTAAATCTCAGTCTTCGCATAAAAATTTTCTTCGGCTGCCAAACACTTTGGAGTAGGATTAAAATTAACTCGCATCGAACTCTGGGTTGGCACGAGGGCAAATCACTCCTAAAAAGTGTACGAGATTAAAAAATCATGTGATTTTTTCTGATTTTCTTATTTCTTTTGTGATTTTGTTTTGGATATTTTTCTATATTTTTGTGATTTGTCTATTTTTTGTGATTTTTTTGTGATTTTTTTCGTTATTTTTTTGTGGTTTTAAAATTTTTTTAGTGATATTTTTGTGATTTTTCTGAAGGTGTACAAGATTTAAATCAATGATTTGCCCCTCGGGTTGGCGCATACACACGTACCCCAAAAATCTAACCCGGGTTTGTTTTCGTAGTAAAAAAATGGGGTTTCGGTTTGCAGCGATACGGCAACTAAATTCAAAGAGGCAACATATAAGTGTCTGCTACAGAACGAACTTTGCGGTTCCTTCTACATATTTGCAGTGGTATCGCTTACCTCTGTCTAACCACAAGGTTTTGGCTGGTAGTCCAGACAATATCGGATGTTAACCAGAGATCAGGAAACTAGTACCATTAATACTTGCGATACAACCACAAACGATGTCGCAGAATTTATATTCTCGTCAACTGGCAACCTATACAATGGAAAATGATTAACATATAATAGTAATAATACGCATATAGAATCAAATACGGTCGATCCGTAATAGTAGGGGCCGGTTGTTCAAAAGCCGGTTAGCCTAACCCTGGGTTAACGCAAATCTACAAATTAAATTTTCCAACAGCTCATCAATCAAGTTGAATATGTTTTTCCAGAAATATTTTCTTGTTCAATAGACTTTTTATTTTCTAAAGTTTTGAAACGAATTATGATGCAGAAATACATAAACAAAAACAGCAGGTTAAAATTTAACCCAGGGTTAGCGCTAATCGGGCTTTGAACAACCGGCCCCAGTAGTTTAAGTCCTGAAATTATCAAGATCGTGACAAGCCTGATTAACGAAATTCTGATAATACTGAGAACCTGATAAAATTCGGTCTAGATCTTTTTCAAACGAAATTTTTGTCAAGCAATTGAACTATAAATGGTCAACTATATAGATGACCAACTATAAATGGTAACAAGACAGAATTATGCAGATAAGATATAAAACTAGATTGATTAAATAATTAATATAATTTGACTTTAGATTACAAGGCTGAAACACTACAAGAGTATTTACTATATTAAGCTATATAGCTAAGAATATAAGAAATTCAGGTTTTTGTTTGGCCAAAGAAGACGTTAGAAATGTTTAAAAATCGTTAGATAATCAGAACACTGAATAAAATAGTAGAATATTGAATAAATAACAAAAAAGCGCAGGCTATTTATTATAGTTATGTATTATGACTAATAGAATATCTTTACTCTAACCGAGACAACAATATTGTTAAACTACAAACTCGAAATGATTCAGAAATGTGGCGACAACAACATGAAGAGATGAAAGTGATCACTCAAAGCCCTCATGTTTAATATCGTTCTATAGATGGTTCCATGATCATAGTAATTTTTTACCATTTTGGTACTTTGAGAGATTGAAGTACAAAATCATGAAGCCAATAGGTGACTTTGATCAAAATCGTAGGCGTGGCTATAAATATGTGATACTTGGCATACATGCAAATATATGCGTATTTTACATCAGGTTTATAAATTAAAAAAATTTCCCATGGAGGTATAACATAAAACAATCTTTGCAGCTTAGGGTTAAGCCTCTGAGAAAGTGGTAAGAAGATTGTTAGACACTACAATACAGCTTGAGAGATTAGAAAATCCCCTTTTCAACTGCATAGTCTACGGGGAAAACCGAACGACCCGATATTACATCGACCTCTGATTCCTTACAATGTCAACATAGGGCATAGCCTCATTTTCATTCTTTTATTCTTGAAATCATATATTCAGTCTTACGCAATGCTTAAAAAGACTGTTTCTGACTTTCAAAAGAACGAAGTCGAATCTGGTACAGTCTATACTGAGACTCTATAACAAATAGTGTATGCCAGTGCCTGCATGAAGGATTTCAGTGCTTCTGCGCACAATTTAAAAGGTTGTATTTTCTCCAATTTTATACATTTGCTCCAGCAATGCATGTACAGTAATTGACCACCATGCACGCGGAAAAACTACTTCAGTGCGTTGTGCGCAAAAGCTATATAAGATGTGTTCAATGCTGCGCAAATATACTCAATATTCTTCAGTAATAATTAAAATATATGAAAGGTTAAATAACCTTCATCAATCCACTAAGTAAAACTATAGTAACCCAGTGAACAGCAATTAATCAAACTCGACGTAACCAAATCGGGCGCAAAATGCATCTATGCGCTAACGTACAGTACCCTGAGCATTTGACAATGCACCAAGTCAACGCAACGAAGACTTGACGAAGACGCAAACTCAAGAACACTTAGCATGCAAACAAATCATTTTGTATTCCAGTTAGATACAATTACAAACCTCTTATCCGAAGAACCATATATCAGATCACTGCATGTCTAGTTCTATTAAATGCAGTTAATGCAACAGCTCTCACTTTTTTTTTTGTCGTAAAATCAAATATACTAAATTCCTTATAATCATCGCGTTAATTTATAAACACATCCCACAGCCAAAAGAACGGAAGAGAATAAAATTAATAAACGTCAATATTCTCCGCTCTCCAGATTTAAATTGTCTATCATAAACACATGTCTTTGAAGTTGAAACAAATATCCAAGCCGAGTAGAGAAACTCTTGTATATAAAACCCTTGGATATACGTGTCTTACTGACGTTTACCCTTGGATATACGTGTCTTACTGATTTATAAATGGACATATTAGCAAAGAACTTGTCTATACTATAAAATATTATGAATTATAAATTTGCATTTGTCATTGGTGATTTATAGAAGTCATAGCTTAAGTGTCCCTGGAGGCAACTGTAATAGTTTATTTATTTCAGAAACAAAATACGTCTGCAAAATCATGACCTAACCTGAATTCTTGGTCTGTCGATCGGTGCAAGGCCTGTGTCGGTGCTAAAGTACATCAAGGTAGCTGCCGAATTTGGAATGATGTAGAGATCTGATGTCAGGGACCGTGAGGGACGATCTTTAAAGTTCGCGCAAAACTGGTCACCGAACTGAAGGACTTTTTTCGCGCGCGCCAAATTGCGCATCTTCAAACAACGCGCAAAGTTAGTTAAATATTCCTTTTAAGGAAACGCGTTTTATCAAATGAAATTTAAACCTTTCAATACCGTCTATCGAGCACAGGAAATCATGATAAAAATATATAATAGTGCATTATACGAAAATCAAATCAAAGCAACATGTTACATGGAAATTGTTGAGAAAAATATATTTTTGTTCCTTAATAGTGTGTTAAACATAATACGCAATCCACGAATTAAGTCACCTGCCATATAGGTAGTTTATGCGAGCAAAATTGATATAGAAAGCAAAAATACAGAAAACAGATATGTCCCCTCTTTTTCAAAGCGTTATTTGCTGTCGGATATTGTATTTTCCCCAAGTGTAATCAAAGGCATTTTGCCAGAATGTCTTACACCGCTAGCTATAGACCTTATCATCCTATACTCCTAGATGTCTAAAGCGGGGTTATGTTACCGACTTTTACGTTGCACTTCGATCGGCCTTGTTAGAAAAGAGTAAATATGATGTACAAATAACAAATAGCGAAGTTCTACCCAAAATTGCACAGTGCTATAAAATAAAAGTACTGTAACACTTGTTATTTTATATAAATAACATGTCGTTTTGCTGTCAGAAACTTCTGTTTAGTGTATTGAACAATAGCCTGCGTAGCAGGCGGTATTAGCGGCCCAAGTTTGAATATTTTCTTCATGAGTTTTGGCAAGACACCAAACAGCCTCAAGGTGGCTGTTCGCACAGTAGGCATGGGGTGGGTGGGTTGTTTGTGTTATTAAAATAATTTATCAGATTTCATATAGATATATAGTGATATAATCTTGGTCCTAAAGCCTGCCTCTTGATTGTTTTGCCGAAAAATGGTTAAAATTACATTGCATTAGCTACTAAGATATCTAATAACACTGAAATTTGACAACAGCAGAGCTGAAAATAGTAATTACGGTGAGGGGCATATACGCCTTGCTAATCGTCTTTCCTTGCAGCTGAGAGCTGAGTTGCAAGGGACGCAGCTCAGGGTTGAGTTGAAGGTTCACTAAGGTTTCAGTACAACTGCCATACGACCAGTCCATTTCTCGGATAACGGAGCGCAGCAAATGTGGAAGGGAGGAAAACCGCAGTACGCGCGCACGAGACCCAACAACAACTCTACCGGCACATGGGTTTTCAAGCACATCAAAGCTGTGCCCATGCTAAGTAATACCCTATATCCCCCACCCACTCTCACCTATGCGCCACCTCAATGGAAAGTTCATGCAGCCGCGCTAGGCTCGATGATTACCGGAACATGTGGTGTCTTGGGAACGCCAGGTTCCTTGTCATCGCACGCGATGATATCCTAACATGGAGTTTTTCTCATGAGCGGGTTATTTTTGTCTAATTTCTTACGGCAAATTGTCTCCTTTCGTATTATTTAAAGTTTAATCGACTGTCTTACGGTGTTTATCTGTAAGCACAATGACTCAAAAAATACAATGGAGCTTAATATGACCGTAGGTCAAGGACAAAACTTTCAATTTGGATGAATTCTATATGTGAAATTTACAGAAGTTTGTCTTGATTTCCCCGGCTGAACAGAACTGAATGCATAATTATTGAATGTATAATTTATGCATGAATGTATAATTTATGCTCATGCATAAATGATACATTTTGACTTAATTTCCTGCCGGAGTGTCCTCTAGTTATCATTATTATACTTTACACATAATTTATTACTCTTATTCTTAGTTCTTACAGACAATTCTATACCAAACAGAAAATGATTGTTCTTAAAGAATGTTCTACCGTTATCAGCGGAAATTGTCATCACTTTACCTTTGTGCAGCGTAAATAGTAACTTATCTTTGATATAAAATAATGTGTCAACATATTGTTTTTAAGGCAGCATGAAATCCACTCCCTAGCGAGAACATAAATAAAGCAAATGTTTTGCATTTTGTATTATCTCATAAAATGCAGCAAAGTAAATTAATTGCATTTGAAAACAGAGCAACAAAATGAACTAAATTGATTGTAATTTCTAGATACTGGCGAAAAACATATAATATGCTCTTTTAAATGATATCATTCGTTGTTATGCCATGTACATAATTTATAGCGATATTCTTGAAGCACTGTAAGCAATGTTTGGTATTTCTTACGATAACATCAGCACAGTTTTGTTTATATTGGATAGCTCTATCGGTTCTGAATTTTTCTCCCTAGAAGTCCACTATGGCCAGGCATTTCCTTATTATACGATATTACCACAGGAGAAAAACTAAACTAAACTAACTTTATTTATACTGGATAGCTCTATCAGTTCTAAACTGTTCTTCGTAGAGCTCCAGTAAGGTTCATCTCTTATTGATCCAGTGTTACTACAGGAGGAAAACTAAACTAAACGGCTAACTTTAGTTATACTGAATATAGTGTTACTACAGGAGGAAAACTAAACTAAACTGACTTTATTTATACTGGATAGCTCTATCAGTTCTAAACTGTTCTTCGTAGAGCTCCAGTAAGGGTCATCTGTTGTTGGTCCAGTGTTACTACAGGAGAAAAACTAAACTAGACTAAGTTTATTATTGGAAACAAGTTTTTCACTGCTGCTTGCTGATGTCTCATCGTGGCAAACTATGATAGAGTATGCACCTACATACTACAGCGCAAGCCAGCCCGCAACTTGATATCTTCTGGCATACACGTACACTGCGTCAACGCCAATAATTTACAATCTACTGAATATAATTTGTGTTGCATAAAACGTCAATAAAAGCTCCCGCAGCATTCCATACCTTGCAGGTACCCTAGTTTATACTGGATATAGCTCTATCAGTTCCAAACTACTTTCTCCCGAGGTCCAGTATGGATCGTCTGTTATTCGTCCAGCGTACGTTACTACAATACTACGAGAAGAAACCGGAGTACCTGGCGAAAGTACTCTTCTTCTGGCTGGAAGCACTCTTCGCACAGGTGACTGAGGTGGAATTATAATCGACAAGTGCATATTGCGGGAGTCGAACGACGGTCGGATTGGCGAAAGGTACATGCACTAAGTGTTGATATGAGCAAGACCTTCGAAGTCTCAAACTGCATGATAACCTCTCTGGCTCTCTTGACGAATTTAGTAATCTTAGAAATGTTTACATTAGGTAACTGCCAACAATTTGAAAAAAATCAGAGTTGAACTGATAGTACCTTGCAACGTGTCATAGAGCACGGAGGTGCAAGGCTCACGTCCATAAAGATACATTTATAATACATGATTAAACATGATACGAGTAATCGATACGGTTTGGTAATTTGCCACCTTTTGTTAAAATACTGGGCTGGTTATCTTGATTTAGGGGGTGTTGGTGGCACAGTGGTTAGTGCATGTGCTTTCATTTCGGTGACTGCGGTTACACACCTTCAATACGCAGTTGTCTGATTATTTTTTCATCAATACTTCTACCAAACACCACAGGTTTTCTCCGGTTTCCCTTTGAAGTAACACAAACCAAACAGGGATGGTTCTTACTGGACCTCTAGGAAGAACAGTCAAGAACCGATAGAGCTATCCTGTTGTCACCAACATGCACTCAAGTTTTTATAAACCCCCCTCCTACTCACTTTACCTAATAATACACCCTTGTGCGGTTTGTATAAATTACATATACTGCAATATAATATTGAACTTATACCGTTTACATGTGTGCTTTCAAAACTTATCAGTCTCAGATAAGACTCATTGCATACATTATGTGTCAGTCTACGAAATACCTTACGAACAGCAAAAGTACAGTTAATGTGTTACAAATGTACAAACTGTTTGTAAACATTTGATAAGCCCATTAAGTAATGGGAGTTATGCGTCAACACTGCAAGCCTGCGGTGAAAGTTAAATTATAAACACATACTTATGATGAGACAACTTATATCAAAGTGCGTAATAGCGATATACAAATGGTAATTAAATCTTAATACATGTACTACATGCTTTACACATCTGTGGTTAGAGTAATAAACATTACTAGCTTTTGGCTTAAAGACATAGAAATTATAAATCTATGTGTTTCTTGGGGGATATACCTTACACAACAATTTACATTAGATTTTACTAGAAGCAGTAAGGGTCAATACCAATGTGCTCGATTCCCGTGTAAATTGCCCTGCTGTCAACCTTGAATATTTCATGTCCATTAGGACCCGTGGGATGTGTTAAATGAAGCACTTAATTGGCGCAAGGAACTGACGCACGGCCGCAGAGGAAAAGCGCAAATTAAAAATGCATATATCTAATGACAGTTTATAACGTTCTTGCATGATATACGTGATAAAATACATGGCTTGTTGGTAACGACAAAGAAAATATTTACGAAGTTTTTTCGGCTGTTCTGAATCGTAGCACCCTCGTATTTTATTTAATCATTAGTTAATTTCTGGCCGGTCCTTTATGAAAGCTTGGGTGTTTTACAAGGGGTTATAGTGGAGCAAAACTTTGGAATGGCCTGCGAGCTTAGAATTTCTCCTCCAATAAACTATTTTAATGCGCTAATTTCTGACACTGGCCTATCCTAATATTCATTCTTCTTCATATTGTTTATATTCTTTATATTTCTAGTTTATTTGTTACAATTTAATGCTTGTATATAGTTTTTATGCCGTTGTCACGCCACCCTTGGAAATCAGTATCAGCTGAAGGGGTTATAGCGTGGATACATATAGATTTAATAATAATAATAATAATAATAAAAGGTTAAATCGCCTTATTCGCATACGAGAATAATGCTCCAGTTTAGCTTTACCACACACCGCTGGTTTTCAGTGGACATGTACACAACAGGGATGGTCCTTAATCTAGGGAGAACAGTTTAGAACTGATAAAGGTATCCACTCATGCAGTATAAATAAAGTTCGTTTAGTTTTAGTTGAAACTTTATAAATATGTTTAGCAATGGGAAGCCCAAGTCCTTGACGAATTTAGGAACATAATCAAATACATTTCACGAGATATTGGCCAATTTAAAACGAACGGATATGACTGACCATGCAGACATTCATCATTAAAAATTTTTACAAGATTACTTTGTGTACAATCCGTGAAATTCACACTTGCTTATGCACAGTTCATAATATAGTAGACTTGCCATTTCCGTATGTGACATGCCATAATCATAAATCATGAAATCTTTTTTGAAGTGCTAAGACGTTTCAAGAAAAACAGTTGGATCTTTGAAGATGGTTAACACTATCACAAACTTTCATCAAAACATCTTTGATCAAAGAAACTTCGCTAGCGCAAACTCTCTTGGGTACTCTCGAGATTTCACGCACTGTAAAAACTGAGCGGCACAGCAACTAATTCTTTGGTAGTGCGCCAGCCCCGATTCGTTAAATATACACGGCGATATTCAAATCTCGTTTCACTTAACTTTACGTTAAAAATGGTCAATGCAGTCAGTGCTTGCTTTTCCATGTAATTTACACGACATCTCAAACGTGGAGCCGGGGTGCAGTGGAGGTAGTATTCTGCAATAAGCAGAATGGTTTGTGTCTGAACTTATCTGAAAGATTAAATGTTTGATGTTACCAGCGAATGCTTTCGTCAGGAGTTTCAAAGCTAAAAACCTCCGGACAAACGATCTTCGTTCGAAACAACAAAGTGTTTTCAATTTTTTTTCAGATAATTGAAACACAAACCACGGCAGCTAAACTTATGATGCGCTTTCTACATATTGTTGACAAGAACGAAGCGATTCGATACACAACAGGGCTGTTCTGAAGTGACACTTCTGTAGAAAGCGTAACGTTTCTAAAAACGCGGCAAAATTCGCACGAGAACGCATGCAATAGACACGCGACGGCACAGCAGTTGATTTTAGTAAAACTAAAAACACGGGATGGACATATACGGCAAACCTAAAACCATATTTGTCGAAGGAATTCGCTCCAGTACAGTGCAGAAGCCACAGCGAAATTTATATTTTACCTCATGGGGGCGTGTCGGTATTGCTACAGTTAATCACGACCGGCTTTGTCTTAAAATTGGCTTAAAATAAAATACAATACTCAAATGCTACTAAAACTCTACGGATTAGAAGATAGGGGGACTATGTTTTAATAAATATATATATGATAACCACAGCTTACCTCAAAACTGCAGTTTCGATGGGGATGTGTCCTTCGGAAGACTCCGACTGGGGCAAACAGCTGGGTTAGCTTTTATGTAGTATCTTGTATTGTGCCTTAGTGTGCTTTGTGCGTTTCTCACTGCACAGCTGGTAATCTTGCTTCTTCAATAAAATTGAAACAAAGCGTTGTTGCAAAAACATTATATACTCAGATTCGACCTTCGTTTCACCTTTACAGACGCGTATCACAAAAAGAGGCTTGCGTTGGCTTTATCTGTAAGCGTATTTGATATCCGGACATAGGAACCGTATCAAAGTGAAAACTGACGGTATTGTGTCAAAAACATTATCAAAAAATGAAATATAAACTGCCGTGATTTGTGTCTGAACTTCCTGAAAAAGATTAAAAAGATTTCGTCGTACGAAGGTTTAATATAGGAGGTTAAAGTATCCGCCACTTCTACCTCCTGACTGAGGGGCCTTATGCTTTTGATCGTTTTCGGGTAGTTCAAACACGAACCACGACAGCTTATTGTAGAATACTATCTACCCTGGACCCACACTGTTATAAGATATATTTTAGGTAGTTCAGAGACAAACCACAAAAGGTTATTGCACTACCTACACTGGACCCACACGTTTGAGATATCTTTTTCACGTATAGGTGAGTAGGTCAGACGCAAACCACGGCAGTTTATTTTATCACATGCTTATACAAAATTCCGCCTTATGAAATGTCAACATTTACCGGAAGAATTATTCACGTTTTCGTCATTCTTAGCTACATCAGCTTCAAGTGGGATTTTTTTACGTTTAATCTTATCAGTCAAGGCAGCAAAAGGCAGCACGTTTGATGAATGCATTCACGGATCGTAAAACCGGTTTGGGGACCAGTTAACAACGTCACGATGCACAATACGCAAGGATTGTCCATATTTTGGAGTCTATCTTGTGGGAACAATGCCAATGCTTCACGGATCGCGAAACCTGTCTCACAATCTGTGAACAATGTCACGATCGGCACGATCCGTCACTGCACGCACGATTCGTGAAGCGCGACGGAAAGAGATCTGTATGTATACGTATGCTATTTGACGTGTCCATGATCTATACCAGGTGTGATTGGCTTAAAGATATACGTCACTGAAATAGCGTTATCGGTGCGTCTGTCCTCCAATAGATCTTCATGATGACTCTCGAGCAATGAAAATGGAGATTGAACTCAGGTTATTATATGAAGGCAAGTCTTTCTTAAACGGTTTTTAAAGTCCAACTTCTGTATGGTAATGTATGGTTTATTAGGTAAATACCACATACATGCATTTATCTTCATGTTTTACAGTTGATGCGATGGCTGATTAGCAAGAAATTAATTTTATTACAAAATATTTCAAAACTAATTGTAATTTATTCGCGGATCTTGCTCCGTAGTTCCGGCAGCCATGTTGAGCGGAAGATGAAAGAAACGAGCTCTTTACTTTGAAGAAAATGAGATAGCAACAAAAGCAATTGAGAAGTCTAATCAAAAGCGAATCAAACTATAACTATAAGGATCAGACTGGATAATTAAGCAAATTAACCTTGCAGGAGCTTTTTCTACACGCACTTATACAGTCGCCTTGTAATCGGATCAGTTCAAGGACTACTGCTGTGACGAATATGATTTCACAAGCAAGTAAATAAAAATCTATTTTATATATAGATTGTAGTCTAACCCTTTTAGTCAAGGGACCGTTCATGTTTTATCTGGGAGGGGGACTGGTGGAAATAGGAGGTGGGCCATCCAAAAAACGATGGCCTGAAAGGGCTGGGCCACACGAAAAAATATTAGCAAAAGGGGTGGGTCATGCAAAAAACGATACAATGTTTTGTTCTGTTGCAAGAATGTCACCCTGAAAGCACACGAAATGGCCATTCTGGGCTACTAAAATTCAACATTTTCCGGGGGAGCATGCCCCAGAATCGTCCAAGCTATCCAAGACCCATAGAATGACTACGCAGTTAGGTTCAATCTTGCAACTGCTGCTCAAATAGATTCTGACACATCTTGAGCAAGATATTACAACATAGTTACAGCTTGTTCTATCTGTTGCTATATAGGTATAACTTGAAAATATATTTACAGTATACAGTATAATACAGTAAAAGTCAGCCAATGATCACAAAGCTTTTTGCTCACAAAAACGAGATTTTAAGGTTACATATACTTTGGACTTTTTAAGAGAGAAGATTGGGAGGGGGGGGGGATCATCTGAAAAAATATCGTTATTTAGGGGTGGACAACTGGAAAAGAGTTGAGTTTGAAGGGGTGGGCCATGCCAAAGATCTAAGAGGGCCCACTAAATTCCACCAGCCCCCACTCCCAGATAACAAATGAACGTTCCCTAAGTAAATTTCCTCTTTCTGAACAGAGACTGAAAGGAAACCCTTAATTTACACCTTCCCTATACTATCACCTATGCATTAACGCCGATTAGTAAATCAGCTACAAAAAAGAGAATGGTCGTAACTCGTAACTGATCTGACAGTCTAATTAAAAATCCCCAAATTTAGGGATCCTCAAATTAAAGAAGCGATGGTTGCGATAGTGCTAAACTATGGAGGCGAAGGCAGTTCATGATTGATGTGGCATTCGTTACAATGATGTGATTGTCCTGAAAGCAAAATCGTGATATTCTTTATAAAATTGTACTAGAGTATATACATTTTTAAATTATCGTACCTTATTACAGATTTTAAAACCATGAATTCAGGATTGATTTACCAGCCTTTCATCCGACCAAAAACAAATGAAAAACAAATACCCGATTTGGGCGGTTCAGCTTACTGATAGGGGTCTATTCCCCACTGGGTTATAACTATAAAACCTTCCAAAGATAATACAATTCATTATATGTTCATATGGTATCTTAAGCCTATTAAACGTCTTGTTGTGTAGAAAATTGAGAATTTGCCAGATTTGAGAGGATTTAATTTCCTGCCTTTTGGTAGACTGCAATCTTATCAGAATTAAGGTATGTTGAGCGAAATGATAAAATGACATAATAATTCTAAAGCAAACAATACTATAGAGTTTGGATCATTTTTATGTTTGACTTGACAATTTATTGCTTGCTTTAAGTTCTTTAAAATCCTTAATTGTATATATATATATATCACTTAAATAACCTATAAATTCTCACGCTAGATTTTGGAATGGCCTATTTTGGCAGAATATATTCTAGGTGAAACAATGCTATTGAGCTTAGACCACTTTTAAATGTAACTTGCCAACTAATTACTGTTTCATCGTTAGGCCAGAGAACATTGCATACATGTTGCTTTAATAACCTAAATTGCCAAGATATATTTTAGAGAACGATCAAGAATTGGAACATTCAAATGATTCAATTCATGCAGATCCGAATTGGAACGTTGCTGAATTGATAACTTGAGATAATCTTCTATTATGCATCTGATATAGACAAATCCATGGTAATATAGGTATTGCTATACGGATCGCAAGATTATATATTCGTATTCTTTAGAAACACAAAAAGGTACAATTATGCTAGTCTAAGAGTAGCTTCTATCATATTTAAATCTAGTTTATGGCTTTTTAGGCTGGGTCACTGAAATATTTCTCTAAATCCTTAGTATGGAAATAGTATGAATCCTAAGCACCATTAATATAGTTGTATTCTAATTTACAATTTTTACTATTTTTTTATGTTTCTCAACCGCCAGATGCATTTAAAAAGGCAGCTAATTGTACAAACTAGAAAAAAAAGCTAAAATGAAGTAATTTTGGGAGATACGCCAAAACGATTTTAGGTTTTGAACGCTTTTGATCCCAAATACGCGACATAAAAAAGAAGAAGAGTGTGATCCTGCTATGAAAATGTCGAAGTGATTGAGCATTATTAATAAATTTTTCCCAGGAGGCGTGGTAATTCTTAAGCCGAGGCCGGAACATTGTAATGCGCCATATCCGCTGGCGTATAAGTATGGGGTACTTGTTGTTATCTGTGATTCCAAAATCTTAAAATCCTGTTTTTTCTCTGGAGAAAAATTATTGAGCTCCCTATAAACGTAATCGGATTTTCTGTGTTTTATTTTCGATGTCATGGTTATAAACAGCTTTATAGAATTTACGATAGCAATACACTTGAAATCAATACTTATAGTATCATTTTAATACCTCCGCTGCGGGGCTATGTTTTCACCTGGGTTTGTTTGTGTGTTTGTCTGTCAGCGCGATCGATAACTCAAGAAATACCAAACATTTTAATACGAAAATTTGTGGAGCTAACGGTCACAAGCCAAGGACAATTTAATTAAATTTTGATTCAATTTGGATGAAAATTGGATGAGTAATTTACAAACATTTATCATACTTTCCCGAGCTGAACAGAACTGAATGCGTAATTAGTGCATGTATATAGTTTATGCATCAATACTTGAATTTAATTTGTTGACGGAGGTATATATATATGGCTAAAAATAATAAATAAAAAAAAAACAAACAACATTTGTTAACTACTTAAAGTTTCATGCCTGGTCAATGTATTGAGCACTTCTCGTATTATACGCAACAAAGCAAACAATTAAATTATATATATATATATGCAGTCTCTGAGTGCCCTCTAGTTATTATTTCTAGGTTTGCTCCAAACAATTATAATTTGGTATTTATTCCAAATTATAATTGTTTGGAGTAACGTGCTAACACGCACGCATCATGCATCTACCTCATTGCCTATCTCATCTTTAGCGCGAACTGTAAATGAGATATCACCACGGACGAAGTGACGTCATCACGCGCAAAGTTACGTACCCATTGATTGAGAATCTCGGGAGAGATACGAGTAGAGATACGAGTATGGGTGAAATTAGGTAGAGATAACGATATGCTTCAGGCAATTAGTAGGATTAAACCACTGATCTGAAAACAAGGACTGGATAGTGCATCTGCTATGCATAAATGAAGCCAAAGGCGGCCATATTGGTGTGACCACCACAAATCTACTGTGTTGTTGGCGACATATTTAAAGAGGTTCTAACAGTTTCTAGTTATTGGTGGGAAAGGAAACGTATTGTCCAGATAAGAATTGATCATCAGTGGCCTCTCTTTCTTCCTAAATATTCCGATGAATAACTAATGAGGTCATGCACCAATATGCACGCCATATATAAGCCTCATTATTTGGTGTTTAAAACTTTCTAAAACTCATTAGAAGAGATGTTGGAACTTATATTTCTCAAGTTACATAGGAAAAGATTTTTGCTTCGTAGTATAACTAATTTAAACAGCTAACGATTTGACTAGTCAAGAATTTGATAGATGTAAAACTCTGATCTCATTAAAAAAATTCTGGCTTAGTCAAAATTGGCTCATTGAATTCAACAGGATGCTCTATCCAGTGCTTGTTTTCAGATCAGTGGATCAAACCACCTGAAAAATCCAACAAGAACGTCGACGTTTCGAGCGAAGGCCCTTCGGCTTCGCCTGGAAGGCCCTTCGGCTTCGTCTGGAAGGCTCTTCGGCTTCTCTCGAGACGTCGAAGTTCTTGTTGTATATTTCAGGTAGTTTGATCCTTCGCACGATGCCATCTTTCGAGATCACCCGGGAGTGAGACGCATGAAACTGGAATAATGCGAACGCCTCTTTCCTCCGCAGAGGTCATTTTCAGTGGTTATTTCGGATCGTAGGAGATATGTTGGAGCTGAAACATAGTACTGCAGTCGACAGACTGAGGCAGTCAGCTATAATGCGGAGGAGAGAGTGCGAGCGCTGTTCACCGTACGAATTCTTGGCGTGTGAACAAATGGAACAAGACGAATTTGCGTAGTCTGATATTTGAAGTTAATATCGCATGAAAAGAGCGCTGCATTGTTCAATAATATCGACAATACTATATGGAAATTTTCAAATTATGGTAAATATCTGTATGCACTAATAATGTATATCAAGTCACTTATATATAAACTATTTCTACTATGCATGCGAAGTAAACGCTAAATGACGAGCTATAAATGACACCTGAGTAAAATGATGTAATAAGAGGTTATCAATCAAGGACCTGTAATTACGAACCATACAAGTCTAAGTTACGAAGTGTAAGTCCCTCTGGCTACGTCTCTGTATCATCGTTCTAACAGTTTAATGCCCTATAACGCATTTCTGTTACGCTGCGAACGTTGCTATAAACACATCAATAAATTTACATACATATTTAGTAATTAGCAAATCTGGTACCTTTGACCTT
Organism: Trachythela sp. YZ-2020; assembly: GCA_016169945.1. NCBI lineage: Eukaryota > Metazoa > Cnidaria > Anthozoa > Malacalcyonacea > Clavulariidae > Trachythela > Trachythela sp. YZ-2020. The sequence goes on along the minus strand of JADLSH010000386.1, from coordinate 2,647,311 downwards.
TGATAAAGTGCACGGATTTTTTTACGTTAATTGTATCTCAATTGGGGTAAAATCATGTGCCAGTGCAAGCATTTACAACTGGTCACCAAACTGCTAGAAAATGCCGTTGCAGCAAAATTGCCCGCCCGTGTAACATGGTTGTCAACGTGAAGAAACGTGGAAACACTTCGACCTTTCGTCAGGAAAGTTGGTTACTAACTTTCCTGACGCCGGACTTTTGCTCGAAACTTCGAAGTGCTTATGTTTTTTGACAACATCAACAACATCTATATTTTATATGACCTATGACTACGGGTGGTCGAATGCAACTTCGACTATCGACCTTTGCTACTCGAAGTTGGAATTTTCAATAAGGTTGTCTATCAGTATCAGTAAAATCCGAAATATAAATCTATTTGCGCGGAAAGTTTTAGTCAGTGTGTTGCTAGCAGTAGTATGGGGAAAACAGGAGAATTATCAAAACATTTTGTGGCGTTATCGATCACGCAAGGGTCAGCGACAATCAACCATGCTTTCTGAGAACCGTTCAATAGTTTTCACTTGTAAAATCCAAATTGACTTTTGACAGCCAGATAATACCATTCTAACAAGGTCATAATTTGCATAATACGCGCGCGCGAACCATGTAAATCTGCAATTCATGCGCGTTACAGTCTATAATTTAGCGCAAAATTATTAAGCAAACATAATAATAAATAATATTCTCGCTAAGATAACATATTTATTTAACATAATATTTAACAAACAAACCTTGTGTAAACGACCACAGCCACAGGACTCTCAAAACGCTTCACATAAAATGACGGTCTTGTATACTTCGCAGTTGTGTTGCAAATAATGACAGTACTCGCTGGCCGTTCTGACTATATAGTCTGTCGGGATGTTCCTTATATTTTCATTTAATGATACTTAAACGCTGAAAGGAAACAGATTAAAGTAAATTAATCTCATTAGACAGAGCACAAGGTGATTAAGTGCCTGATGAAGTATAGGCCATTATAATACAATAAGTAAGCGTTTCTATCTTCACACCGATTGAATATTTAGAAAAATGAACAGGAATTTATTACGGACAAGTTTTAAATCTCATGATTTCAATGGATTCATGTAAGCCAGTTCGTAGTGTCGAGTGCGCATCCAAACGACGTGTTCTGCGTCGGGATACGTACAATTGCAGTTGAATCATAACATGTAGCTTCAAAGTATTCAACTTTTCAATCATCAAGATTTGTGTTTTACATATAACCACAATAGGACTGCCCGATTGACGCATATTTTAAATCTTCTAGTCCCAGCTACATGCTATGATTCAACTGCAATTTTACCTCGACGCAGAACGCGTCATTTCGATGCGCAGTCCACACTCCGAACTGACTTATATGTCATAGATCAAATCCAGTCCGCGCAAGAGTCGGACTCAAACACCATCTCGAAATTTCAAATTCACAAATTAAAATTGATGAAATTCTATGCTAATATCACCTATCCAGTTGCCGTCACAGTACTGATTTATTTGTTTACGATCATTAATTATTCATGATTTGGATAGGTATTGACTAAAATAAAGCCTATATATTTATCTAGAATACTGGGTTTGGTGGATAATCCAAGTGAGTAGATATATACACAATTTAAGACCTAACCAGGAACGGTTGCGAAAAATGCAACACTAGGTCCTCTGGCAGGAATTGAACCCACGGCCCTGCGATTCCGATGCAGCGCTCTAACCAACTGAGCTACAGAGGCCAGTTGCTGAGCTGTAACCGGCTCCGACCAACGTTATAGTATTTAAAAATGAACAGGAATTTTATGACGGAGAGGTTTTAAATCTGTAATATTTCAATGGATTAGTCTGTACACAGATTAGTTCATCTTTTACTACTTTATACTACAAATATTTTATAATACAATAAGTAAGATGTTTACCAGCATTTTCACACTTTTAACATTGAAATCTGAAATATCTCAATGGATTAAAATTGACACAAGGGTATATTAGTACTTTATTATTTGCACTGATGAAGATCTGGGCGGCTTAGGGATCGCCGAAAGCTTTATCAAATAACAAACGCAGTCCACAAAACAAAATAATTACACTTGTCGCTATGCCAAACCACAAGAATTGAATACAGTCCTTACAGTTCTCGACTAGTAAGGTATCACGACTCTATATATCGTGTTTCTTCTTTAAGTTAGGGGCTAGAAACAGATGAATGTTAATGTTATACTATCTGTATTATACTACTTGTATCAGTGTACTGAAGTTTTTTAAGCAATACCATGCATTTGTTATTTACTTGTTAATTACGTTGTTATAAGTCTAGTGCATAGCACGATCATTATGATCGTGCTATGCACCAGTATGGACTGTTAAACGTTTTTAGCTGTGCACCAAACGTAAGCATTTTCAGCAAAAACTATGCACCAGTCCCAACTCACAACATTAAAGCATTATCAACAGTAATCAATCTCTGTACACAAAAATTATCTATTTCTATTTTTGTGCACCAATATATTTTTAACCATTTTTAAAGAATTTTGTGCACCAACTTGTGCACCGAAATTTGACGTTGTGCACAGGACATGTCCGGTGCACAACGTCTACATTCCATACTGGGCTATGCACTATCATTTCAAAATGGATGCAGTTGTGGGCGGTTAGCACTGAATTCAGCTGCCTCAATTTGGTTTATAAGTCATGACTAATTGGCTATTTTCAGAACCTACAAACATAATTTCCTTTTTAAATTTTCCCATGCTAATACCTAATCAGTGATTCAGTCAAAAGCTATTAGATGTTGAGCCGGTGTACTTGCACTTTTTAGATGTATCCTTATACAGTTTCCGTTAAAATTAAAATAATCACGTTTTAGGGACCACTTTGCCACAATATATAGTCTAAGGTTAAGTATAGTTTGGCAAAAAGTCAAAGACCTACCACGTAGGGGATATTCAGGTTCTATGCTTACCCAATCCAGTGGTAACTAGGTATGCGAGTTATCCGATAATGTGAATTGGGTGCATGCAACGGGCATAAGCATCCGTTGGCTGATTGGGGTATATTCGTTGTTTATAGCTTTGTCTTTGAAAAGCTGATTACTGGTTGAGTAAAGGGTTATCTGATTCTCCCAAATATTTATTTTATTTGTGAAGAATTAGAACAATAAATGTTTACATATTAAGTCTAAGAAGCTTTTGGACAAGGGCGTGGTATTTGCGATATGGCTTTGATCATTCTTAAATACTTTTGGTTTATGCTTATATGGGTTTTATAATTCTTAAATACTTTTGGTTTATGCTTATATGGGTTTGATACTTTCTTAAAAAAGCAAATGATTCACAAGTTTTTCTCTCGCTCTTCGCTACTAGTATTGGCTATAATGCCTGGTGGCCCTCTAGTAGAGTAGCCAATCAGAACGCTGGATTTGTAATAGCCTACTAGTAGGTTTATACTAATAAGAGATGGCCGTTACTGGAACTCTAAAGCCGGGTGCAAACGCTACGATTTCAGCCAGCTGATTGATGGTTTAGATTTGTCGGTTAAAATGAGAAACAGTGGCATAATCTGTAGGCGCATTATCCCCGCAACTCTGCATTGGCTTCTTTAAATACCATACACCTAAACCATAAATCGGCCGACTAAAATCGTAGCGTCCGGCTTAACGAGAAGAGTCTAGAACTGCGTGACAGTGCTAGAGCCATCCATTGCAGTGATTGTGGACATATAGTGGCCCAATAAGCCTATATATAAAGGGGTGGCCCTAAGTGGACTTGTAGGAAGAACAATTTAGAACTGACATAGCTACCCATGCAGTCGGAATGATACTGGATCATGAATTAAATGGATGATCCTCACAGAACGCCTAGAAAGTACATTTAAGAACTGATAGAGCTATCCATAGTTATGCATGGGAGGGAGAAAGGGATGCTAAAGGTTTCATTTTACGTTTTGGGACACTACGTAGTAAAACAATTAAGATCGTATCGTATGGCCACTTCGAAATCTGTCAGCACTTTCGAGGTAGGCCACCGTGTGCAGCACCGTAAGGTTTCCTTCTTTTAATGCTTTTGCGTCAGAATCACTCGTTTATTTATTCAGATAACCTTTAGTTACGTCAGCACAGAACATCGTCAATGCAAATGACCATGCAGTATATAATCGCTAAGACTCTAAGTAAATAAATTATGTATTTGTGTTGCGATTATATAAGTTTATGCGGTGTTTTTCTCAACTGATACTATATTATACTATGGCAGAAAAGGTCGTTTACTGAATGAAACACCTCTGGACAGGCCATGGTTTGTACAATGCTTGAAAGTGTAAATCGGAACTGTCTTCCATTGGGATTTGGGTATTTTCTATTCCAATGAGTCATATTATTGAGTTCTATATCATGACGCTGTGTTGGTTTAATACCACTTACTCACTTAGACTACTTAGCAAATTTTAAAGTGATCGCCGCTCTAGTGTGCTTTGTAGATATGCCAAAAATATTAATGATTGTTTCAAAGTGAAATATGAAATCGATGTGATAATGCACATTACTTCACGGCTGCCATTTTAAGCTTAAACAATATAATCTTTTTTTAGTATCTTTCAATGAATTTAATACCAACATGGCGTTGGGTGATACCAACATGGCGTTGGGTGATACCAACATGGCGTTGCGCTCTTGCAACTTGTCTCGCAATTTTGTTGCGACACAAGTTGCACGCGAAATTGCAAGGTGTATAATGTCTCGCAATCATGATGTCCTGCAACAAGAAGCGTTGCACGAAGTAGAATCACGTTCTACTTTTCGCAACAATTGCGGCAACGCTAGCTGCAACGCATTTTTGAAGCATTGCACAGCAGGTTGCACAGTGTAACATACCTTCGTGCAACTTGTCTCGCAATGTTTACTCACCTATTGGCTCTTGGCTGACAATTTGGCGCCAAACGGTAGCACTCGCGGTCTTTATTGACCCATGATCATTGCAAGTTGCATGAAATATATTGATCAGTGTAACAACAGTTAATAGGTGTAACGTAGCTTGCAATGCAATGCTGAAATCGTTTTCCCTAACATTGCGAGACAAATTGCGAGACAAATTGCGAGACAAATTGCGACACAAGTTGCATAGTGTAACCTTAAGTAACCTTTGTTGGTTTGAACAAAAGCGAGGATCTAAAGAGAAAGTGACAAAAGAAGAGACATCTACAATCTTGGACATAACTGGTTAAGATTACCATTCCCTCTATACAAAATTCACATACCCTTTACGATAATTTCCCTGTAAAATCATGCTGCGCTTCTCAAGCCCCCACTCCCCCAACTCAATGCTGAGCTTGTGTCATGGTAGATTACCAAAAGTTGTTTGGGGCTTGTTCACAACATTGAACTGGGGGAGAGGGGGTCATGAAGTTTGTTTTGGTAATGTATATTATGCAGTATTGCGAGGAATGGTCCCAAGCATTATGTCAAAGATTATAGATTGTAAAGACCTTGTAAAGGACCGAACAGGAAAAGAAAGCATTCCAAGGCCTAAATAATCATATTTATTCAGAGGATTCCGAACTCTATTTGGCAGCTTAGTTGCTTATCGTAAATTTATTGTTTAAAATCCCAAACGTCAAGATCACGAACAGTATGTACACTTGACCATGAACTTTTTTGCGCCGCTCACAGTTGATTAAACCGTAATCCAGCGATTAAGCGTTAATCCAAGAATTTGCAGATTATTTATAATGCTTTGTGTTACTGTTAGTTTGTTTGGGTTTTTCTACCATAATATTTTCTTAACATCAGCAAATCTTCTACACATACGATGGAATGTAGAGTATCTTATAAATCAAGATTTTTTCTCGGCATCTTGTTCGATTGGACTAATAGTAGAAGGTGTTTGTAGATGGAATCATATTACGGTCCAATCGAACGAGATGCCGAGAAAAAAAATCACTCCATCATATATACACGAATTTGCGGAAATGCTCAGCAACTGGACTCCGTAGCTCAGTTGGTTAGAGCGCTGCACCGGTATCGCATGGCCGCAGGTTAGATTCCTGCCAGAGGGCCTAAAGGTGCATTTTTCGCAACAGCTCCTGGCTAGGTCTAAAAAATGTATACAAATTTTCGTTCGTATTTTCCATCTACAAACACCTTCTGCTATATCTTATAAATCGTATAAATTTTGATTTATATATTCGTGTTTTCAAAATAATGAAGTCGAGGCTATGCGTGTATAATGGACTGGTAAGCTCCAGTAATTCTGCGAATGGCCTATAGTTCGCACAAAACGGTACCCTTTTAAAAGAATAGAAATCAGTTGGCTGCGGAGTCCCAACATGAATGGCCCTTTTAGGGGGGGGGGGTACGTGTGGGCTAGAGTCCAGCATGTGGAGGGCTCACCTAACGGCTGGAATTGAGCCTAGATGCGTGTCGCTCGTCAGATTTTCAAAACTAGTTATGTCACAGCCCAAAGGGTTGCTATCTCGCTTTTTGCATTTTGCTATTGTTTTCTACCTTCTTCATGTCGCTGTCACAGTTTGGACAAATTTCATGTCGTATCACTCGTATGTCGCTATTTTATTCTCCATAGATGTCGGCATTTCAACGCAATGTTGCCTGTTGGAATTTACCCTAACAGGGTGTCATATACAGGGTGTATAAAAAAAAAGTGAACCCTTTGAAATTAAATACAATAGGGTACAATAGATTATTTGAAAGAAAATGCAAATATGAAGTTCAATTTCAAAAGGTTCACTATTGTATTAAATTTCAAAGGGTTCACTTTTTTTTATACACCCTGTATTATACGATATTATAGTGAAATTTAGCTCACTTTGCAACAGTGCACTAGCAAGTGCACTTTGCAACAACAGATGCACTAGCAAGTAAAGTGAGTTTTTGAAAAAGTAATAAAGTTACAATAACTAAAAAGTCGTTAAAAAGAAAAAGTGACGTTTACATTGCAAATATCTACCGCTCTTTGTTGACTATTCTTGTCTCGTTTCCAGGTAAGCCCCTCTTTCTCTTTGGTAGATGCTCTTGAGATTTGCACTTCTTCGTAAACAGCAATTTGCACAGAATTAAGCGGAATTTTTTACGTATAATAACGAAGTGAACCAACTAATGCGATGCACCTCGCCACCTTAAAATTATAAAGGATTATGACTCCTTTTTTAATCTCACTTCGCAGCCATCATTAATATTTTTGGCACTATCTACTAAGCAGTATTATAATCTTCCCAATTTTTAGCCTTCCGGAGTCATAAAATGATATGCATCCCAAATCAATCTTGCAAACCCGATTGTGAATGTGTGATGGTGTGAAAACCAGGAAGGAAGCGATGGTTTAGCGGTTTAAAGATATACGAGATATTTACTAATTGACTTAGGCGAAAAAAACTGGCGGCTCCGATCACGTCCTTGTACTTAACAATATAGCCAAATAAATCTTAATACTAACTTTACTGACATGCTCTACAAATTCCAAGTTGTTCTTCCTTGAGGTCCAGTTGTAAGGGCCATCTCATATTGGTCTAATGTTACACAGGAGGAAACCGGAGAACCCGGAAAAAGCCTGCGGAAACTGGAAGCACTGTTCCTACAAATATATGACTGACGCAAAAATATAATTAAAAACAACTATGTCTGTAGTCTGTGTGCACAAGTAGAAGTGCGCATGCTCAATACACCGCTTGCAGCAGATGTTATTTAATTTGCAGGAAAATTTGCGAATCAAAATGGAGAAAATAATTATGTGAATAATAATATAGTATATTATTCGTAATATAGTATTTTATTATATTATTCGCGCACTGACGTGTGCTTTTTCAGTAGCAATTTTGCCACTAACACATCTAAAAGTTAGTAGGACACGAGTTCAATTTCATTTCAAAATCATGGTCTGTTTCAAGCACAGAATTCTGCTAGTATGTGTCGAATTCGTTAATAACTGTGTCGATTATAGTGATAACTGGCTTAGGCCTAATTCACAAGCACCTTGATCAACCTGAATAATTTAATGGTAATATATGTTTAATTATCCAATTTGCACTTCGGGAGTGGTTTTCTACGAAACCCGAGATTTCATCCTCAATTCTTAATACCACTTCAACTTGAATTTCTTGCATACCTGCTGAACAATCATGCTAATCACCGTGGAAACTTTAACTATATTCGGGCATTAAATGGCCCACGTTTTATGAATTGACCATGAACTCATATTAAGAATTTTATAATTTATTGATGGTACAAACTCCCTTAATACTGTGCGCTTTCAGCTCACAGCTAACCCTTCAATAAAAGAGCTCAGCATGCGACTTTGAAACCAGTGGGCACACATATTAAAAAATATAAAATTGTTAGTTAAAGTTTCGTTACAACAACATCTTCAGAGCATTCAAATGAATTTTACATGGCATGCTATCTTTAAAATAGAATGATTCTATATTACGAAAACGATTACCGATTACAGCATTCAAAAGTGCAAACTACGAACACAAAGAAAGGTTGACAACTAATCAGTATATATTGCAACAAGAATATCCATTCATGCAAGAAATCATGTCTTTAACTAATCTCCACGGTATTTATAGAGTTATTGGAGAAAAAATATAGCCACTTGTCGCATCTCATAGTACCATGCCAACCAGTATACCATGCCAACCAGGCCAAAACCGATCATGTACTTATATAACTAATAAGCATTGACTTCGATGAGAATTACATAGATTTAAGTAACACAATAGTTTCAGAAAATAAGTGTTTTATCCGTCGTGGGAAAACGAAAGGTGGGAAGAACATAAGTCATTATCAATTATTAAAATTCCAGTCAGCTTGGACTTGGAATACAGGGCAGGGCATAATAGTTTCTCATTTAGTGTAATTAACAATTAAAAAAGCTTTGGCGGTTTTAAGGGATATGCCGGATTACATTGCATTGTATTAAGTAATTTTCCGTTTCACAAAAAGCCGCATTTCTATGTTTTACAAAGGCGCTTAATAGCAACCGACTAACCTTTTTCGCGGCGAATTTAGTCGCTAAACAATAACGCTGGCTTCGCGCGAACAAATTCGTCTAATGGTAAACGGGCTTAAAGACCATGCATGGTGAAAATTGAATCACCAAAAGCAAAACGTCCCATATTCCTATATCCTAATGATGATCAGTCTGAAGATTGAGAAATTTGTGTTTAAAATCAATACAATTTTAGTCATGCAATAGTTCTCGCTTTTATTTTCGTTAACGGCTGCTTTTAATTCAAATTTTAACTGGGAAATGACAGAGGAAATTATAGCATAAAAAATATGCATTTGAGTTATTTACTGGTCTCTTGGCCTTGGATATTTCTACTGATAGTTGATCATTTGCATATATATATATATATAGCACGTCAAGCTGCACTGACGAGCCGTTGAACGGCGAAACATGCATGTCTGCAGATTTGACTATATATATATATATATATATGGAGTGTGCTTATGCTCAAAATCTCTATTCTAATCCATTGACCATTGCCTTCGGCATTTTCACGGCACTTTAAAGGTGACATGACGCGAAATTTTTATCGTCTCTTTTATTAAAGAAGTGTCAAAAATGTTAATTATACACAATCAAGTGCTACACCAATTTGATAGCAGTCGCTACAAGCGTCTTGTCGGCGCATTTCACGCGGCAAAACGCTGAATTGGCGCGCGTAATCCTTTTGCCAACCATCCATTGCCAAGCACAGCTCTCTGTGGTTGTGAATATGAGAGTTAATGAGAATTGGCAAGCGAGAGTTAATGAGAATTCGCAAGCGAGAGTTAATGAGAATTCGCAAGCGAGAGTTAATGAGAATTCGCAAGCGAGAGTTAATGAGAATTGGCAAGCGAGAGTTAATGAGAATTCGCAAGCGAGAGTTTGAATGGGAGTTGACTGGATATTACCACGCGTACCGGTCAAATATGCAAAACTCTCATCAACTCTCATCAAAATTTGAACCCTGAGCTCAAAGTTGAGGAGAGTGCACGAGAGTCGATGAGACTCTCATCAACTCTCATTCTCGTTTGACCGGGGCTTAGGTTGTCCTGGATAAATAAAACGAGATCTATTAAAGAACGAAGCAGTTCGATAGAGCGCTAATTTATTGATAGGCACACATTCAATTGATCCCACATCGCTACAGAAACCAGATTTAGTTAGGGCCTGTATGAATGATATCTCGGCAAATGCGGGGGTTCAGTGTTGGTAGCAAAGCGAGCGAAGGTCCTTTGCAAGAGGATATGGATTATGCAGTTGCAAGCCCATTCGCTTGAATCAGCCTCAAACGTCAAAGTGTTTTGACTCATTTTCAGGTAGTTCAGACACAAACCACGTTTATATTGTCGAATACTAAAACCGCACCTCTAAAATATTGTGCCAGGGCCAGTATGCCACAAAAACGTATAGCTGGGCAACCTTTAAACTTCCTCCAGTTATTCCTTACCTTTTAACTTTTCGTTATCAGTATTTTATTCGTCCAATGATCCAAGACTCTACCGCTACGAAGCACAACACAATACAACACTTACTAGTGAAGCGCTTCGCCTTTAAGTAAGACATTGCCGTGTGAAAACTTAATTTGCCGCTTAAGTGATGATTTTTTCCCAGTAAGCGTTTGGTGGAGACGAGCCAATCCAATTTTTAATGCCGCCTCGAAGCCACCTGGATTTAGCAAAAATTGGGACATGTTTGTATACGGTCGATTGTTTCCAGCAAAGTTTGAGCGTCCTTCGATCAACACTTACCTAAACATTCACCATTTGGCCATGAAATTTTTATCGCCGATTTTTGCGGTAGTTACATAACACTTGGCATATAACAATACTCAGTCACGATTCAGTGATGTTCCATTGTTGTCTCATTGTTTCGAAAATCCCACTGTTCTACGTGTCATTTATCTATTCTGTGAAGTGTAAAGGCCTATAAATCGTATTAGACTTAGTGATGTAGAAGTCACTGAAACAATGAGTAAAATGAAACAATTGAGATGCTGATGCGCTTATATGTAGAAGTCTATACTGTATATTGAGTGTTGTGTCGTACAGCTCATCGGACTAATCTATTTCTTTGTTATGCCTTTTGTCTTTTCTTGTGCTTTTATGTCACACGGTGAATAAGGCTTAATAGACGGTCGGCCAAACTTGAAAAGTGTCTAGAAAACACTGTCGATGGCGGCATCTTTTGTTTGAAACTAGGCAAAAATGTCATCGGATGGTGTTTACTTTGAAGGTTTGTTTTCTATTTATGTGCGAAAATTTGAACGATCCTGTTTTAAAAACATTTCCATGGATAGGATTTCTGTCAAGCACTGTATTGTATATCAGTGTTTTAACATGCACATTGCTATATTTCTCATGTCATTTCACATGTAAACATGTTCTTGTATATCTGGCAAACGTCGTGTCTGCTTTCCTGTAGCGCAATAGGGCGACACGCCCACAACCGGAGAACAGCCAAAATTTTTGTTACGCATTTTAGAAAAACCGCAACAAAATCGCAATCTCCAAAGGTTCAATAAGGGCCATCCTTTAACTCTTCTCACATGCGACTAAGGCGAAAATATAACCAAGCAATTACATATTGCAGGAATCGAACCCCGGTCAAAAAACTGTAACATCAGTGTGGTCTTTAAGATTTGCGCATTCAACACTTTCCACATTTATGATTACTTGTTACACAGTCATGTGGAGAAGCTATTTTGCCTTTGAAAGAGGATTAAATTGCATTGCCACGCACTTTGATCAAACCATACATCGACGGTTTAAACCAACCCTAATGAACACAATCGTCAAAAAATACATAATTTTATTAACAATGTAAGTTAACTTGTCGAGTTATTTACAGGGGCGTCGCGAAGGGGGATGTGAGGGTGAGACACCTCCTGAAAAAATGTTGTCGACAAATGAAGGATTTGTCGGCAAACTAAAAATATAACCATAAATGAACGATACGTTAAAGTGGGAAATTCTTTATTGTAAATGTCATCAAAAATGTGGTCAAATGATGCATATTGTCAGTAAGTAAAAAATTCCCGTCAAATAAAGATGCGATATGGAAGCTGAGCTGAAGTCTTTTCGGAGAAAATTTAAAATGCAGCATTTTAAACAAATTAGGAATTTAAGACTGAAACAAAATGCCACTACACTACACTGCACTGCACTGCACTACGACTTTATCTTCTAAGTATATTCTTAAAATTTTGCTAATTTCTGCCTCGGATTTCTTATAAACACGATTCTCGGCATCAAATAAAAAGAGTGTATTTGTCCTTAAGACATGTATTCTGCACTGAACTATATTTTAAAAACAATCGTATCAATCAGCTAACTCTAGCTACTACACTGGAACCACGCATTCAATATATTATTTAGATACAATATGTTTAATCTGTTTTGATATTGAATAAAAATGCTATAACCAAAATAATTTTAACAAAATTCCCTTTAAAAACCTTGAAATATATTTAAGTTTGTTTTTAATTTGCTAGACATGCATTCCATTTACTGCCGCGAAATTGAGATCTTCGCGCGAAAACAATTGTCGCAAAATGGCGTGATAATTCGCCAACAACGAAAACAAATGACGAGTTTTCAAACGGTTTGGCGAAAATCCACAAATTAGTTGATAAAAATACATTGTTTTTATTATTTTATCATTAATACAAGGTAATTTTGACTAAACTATGTTTTGAACATAGTTGATAAAGTGACAAAGTTGAGAATTGTGATTTGTGGAACAAATATCTTGTTTTTAAATGGCAGAACAAAGTAGCTCAAGTCAACTGACGGAAAAATCAGTCACGCTTGCCCTCGAAAACTCGGAAAATACAGCTGCGGACGAGCTTACAACGCAAGATCAAGGGAAGGCAAAGACTGAATCAACATCAAATAGAACAAAAATCGAGAATCCTAGCGCACAAAACATGGACGAATCGACAGAGCAAAAATCTAGAAAGTCGCCCGGTCAAACTTCGCAAAAAACTACAACAAAAATCCCTGTAAAATCAACTGGAAAACAGTCAAAGAAAAATGTGGATAATTCTGCCACAAAGACCAGCAACTCAAATGCAAAAGTACAAGACGAAAATAGCTCTAAAATTGGCTATAATAGAAGCAAAACAGAGCCATTCGTCTGGGCAAAACAAAAAAACGGGAAACAGTCAAGCAGCACTGTTAAGAGCCGTGAAGTGCTTGAAAAAGAATTACTAGAAAAGACAAAACAAATTGATTCGCTTGAAAAACAGTTGGATGATTTAAAAGGAGCTTTTGAAAGTCAACAAGCCGAAAAAATGCTACAGGAAAATTCAGTAGACAATGAAATAACTGCAAAGTCCAAAGAGAATGCAACGAATTCTGATGTAGAAGGTTAGTTTCAAAAAGTTTTAAACTACGATCAATTGATATTTTGGACCACCCCTGAGGAAAATATCCGGCAAAATTTCATTTATAAGTATTGAGCCTTGTTTTGTGTAGCAGAGCTGCCTAATTTGGCAAAAAAGTTCAATATTTTCTTTATTCTACTTTGTAAAAGAGGTCAGTCTAAATTATTCCCTCGAGGCAAAACGATACACAAATAAGAATACACAAAAGCATTCCATATGGTATTATGGACTTTTTACTGAAATTATATACAACAATTTTAAAGTTTAGATAACATATAGGTTGCATTTAAACAAGAAAATTTAACGCTAAAAATCGCAATGAGCCTTTGGAATATATACAGACAACAGTATTGACTACAAGATGAAGTCAATTTAAAGTTTATTAATTAAGGCAATAAATAATGCCTTGTATTAAAACTCTAACGCAATGTTTAGCTTACTGTTACTGTATTTACGGGAAATAAGCTGATACTAAAAGAAGATAAACGATTGCTTACTTACCAAGATTCGCCGGTTATTTTCCAAAGAAAATTTGGTTTAAATTTCGCTCGCTTGTTTTTCACGTGTGCGATTTGCTGTGATAATTAATGATTATGAATTAATAACTTCGTTCGTCGCCGTAAGTTGTCGTGGATCTCCGAAGCACGTTGTGAAGGTGGCCATGTTTTAGTGCAACTTGCAACGCAATTTCGGACACAACGATGTTAGGTAAAAAGTATATTTGCAGATAAATTGTGAGCACGAATCTTGTTTTACTCTGCCGATATTTTTCTTGCTAAACATGCTCAGAAGGCAACAAAAATGAATGAGAATGATAATATCGGTGGAGTGAAACGCGGGCCATGTTCAATATATATTTTTCTGCGCGTACATTTCTACATAACATTGCGTGTTGCAGCAAAAATCACCCCGTGTAACATGGCCTTTAGAGTCAATGAGAGTAAGGAGCCAAACGAAAGGCACAGAAACGTAGTATGCCTGCCTAATATCGCAGGCAAGATGCTATTGGGTGGAATGAAATAAAGAGATCCCGAGACCAGGGCAGCTTATAAATGCGTGATGTAGATATTTAGCAATAAATTGAATACGATTATGACGTCATAATATTAAGGATGGAATTATGCGTGCGCGCATGCATAGAAAGTTTTCGAACTTAAAATGGGATTTCAAATTGATTCCGAAGTGATATTTAACATTTCACAGAATGAACAGTATGAAATGTAAGTACCATTCATAATTTTAATGAAGAAAAGCGTTTTGAAATGTATTCTTCCCAAAGTTTTTTTGAGATGTGTAGTTTTCGGCCACCCGTGCATCGAATAACTTATGAATTACGCGTTTTATAACACGAATTTCCTTTATAATTTAAAATAGACTAACTTTATTTATACCAGATAGTTCTATCAGTTCTAAACTGATAGTCCCTAGAGGTCCAGTAAGGCCCATCGTTTATTGATCCAGTGTTTTACAGGAGGAAACCTAAACTAAACTACAAACGTAAAAATCTCACATCTTGTCAACAAGATGTGTTCGCAACAGGTTTGCGGCAAGCTTGTCAACAAGTGGTAACAATGTTGTCGTTTTATCAAGATGCTACAAGATTGTCACTCACAACTTGTTAACAAGTTGTTGAATTGCAGGACGATAACAAGTTGTTGGAACAACTTGTAACAAGTCTGTGGAGCCAACAACCTGTAGCAAGTTGTCAACAAGCTGGGAACAAGTCGTTGACAACACATCCTAGTAACAAGTTCTTGAAACAGCGCGTTTTTACGTGTGTACTGCGAAATTATATGATCAGAGAACACGCATGCCTACAACAAGGCACGCGAACTAACTCCCTTATAGGATAAGATATAAATTTTTCACGTTTTTCTAGATGTAGAAAGAAAAGTTAAATTACTCTCCGAAGAAAACTACGAGCTGCGTGAAAGATTGCTACGGAAAGATGTAGAAATTGATAAACTGAAGACTGAGGAACCCAAGGCACAAGAAAACATTGTCAACAAGATCTTAAGGAAAGAAAATCGTGAACTCCATCATGAAAAAGAACAACTCAAGCTCGAACGAGACAGACTGCGTCATTTGGTCAATGAGAGACAAGACAAAGCCGAAACGCTGGTCGCAGGTATGTGAGAATAAAGCTAGGATCTTTGACACTATACTTTGAGACAACCTAGTTAAAAACGCTTAGTTTATAATGTTATTATTAATGGTTAAAATATATAAATTACTCTTGATCTTCTTGTTGAAGGTTTAAAAGATATGGGAGACCAGTTATTTCACGCAAAACGAGCGCTCGAAGATAGAACAAAAGCCTCTACGCGTCTTGAAGATCGTTTGAAGAAAATTGATTCAGAATTGAATCGATATCGAGAACGATATGGGAAGTTGGAGAGACAGAATAAAAGCAAACGACTTTCTGAAAAATCAAGAAGTTCTAGAAGTCGAAGTTTGAGTCCTGAAGGGAGGGAACGTTTGGAGAGTGAACAGGTACGGAATATCTACTTCTTAGTTGTCCAGCCGCCTAGAGGGACAACCTTTGCAACTTGTAAGGTTGGGGCACGACGGGCCATAGTCGACCATCAATATTTGCATTAAAAGAGCCCAAAGGAGTCCTTAATGACATAAACTAACAGTGCCGTCATCAAACCTTGAAGCCGTCTTTTGAATTAAACTTGTGTTTTTGAAAGAGGTTGATGGTGTCAATAACAATAATAGCAATAGCGTACCTTTGTGGAGTACGGCTAGGGGAGAATGTTTTCACCACAATATTTCCTGGTTTGCCCTGAGTCTTAAATGCATTTTACACAGGACTTCAGCCAAAACCACATCATGTTGTTGCAGCAGCGTGAAGCCAAGCTACTGGATGATCGAAGTCAGTTGGAAAAAAGCGTCAACATTTTGACCAATAAAATTACAGATCTCGAAGACAAGCTGCACAAATGCCGATCGGAGAAACGACCCACTCATGAACGAGGCAGCCAAACAGATGTGAGGATTGGTAACCAACTTACATCAACAATGATCCAGGGATCATATCAGGGTACTCAGGGACCCGAACAGGGTACAGCAGTTCAGAAAGGTATAACATATAACAAATAATTGTCCTGCAGTATAGATCTAGATTTTTAAGAGATTTCTCTATATGTACAAACAAGTAGATAAGGAGACTTGTGGCGGCCATATTGGTGTGACTTCATTAGTTATTCACTTAAAGAAAGAAAGTAGTTGGTAAGCTAAACCTTATTTTTGCTAGCTGCCTACAACAGGCGTAGATTTCAAGAGGGGCGTAGATTAAATTTCATACAATGAGTTATAATACAACAAATTAGTTACAATTACAATTTAGTTACAATTACAATTACAATTACTATTACTACAAATTATTAAGTTACAAATTGGTTAAGTCTACAAATTTATCCAACTTTATCTAACTGCCAGGTGTCGTACACTTAAGTTAAACGACTATTTCTTAGTTATTTCAGTTTGCTATTATTCAATTCCACAATTTTCTAACAAAACACTTTTGATTTGATAGAATAGGTTTAGGTTTGGGCAGATAGAGCTTTGTGGTAGAGCCTCGTAAAGTATAATGCTGAGAGGAAGGCGTCTTTTGAAAAATATCGATTAGTTGTGTGGGCGCTAGATCATGAGTTATTTTATACATAAGACTTGTTACAAGGGAGGCCACTGATGAACAATTTCTATCTTGACAATACTGTCCTGTCCCATAAATTAATAGCCAGAAACTGTAAGAACCTCTTCTAACATGTCAGCAACACCACAGATTTGTGGTGGTCACAGCAACATGGCCGCCATTATCTTATAAATATTGAGATCTGTTGTATAGATCTAGACATTATTATTGTTGATTATTAACAGGAGATACGGTGAGAAAATGTAGAGGCATTGTCCAGACGTTGGGAAAGTTTTTTGAAGAGTTGATTCAAAACAATCAAGATACTTCAGCTGGCGGAAGCAAGAGTCGCAGAACCACGATTGCAGCCCGAAGAGCTAGTGAACTGCTTCACGAACTGTCGATATCGATGGAACACGCACTCAACACGAAGTCCCACGAAGGTGATTCTAATCGTGCCGACCGTTTCACGAGGGCTACGAGCCCTGTACGGCGAAGTACGGCAGTGAATACCGAAGTAAGCAATACACTTTGGAATAAACTGTGTGATGAGGTGGCAAAACACGAGTTCATCTTCGATCCATTATCACCCCCTCTTCAAACTGAGGAAACTCCAGGGGTAACGAGTGATAAAGAGCGGGAGGTAGGTCATTGATCTCAAAAGTAGACTGGATAGAGCAGTAAACGAAGCCAGTTAAACATTGCTAGACACGTACTGTATTGTACGGAGGAAATGTCTCTATTTCTCTTTAAAACGTCGCCTAAACAAACTAATACCAGATAGCAACATTATTTTGAACTATAGAGCATCTCAAGCAATAAATTTCGCAGTAGGAATTTAGGTAGGTAAGGTAGGTAGGTAGGCAGAAGGTTAGGTAGGCAGAAGGTTAGGTAGGCAGAAAGTTAGGTAGGTAGGTAGGTAGGTGGATAGGTAGGTGGATATGTAGGTATTCAAAATTGCCTGAAATTGGTCTTATATTCAGGTGAAGCGTGCAGAGAGAGGTTTACAGAGAATGAATCAAGAGAACGGTGAGTCGAGTGATGATAAAGTTAAAGATAATATATCGGGTTTTACTAAAGAAGACGCAACAAGAATGATGAATGTCAGCAGGAAACAAACAGAGTCTGTCATGAAAGAACTGTTAAGAAGGGTATGTGAGGTTTAAACATATTTACAATATTTTTGCTAGAGCACTTAACCTAAGATTCAGGCCGATTTAGAAAGGAGTGCCGAAAGAGTGCCTAATACAAGTCCTTACCTGACTGCATGTAAAAGGCCAAATCTGACTTTTGACCAGATTGGTCTATCAGACAAAGAAAGTTTAATGTGTCTTTTTGATTGGTGAATGCTGATTTCACGATACTCTTTTTTATGATATTATTTAGCAGTTGTAACTATAATTAGATCGTTGTTATTATTATGCGAAATTGAAATTTCCCCTGGGACATTTTGATTGGATACTAAATATATGGTTGTTTTGTGCCAGACTTTACTTGTAAAATTTACAAATAAGCCTGATACTCTGGTAGAACTGTTAACTTCACACGTATTTAGTATACTGCGTTTGTAATTATTAAAACATACAAAAACGTGCCATGTCTACTTTCAATTTTAGCATCAAGGTGAAATACGTGCCTTGGTAGAAAACGCCTGCCGGTCGTCACCAGTCCCAACCGTTGCGTTCGACATAAGCAACCCTGAAATTAGCGGGCAGGATGAGGCAACGATGGCCGTAAAAGAGCTGGACTGTTTCAAAACTAAAAGCACAAAAGTCCAGAGTCTAATTCTCAAACTACAAGAGATTGTCGAATGTGAGAAAAAAGATAAACAGAGCGCTGAACAGAAACTACAAAGCCTCGCAGAGGAAATACGGCAGAAAGACACACTTTTGCAAGCGAAGAGCCTTGAACTTAGACGGCGCCATGGGAGAACGCTTGAATCCGAAAAAGCACTACATGGGGAGATAAATACAATGAAAAACGAAAAAGCAGCCATCCTTAAAGAAAATGCCCGACTCCATGAACTGTGTAGGCAAAAAGACCTCCAAATTTTGCAAAAGGTTCAAGAAATTAAAGCCATTCAACAGCGAGTCGACGAGAGGGACGCAGCACATCAACAAAATTTGGCAAAAATGAGAATGAAAGTCGAGGAGGCTTGGGGCCTATATGAATCAGTGAAATCGCGGGCGGAGAAAAGGACAGCGGAGTTCAGCGAAGCAGCTGAAAAGTTGAAGGCCTCACAAGGGTATTTGTTAGATCTCTGGCAAACGTTAAAGACGGTTGATAATGTTGTGGAAGCGAATGAACACGATGAGTTATAGTATGTGTTGTTAAGTTAAGTATGACGAAATAAGATTGAATTTACTACAAATTAATTTCTGAATTTACTGTATTAAAGTGCTATATACTGATGGCAAGTTAGCCTCTCTATATACTACAAGAAACAAAACTTAATCTGATATTTGTTTCCAAACTGTTAGAATACATGTATGATCCTGGAAAACAATGGCCGAATTTAAACTGGAGGTGAATATTTTGTTCTAGCTTGTCCACAAATGTTTTTTCAATGTTCATATACAATGGAATTAATCTACATTGATTGCGTTTATAGCAAGGGCCCAGACTGCTAACTTTGTTAACTGCGCACAGAATATTTTTCTTGCCAAAATATGGGCGCACATATATGTCACATATGAGATAAAATGTGCACATTTAGATGAGGAAAAATGCACACACAACTTCGATTCTCTAAGAAATCTCTTTCTTGAAAGATCAAATTGTGTGCAAATTGTGCACATGACTTCAATTATCAAACAAATACGCAAATCAGCTCGAAAATGCGCACGGAATATCTTCCGTGCGCATAGCAAACTTAGCAGTCTGGAGCAAGGCCAAAGAGAACGAACTCATGCTGAATATGTGCGAGATATGGGAAGCGTTTTAAGATTTAAATATTATAGATTTTGTGCATCTCTTTCGATTTAGCACAGAATGTTGAAAGGCTTTTGTAGATGGAAATTTATATATATATTTATATACGAGCGAAAACTATATACACATTTGCGAAAAATGCATGTTCGATTCCAGCCGGAGCTGGAGTACCAATAGTTGGATTTTTTGCAACTGCTTCTGGTTAGGTCTAAAATGTGTATATAGTTTTAGCTCGCAATTTCCATCTGCACAAACCCTTCAACACTTCGTTTCAAAATTTATACGGTATTAATAATTCATAAATTTGAAACCCACTGTAAGTATATATATATACACTTTGTACTATATTATGACATAAACAAAATTTATTTAAAGTTTGTGATTTCAATCGTATTTGTGTACTACCATACAATACATGGATTATACAGAAACTAAATCTGCACTGAGACAAAGCATACATAGATGTAAAGGTACGTTTACACGCTGCGATTTGTCGGGCCGATTTCAGATGCACGTTGATGATATTTGAAAAATACGTTGCAAACGTCATCAGACGACTTCATCAACCGAAAATATTCGTCATTATCATCCAGCAAAACCTAAAATCGGCCCGACAAATCGCAGCGTGTAAACGCACCTTAAGCATAAACTACACTCATCACGTTTCAGTAGAATGGGGTTGCACCTCTGATAAAAGGTGGTCTTTCATGTCCGACGGCATGGGGAACAGGAACTGCCCCCGGGTCCGATCTCGGTGGCATCCAGTTCCCCTCCCCACGAGGAGGACGGGGCCACTCTCTCTCATTGGACATCCAACCAGGTCGTATCTCGCCCGCCGGTCCAGAAAATCGTACATTGGGCTGTCCCACAGGTACAGCATGCCGGGGTATTTCCTCGAATCGTGGTCTAACGAGGACCGGATCCCCGGGGATCATTCTCGGAGGACCTGGTGGGGTAGCCATCCTTTGGACCACGCCTTGCGCGGGTGGAAAATTGGGTGCGGGTTGGCGAGCTTGGTAGGCCTCCATTGGGATAACTGGGTGTGGCATTGGTCGGTCAGCAACCAAAGGTAGGCGACCTTATGAATGGAAGAAATTTGTCAATTTCTATATTAACATCCATTATTGTTAAATATAAACCAATAAATTTAACTTACCTGCAAACGGGCGATCAGGTTGAGGTGGAAGGGCCTCTCGGAGAATAGGGACTGCTGGCATAGGGTTCGGGTATGCAGGCATTTCTGATCTCTTCAGATCGGCTGCAAATTCTGCAGATAAGTCACTTGCTGCAGTACTGGCTTCTGCTTGATGTCGTCTTTTAATGTGAGCGTGGAGATCTCGTTGAGAGAGGTAGCTGCGTCTACAACCTGATATACCATAGCGACTGCCACCGAAGGAACATACAAATACATGACCCAGTCGAGCTGGCTCGATACGTTGCACAATTTCGCCGCATCTGTAATGCAGTTAAATCAAGATTAAGTTGGCCTGCAAAAGCCCGACACTTTGTGATAATTGGCTTCTCGTGGTTTTAAAAAATGAGAAATTTATGGGCTTTGTGGGAAGAAGCAACCGCGACTTTTATACAACTGCCTTTATAAAGTCTTTTGCCAGTTGCTCGTAGGCATATCCAGCGTACCTATACATGTACTGTTGCCAAGATTTGGGACGGTGGATTTATTTGGGTGGTGCGAACACATCCAAAGACATATTTGACGGCTAAGTAAAATCACGGACGACATGCACATGCATATTCGATGCTTGCAAGATAGATTCACATCCCTGTGGCTGTGTGTAGCTTTTTATTGCCATGATTGCTGTCAAATTTCACGATTGAAGAACTTTGAATATGACAAGCTCCCTCGAGAGCAAAAGAAGACAAAAGTGAGACGTTTGATTGTAAAATATACAAACATGGCATCTAGAGAACAGAATAACCAGTCTCTATTCTGTGCTCTAGAGTATGGCCGATTGAAGCCACCACAGTATACAATGTACAGTCACCTTTTTCCAAGCTGTTAAAAAGGTGGCAATGTGAAGATCACGTGGCTGCCCAAGACGGTAGGACGGGGTGAGGTAACTTTTTTGACACCCTTAGCGTAAAACTCAAAATGACTAAGGGATCGATAGGTCATGCTTTCATAGTTCGCATTAATATTGAAAATCAAAATCTAGTGAGCTTTTATCCTTTTGTTCTAGATGAAATTTCCAGATAATGCTCGCATGCTGTCTCATCAGACTAGTTTAGACCAATAACACCTAATGCGTTTAAACACCATAGGCTGAGGTGATTAGTTTGGGCACAACACATGTATTTCAAGCATTAAAATAAATTTTGAACTTAAATATTA